>CM033456.1:3548340-3915840 GCA_019425755.1 Amaranthus cruentus
TGTATGTATATGTATGTATTTTATAGTGGAACTTAAAATTAAACCAAAATTATTATACTAAAAATATCAATCAATGGCATATTATTAATGACACTAGATCTAATGTTGTAAAAAGTTAAATTTTTTATAGTATGAGTTTATTTTACCAATTGAAAGAAAAGTATTTCCTGTATTTTCCTTTAGCCCCTATTTTCTAAAAGTGGCTCAATCTTTTTATTCAATCAACAAATACTAATTTTTTCATGAAAAAATTTGTATTTTATTGTTAGTTCTTTTGGGCATGGTCGACTCTACCAAAAAATTAAGTTTCGTGCCCTTAAAAAGTCAAAATGACCTTGCATTTCGTCACAAAATTAGTCCCTCCTATTCTATCCATTAGTTGATTATTTTTCACTATTTACTTATGACTCTTAATTTGTATTTAATTCTTAATCTATAAGTTAAAACATAGTTATGTGAGATCTTGTTTGATTCGTTTCAATACAAAGATTATAAATATCTACTTTTTATAATTTTTAATTAAAAATAATTAAAGATACTAAAAGTTAAAATGTTATCTCGGCAACTGTGAAAAATCAAATGGAATAACAGGCTGAATAGGAGGTAGTATATAAGATCTTTGAGAAAAATACTAAGGAGAAATTGAATTTATTACTCCTAACTTTTGGTTCTCCAATTATGAAAATTCTAACTCGTCGTTTTTGTCTAAAAGTTCCAATTTTAGGCGATATCCTAATTTAGAAAATCTAACCTATTTTAGGCGATATCCAATTATGAAAATACTTGACATCAACTTAGTCTTATTGGTCTATGTCTATTTTTCTTTTATATTTATAAAAAAAGTTAGTATTTTTTACTAATATTTTAAAATTGAGTTTTTTTTTTATAATAACATCTCCAAAAGTTAGAATTTAGATAAAACTTGAAGTTAAAATTTTTAGAATTGAAAAACCTAAAGTTAGAATTTTTAAGTCCAATTTTTCCAAAACTTTTGATAAAAAATTAATTACTTTAAAATTTTTAATTAATAACAGATTTTTGACTAAATTGAGCCTTTTAACACAATATTAAAGTTAGTGTGGCAAGAAGGTGGTCTATTACATGTATCCACAAGCCAAGCCAAACGCCAATATGTCGATAAATTGCATTATAAAACGATGCAGTTTCTCTTTTTCTCACCAAACACATACATGTATTAATAAATTTGGGATGAAAATTGACTACACATAAGTCCGATCAACTTCATTCTAAAATCAATTGATAATAATACGATTAGCTCATCAAACTTATATATATGTTTTTATATCTCTTAATTCTTCAATGTGGATCGAATTACATTCCACCACTTCCTAGCTAAGCTATCACATGTAGAGGTGTTCAACGGAGCGGGTCGACCCAACGGGTCAAGAATCGAATCATATTTTAACGGGTCATTAGCGGGTTGGGTCAATAACGGGGCGGGTCATTAGCGGGCCTTGGTGTAAAGGGTCGGGCCGGGTCGGGTTGGATAATTATAAGAATTAATTGCGAAAAAAAATTTACCACTTTTTTTTATTTTTAAATGATATTATTATAAACATAAGTGGATCGACCCAACGGGTCATAAAATATAATAAAAAAATTATTTTTATTAACTTTTAAAAAATGGGTCAAAATGAGTTTTTTTTTATTTTTAAATGATATTATTATAAATATAAGTGGATCGAAATGAGTCGGATTTAAACGGGCTTAACCCACCCCGCCCCGTTTTACATTTAACACGACCCGCCCCAATCTGGCCCATTTAAATTTTGACCCGTCCCGCCCCGACCCACCCCTTTGAACACCTCTAATCACATGTGAGCCCCTTTTTTTAATTAAGCAAGAACATTATTCTTTAGGAATCCGCATTTTATTTATGGAAGATCAAACCTTTTTGTTTTCAGTACTTGATCGGAAATTGTTAGCTCTAATAACAGGATAAGATTGTCATGAGAATTGACTGCACACAAGTTCGATCAGGTTGCATTCTAAAATCTATTTTTCGTTTTCATCCTATTCTTCCATGTAAGATTATATGTGTTATTTGATGTATGAGAAAATGGCCACATTCAATTTCTAATATTTAAGTTAGAATATAAAAAGTATAAGCTTTATTAAACCTATTCAAATGTGTAGTTTTCGTATTTCTTGTCGTACCTAGAATCAAGGTTATTTGTTGAATAATATACAATACAAGTAGAGGTGTTTAACGGGGCGGGTTGACCCAACGGGTCAAGGATCGGATTACATTTTAACGGGTCATTAGCGGGTCGGGTCAATAACGGGGCGGGTCATTGGCGGTCCTTGGTGTATGGGCCGGATCGGGTCGGATAATTATAAGAATTAATTACAAAAAAAAATTTGCCACTTTTTGAAAATTTTTTTAAATGATATTATTATAAACATAAGCGGATCGACCCAACGGGTCATAAAATATAATAAAAAATTGTTTTTATTAACTTTTAAAAAATGGGTCAAATTGGGTCGGATTTGAACGGGCTTGACCCGACCCGTTTAACATTTGACACGACTCGTCCCGGCCCGGCCCATTTAAATTTCACCCGCCCCGCCCCGTTGAACACCTCTAATCGCAAGCAATAATTATTAAGTAATAGAAGTAAATGTACAATTAAGTCTACATAATATTAGCAAGAGGTGCTTATTCAAGTCATTGGGTCAGGTATTTTAGGTGGACTTCAAATCGATTTTTAAATCTACATTGATTTTACATAATTTTTGGCCATATCTGAGTTAATTTCAATATCGAATAAATAATAAGTTGTCAGATGTATTTTAAACACCTTTAAATTACTCCCTCCAACTCAACCAAGTTGTCCCATTTGGGTTAGACACGGTTTTTAAGAGTGGAATGGTGGGGTATTTTAATTGATTAAATTAATTGTAAATGTGGTAGTTGAGTATTGGGAGTAGTAAAAGTGGGGGTAGTTGGGTATTTTAATTGATTAAATTAATTGTAAAGGTAATAGTTGGGTATTGGGAGTAGTAAAAGTGAGGGTATTTAGGTAAAAAAATCATTGCTAAAAATAGAAATGAGACAACTTGAGTGAATTGCCCATAAAAGAAAATGGGACAACTTGGTTGAGTTGGAGGGAGTATTAGCTAACGTGATATAATAACATAGATTGAGAGTGAAAACAATAGAAAAAGGTACCTCGTCGGGAGGAGTATAGTTCAAAAAGCGATCTCCCCAAATATCTGGATGAAACTTAGCGAGTGGACGGACTATTTGTTTGGTTGAATTCATACAATTCAAATCCATGACTTTGAATTTTAAGGTTTAAGGTTTTTTTTTTGAGGTTCAAGTTGGAGTTGAAACATTCATCCTACTACTATATATAAGGCGCTTGTGCCCTGTGGGACACTAATGTACTTCCTCCGTCCCTATGAGATAGTAGCAAAGAGAAAAATGGTGAGAATTAAGAAAGTGGTAATAACTGAAGAGAGAGAATGAATTGTGTGGATGAAATTAAAAGAGAGTTAAAATGTATGAATGTGATTAAAAGAAAGTGGTGGGCCATAGTCCAAAAATAGAAATGCTGCAATTTAAATGGGACGGACGAAAATAGTAAATGCTGCAAATTCATAGGGACGGAGGGAGTACTAAATATTGTGGTGTTGGTGCAAGTAAAGATTAATGGGTATTAGGGTTTGGGAGGAATCAACGGGTTTTTAAAGGGAGGGTAGGGTTCTGGAGACTTCTTAAGAGAGAGAGCCGTTGGAATTGAATTGGTTGGTTGGGAGATGAATGGGTATTAGGGTGGGTATTTAAAGTAAGGTAGTTGGGGTGTGGGTATTAAATTTAATTAAATAATAGAAATAAAAAAAAATAATGTTATTTAAATGATTTTAGTTAAAAGATGAAATTAAAAAATAAAGATTAATTATAAATAACGGAAGGTAGGTATTGGTTGTGGGTATATTGAATAATTAATGGGATGATATATGATTGATGGTGATATGTGGGGTAGGAATAAAGTGATAATAAAATAAGATTGTTTTTTGCCAAAAATATTAATGGTGCAAGTATTGTGAAACTTCCTAATCCTAATATGGTAAGTGTTGCAAGTATTTTGGAACGGAGGAAGTATTAATTAAATCAGCACTTGCCTTAGTGGACTGCAGAAATGACATTGATAAGACTTGCATTAATTCCTGTGCCCATATGCAATGGTGCAACTAAAATGGAACAGAGGAAGTATGATTATATGATAATGTAGACTTCTTGATATTAAACATCATATTACACGTTTTCAATTAAGATTAACTATCTCATCTGGAATATGGACAAATATTACTTCCTGCCTTCCGTGTGGGACACTACTATATAGGCGCTTGTGCCCTGTGGGACACTAGTGTACTAAATATTGTGGTGTTGGTGCAAGTAAAGATTATTGGGTTATAATTAGAGATAATTGATGGGTATTTTCCTAGAGCAAATTTGGGTGATCCGATAATCTATTATAGTAGGTAATTCACCAAAAAAATAAATTAAATATTAATTTATAATTAGAAAATATTTTTAAAAATTTACATAAAAAAATCTAAATAAAATAAAAAAATCATAAATTTTTTATGAATATTTTTTTAACATTCTTTCGACATTTTATTTTAATTTATCTTTTATTTAAAAAAAATAAAACTTGCTATAGCAAGTCATCCGCTCACAAAGTTAACTCTAGAAAAATGCCCCTCAAAGTTGGGATTATTTATATGGTTAATCAATAGATGAGATTATTGTAGGAAAATCATGAATAATTTTGATTATTCTAGGTAATTTTTCCAAAATTATTTTGATAGCCATTGTTAAGAATTTTTGAGGAAGATAAAATTATCTCTTTTAGATCTTGTACCCTTTTTTCTATAGATTATTCTCAGGCGACAGTTGTTGTTTTGAACTTGTTTATGAATTGGTAATAATTTATATTTTATTCTTATTTAATACTCCCTCCATTTCATTTGACTAGTTCCATTTGACTAGTCACGGATTTTAAGGTGGGTATTTTAATTGATTAAATTAATTGTAAAGGTGGTAGTGGAATATTGGGAATTGAAAAAGTGGGGGTATTTAGGTAAGAAAAGGTTAGCCAAAAAAGTAATGAGACAAGTAGTATGAAATTGCCAAAAAAAAATGAGACAAGTAAACTGAGATGGAGGGAGTAAGTTTTATATAGACAAGTAAATTCTCAATTACTCAACTCCATGTAGTAAATATTGTGATAAAGTTAACATATAGCAAAATCTTAAGAAAAAAAGGAGTACATTGATAGATAACCGCTTAAATCATTAAATTCTCTATCTCACTATACACACCATCATAATCATAATCATCATAAATTCTACTAAAGCAATAGAAGAATGTGACAAGTGTCATAATTTTAAGAGTTATTTTCCCCCTAATTCTACTTAAGTTATTTTAGGTAGTTTTTAAATTTAATTTTATTCTATTGATTTGCTTAATTAATTTAACCTATGTTTGATTTTGCCTCATGTTTCTCCATTAATGCTTCTTTTCTCTTCTACAACAATTCTCTATCTCACTATAGACACCATCATATAATTTTTCCTTTTTTTTAACACTTTAACGTCAAATAAATGTACAAATTTAAGATCATATAATAATAAGGTACTTATGCACAAACTAATTTTTATTAATAAGGATTAACTCGATGTGGACCCCTTTATAAGCTTGACCCTAGGAGGTTGCACCTCAAAACTACCCTCAGAAATGGCCTTGTTCATAGGATTCCACACACTAATACACATAATTCATTTTTGGTGCACTCAAGTCACCTCAACATCGCTATACACACCATAATTAATTAACAATCTATCATAGCAATAGTCTTTTGTACTGTGTAATGTGTATCATATTTTAAAGGAAAAATTATATTAAACTACCTATTCTATACCTCTTTTTTCAAAAAAACTACCTGATATAAATTTTTTTTCAAAAAACTACCTTGTATAATATTAAAGTTTGCAAAAGACTACCTTGTTATGAATTTCCGTCATTGACTGTTAGTTTTCACGTTGACTGGCTCGCTCTTTGCACGTGCAACCTCTAAATTCTTGCTTCTTCATTTGTAATTCAGAGTCATCATCTTCTTCCATTAAAACCCAATGCCCTAAACTCAAAGCCCTAATTTATGATCCAGATTCTTCCAAATCCCCATTCTTTCTTCATCTATCTTCCCTAATGTATTCCTCTTCTTGATGTTTTGTTCTAATTAATTGGGTTTTGTTCTAATATTTGCTGTTTGATGAGTTCAGAAGTTATTATGCTTGCACAAATCAGAACATATACTGCACAGCAAAAGTACACATATACAGCTATTTGTATAATTATCTTGCACACTGATCTTGGGTTTTGTTCTAATATTTCTTGCACACTGATCTTGCACAGCAAAATCAGAACAAAATCAGAAGTTATTAATTGGGTTTTGTTCTAATATTTCTTGCACACTGATCTTGCACACATATACAGCTATATATGCAAATCAGAACACAGCAAAATACAAATCAGAACATATACACATTATGCAAATCAGAACATATTTTGATGTTTGTTGTTTGCTTGCACAGCTCTATACACAGCTCTGTACAGTGTATATGTATGTTGTTTTCTGTTTGCTTGCACCAATTGATCAGAACATATTATGCTGTGCACAGCTCTATACACCAATTGATCAAAATACACAGCTCTATACACACTGATGTTTGCTTGCACAGCTCTGTACACTAACATCAGAACAGCAGACCAACTACTTGCACACAGCAGCCGAAAAAAAAAACCCTAAAATGAACTAAACACCCATAATTGAGAAGATATACATACCTATGTTTGGTAGGTGACCGAATCTTCAATGAATTTAAGAAATGGAGCAGCAATTATTATGGAGAATTAAAGGAGAAAGGATATGGAGTAAAGGTTTTGTCTTTGGTAGGTGAGAAATCAGAGTAAATTCGACATACCCATAAAATGAAGGAGAAAGAGGTGTTCTAAAGGACAGCACGTGACACAAGGTAGTTTAATATTATACAAGGTAGTTTTTTGAAATTTTTTTTATATCAGGTAGTTTTTTGAAAAAAGAGGTATAGAATAGGTAGTTTAATATAATTTTTCCTATTTTAAATATGAAGTTCTTTCAGACCTATATATAATTATTTGAATTAAAATTATGTATCTATATTTTAAAGTCTTTTGTACTAACTTAATATTGACGTGTGGGGACTAAATATGCACGTACAAAATAAAAGTGCACATGAATAATGTTTTATTCCTACGACTCAATATCAAAGAGTGGGGTGCTAGCGACCGTTAAGCTATTACGAGTCTTATATTTTTCAAGAATTTGCGGTTTGATGATAAAAATATTTTTTCTAAATATCTGCGTATGGATGAGAAATTAGAGATACTAATCATAACATGGTTAGGATATTCTGTTAAATTATATTTAAAAATTTTATTTTTTGAATGTAAATTTAGGTATGATATTGCTGGTCAATAGAGAATCAAATTTTATAATAATAAAAGTATGCACATTGTTATTAAAATCACGAGTTTAATATAAAATTCAATGATTTTACGATCTAAAAATAAGCGAGTGATTCGAATCGAAAGTAAAATCTAAGCTGGTACACTACCAAAAAAATGCAAACTTCCGACCAAAATCCACCGACTACCCACTTTTAGTCGGAAAATTCCGACTACTTTTCCGACTGAATTGCGACTAAATGTGTTTTTGGTCGTAATTTTAAATTGAAAAAAAAATAAAAAAATAGCATTAATTATCACCGACCACTTTTTAGTCGGTAATTTTTCCGACCACTTTCCGAGCATAAGTTGGTCGGTAATTGGTCGATGATTTTTTTGATTTTTTTGGTTGACCAAATATAGATATAAGTTGAAAAAATTATGATGTAATATACAAAAGTTGTTGTGGTGTAGTGGTTACCCCAATGGTTTGCAAACCAAAGATCATTTGTTCAATTCAAGTCAACATCATATTTTGTTTTTTGTTAAAATTTTGTCTTATACTAATAGTTTTGCATTATTAATTTATTTTTTGTCTTACTAGTTTAATTTGTCGGATACTAATAATAATAATAATAATAATAATGCACTAATATGACTAATAATAATTAATTCAGCTAATAACTAATAAAATACTAATAATCTACTAATACGAGTAGTAATATACTTATACAACTAATATTATACTAATGAAACACTAATACGTACGACCAAGGTTAGGATCGGGATTCTACCTAGGATCGTTGAGGGGGTTGTATCGAAATCGCTAGGATCGAATCGTAGGATCGTGTGATCCTACAAATATGCATCAATGTGCTTTGAATTACTGATTTTCATTTATATTTGTTATCTTTTTAAGTTTTAAGGTGTAAGTAAAAACTTTTTTGACTTCATCTATAAAGTTTTGAACAAGAAACACTTTTAGTAATCATTTTTAAACTACAAATTAAGAAAAACTTGATATTTATGAAGGTATTAATATAGTAATTTTAATTATATATTTATATGTAAGTAAAATCTGTATGACATGAAAATATTTTACAATTGAAACTACTTATTTAGGATCGGATCGTAAAATCGTAGGATCGTAGAATCGTGTTATGATCCTATCCCCAAAAATTTTGAGCTAAGTAGGATCGCACGATTCTACTAGATAAAGATCTTACCTACGATCCGGATCGATGGCCCATTTTTGGATCGTAAGATCGTAGAATCGTAGATCAGAATCGGGATTCTGATAACTATTCGTACGACTAATAATGCATTAATACGACTAATACGACTAAATAACTAATAAAGTACTAATAATGCACTAATATGACTAATAATAACTAATACGGCTAAATAACTAATAAAGTACTAATAATCTACTAATACGAGTAGTAATGTATATACTTATACAACTAATATTATACTAATGAAACACTAATACGTACGACTAATAATGCATTAATACGACTAATACGACTAAATAACTAATAAAGTAATAATATAATGTAAAAATACGAGTAATAATAAACTTATACGAGTCACAATAACTAATATGACTAATATTATATTAATTAGACTATTAGTACACAAATAGAAATAATAATAATAATAACAATAATAATAATAATAACAACAACAACAACAACAACAACAACAACAACAACAACAACAACAATAATAACAATAATAATAATAATAATAATAATAATAATAATAATAATAATAATAATAATAATAATATTACATTTTTCATAGACTAGCGTTTTGTATTCAAAAGGATGTGGGGGCCCAGCTTGTTGCTCGACTCCCCACCAACTTCTTGTAAAGTTTCTTTTGGTGAAATGAAATTCTTCTTCTTCTTCAATAATAATAATAATAATAATAATAATAATAAGACTAATAATACAATAATATAACTAACTATATAATAATAAGCTAATAATACACTAATACGACTCATTATATACTAATACAATTAATTAATAACGTACTAGTAATACACTAATACAAGTAATAACATAAAATACTAATACAAATAATATGAGTAATATATTAATACTACATTAATATGAGTAATAGTATATGACTAATAATACATTATTACGACTTATTATAAACTAATACAATTAATAAGATATTAATACTACCCTAATAAGGCTAATAGTATGAGTAATAATAATAATACACTATTACAACTAATAATAAATTAATAATAATAATAATATAACTAATATTATACTAATACAACTAATACTATACTAATAATAAACTAAAACTGGTTTTACGAATAATAATAATAATAATAATAATAATAATAATAATAATAATAATAATAATAATAATAATAATAATAATAATAATAATAATAATAATAATAATAATAATAATAATAATAATAATAATAATAATAATAATAATAATAATAATAATAATAATAAGGAAAAATTGTTGGAAAATACCTAGAAAAACACCTATTTTGTGAAAAACTACCTAGAACATTTATTTTTGTCAAAAAATACCTAGAAAATTTGGTTTGTTTGTGAATTGCTACCTGCTGACAGAAATTACTAACTCTGTTAGATTAAATGTTAAAAAAAAATTAAAATGTTTTCAAAACAAAGTTGTGATGCACGTGAGTCATACTTAGGAAATGGGTTTTCAAATACTTTACTTCCATATAATCAATTTATCTTTGCTTCCATAATCTCATTCTCTAAAACAAATACTTTAGAACTCATAATCTTTGCTTTCATAATCAATTTATCTTTTTCGTCAATAAGTTTCAATGCAACCTCCTTTTGCCAATCAACCACATCTTCATCAATCCATTTGAATTTCTTGCATCCCCTCCATTTGCTATTTAGGTCATAGTTTTACAAGCAATGAATCTTCTTCTTGGATTTTCCCTTGTCCAAGAAACCCTCTTTGCACATCAAACACCACAAAAACATAAATCCCCATTCCAATTACTTGTAAATGAAGACCCCATATACAATTTTTTGATCAAGAGTAGAATTATGAACCTAAGGAAGATGAATTTTTAAAAAATTAAATTGATTGATTGTGATTAGGATGATAAAGATTGGAACCTGAGGAAGATGAACTCTAGCAAATTGGGTTTAAGGGTTTGAGTTGGGCTCCACTTATCGGGAAAGAAAGCAAATGAAAGTTTAGAAGAAAATGAAGACTCACGTGACTTTTAAAAAGATTAGTTACAATTTAATATTTTTTTAAAATATTTAATGTAACAGAGTTAGTAATTTCCGTCAGCAGGTAGTAATTCACAAACAAACCAAATTTCTTAGGTATTTTTTGACAAAAAAAAATATTCTAGGTAGTTTTTCATAAAAAAGGTGTTTTTCTAGGTATTTTCTAACAATTTTGCCTAATAATAATAATAATAATAATAAGTAGAAAGAGTGTTATTATGCTATAAATTCAATAACGTAGCTTTGAATATCAATAATCATCACTTGGCCGCCACATGGGTGTATGACGTGGCACTTGAATTCAATTTTTTTTTTCGACATACTAGCTGGTCGCAAACTGGTCGGTAATTTGGTCGGAAATTTTTTTTTTTTTATTCATTTTGGGTTGAATTCTTAAATAGTGTTTGGCGACTAAATTCCGACTATATGGGTAGTCGGAAATTTCCGACCAAATGGGTAGTCGGAAATTTCCGACCATTTTCCTACTAAAATGACTTACCTACCAATCTGAGTCGACTAACCCTGAAAAGTCAGAATTTAGTCGGTATAGCTCTATACCGACTAAACTCCGACTATTTCGGGTAGTCGGAAATTTGCATTTTTTTTTGTAGTGGTAGAATCTTACAATTCTGATTAAAATTAAGTTTGTTGACGTAATAATAACACGATTCTATGATCCTACGATTTAATGATTCGTTTTTACAATTTTATTCTTAATTCTTTTGAAAATTTTCTTATGTACCAACTTTTCTTACAAGTTATAGGTCCATCATCAAAATTATATATGAAAAAAATTTCTTCATGATATGAAGATTTTAGCTTATATAATATTTTTATATTTCGTTCTTGAAAATAAAGTGAATGGAACCTTTATTAATTAATAAACTTAAAACTTTTGAGGTCAATAATTATGACTAGATAGCAAATTTAAGTTTAGTGTAGAATCTTACGATTCTACGATTCGATTTTACTAACTTGATTCTACATGTCTAAACGATTCCAAGTAGCATTCCGATTTAACAACTTTTAGTATGAATAATATCATGATTTTGTTTTATGTTGAATTCCTATTGATGTCTAAAACCTTTGCTTCTCCCGATCTAGTAAACAAAATTACTGACTAAATTGTTAGAGGGAAAAGGCTACATATTTCATTAGTAGTGTCCTAATGAGTTTATCACTTCATTTCTTCAACATTACACTAATATTGAGACTATTCAAGGTATAGTATTAATTGTTGTTGAATCAAGACTCAATTTCCGCGACGTCGATGACGACTTTGAGCATCTTGTAGCTAACGCGATGTCTTGCACACTTGAGAATGGTGTGGAGCGTGCCGTGGGGAATGGAGTGCTACAGTTTGGGTCTCTTGACCAAGTGTTAGATGATGATGAGTTGAGGAAGGTTAGCAAAGAGTGGGGAAGGCACTCACGAAGTCAGCAGCAGCAGGGATGGGAGGCTCGACCTGTCGAGCAAAAGCAGCTCCTGTCGAGCTGTGAGTCGAGCAGGAGAACAGCAAACAGGCAATAGGTGGGAGGACCAGGCGCTGGACCAGGTCGAGCCAATATGACCGGGTCGAGCGGGATACAAGGGGTCCAAAACGCGAGTTTCTATTTTGAACTCCGGTTTGTGGGCTTTTATCCTATTTGTCTTTAGGCCTTGTAATATATCTTAGGACTATAAATAGGAGTCTTAGGAGTGTCGTAGGGCATAGTGTGAGGCATATACGAGATTGAGAGCTAGGGTTAAAGCCAAGACAGTTCTTTTTCTTTGTTTATACATTTTGTGAGAGATTGAAGTAAAGCTTTAATCTTTGCTTTAGGAGGGTGTTATTAAAGTTTGAAGGTGAGTCATTAATGTATTGTGAGTAATGTTAATGATAAGATACTTGATTTGAGGGAGAGGTATCATTAGATACATCATATATTCTTGTGTAGTGTGTTGCCATTGTTCTGCTCTGTTTTGTTGTTTTCTTTGCATCATTTTTGCTATTGTTTCTTCACCATTATTAGAGCCCATTCACAACAATTTTTGATATGGAATCATAACGTTTCAAAAAGAGGTGGTTCTTAGCTTGTGGAAGAAAATCAATTTATTAGTATAATCCCGCTAAAACTAAGGGATAATATTATCTTTTGTTTAATTAGTTGATGTTAATTACGCTCTAAATTTGAAAAAGAATACAAAAATGTAAAATAAATCAGATCTCAAAACTTATTTTGTGAATTTACTTCGCCCTTGCGGTCTTACTTTATATTGTATGTAATAAATTACTAATGCATTGTTGTGAATGGGCTAAAGAAACGATGAAGAAACAATCATAAAATATGATGCAAAAACAAACACAAAAACAGAGCACCCCACCATTAAGGGTGGATTTAAAAAAAATCAAATGATATCGATAACGATAATAATAATAAAAAATTATATAATCAACGTTTTAATTATGGCAATTGACCATGTCGAGTTTTCATATTCTGAAAACAATGCATAAGATCTTCACATCTTTTAACACCAATTAAACCAAGAACCCTAAATTGATTAACCCTAAATTGAATAATTGATTAAACCTAAAATCAAATGAATCATGAATTATTCATGATTCATGAATGATTATGAACAAAGTCAAGATAAGGGAAATCGAGAAATGTCGGAGGTCATATGGGATTTGGGAAGGATGCAATAATGAGTTATTAAAAAAAAATTAAAATATGTTGGTAAGAGGGTTTGATCTTGGGAGGGTGCTGTCAAATGCAAAACCTCCTACCAATTGAGACACATTCTTCAGCAGTGAATAATGGGAAATGGGCATGTATATAAGTCAAAATGCTGTCAATTGACAGCATTGACCACGCCTACATCCGCCCCTGACAACAATGGAGAACAACACAACAAATTATAAGGTATCTATGGATACCTCCCTCTCAAACAAAGTATCATGTCATTAATGAAATAAACATTACATAACTGACTCACCTTACAAGCTTTAGAACAATCCTCCAAAGCAAAGGTTGAAGCTTTACTTTTATCTCTCACAAAATACATAAACAAGAGTGAAAAACTCTCTTGGCTTAAAACCCTAGCTCACAATCTTGTATATGCCTTACACTATGCTCTAATAGTGTTTTAGACTCCTTACATAGTCATAAAACCCATTTGGCAAGCCTAGGACAAAAGTGCTTAAAGCCCACAATAATGCTAGGACCAAAACCGCTCGACTCGAGCTGCTTGTGCTCGATCGGTTGAGCCTGTTTCCGGTACCTATTGTCTTCTTGTTGCTGCCTTGCTCGAGCTGCCGCTCGACTGGTTCCCCTTAGCTCGATTGGTCGAGCATGCTTCAAGGCCATTTCTTCTTTGAGTCTTGACTTCACCAAGACACCTCCAACCATCATCAACATCAACTACTTCATTGATTGACCCAAAACGCCAAGCTCTCGTACCTCCTTGCACTCACCACATCGCTCTCAAACGTGCAAGCTAAAGAGTACGCTACGAGGTGATCGAACTCACTTTCCTCACGGCGAGATTTCAAGCTTAACTCAACAATAAATTTGTGCAGAGTTTTTAATATCAATATTTATCAAAAATGTGATTTTTAAACAAAAATGTAAGTATATATGTTTTATTTATCAAGTTTAAATTTGTCATTAATATGTGATGGTTGATAAGATAATAATACAATAGTTTGAGAATGTAAAATTTAATGTAAAGATTAATGCGAGTACATTTAATTTCAAATAATATAATTCACAACAAATAAGCAATAAAGATGTTTATAATAAAAATAATAGAAGGTTTTGAAACACCTCTTCATATACAACTTTCTATGTGTAATAACATATCAAAATTTTCAAACCTCTACTTCCATTGCAAAAAAAAAGGAACAAAAAAAGTTGGTGATCAAATATTAAGTCGTCTAATAGTAGGCTCAAAGCAATTTACAATTCTATGGCGACAAAAAATTTAGGTCACCTAATGAGCCAAAATAAATAAGATTAGTCCGATCCTTATCCAGTCGCCTCTCCTACAAGTCTCTCCTCTCCTTGGAATACATTTGTTTCCGTTGTTGTCTATTTTCCACCTACTTCTCTTACAAGTTCCACAACATATCGCATTTGCGTTATCTCCCCAATAGATCATGCAATCGTAAATATAGTAATCTATTTTCTCTATTGTCAAACCAAGTCAAGCTATTTGTTTCTTCACATCATAAAACCCAATTATCATTGTATTTGGTTCTGGAAAAGACTCCTTCAACATGTTGCATATTTATCATGCAACCAATGGATATGAAACTTAGTTAAGTCTCCAATATAATCTTGTTTCCTCACCAACATCCTCTTTTTCACCCACCAAACTCATCACCAATATTATGAGAATTTTCACTCTCAATTGTGCAAGCTAGAGTATGGGAAATGAGATAATCAAACTCATCACCAATATTATGAGAGTTTGCTCTTGCTTCAACAACATACACAACACAAAATTTTATTAATCATACTCCATTAAATTATATAAAAAGTAGCCCAATCAATTAATTTTCGTGAACAAAAAATTAATAAATCTAAAATTTATCATTATAAGCATATGTATGAAAATAATCAACATTTAAAAAAAATCTTGCTTAATTTATATTAATCACATTAATATAATCAAGTCATAATTACCAATTTAATTATTTAAAATTGGAAATTAATGAATAACAAATTATCATTAAAATTGTTTAATGAATTTTTAGCAAGTCTTGTAACTGTCTCATCGAGAGACGGGCCCATACAAACAACCTATTAATAAAACAGGTCCTCTCTTGAGAAACCGTCTATAGTATAGACGTCTCTCAAGAGCCCAGCCCATATCTCCCTTTTAACTTACAAATTACCACTAATCAGTTTTTTTTTTTAATTTATAAATTGAGTCAACCCAAACTTGAGACGTCTATTGTATAGACGGTCTCAAGTAAGAATTCCTGTTAATAAAAAACATTAAAAAAAACATAAAAAACTGAATTTCACCAAGTGTAATGAAGTGGTAATTTATTTTTGAATAATTTTAGTTTACCGAATTAAAGTCGTCTTACGGTGAGATGGCCTCAATTGACAATTAATGATGAATTTTAATGAAGAAGAAAAACAAAACAATGGAGGCACGTCATCTCTTGCCTTTTGACTTGCAAACCCAACACGCCTAGGCTCCAAGCCTAACAGACCTGTCGTGGGCCTTTAAAACCCAATATCCAACGTCTACTTGTGGACTCAAAAGAAAAAGCTCTGATTATGCCTCTTTAGCATATTAATATCACAAATTCTCAAGGAAGTCCGTCTATCCTATAGACGGACGAAAATGGGCCGGCCCATATAACAGTAAAAAAGAATCTGATAAGTTTTTTAAATTTAAAAAAAAATAAAAAACAATAATAGAGATTGGAATTCGCGCATACCGTGTATTGTCTTTTCAACTTCATTACAAAACAACAGTTACACTCTTTCACTCATCCTCTCCTTCTCCATCAACCTTCGGTTATCAACCTTCAATTCTCCCTCAACCTTCATCTTGTCCTTAGATTTTGATTTCATCTTCTTTGAGATTTAGGTGTCATCTTCTTTATAATTTTGGTTTCATTTGGGTTATGTTTTTGGTATATAATGGTGTTTGAACTTGCTGAGATTTTCGAAATTTATGAGATGGTGTTTGAAATGGAACAATTCTAGGGTTTATTGTTGAAAGTTTGGTATGATTTTTTTGGTATTTTTTGCATTTTTTGATATTGTATTTTAATGTTGTTAAAATTTTCAGATTTTTGGGCAAATTTCCAGATTTTGATTTTGGTATTGGTATGATTTTTAATGGTGTTCGAAATTGTTGAGAAAATAATAGGGTAATTATTGATGAAATTATTGAGAAAATTTCCAGACCAATAATCGAACACCCCAATTGTATGGTTTTCTTTTGTAGCATTATCTTTATTAGCAAAAATAAGTTTAATGCTTAGGGATGTCATTCCAGCAATAATCGAACACCCCAATTGTATGGTTTTCAACTATAATATTGTATACATATCTTGGAATCATAATAGCATAGTTTTGGAGTTATATTAGACCAGTTTTGACATTATGTTATCTGCGTTGTGTTGGGATGTATAATATGAATAATCTTTTGTTTTCTTATCAGCGTCAATAAAAATATCTACACAAACTGCAAGCCCCATCTATTCATGATGCTGGAAAAAAAAGGCATACAATTGACGAAGCAACAAGTTGAGGACGTGTATGCGATTGGGTTTGGGCCCCGTTGAAGATGAATCCATTCAAATTTCCTCCATGCATCGTTCCGTACTTGGTAGCGCATTTTGACCCCGTCTCTCGCATCCAGAAGCTACCAAACCAACCATCTTACAGCATTACGACTGATGATGTACACAATATATTTGGGTTGCCTTGTAACCCTTCCAAGCGTGTAAAAAAGCGGAAAACGAGGTTGGTCAATGGCTCGGTGGTTTGGGATTCCCAAAGCCGGAAAGGGTAACCGCGAAGGACTTACTACTCAAGATGGGTTCTAATTATGATTCATTGTGTAGTTGTGCTATTAACTATGTGCTAATTATGATTCATTGTGTAGTTATAATTAGACATTGAATATGATTATTGAAGACAACAATTATTAACTATGTGCTATTATCTAGTACTATAAATTTTTTCTAAGTCCAATAGTTTGCTATTATCTAGTACTATAAATTTTTTCTAAGTCCAATAGTTTAAAACTATGATTAGCAAATGATCTCCAAATCAGTTGAGGTTGTTCATTCTGTGGATGATAAGGTATTTCTAAGTTTGAGCTTTTTTTGGATTTGATGTAGACACTAGACAGCATTGGTGGTGCTACAATCAACTATGTGCTATTAACTATGTGATATAATGACCAAGTTTTGGATTTATAATAAATAAGTTTTGGATCTATAATTACTTACTTTTGGAGCTATAATGATTAAGTTTTGGTGGTATAATGAGTAAGATTTGGAGTTATAATCACTAAGTGTTGCAGCTATAATGACTAAGTTTTGGCGTTGTGCTGTCCACGTTTTGGAGCTATAATGATTTACTTTTGGAGCTATAATGACTAAGTTTTGGAGCTATAATGAGTAAGAGTTGGAGTTATAATGACTAAGTTTTGAAGCTATAATGACTAAGTTTTGGAGTATAATGGCTAAGTTTTGCCGTTATGGCGACTAAGTTATGGGGCTATAATGACTGATTTTTTGAGTTATATTGACTTAAATTTATAGTAAAAATGAGTTATAATGATTTTGTTTTAGATTTATAGTGTTTGAGTGTTGGAGTTAAAATTTCTAAGTTTTGGAGTTATACTCAATAATTTTAGGAGTTATAATGACTTATTTTTGTAGTTATCTTAGTATTGGATTTAAAATGAGGTATATTGACTAAAGAGAGTACCTCAGTATTAGATGTTCAAAGAAAATGAGTTGTAATTTATATTTGAGTTGAAATAAACTATAGAACAAAAATAAAGATCTTGTTGAAAAATTTTGCAATTTTTTAATTGATCTGACAGCCAAGTACAAAAGCTAATAGTTTAGTGAAGACTAAACTAAATCATCACTAAGCCATGCATCTCAAAATTACCAAGTTCCACTATATATTTTGGCCCTCATTAATCATTACAGAGGCTTATGAGATATATTACACTACTTGGTATCATCACTTGTGCTGCAATGATACTGGAACGACAAACAACTATCCGAGTATTTATATCTTTCGTATCTTCAACACATACCCTACACAACATACATAATACAAAAAAGACATATTAAATTACCAAAAATAACATACTATAATAACAAAAGTGACATATTATAATACCAAACATAACACCAAACATATATCATTATACCCCCTAAACATAGACATTATAGTCCCAAAAAGATACCATTATAGCACCAAACATATACCATTATAACCCCAAACACAGACAATATAGTCCCAAACACAAACCATTATAGCACCAAACATATATCATTATACCCACCAAACATAGACATTATAATCCCAAATACTAACCATTATAGCACCAAACATATACCATTAACCCCCTAACACAGACATTATAGTCCCAAAAAGATACCATTATAGACCCAAACACAGACATTATAGCTCCAAAAAAACAAAACCAATATAATTACACGCCCAAACACAGACATTATAGTCCCTGAAAGATACCATTACAATCCCAAAAAAAAATATAATTTATAAAACATTATATCACTATTACAAAATTTAATACCTTCGTAGAGGCATATAGCGTTGTTATGGTCGTTATCATCACCTCCATCTCCAAGGACTGAATTACATTAAAAAAAAATGAAATTCATTACCTTCATTAAGAAAAATGATTAAGCCATTAAAAAAACGAAATTCATTAAAACGAAATTCATTACCATCATCTTCTTCGTTTTCCATTAAAAAAAATACCAGGTATTAAATTAAAAAAACGAAATTCATTAAAACGAAGTTATCACCGACGCTTCTGCTGCTACTGGCGGTTTTTCTAACAAACTTAAAGACCCTTCCTTTCTTTCAGGTTTCTCTTCTTCTTCTACTTCAATTTGCATGTTCTTAGTATTTTGATTGATTGAGTTTTAATTGACTTTTGATTTGTGGGTATTAGAATAGATCTTAAGGTGTTTTTAAAGTTGAATTTTTAAAAAAAATACGCCATTGATGAAGCCATTGATGAACCTTAAGGTGTTTGGTGTTCAGTTTCAATATCAATGAAGATTGTCTTTTGGCATTCTAATGATTTTGGGGAAGAAATGAATAGGATTTTAATGGCAGTTAAGAGGAGTCTTTTTGGGGAAGAGAGGGACGGTTGTTTTCCCAAGTAAATGGTTCCCAGATTTTTTTTTTTTTGTTTTTTCCTTTTTCTACAAAATTTAAGATGTTGATTTTTGTTTGGGCTGGGCTTTGATGGTATTCGTCTATAGGATAGACCGTCTCCCATGAGACTTACTGTATTAATATTAGTTAAAAATTTTAAGTTATGTATATGGCACGTCTTATAATGATAGTATGCAATAAATGTCCATGAAATAGCACAAAGTGCCGGCCCTGAGGGTTGGCTAAAGGGACCACCGCCCAGGGCCCATGTTATAAGTTCAGAAATTTAATTTTAGAATTAGGCCCATTATGAAAAGGATCTAAAATAAGAAAGGGCCCAACCTCCATTTAAATATACTCTTATCAATTAGAATAAGAAAGTTGAATAGACACCGATTAAATTAAATGAAGTTATTAAAGGCAATTGCAGACTTCATTCCCAAAAAATTGACCATCAATTTCGATGATGATGACTGGAATTGCGAATTCACTTTGGCTTTTCCGTTGGCGTCGGTTTAGCTTCTTCATTCTTCCCATGAGTTCCTCAATTTCCAAGTATATATATATGGCTTAACTGTATGTTTTTTTTCCAATTTAAGTTGATTTAATTTTTGATAAACAACAAACAATTTCTTCAATATCTAAAAATTTGACATTAGTAATCAATTTCTTGATTTCTTCCTTCTTCTCAAATCTAGTTCTTCATATCTCGTTTGGCTGCTCAACTTCTTGGTTGGTGGTTCACCATTCACAGTGGGTCGTTGGCGGTATTGCGGAGTGTGAACTTGCGGTGCATCTCATTATACCAAGTAATTACTTCTCTCTTCTTCTTGAATTTTAAGATAATGTATTTGAAAATCTGAATTTAATTTCATGAATTTGAAATTTTCATATGAATCTAAGTTCTTGTTTTTTTATTTTTTAAATGATTTAGATTTCAATGCTTGAAAGTGAATGTGAATATCGCTCTATATGGTTTATTAATTGTTTTTATGCAAATGTCTTATTTTTTTTAATGAATATGAATACTTGGAAATGTGAAATGATGTCTTAAATCTGAGTACTTGCAAATGTCAAATGTCTTATTTTGATATTATTAACATACGCACAAAATATTAATATTAATATTACTCATGGATTTCTCTTTTGTTAATGAATATTTCAATTAACAAGTGAATGTAATTTTATATTTTAATGAAAATTCATATTTCAATTTTAGATTTTATTTGCAACTCAATTTTGAATTTAGGAAGTTGTTTTAATGTGATTTATTTTTTAACAGTTTACAAATTCAATTTCGGAAATAAATAGATCAATCGATCAATATCATTCATCGACTGTCAATTGCTATTGTTTTGTTTATTTATTTAATCATAGTGTGAGTATGTGATTTAATTTCAAATATAATGTTGCCAAAAAAACATTTATATGGAAATGAAAAAAAAAACGGAATCAAGAGTTTATTACAGAAAAAAAACATTTATGTGGCATCCGCGGAAAGAAGTTTTTCACAGTTGAAGTTGATCAAAACCTATTTGAGGTCATCAATGACACAAAAGCGGCTAAATGATCTTGCAACGTTATCAATTGAAAAAGAATGTTTAGAAACAATTAATGTAGATAGTATTATAGATGATTTTGCTTCGCGGAAAGCTCGTAGAACTCATTTTACATTTTAATAATTGATGGTGATGATTTGGGGAGTCTTAATGAAGCTAAGACACCAGGATCATGGGGGTTTGAAGCCTGCTCGACAACCAAGCATATGTGGCTCGATCGAGCCAATGAAGTACAACAATTATAAGGAGAGGCTAAGACCTCACTCAAGGATCACAAAATGAAGTTTAAATGAGTGTTTATGTTGTGTCAAAGATTAGGAACAAAATAATAATGCAAGTAATAATGAATGGCTAAAATAAACTAAATAATCAAGACAAGATTTTAAGGTGGTTCACCAATGTGGCTACATCCACCATCTAGCCTAGGATTTATATTAATGTGTTCAAAGGAGAAATACAAAACTTGATAGGAATTACAATGGAGGTTATGTGTAATGGAAGAGAGGAGCTAAATGAGGGAGAAAAGCAATAGGTAATAGCTCTAAGTATGAGAGACTATTGGGCAAGTATTACATGGAGTATAAGAGAGTATATATAGAAAAATAAAGGGGCAGCAGCTTTGGGCTTTGTATGCCATAATACCACAACAAACACGTCCAAAACAGAAGCTGGCAGGGACTTGGCTCGACCCCTGGCTCGATCGAGCGGCCAGGTCGAGCGGCAAGTCGTGGCTTGCTGTTTTGGTTCTTTTCTTTCTTCCTTTGGTCCCCACTTTGTACTATCTCTTGTATACTTCCTTGGAGCCCAAGACTTGCACTACCAAGGCTTCTTACATCCAAGTTTCCACTACTCTTAGTACATTGTACTAATGTACTAGCAAGATACCCAAACATCTAATAAGAAAGGAGTACTTGTGTCCTCTTCTCTTACACTAACTAATATGATTAATTTACTTAATTATTGTTTTGATTACTTGGTGAACCAAGTCACCAATAATCCTAACAACAATCAAGTGTTGTTTGACCTACTGCTCTACCACACGAGTAAGCTTGCTCGCCCGCGCGTGATGCTGCAAGCTAAAACAGTCACATTATATTTTAGCCTCGGTTATTTGTGGGCCTTTTAAGGTTTTCTCCTAGTGTTCTCTAATGTGTTAGGACTATAAAAGGGGTCTTGGGATATCATTAGGGTTCAAAATAGAACCTAATACTAAGAGTTCACTAGGGTTTTAGCCAAGAGAGTTTTCTCCCATTGTATTTGGGCCTTTGAAAGAGATTAACATCAAGATTCAATCTTTTGCTTTGAGAGGGTGTTGTTAAAGATTGGTAAGGTGAGTTATTAATGCATTATTGATTATATTAATGATATGATACTTTGTTTAAGGGGGAGGTATCATAAGAAATCTCATATATTGTGTGCTTTGAGTCTTCCATTTATGTGCTCTATTTTTGGTGTTTAGTTTGCATTTTTTTTTTTGTGTGTTTGTTTCTTCACCATTGCACTAGCCCATGCACAACAGTAATACTAACCAAACGGACCGTGAAATTATATGAATTCTTAGTCCTAGTAGATTTCTTCCCTCTTATACTTCATCATCACAAAATATGAACATTCGAATGTATAAATTGGAGTTTTACTGGTATAATGTGCTAAATCCATGAGTAATAATAATATTAATATTTTGTGCGTGTGTTAATAAAATCAAAACATAGATCAGATCAGATAAAATAAACTGAGAAGTAATATTATAGCAATGATAAAAATATAAATGAAAGCGGACGTCACAAAGAGGTTCAACAATGAAAACACAAATGAAAAATAGAGCAAAAATGAAAGACACAAGTGTTTATGAGGTATCTTTGATACCTCCCCCTCAAATGATGTTTATTAGATTGAACTCAACAATTACAATGTAATAAACCTCTCCTTATCTTAAGAACAACTTCTTAAGACCTTCAAATACTAATGCAAAGTTAGAACACTCCTCTAGTTTCTAAGCAATGCAATAGTCTACTCACAATGTGTGTTTTTGGTGGTTCTTTCTCTAAGATTGATACTCCCTTTTATAGATGAAGGTGAGTGTCAATCTTAGAGTCACACATTAACCCACCATAAAGCACAATAAACATCACAATTAACTATGACAATAAAGCATAACATTAAACTATAGAATAATGATCAATATTATTGCATAATTAAAACAGAAAACTGCCCGTTAGAGTAGTCTGACAGTCTCGCTCGACCCAACACCCCTTGCTCGACCTGGTCGAGCGACCTCTGATCTGGTCGAGCGAGCACTCCAGAAGCTACTGACTTATTCAGACCAATCTGCTCGACCCCTACCTTCGCTCGACCCGGTCGAGCGGTCCATGACTCGGTCGAGCGAAGCACTCTGACCTTAGTTCTCGTTGCTTTGATCAAGCAACACTTCATCAAACGACCCAAACTTTAATCCCACACATCTTGACACATCTTTATCATTATTATCCAAAGTACAAGACAAAGCATGTTCAATTAAGTGATTAAAGTTAACGTCAAATTCAAGAATATTGTTACTTGCTTTAACAATCTCCCCCACAAGTGCAATATTCTTACCATCCTCAAAAGTAACTCTTTTTGACCCAAACACACCACCATCACTTTTGTGGCCTAGGCTACCACACTTAACTTGTAACTCATACAAGTTCCTCTTATTTCTTACTCCCTTCATGAGCACAAGGCTCCCTCTAATGACTTTCAAAACCCCTCCATTTGCTTTGAAAGTGCATCCTTTACTCTCTAGTCTACCCAATGATATTATGTTCCTCTCAAACTTAGGTACATACCTCACATCACCGAGTCTTCTCTTGACACCTCCGAGAGTCTCAATTGTAACTTCCCCAATACCTTCTACTTTCACCTTCTCATCATTTGGTAAAGTAATAAGGCCATGATCCCCAAAACTAAGCTTAGTAAATTTTTCTTTTTCACAACAAATGTGGAATGAGCAACCGGAGTCCATTACCCATTCCTTACTATGAACCACTCCCCCATCAACTAGTAGAGCCCCATCATAGTCATCATCACTTCCAATGCCTAGAGCGGCGTTCCCGCTATCCTCATCATCATATTTCCCATTCCTTAAGTTTTTCATTCTCTTAAGGTCTTCCTTAAACTCTTTGCACATCATTTGTATGTGTCCCTTCTTCTTACAATAGTAACACTCCTTGTCACTATGGTCACCCCTCCCTTGAGACTTACCCCTTCCTTTATAACCCTTGTCCTTGATCCTACCCCTATTAGAACCTTCACCAAACAAGCCATCCCCAACATTTTTCCTCTCTTCCCCTTCTCTTCTCACCATGAACCTATCATTCTCTCTCAACGCCGCCAATGCTTGATCAAGAGTAATAGAGTCCCTACCTATGAGCAATGTTTGGACTATGTTCTTATAGTCCTTGGGAAGTGAAGCCAAGAGTAGTAAGGCTTGCTCTTCATCGGTCAACTTTTCATCCGCATTCAACAATTGGCACACCAATTTGTTAAATGTGTTAATGTGGTCTTGCATCGATGTATACTCATCCTTCATGAGTTGATACAATTCCCACCTCAAGCAAAGTTTGTTTGTAAGGGATTTGGAAGCATACACCGTTTGTAGTTTTTCCAACAACTCACCGGGATTTGTCTCTTTCAAGTAGTTGTACTTGATTTCGGGTGCAATGGCAAGCCGGATTGTGCTTACCGCCTTCTTCCGTATTTGTGTCCATTTTGCCTCATCAATATGAATTGGCCTCTCTTTCAACAAAGCATCATCAATGCCTTGTTGCACCAAATAATCCTCCACGGAGCTTTTCCATATTGCAAAGTTGATTTTTCCATCAAACAATTGAATACAAAATTTCCCCTCACTCATTGTGTTTATATTGTTCTTATAACCTCACTTTCACACCCCAAATGGCCCAAATGATCTTCCCGCTCTGATACCAATTGAAAGCGGACGTCACAAAGAGGTTTAACAATGAAAACACAAATGAAAAATAGAGCAAAAATGAAAGACACAAGTGTTTATGAGGTATTTTTGATACCTCCCCCTCAAATGATGTTTATTAGATTGAACTCAACAATTACAATGTAATAAACCTCTCTTTATCTTAAGAACAACTTCTTAAGACCTTCAAATACTAATGCAAAGTTAGAACACTCCTCTAGTTTCTAAGCAATGCAATAGTCTACTCACAATGTGTGTTTTTGGTGGTTCTTTCTCTAAGATTGATACTCCCTTTTATAGATGAAGGTGAGTGTCAATCTTAGAGTCACACATTAACCCACCATAAAGCACAATAAACATCACAATTAATTATGACAATAAAGCATAACATTAAACTATAGAATAATGATCAATATTATTGCATAATTAAAACAGAAAACTGCCCGTTAGAGTAGTCTGACAGTCTCGCTCGACCCAACACCCCTTGCTCGACCTGGTCGAGCGACCTCTGATCTGGTCGAGTGAGCACTCCAGAAGCTACTGACTTATTCAGACCAATCTGCTTGACCCCTACCTTCGCTCGACCCGGTCGAGCGGTCCATGACTCGGTCGAGCGAAGCACTCTGACCTTAGTTCTCGTTGCTTTGATCAAGCAACACTTCATCAAACGACCCGAACTTTAATCCCACACATCTTGACACATCTTTATCATTATTATCCAAAGTACAAGACAAAGCATGTTCAATTAAGTGATTAAAGTTAACGTCAAATTCAAGAATATTGTTACTTGCTTTAACAATAAAAATGTTGTTGGCTAAATATGTGACTTAAAAATTGCCGTAAAATAATTTTTTTTAAGATATTATTTTTTTGAGATGCTAAAATAAAATAAAAAGGAATCAATGTCCTTTTTGGCATCGTATGTACCTTAGGCAAACTGAAAGAAATGATGCCTTTTTAAGAAGGATCAATTTTGAACTTTAATAGGTGTTTAGAGAAATAACAGAGACGAACACTACATAATATAACATCGGGATCTTCCAAAAGCATTTTACTCAAATCTTGCAAAAAAAAAACACAAAAAATAAATTAATAGAGAGATAAAAACAAATTACAACACATTTAATCTAAATCTAAAATAAAAGAGATAAAAACAAACAAAAAAATAACAAAAAAATCAAAATATAGAGCAAAATACAGACGAAATTACAATAAAAAATAACAACTATATCTTAAATAACAAATTACTACAAATAAATCCAAATCTAAAATAAAAGAGATAAAAACAAACGAAAAAGAACAAAATAATCAAAAATAGAGAGCAAAATACAAATGATTGATGACGAAAAAAAACAAATCTAAACAAGTAAACAAAAAATAACAAATAAATCTAAATCTAAAACCTAATAAACGAATGCAAATAAAGAATATTACCTTTGATCCTCCATTGAGATGTGTAGATGAGTAGATGAAGGTATCTAAAATGGAGAAGAAAGCGATTGAAGCAGGTATCAAATATGGAAGATGATGGCGCGCAGATACCTGCTGAAGCTAGGGCTGATTTGAAATTTGATTTTGTATGTCTTATTTTCTTATTATATGTTGGAATGTTGGATACATGCTGCTGCTGATAGGGTTTTAGTGCTATTGGACTTGGGCCGCCTAACTCAGAAAACTCACTTCCTTAATATTTCGGTTGAGTTTGATTTTTTCGATTTTCTAGAACCCTGAACCGAAATCGAACTAAACTAAATTTTTGTTAAAAAAATTGTCCTAACCAAACCATATCAAAAATATCACCAAACCAAATTACTTATTCGGTTTAGTTTGGTTCGGTTCGAATGTTCGGTTTTTCACCAAATTAGTTACACCCCTACCCTAGACAATGGTCTACTTTATCTATATTTAGAAACAACCCTAAAAGGCTGAAAGAGACATTTAATATAGAAGTGTCTTTCTTTTCCTTTTTTTCAAAATGACAAGAACATCAAAGATCTTCATGTTTTTAATATTCAAAAAAGGTGACTACTTACATCATATTTTTTTCCTAGTCAGCATGAATGGCAGGTCCAGAAAAGAAAACGTAATCCGGAAAATGGAACCCACATAAGAAAATAAGGATGTACTAGTAGGAGGGTACCGCGTGCCACGTCGAATTCATAGTCAAAGCTAGTGAAAAATCGCATCTTAATACAGCATGTCATTCCATCGTCAGGCTTGATAGTAGACACATCATACCATCCGTCTAATGAATTTGCGATCGGATTATTTTCGGTCAAGTCAATTTGAGTCGGGTTAACTTTAAATTGGATTGTGTTGGATTAAGATCAACCCAACGAAAAAAGAATTTTGAAACTTTTTTGAAGTAATATGTGAATTATAGTTTTAAAATTTAAGATTTTTGTGAATTAAAGTCTTAATATTTATATTTTCTAAATTACAACTATCAAAATATTAAAGTCAAATTATTTAGCTCAAATCACCGAATCCCGACCAATTAACTAAAATTTTCGACAACTAAAATGATATTTGCAATCTGGCACGCTAGATTATTCCAGTTATGAAATTGCATAAGGCATGTAAGCTAAAAATGTAGTAGAGCATCACTTCTCTTATAATAGCTCATCGTCATTATGTTCTTAACTTTAAAAAGAAAACACATGCCATGTAAGGCTAACAAATATTCGAAAATTAAAACACCATTTCATAAATCTAAGTATTAAATTTTAAAGTAACTAATTGGCATTGTAAAGGTTTTCTATTAGAGTATATAACATATTCTGGTGGCCGAATTATCAGTTTAAACTTTTAATTGAGTTGGTTCCTTGACATGGTATGAGAAGCCAACGTGACAAGAGGTATGTGTTCAAATACCACCCCTCATTTTAAGTGAAATATCAAGCGCATTTGCGCATTCACACTTCTAGCCCAATGGGCTTCGTATGAGTGTGCGTGTTAGAATATATATATTATATCTTGGGGCTCAATCATTATATTAATCTTTTGGTTGAGTTGGTTCTTTGACATGATCAAAACAAACGAATCGATGCTTCCCGCGTTGTAAAAGTGTAAAAAAAAAACCCGCATTTTAAACTATTTCATGAAATATCTTATAATTCGACTGACGATATTTAGACGTTACGATAAACTGCATACCGTATTTTAGATATATACTAACAATTGAATTGAATTCAAGGTTAATTTTGAATGAGTTGAAATTCGGAGACAAGGCCGCATCCAATCGCATCGACCGCGATGTAAGAGTTTTTAACATAAACGAACCGACATTCTCCTAGGTGTAAAAAAATCGCGTTTTAGGCCGTATTAATGTATATCTTACTATTTCGAAGATATTTAGGCGTTACGATAGCCGCAAATCGCAATTGTTATCGCATTTTTACACGAGTGTAGTTGTAGTGAGCACGTGATGACGACAGGAACACGGCAATCGCACCCTGGGTTCCATTAGTGCATGTTTCTTTCACTCTCACGACTGGCGCGTGTTTTTGGAGGGAGTGGGAGCTCATTCTTTACGTTGGCAAATTTGTCATATTCTACTTAATATTTTTCAATGGATGTTGAGTTGTTTTTGTTTGTGTATATACGAGTATGGTGAAGGAGAGCTTTTTGAGATTTTTATATTTTCGGACTTATCTTGTTCTACCTCCTATACAACTCACTGATCTTATTTGATTTTTCACATTTATCGAGACGATATTTTAACTCTTAATATCTCTAATTGTTTTTAATTAAAAATTATTCAAAGTAGATATTAATATTCTTTGTATTGAGACGAATCATACAAGATCCCACATGACTATATTTTAACTTATAGATTAAGAATAGAATACAAATTCAGAATGATAAGTGAATAGTGAAAAAAATCAATGAGACTAATGGGTAGAATATGAGGGAGTATAAAACTGTCTCATCGTGAGACAAGCTCATACAAGCAGCTCAACGGTAAACTTTCGTATCAATTAACTAAAAAACAATTATTTTTATTAAATTTAAAAAATTTAAAATTGGGCCCCTTATAAAGAATTTGTGCACTATTGCCTATTGCAGATAGAGCTGTTTAAAAGTGACCCGACCCGAAAATTCGAACCGAAAATGAAAGTAAACCGACCCGAAAATGTGTTCCTTTTTTAGGTTTATCGTACCGATATTATTCGACCTGAAGTTATATCTGAACCGGTTGACAGCCGAAAATGGAAAAACTGAACTCGAGTTGTAACCGATTTTTAAACCGATATATAATCGTTAACCGAGATTACCCGAACCTAATAATGACCGACCCGAGTCATATCCGATCGAATCATGCTCGAAATCGAACTCGATCCGGCTAAAACCGAGTTAACCCAAAGGAGTTTAGATCGAACTTGTGTAAACCTGAACAAGTTTTTAACATAGAAGTATGATTGACTCATAATCAATCATCTTATTATTTATTCTAATAAAGTGATAAATATTTGATAAATATTTTAATAAAATAAATTTTATAAATACATGGTTTCATATATTTAATTTTCGATCAAATAAGTAAAAGTAACAAATGATCACTAATTGATTTGTATTTAAACTATTTATTTTGCTTTAAGTAAAGGAAACCTTATCATCAATAAAAAAATGACTAACAAGTTAATCTGATACTGACTCGATCGATAGTAGTTAGTAATTCGTAGCCAAATTCTACTTGAAAAAAATACCCAAACTCGATCTGTATCCGGTAAAACCGAACCAATTATTAACCGATGACAACCCGAGACCGATTGAATCTCAACACAAACTTCAACCGACACCGAACTGATGCTAACTCGACAACTCGAATAACCGATCTTCAACCGAACCGTGACTAATCGACCCGACTCGAGCGTGACCCGTCAAAACATGCATCGAAAAATAACCGATCCGAATAATTATCGAACCGAATGACACCCGTCCGAAACCGACTTGATCACCCGAATGAAGACCTCTAATTGCAGATATAGACGGTTCATGTGAGGGTATAGCTTTTTGAAATGATCATAGCATGAAGATTGAGAATAGCGTAAATGTGATATTTTGAGGGATGATCGAGTTTATTCATAGAAATAAAATCGAAAATAAAGATCAAATGAATATTTAGCAATAAAAAATATATATTTTATTTGGTTTTTAATAGTTATTTCACTTTTATTTTTCACACTATCCGATGTATGATTTTAATATTTCATATCTTTAGTTTTATATGATAAAAAATTTTAAAAACTTAATATTATAAAAATATGTATTAAGACGAATCAAACAAGATCTCACTTGACAATGTTTTATAATATACATGAAAAAATAAATATCAAATAAGATCAGTTGATTAACAATAGTTGCTATAGGATCTGTAACAACTATTAAAATTCGGAGGAAGTACATAAAAAGATGAAAGAGAGTATTGTTTAAGATGATTTGGACATTTGCTAAGATGGGGTATTAGCGAATTGATAAAAATGATAATTAATTTACCATTTGTTGCAATTAATTTCAAATGGTGAGTTGATGTTGATTAATGATTGTATTTTACAGTTTAAAATGTATAGGCATTCCAAAAGAAAGGTTTCTAGGTCATATTTTGCATGTAATCCAACATTCGAGAATTCACCAAGTTCTTTTGATGACACTCAACATCAATACTCACAAGCTCCATTGAATCATACTCTTTTGTACTAAAAAAAGTATAATGATGTAGGTAGTCTTACTTTTGACATTGTTGAAAAATTCCCAATTTCAAAATATGATGTAAATGAATGTGATGAGCTAAGAAGGTTTTATAATCAAAGAGATCCTTATAAACCCCCAAAGCATGTTTTTGCTTGTACTAATGGTATGTTTATGCCTGAAAATGAAACTTTAAGTCATGGTATGATTAGTTAGAATAAGGTAGTAAGAATAATGTTTATTATTGTTTGTGTTATTTACAACTGAAAATAAACTTTAAGTCCTATGAAGTATATTTATTCACTTTTCAAGGCCGATTTTACAGAATGAAATAACATTAAAACATTTAAGACTTGTGTTGGTGTACCAAATAGTGACCATAATCGAATGTCTAAAGAGATATGAATATCTTATGTTACAAAATCATCCATTAAAGTTATTTTTATAAACAATCTGAGCAAGCTAAATTTGAATATAGGACTCATTTAAATGCATCTGTATTCATTGTTTACATTATTTTTGTATTATGAATTTCTTTTTTGAGCTCAAGATGATGAAAGTAAAACATCTAAAAGGAACTGTATTTTTTTTGAACTTTCTTGGTGTCTCATGTTGAAAATAATAAAAGTGTTGGTAATGATGTTTTACAAAACAAACCCGGTAATAATTATATGTAATTTCCAACAATGCAAAAATATATTGTCAATACTTGTTATAAATAGACCATTACGACCATTCCTGAGGAACTTGGGAGGGAATCTTTTTCAAAGTTGATGAATCTGGTGATGTCCCTTACAAACAATAAATGACTCTTGATTTAAGATATGTTGATAAAAAAGAATTTGTCATAAAGCATTAGTCTTGCTCATGTCACTAGTACTTCTATTGGGTCACTTAAGGAAACAACATATGAGGTCATATCAATGAGTTTATGAAATTAATAATAGTGGATCGTTCATCGACACATTATGTACACCGTTTTGCTCACCAAATTCAATTGACTCTTTTTAAGGTTGTACACACACATGTTCATGTTAGCCGTCTTATTAGTTTGGTTAATCTTACTTTAAATAAAATTTGTAGTTCTTATCAACATAGAGATGAATTTTGAAAAAACCAAGCTGAAATGATCGAAAAAGGATTATATAAAGGTGTGCTTCTAATATAAAAGGGATAAAATCAAGAAGTTGGCCTTCACGGGCCTGACAATACTCGTCGGAACTCCCATTTCTAAACTTTTTGCAATTTCATCAATATGTTTTAACATGCTCTTAGTCTTGCTAAAGAAGACCATATAGCTAAAACTCAAGCTATTTTGGATGGTATACGAACTTATGATTCTTTCATGATAAATTTGATAAAATTAATTTTTGGGATCACTTATCTACTAAGTCTATATTTGCAAAGACGAGATTAAGATATTGTGAATGCTATGGCATTACTTCCTGCTGCAAAGATAAAATTTCAGAAGGATGGGGATGAAGGTTGGGATTCACTATTGGATGATGTGAATTCTTTTTATGTGAAATATATATGATACTAATATACCTAGCATGGATGTATTGACTCCTTTACGTCTTCAAGAAATATCAAAATGCAGAATTTTACGTCACAATCAAACACTATTATCGAGTTAATGTTTTTTTAAACATGTTGTTTCAACCAGCTATTTATCCAATACTAGCATTACTTGACTTAATGTTTTGAAGCAAAATAAATATCCAAAAGGCATATTTACTATTTTAATATTAAGACTTATAAAAACTTTTTTTAGTTTCTCACTTTAGCACTGGGCTCTAATGAAATAAAATAAGATACTAGAATTTTGCGTTGCACATGACTTGTTCTTCATTAAATATAAAGATCAAATAAGATAAATATGGACACCACAATATTCCTACAATATTCCTATAATACATAGGAGGATCTTAACAGGTTCTTAACATAGTATAAGTATATGCTGAGTGTTTAAAGATATAAATATATTAGAAAAATATTATAATTTTTATAATTGCACAGGGCCTTTATAATTTTTCAATTTTTACTCCGCCCCTTGCTATAATAGACGTAATATACTAATTTACTTAAAGGAAAAATATATACAATATAAAATATATACTTAGTGTAAAGGAATATTTGTTAATACTATTATACTTCCTAGTTCCAAATTAGTGATTAGTTTTTAATCTATAAGGGAAAACATAGTCAAGTGAGATTTTATTTGATTCGTCTCAATGCAAAGATTATTAATTTCAAATTTTTATAATATTTTTATTAAACATAATTAGAGATATTAAGAATTAAATTACTACCGTACAATGGAATGCGTGAAAAATGCGTGAAAAATAAAATTTTGCAAGTAAATTAAATTAGACGTAGGAAGTATTCCATTAGACTCAATTAAGTTCAATTCTATACTTTTACAATTTTGTTCACATGTCCATTTTTATATTATACACTTACAGTACTCTTTGTAATAAGTTGGCATGTCATCATCAAATCAAGATCAAAAATTCAAAAACCCACCATCACTTTAAGAGTATGGCAATAAGCTTAATTTTTCATACGTATCTTATTAAAATAGACACATTACAAGACAAACCTCATACAAACGCAAGGGGTGTTTGATACAAAGGAATAAGGTTGAGATTTAGGGGTTGAGACTTAAATAAAATAAGTATTATGTTTGTCTTTGAGAAATGGGTATGGGACTTTCAAGTCTCAACTCCTCAAGTTCCACCTTTTAATGTCATTGGGGAAGAGAACTTTTGGGTGAGACTTGGAATTGAATGAAATGACAATTTTGCTATTAATAAAGTAAAAAAGACAAGATATAATAAGGTTAAATTGGTTACCGTATAGCTATTTTTAATCAAATTTCATTTCATTTTAAAATTTTACAAATCAAAGACATAAGACATTTTTTCTTAAAATCTCCTCCCAAGTCTGATCTCAAGTCTCACATATAAGTCTCATAATTCTCATTCTCTTATATCAAACACCCCTTAATGTAAGATATGACCTTTCTTTTGAAATACTTACAACTAACAGTGACATACTCTGTTAAAAATATCATTATCATTTATACTACCTCCAAATCAGTTTAGATGTGTCATTTGGATTTGACTGATTTAAGGGTTGCGTGGGGTCCATTAAAAAGGTGGTAGTTGGGTATTTTAATTGATTAAATTAATTGTAAAAATGGTAGTGGGGTATTAGGAATTGAAAAAGTAAGGGTATTTAGGTAAAAAAAATAGACAAAAAAGGAAATGAGACAATTGATATGATTTTGCCAAATAAGAAAATGAGACATCTAAACTGATTCAAAAAAATATATAATAATTAAAAAATCCCTTTATTTGGACATAAAACAAAATGGAGGTATATAAAAACTAAAAAGTGAAATAAAGCATTAAAAGTAGCGCGTAGAAGCATCTTAGTAGGTAGTATAGACTAGTAGTATGAACACAAAAAAAAGAAGGAAAAAGGAAAGCTGGGACTCCAAACTCCATTGATAATCGTTAGACAAACCCCAACGTGTGGTCGGCGGTCACAGGTGATGCTGTTTATAATCCCAATTCCTAACACGCCACTTTCCAATTCTCTCCCCCCTTTATAAATTCTCAAACCATCTTTTTCTCATTCTTATTTTCAAACATCTTTTATTCAAACAATTCCTCAATTTTGTCAACCTTTTTAAATAACAGTCTAAATCATTATTTGACCCTTTTTTTAATTTTATAGATAGATAGATAGATATCTCGTCATTACTATTCCTTTAATTTCAGGTACTTTCCTTTTTCAATTTATTCTTGTTCTTTTAATAATCTTTCTTTATTTTGTTAATTTTTTATTTTGGCTATCTGGGTATTGATTATTTTGTTATTTGCATTGATGGGTTTTCTTGAAAAGGTTGAAAATTTGTGTAGTACTTGAGTTTTGTGCTTTAGTTATAATAATAATACACACACATACAAAATAAACAAAAAAACTTTTTGGAATTGTATTAGATGTGAAATTGAGTTCAATTTTTGGAATTTGAGTTTTAAGGCTAATGGGTAATATTTATTATGTTATTTTCTTTGAGGGATTTTTAATAAAAGGCTCAAATTTTGTTTATTATTTGAGTTTTGTGATTTAGTTTAGCTATACAAGAAAAAAAAAAGTAACTTTTTACAATTGAATTGAATGGTGAATTGATTTTTGAAAGTTGAGTTTTAAGGTTAACTAGTTATTTATCTATTTGGTTATTTGCAATTTGCATGTTGGTATTTTCATAAAGGGTTAAAATTTTGTTTATGATTTGGGTTTTCTGTTTTAGTTTAGCAACAAAAAAAGTGAGCAACTTTTTGCAATTGAATTGAATGGTGATTTGATTTTGAATTTTTTTTTATTATCTGGGTATTATTTATTTTGTAATTTGTATGAAGGGATTTTTATAAAGGGGTGAAATTTTGTTTATTACTTATTTAGCTGTTGTTAGAGTATGTAACTTATTCTGGGGCTTCAACTATCAGCTTAAGGTTTTGGTTGAGTTGGTTACTTGATAGCTGCACACATAAAGAAAAACCAAACTTGTTGCAATTGAATTGGATGCTGAATGAATTTTAATTTTGAAATTGGTTCTGATGCTTTTAAGGATGTTTTTTTTCTATAGAATATGTGTTTTTAAATTCTGTGATTGACTGTTTTGTGAAGACCAGAGTTAAATAATTGAAGTTCTTCTGATAAAAGAATGTGTATTTCTGTGATTTAGTTGTTGGGAATTTATTAGTATTAGTATACGTTAAAGCCATCTATGTTTACTCTGAGTTCGCTAAATTTTGTTGTTTTATTAGGTGATGTTAGAACGTTAGGAGATCGATCAAATACCTCTTTTAATTAGTTTCCTAGAAGAGACAAGATCGTATAAGATTAGGGCTATCTAAGTCGAGTTGACGGGGTGTGAAAATGAGGAAAACGGGAAGCATAATTGGGTGTGAAAATGAGGAAAACAGGAAACATAACGGGGTGTGAAAATGAGGAAAACGGGAAACATAACGGGGTGTGAAGATGAGGAAAACGGGAAGCATAACGGGGTGTGAAAATGAGGAAAAGGGCTATCTAAATCTTGATCGATCAAATACCTCTTTAACGATTTATTGAAGCTATAAAAACTGGTAATTTTCTTGAGATAAAGTTCTTAGGTAAAAGGCAGTGGATCTTGAATAATCGTTACGTTTTGTGTAGATCTCTGTTCATCATAATGTATTACATTACTGCCTTCCATATGTGACAAGACAGGGTATAAAGTTAAGGAGGAGTACGGAGAAAACATATACCTCGCTCTCCATAGAAAAAGGGCGGTTTTGTTAAATCGTTCTAAATTTCTTATTCTGGGATTTTCTGCTTATGTTTGTCCGTTGGTTTAGGCAATTGTCATTAGAGTACATTTATCGAGTTTCTATAGTTTTTGTTGGTGTATATAGCATATCTTGGGGCCTCAACCATCAGATTAAGCTGATGGCGGAGGCCCAGGATATGTTATATACTTTAACAATTTCTGTAGCTGGAATCGTTCTACGATGTTTTTTGGGAAGGCTTGTAACCGAATCATCAGTGTTTCATGTACTATAACGTAGTCTAATACAAAAAAGGGGATGTGCAATTTTCGCTGTATATTTCGACTATTGTGTGTTGTTTCTAAAGGTTTTTATTTTATGTTGCAGGAAGATATCAAACCAGACGGCTTCCGTAGAAGCCTATAGTAAGTGGTTTTATACATAAGCGCTTTAGCTAATGCTTTAGCATGGATTCTCACAAAATTTTCGGATACAACGTTACTGGTGCTGATTCATCCTACATGTCCTCTCAGTATTCGTCTCCGCAGGTTCCCAGCAGGTTGTTCGGTTCGCTGAAGTTCAATTTTAAAGATTCTCCGATCTCACCACTCTCATCGCCTTTCGAATGTGATACTGCCACAACACTGAGCGATAGCCGAGAGTATCACAGCTCAAGTGAGTCTCTGTCAGGAAAAAGCCCGTCTTGTAATTCACCGTTGGAAACAAACAGTTATTATCAAAGGCTCAACTCGAGCCCGTCAGAAGATTCCCAGTCGAGTACTGTCCTACCGACTACTCGTGGGATTTTGTTTCCTCAAAATTCAGATCATGAAACAAACATGAGGTATGCTTTGCAGGAGCTCGAGACTGTTCTTATGGGTGACGAATCAGTCGGAGGAGGAAGCCGACAACACCATTTCCCAAGTGAGAGATTGGCGTCCTGGAACCGCAGCTCACAGGGTTCACATGGGGCCCAACTTCAGTCTCCATCTCCTTCAGGGGAAAGAATATCAGACGATAATGGTGGTCGTCAGAGTGAGAAACGTCGCAAGGCAGCAATGAAAGAGGAGATCCCGGAGCTTAAAAGTCCATCGGGTGATCTAAAGAAGCTACTGATTGAATGTGCACGGGCATTATCTGAAAACAGATTTGATGATTTTGAGAGATTAGTCGAACAAGCAAGGAAAGAAGTCTCGATTTCTGGAGAGCCAATCCAGCGTCTTGGTGCTTATATGATTGAAGGGCTTGTAGCAAGGAAAGAATCTTCGGGAAATAACATCTACCGGGCTCTTAAATGCAAGGAGCCTCTCGGTAAAGAGTTGTTATCTTACATGCACATCCTGTACGAAATATGCCCGTACTTAAAGTTCGGTTACATGGCAGCAAACGGCGCTATAGCAGAAGCGTGCAGAAATGAGGATAGAATCCATATTATCGATTTTCAGATTGCGCAGGGGACCCAGTGGTTAACACTCTTGCAAGCGCTAGCCACAAGGCCTGGTGGTGCTCCGTATGTGCGTATTACCGGGATTGATGATCCCGTCTCTCAGTATGCTCGAGGTGCGAGCTTGGAGGCTGTTGGGAAACGACTAGCAGCGCTCTCTGAAAAGCACAATATACCTGTCGAGTTTCATGCAGTACCCGTTTTTCTTCCCGATGTCACGAAAGAAATGCTCGATGTGAGGCCCGGGGAAGCTGTGGCCGTAAACTTCCCTTTGCAGCTACACCATACGCCTGACGAGAGTGTCGATGTCAACAATCCCAGGGACGGCCTCTTGAGAATGGTAAAATCACTTCGTCCCAAGGTAACGACTTTGATAGAGCAAGAGTCGAATACGAATACTACGCCTTTTCTGACGAGGTTCATAGAAGCACTAAGTTACTACTCTGCTATGTTCGAGTCAATTGATGTGACGATGCCTCGGGATAGGAAAGAGAGGATCAGTGTAGAGCAGCACTGCTTGGCTAAGGACATTGTTAATGTCATCGCTTGTGAGGGACTAGAGAGGGTGGAGCGTCATGAACTGCTTGGGAAATGGAAATCGAGATTTACAATGGCGGGGTTCCAGCAATACCCTTTGAGCTCATATGTGAACTCGGTGATACGAGAATTGCTTCGGTGTTATTCGGAACACTATACGTTGGTGGAGAAAGATGGCGGTATGTTATTAGGTTGGAAAGACCGGATGTTGGTTTCGGCTTCGGCTTGGCATTAATGATACAGATAGGGAGAAACACAAAATGAAATACAAGTCAAAATAGTTTTCTTTATCTTCATTGATTCTTTTCAGCTTCTAACTCAAATAGGAGTACTTCTTTGGAACTTCTCACCAGTGTTGTATGAGAAGATGTAATTGTTTTCTTCTGTATTTACTATGTAATGATAATAATGCAGGGTATAATCTATAATGTTCAGGACTACTTATGGCATAAGGACTAATTCTTATTTCTGTGTACCAACTATTTGAGCCACACTAGCATTGGATAACAATCTTAAGAAATAAAAGAGAGAAAAAAGAAGGAAAAGGAAAAGGGAGGACATAAGGGAAAGGACAGGAAAGAAAATAGATGGGGAGTAACTTTTGTTTGTTTAGGAGAGACAGAAGAAGATGAAAGTTTTTCGTCTAAATAATGGAGAGCGAAAACGATGAAGTATTAGGGATCGAACGTTGTGTTTCAATCTCCAATACCACCAAGATCGAAAGTATATGAAGTCTTATGAAAAAATTTACGCAAACTATAAACTCGATGTTTGTAAGAGATAAAAATGCAATAATAAAATGACACAAATGTTTAAGGAGGTTCACCCAAAATTGGCTACGTCCCCCGTGGTGTAGTATCTCTTATATTATAACAATTGAGAATTACAATTAGAGAAGAGATGAGGCTAAGTGTTTGGCTTGGGGTAATTTTTGTGGATGTATTTTGATGATTACACAAGTGCTCTATTTACAGTGCTAGAAGCTATATGAGTTACACAAGATTAATACTATGATTAAATAACACAATTAACACCATTTATCAGTTGTGTTGAATGAGTAGTAACTCCCTCCAAGCAATTGATCCGTCAAAAACAGCATCCTATGCTGTCAGAAGAACCGCTCGCCCGGTCGAGCGGACCAGGGGGGGTCGAGCGGTCTGGTCGAGCGGAGAGACAGAAGCTACTGGATGCATCCTAACTTGTAGCTCGACCAAACAGAACATTATTGCTTGGGTCGAGAGACCACCAGATCCCTCCTGGACAGTTTCTGCTCGACTTGAATAGTAGAGCATATTTTCATTTTTGCATAACTCATCATAAAACCCTTCATTACTGATCATAAAAACCTCAATTAAGTGTCTAATCAATTCACCAATTAATCTTAACACTTAAGCACCCATCTTTAATCCTTCTAGGATTTCAATTCATGAATGCACACACAACACATATGCACTCAAGTCACACTTAATCACAACAGAGAGATTGAGATCTTATGTCATATCTCTAATTTTAAAGTTGCCTTTATAAAGCTTGAATTAGACATTTTAAATTTTGCATGTTGATTATTGAATTTGACAAACTTTTGACCAATGGAATACACAAAAACTTGCGTAAGACCTTCTTATTCTAAAATCACAACTAGGCATTTTTTGGTTTTTTTTTATTTTCTGGGCATTTTTTTGGATTTTTTTATTTTCTGGGCATTTGGACCTAAAAGGTGTCAATTTTGACCTTGAAGATATCAAACATATCAATTTAAAGTAAAATTTTCAATAACAACATACAATTCATTACTTATTACTGTCAAGTATCACCAAACATGCTTCAATTATAACTTTATCTTGTTTTTGTTATGATGTTAACTATATCAATTATAAACAAAATAAATGAACTACATAACAACAAACAATTCATTACTTATCACTGTCAATTATTACCAAACATGCATCAATTATGACCTTATCTTGTTTCTTTATGATGTTAATTATCAATATAAACAAAATAAATAAACTATATAATAACATACAATTCAATACTTATCACTGTCAATTATATTAGGTAGAAATTGATCACTTTAACGTTAAAATTAATCACTTATAGGTTCAAATTGAAAATTTTACTTTAATTGATATATTTAAGTACCACTTTACGTTGAAATTGATATTTTTAAGGTCAAAATTGATATCTTTAAGAGTAAAATTGAAAAATACCCAGAGAAATGGAAAATCCTGATGGGCTTCATATTGGGCCGCATCTTATTCTAAGACGGTCTTACCCAAGATCTGCTAATTGGAATATACATTCTGAGTCTTAAATGGATAATTTTACTGGTAAAGTAGGTAAATAAAATGAAAAACAACCAGTTTCCTAAGAGACCGTCTTTTTGAGAGACACCTCTCATGGCCCAGTCCATTAGAGTTTAATTCCTACTTTTACTTTATATTTTTCTTTATGGGCCGACCCAATCAAAGATGGTCTCTAAAAGAGACCGTCTCTCACAAGAATTTGTGAATGAAAAATTAAAGATTAGAGTAGGGATTTTAAAAGTTAGAATTGATATTTTAAGTGGTGGAATGAGTGTTTTACGGGTTGAAGTCGATATCTAAAAAATTAAAATTAAGCCTCTGGATAAGGAAGATTGAGAATTAAAATAGAGGTTTTTAAAATAGGGATTTTAAGTATTAGATTAGGATTTTTTTAGTCTTGAAATGAATGTTTTAAGGTTTGAATTCGACAAGTATAAAATTTGATCATACTAGTAAGCGACCACATATTAATTTTTTATTAATTTCTAACCTTTCTAAAAACAAGTTCAATAGGATGGGCCTAGATTAGGCGAAGCTCATACATGTGTTGGGCTTTCTTTGAATATTTAATTTACAACAATTCTCAGTTGAGATGGTCTCTAATAGAGACGTCCAACTAATGGGCCAGCCCAATACTAAAATTACATATAAAAAGAAACAATTTGAATTGTCATGCGCTAGAATTTCTTGTGTCAGTTTCCAAAACCAGTGCATATCTCTTGTCAGTTACCAAAATCAATTTAGTTTTCAAAATCAGTCTCTGAATCTTTTCATCTTCCTCGCTTCAGTTGCCATGATCGAAATCATCTTTTTCCATAAAACCAGACTGATTATGGGAAATAATATCAGGTAGAACCAATTTCATTCTAGCACATACGATCTAGCTTTTCACGTTTTCTTCCGGTTATCTTCAGAAGCTGAAATTGTCAAGCAGGAATTTGATACGAAGGAGAATTCTTTCACTGTTCTCCTAACCTGTCAAACTCAAAGCTCCATTATCTTTATTCTTCTTTGGTATTTCATTCAAATGTTTCTTAGTATCTCATCTTCATCTTCTCCAAGAATTACTTAGAGGTAAGAGACATAGATTTGTATACCGATTTTGTGGTTGTTTCATCATGAATTTGTCTTAAATATTGTAGCTTTTACTTTGAACTTTTGAAGAGCTCATCCTCTAATTGAGGTATTGGATTAAATTTTTTTCTTTTGATTGAATTGATTTGTGGTGGTATGGATTGTAGTGGCGTGGGTTTTTGGTAGTTTTGATTGAATTTGCCTTCCCTTTTTCATAGAAGAAGAATCATACCTTTTGCATTTAGAATAAAGATTCTTGTAGTATTTGCATTCGAATGACATTTGTTCATTTTGTTTGTTAAAAACCCATACACATGTGTATATAAAGGAGCTTTCTCTCTCCTTTTCATTAACTTTAATAAGATGCAGCACTACACCTTGTTCATTTTGTTCATTTTTTTTCATTTCCTTACATTTTTTGTGTCAAACAATAATTAACAATAAGACTTAAAAATACCTGTTCATTTTAATATAACAACTTTTGTGATAGAGACTTTCCTCTTTATATATCATTGGAGTTATATTTGTTGATTTTTCGGTTTGTTTGACATATAGTTGTTGGATTTTCGTTTTAGAGTTTTAGAAAATGGATAACATAAACGACAATGATGTTTTGTCAACTGTATTTGCAAAGAAGAACAAGAAAGCTTCATCTAAAGATTACAATGACAAGTCCAAACAGCTAGAAGTTGGTGATAAGGCACCCAAACAAAGGGCTCCCAGACCATAAACTTCTTTGGTAAAATTAGAGACCAATGAAGGAATGTAAGTTCATAATTCTGACTTAATTTGGCATTATTACATGTCGTATTTAGAATTATTAATTTGGTGGTTTGGGATTATACGTTTTGTGTTTGCTAATCTTAATGTAGATTGATATATAACATAGTTGGACTAACAAAATTATGAGTGTGGATTTGATATGGTTTGTTTTTGGTGTTATAGATGTTATATATTTGGGTTGTATTTGGAATTTAGTGTCATTTATTTGTAAAATAGAATGTAACATATTTGGTGTCAAAGTTTCATTGTCTGGATCTATACTGTTATATTTTTGGCATTATAGTTTCATTGTTTGGATTTATACTGCTATATTTTTGGCATTATAGTTTCAAGATTTTGGAGTTATACTGTTACGTATTTGGGATTTTTGTGTCATTTATGTAAACTTATAGTGTTATGTATTTGGTTTTGTAGTGTTAGGTAGTATATTTTATATATGATTTTTATTTTGTGTGATAATTATGTTATCATTCATGTGTTTGGATTTACGTTATGTTGAAGTTTGATATATGCTAGTCTGGTTTTGAATAATTTAGATTTTCAACAATATTTAATTTTTATTTGTTCGATGTACTTGAAATTATAACATTGTGTATATAATGGGTTGTTTTTCTTTGCAGCATTGATAAAAACATATATACGAATTGTAAACCCCATTTATTTCTTATAAATGGGAAAGAGCAAGTGAAGCTAACTGCACGACAGGTGCAAGACGTAAATGATATAGGGTTTGGTGGATTACGTAAGATGAAGGCTTTTAGGTTTCCCCCGGGCATTATTCCATTCTTGGTTGCCCATTTCGATGCTGTGAACCGGATACAATGTTTGCATAACCAACCCAGTTATAACATCACACCTGATGATGTTTTTGACTTCTTTGGCCTCCCGCTGAATCCCAATAAGCAATTAACCACTCATTCGAAGAGATCTGAGAACGAAGTTGATGTTTGGTTAGGGAAACTTGATTTAATAAGCCTGATTCAGTGACTTCAAATAATATAGATTATAACACCAAAAACACTTTATTATAACCACAATTACATTTGCATTTTATTACCTTTATATAGGCATATGACATTACCATTCCTTTCACATACCCCATCATCTTCTCCAAATCTACCTAGCTCCTCCATTGATGAAGCTTCAAAAAAAAAAAATCATATCTACATTACATTTGCATCCCTAATCATTAACTACTATGATTTTCTTAAGATTTACATACCTTTTATGACGTTTTCATCGTTTTGCAAGTGAGAATTTTCCGCATTTGAACAATTCTTGTATGTAGATTCAAATTCAAGCATCATTTCTTCCATTGTGACCCAATAAATAAGTTTGTAGAAGGTGTCTATAATTTATGTTTGCGTGAGAGAGATGAAGGCAATCGATATACGTAGTTACCCAGGAAAATTTAGTCAGAGAAAGTAGTTATCTCTTACAAAAATCAAAGAATCTGGAATAGGCCTAAGTTAGAGAAAGTAGTTATCTCTTACAAAAACCAAAGAAATAGAAGTGAATGGTGAACCAGAATTTTGATGCGTTCCCTTTCAAAATACAGCAGTTGAAATTTTTTATTTTATTTTAACATTTATAATGAAGTTGGGCTGGGCTCCAAAGAGACATCTCTAGAAGAGACGGTCTCTAAGTTTAAAAAAATATTTAACTTATATATGTTAGAATATAATTTTATTAAAGATTCTATTCTTAAGGTTTCAAAATATAAAAAATGTTTTTATAAGCTTTGAGATTTTTAGCTTATGAACGATGAATTTTACATGCATTTGAATTTGTTAAAGTTCATAAACCTCGACATCATTTAACTTTTTTCTAGATCTGGCCATGGATCGAGTCATATTTTAACGGGTCATTAGCGGGTCATGTCAATAATGGGGCGGGTCATTAACGGGCCTTAGTGTAAAGGGTCGGGCCGGGTCGGATAAGTATAAGTCTTAATTGCGGAAAAAAATTACCACTTTTTTTTTAATATTTTTAAATGATACTATTATATACATAAGTGGGTCGATCCATCGGGCCATAAAGTATAATGAAAAAAATTATTTTATGAACTTTTCAAAAAAGGGTCAAATTGGGTCGGATTTAAATGGGCTTGACCTGCCCCAGCACGGCAGCACGTTTAACATTTGACATGACCCGCCCGCCCCGACCCGACCCGTTGAACACCTCTAGTTCTCTCTATATTATAGAGTTATTCCATTCATTTAATTGATTTGATCTAAGCATCATAAGAAATTCTGAGCATGTTCAACCAAACAGGGCCCCGAAAAATTTGAGGCCTTAATATTAAATTACACAGCATATATTTAGTGTTTAAAAATACAAAGTTGTTACAAAAAATTATCATTATTTTTGATATCACACAACCCTTTAAAAAAATTTTAAACTTTTGCTCCGCCCCTGATATATATATATATATATATATATATATATATATATATATATATATATATATATATATATATATATATATATATATATATATATTGGCAATTCGATGATATAGTTCGGCTTATAAAGTCAATAATATAAAATTTATCCTTATTTTAAAGCCACACCAGATCTAAAAACTTTGTCGGAAGAGGTTGTATCAAATAACGATGTGTTAGAGGAATTGCTTCAGTGTTAAATATCATTCATAATGATCGTGACTTTTTCTATAAAGAATTTTGTTTGATAAAAATTGTTATGTATTTAATCGATTGTTACTTTGATGTAAATATCGGATGATATTTGTATCAATGAATTATTAGGTTTCTTTCATAAAAATTGTAATCAAATCTCGCTTCTACTGACCCTAAATAGTCTCATTTGAATTTTATCACCGTTTATTAATTAATCTAACTTATTTATATTCTTAATTTATAAGATATACCATATTCAAATGGAATCGATTCGTTTTAATATTTTTGAAATCCGTACAATTAAGGGAAGCCTTGTACTATATAAATATTGTATTGTTGAATGGTAAAAACACAATCTTGGGTTATCATGACTCTAGATATGCCAGCTCGAAATTTTTGTATGTCGAAACCTTAAAAATTATATAAATCAATAATGTCAAACACAAGCGTTTAAATATGTACAAAATCTAAATTTTATTCTTTCCCCATTTCCAATTTGTTTTAAAATAAGCAGGTAATAGTTCGTACCTTGTATGGAAGAAGTCAATATAGGTGCATATCTCGTGTTTAATACTAAATCCTATTCTGCATAATTTTTTTTTTATTATTTATCAATTATTTTAAATTTGTATAATATTCTTAATTTATAAGTTATTGTGTAGAAATGTGAGGCTTTGTTTAATTCATACAATTATTAATATCAACTCATTATATGTTTTAGAAAAAATTATAAGAAAGTACCTAATTTATATACCTTTTTTAAAAAAACTACATTATATAAAAAATTTTGCAAAAAACTACCTTATATAATACAATTCTTTGCAAAATACTACCTTTTACTGATTTTCGTCAGTTGACTGTTAACATTAACATTGACCTGCACAGAATTGTATTATATAAGGTAGTATTTGCAAAGAATTGTATATATTAAGGTAGTATTTTGCAAAGAATTGTATTATATAAGGTAGTTTTTTGTGCAGGTCAATGTTAATGTTAACAGTCAACTGACGAACATCAGTAAAATGTAGTGTTTTGCGAAGAATTGTATTATATAAGGTAGTTTTTTACAAAAATTTTTATATATGGTAGATTTTAAAAAAAATGTGTATAAATTAGGTAGTTTAATTTTTTATAATTTTTCCTATGTTTTAATTCCATATACAATTAAAGGTAGAAATAATGCAATAATTAATGTATCCAGTCAAATGACACATTTGTGTTGGATCATTAATTACAACATCATTTGCTTTTAAAGTCATATATTTAGTGATTTTTACTTTAATTATCTAATGGCATATATAATATATTCATTGACATGTATTAGATCCTTTAAGCATTTAAAAAATCATACTAAAACTTTTCGCGATACAAGATCTTCTGATATTTCTCATAAATGACACTATAAACTATAGTAACAATTAAATACTTCCTCCATTTTTTTTAGTTGCACCATTTCCACTTTTTACACTATTCAGCATTTGATATTGTTTTGTATAGTGCGGCTATCAAACGAGAAAAAAAAAACTTAGTTATGTGGGATCTTGTTTTATTCGTCTCGTTGAATACTTTCATTATATCAAATTTTAATATTTTTAGTTGAGTATAATTCTAGATATAAACAACCCGACAAACACATTGGATTGCGTAAAAAGGTGTTTGGGTGCAAGTAAAAAAAACGGAGAAAGTATGTCACTAAGGCCAAGTATTACTAAATCACTTTATAGTGGAACTTAAAATAAAAGTCAATAATTATTGCAATATATAAAATGACATTTTTTAATGTTACTAAATCTTAAATAGTCAATAAGACGACCAAGTTCAAGTATCTAGGATCTGTAATCCAGAGTAATAGGGAGATTGATGAAAATGTAACACTCCGTAAAGGAGTGGGTTGGTTTAAGTGGTGAACGGCCACCAGAGTGCTATGGGATAAGAAGTTTCCAACTAGACTAAAAGGCAAATTCTACAAAATTGACTGTTTTCCTCTAGTATTCCCTCCCAAGGGAGTACGGGTATGGATTGTCCGTCACATTCCCTCACCCAAACCCTGTTTTCGAGCGGGATATTGGGTTGATGATGATGACTAAATCTTATGTCGCGAAAGGTTAATTTTGTTGTAGTAGAGATATAGTTTGATTTGTCTGATTATTAATAATACTTGCAATATAATTTTTAAATATGCATAATTAAATATATTGATGATAGAAATAATATATTGATAAATGTGTTCATTCAAAAGAAACATTAGGTGAATAGAAAGGAGTATGAAATATGATTGCGTAATATGATTGTATAATATTAGCCGTTACGCTCATTTCTTCTTCCCCTTATGCTTCTTAGAAAAAGACCGTCTTACCCTTCTCATCTTTGGTTTTAGGTACCTATAGTAGTCGGTTAAAATGTGGAAAGGAATGTTGTTAGAAAATAAAATACAAATGTTAGATTCTTAAAAAATAATCAATAGTAGGGATTATTAACATCAGTTGGACAATAAATAAAATTATTTTAGACAATACAATCTAATTTTCTTTCTATTTTTCCCTTAATTATTGAATAATACAACTATTTTAAGAAAAAACATTCTAATCGAATAAAACCCAGATTATATTATTGTTATGATGTGAACTCGATACGCTTCCTGTTTGGAGTGATTACTAGTAGTATATTTTTTATGATTTGTTTAGCGTGCAACTTTTATATATTATTATTTTTTTTAAGTAAATTATTTCTTAAGTTGCCCGCACTCAATTTTTTAATTCCATTATGATATCAAAGTTTGATGACCTGATCTATTGTATGCCTTTATAACGAGTCATATAATTTTTCCACTGGATAAATGAACTTTAATTGGACGTTATAGTGAATTGTTCCATATTAGAAAAATATATCACTTTATAAATTTAAAGAGTAAGTCCGATATTAGCAATTGTTACTCAATAAGATCTATAGTAATATAATCACGAATAATTAAATACATTGAGTCTCCGCTTCAATAGTTCACACTTCCTACAATCATGCCTAATCAGTTTGGGATATGTTCGACTCAGTCAATATAAGCATTTTCACGTGAATGCACCCTTTATACTATTTTCTTTAATAGAAACGTGTAACACTCCTTTGACAATTACCAATGTAGTGATGGTAAAATAAGCACATGGATGTCATATGTCCCGCTATATACATATTCATCACTTACTCATTATTTGTAGAAGAGTATATCAATACATCTCTACATGCTAAGTTTGCATTTAAACATATTTGATCCTGCAATGGTCGTCAACTAGATTTACCCATGCTATATATACTCGCTCTATATTCACTTAATATCAATGTTATAAGTGCTTCAAACATGTTGCAATTCTTTATAAATTTAATTGGGCATATGTGATATTTCACCAAGGTGTTAGGCTATTTTCAGTTTTAGTTTCTTTTCTGCGGGTATTTGTGATCTTCATAATCCAACTTAAGAGGCTATAAAATTATATTGTGCTTAGTATATTTTATTGGGGTATGTACATTTAAGTCCTCTTATACTCAATTAGTAAATTAGAAAACCAAGAGAATAATATTATTCCAACAAGTTCTACGTCTAATTTATTTAAACCATTCAACGTAACAAGATAAAATTAATAATTGTAGATATGGAGTGAATCAAATGGATATGAATCGTATGATATCTCATACCCATCACCGTAGACCTACTCACTACTAGTTAGCTACCTACTACCAATGACCGTTAGAACTTTGATCACATTCATAACTACTCATCAATTGGCCACCTATACTTAGGAATGGCAACGGGTCAAATACAGTTCGGATTGTACATACTCCGACTTTGCTCCGGATAATAGTCAGAGTTTTTTTCAGTCCACCTTCATTCGGAGTCGGATTACACATACTCCAAGTTTGCCCCGACTCAGACTCTCGGACCTCCAACGAATTCGAATGCTGAGTCAGATTATTATAAAAAAAAATATCGTTGTTATATTGTACAAATGATTTTAAAGCATACAAAATTAACAAAATATATTTTTCAAATACAATTTAACAAAAATTATGTACTTTGAATTCAAGTTTGACAAGAGATATAGTCCTACTACTACAATTTAACAAAATTTTCTCGCATTTTGATTTGGCGTATTTCATTTCTCTTGATCTGATTTGTCGTATTCTAATTGATTAATCCAAATAAAAATACCAAGTAGTTTTTCAAAATCAAAAATTACAATTAGTATAAGAGGGAGCTTGAATTAGTCATGTCTAGAGTTTTGAAGGAAACAAAATATTGGTGTAAAAGTCAAATTCAAAGCCAGATTCCCTCGGGGACGGAGTCGGGTCGGAGTCTCGGTTTATTAAGGTCCAACTCCGGTCCGTCTCTAATTCGGACAGAGATCGTAAAGTCGGAGTCGAAGTCAAATGACTTTTTCCTCAGACTCAAATCGGATTATTTTTCTCTTATCGAGTCGGATTAGAATCGAATTCGAACTGAATTGCGATCCCCGCTTATACCCACGTTTTTTCTATATGCAAAGTGTTTCACTACATGAGATTTTATAATAAGATTCAAAAAGTAAAATTTAATAGTAATGTTTTATATTTGCTTACTAAACTAATAACAACTCTTAAAGTTAAAGTTTACTTCAATTTATTAAATATAGTCGTTAAAAATACCGCACTCCACCTCTTTGAATTTGTATCGTATTACATAGAAAGTTCTCATATTTTTAGTATTGGAGATGTTTTTCACATGGATAGAATATGTTTAATAACGTTGTTTTATTTGCCATTTTAAATTATTTTATTTGTTATTTCACAAAAAAATTTATTTGTATCTTAAATTTAAATATAATTAACTTTATTCATCCTAATTTTAATATTTTACTAATATTTATGAATCCCATATATGTTTAACTTATTTCATCTTAACATTATATATTACTTATTATTAATATTTTTTTTATAGGTTGTAATAATCTTTTTAAGAAAAGGTTATCAATTTTTTTAATTATAAGGAGGAAATACTTAATTAAAATTCTAATAAGTGGGGCCAAATGACGTCTTACATAAGCTGGCATCCCACATTTTATTTTATTTATTTTTTTTTTTTTTTTTTTTGAATAATACCTGATTCATTAATAAAGAGTCATACGACATCTACATCAGAGTTAAAAATTAGCAAATACATAACAACTTTAACCAAAATTAATTCTAAATTAACAAAACTACGATCGTTGTGTATCAGATCTGACAATTCTGAACATCCTCTTCCACATCGCTGTTTGATACAGCCTTCTACGAGGGGGTCTTTCGATCTGTTGTAGTCTTGAGATAGAATTGAAATTGATGTAGTTGATAGTAATTGCAATTTTTGCGTCTGTTGTATTATCGCATTAAGCTCTACCAATAAATCAACTAGAGACCAAAATACATAACTCCCACATTTTATTTATTTCCACTTATATATATAATCATAGCAAAATATTTAGAGAAAATAGCAAAGTTTTTGTCTTGAACAATGCCTCCCGAAAACCTTCTACAGCCGTTGATTTCACCGGTTACTGGCATATCTAACGGCCCAGAAAGGCTGACCATAGATGAAATGCTTCAAAAATACTGTGGTGAGTTTGGGAAATGGCAACTTAGGCACTTTTTTTTAACAAGCTTGGGTTGGGCATTAGAGGCTTTCCATACTATGGTTATGATCTTTGCTGACCGTGAACCATCTTGGCAATGCATTGGGCCAGGGTGCCAGCCCACGGCCCAACTTTGTGGGCTTCCACCTGGGTCGTGGGAATGGGCTGATGGGCAGGCCAGCTCCACCGTTTCAGAGTGGGGGTTGGTGTGTGGTGATAAGTACAAGGTTGGAATGGTTCAAGCTTTCTTCTTCTTTGGTTGCATGATAGGTAAACTATTTCATTTAAATCATTTTTTTAGTCCGGGGCATGAAATTAACAGCCCGTTTTGGTTAGTAGTACTAAATGATGTTAATGAGAATGATTTATAGTGTAAAATTTCGTCAAAAGTTTTGTATCATTCTCATGCTAATAAACTTTGATCACAAAATCTTTTTTTTTTTTTTTAAATTCCATTACCATCTAATACCACCTCTCCCAGTAATGCATTGAAATGAATTTTACGAAGAGAATGAGATAATTGAACTTAAACAAACATTACCATCAAGGTAACTAAGAGATTTTTCAATCAAAATTACACTAGTTTTTCATTCCCATTACCACCGTTTATTACCACCTATCAAACGGGTCGTAAATACTTTCTTCATTTTTACTTTGTTGTGGTTAGAATATATAACATATGCTGGGGACTCTACCATCAGCTTAAACTTTTGGTTGAGTTGATTCTTTGATATAGTATTAGAAGTTAACATGACAATGACAAGAGGTCACGAGTTCGAATCTCAACCACCCCTCATTTAAAGTGAAATAAGACAATTAGTATAAATTGAAGGCTTGACAACATTTTGCACATATAGTTTCAAGTATAATTCAAATTTTAATATATTTTAATATATAGAAAAAAAATCTAATAAATTTATAAATATTTTTGAGAAACCTAACAATCAAAATGGAAGGGGTGAGTATAACATTTATCCCCTAACTCTTAATAAAGAAAAGTATAATTCATATTACGAGTTCCATGGACAAGAGTCTTGATTAGATCTAGATTTCATATATGAGCATGTGCTTGGGAATCTTTATTCCTAGTATATTTGCATATGGGGAGTATGTATGTAGTTTTGTTTGTAGACCATTAATATTTAACAAACCATAGCTTAGAAATAATCATCATTGATCACTTATTCTTTTCATATAATAGTTTTTAATACTAAGTGTACGTAATAATAAAATACCCAAAATAAATGAGAACTTTTTAAGAAATGAAGGTAGCATATTTTTCTTTCATATAAGAGTTTCTAAATACAATGTTATATCGATTCTCATTCTTTATATCTTTCAGCCTACCATATAATAGAAATATTTTAGTTTATTTATTCTTAGTCACAAGATATAAAATAAGGGTATAAATTATTGCATTTAATCACTTAATTTAAGAAAAATTCTTTTAACATTCTCTAAAAGATATAATAATATAGATATAGGCGAGAAAAAATATTAAAACTATAAATTTTATTAATAAATTATTTAAATGAGGTCATTAATTCTCTACAATCGATGCCCATACACGGTGCTCTAGGGATACAAAATATACTCGTTATGAATTTATGATCAACCATAATATGCTAAATAGTATTAGATACAACAAAAAAGATACTACAAGATAATATAAATATATAAATACAAAAAAGATACTACAAGATAATATAAATATATAAGTATGACTAAGTCTAATAACTATATCTTAAATGCAACTAACAAAAATACAAAATATTATACGCATTTTTTAATTAGTTCACGTGGTGCAGGACCAAGTACCAAACAATTTTTTTTTCTTTAGAATCTTTTTTTTAAAACATATATAAAACAAAATCAAAAGTTGAGAACATATAGTATCAGTTTTCAGTTTCACTCTAACGCACAGTTGTATTTGTTTCTGAAAAAGATGACGTATTAGAGATCGAACGTTGTGTTACAATCTCTAATACCACCAAGATCGAAAGTGTGAAGTCTTGTGTGAAATAAATTACGCTAACAATGAAACCGAAGTTTGTAGGAAATAAAATGCAATAATAAAATGACACAAAAGTTTAACGAGGTTCACCCAATTAAGGTTACGTCCTCCGGTGTGTAGTAACTCTTATATTATCAAAGAAGGAGTTCAAAGAACTCTCAAGTATAGAGTATTACAATTAGAGAAGAGATTAAGGCTAGTGTTTGGCTTGGGTATTTTATGGATATGTTTGGATGACCACGCTAGGTCTCTATTTATTGTGCTAGATACTCTAGGAGTTACACATGCTTATTATAGTGAGTAAATAACATAATAAACACCATTGATCAGCTGAGTTAAATGAGTTGTAACTTCCACAAGCATTTGATCCGTCGAAAAACAGCATTCTATGCTGTCAGAGGGTCCGCTCGACCAGGTCGAGCGAAGCAGGGGGGTCGAGCGAGCGGGTCGAGTGGAGAAACAGAAGCTACTAGATTCATTCTGACTTGATGCTCGACCAAACAGAACAGTTTGCCGAGCGGATCCGCTCGGGTCGAGCGGCCGGTCAAGCAGAGGTCGAGCGACCACCGGATCACTCCTGGACAGTTTCTGCTCAACTTGCATAGTAGAGCATCTTGTATTAAACCATTACACTTCTTCATTAAGTTCCATTAATTCAGCTTTAACCATCACATTCAACACCTATATTAAGTTATCAACTTAAAACCCATTCATGACCTCATAGGATTCCATCCTAAGAGTCACTCATAAATGCACCTTTTAATTTGTGCACTCAAGTCACACTTAATCACAACAGTTTCACTTTTTGAAATGTGTACTTTGAATGCGTTGAAATTAATCTAATTTATGTTTGAAAACAAAGTAAGGTTGCGTTTTGATTGCGTTCTTTTCATTTGGAATTGTAGAATTTAATCATGAATTTATTAATTAAGAATTTGAGGATGACAAGGTTTGAGAATTTATTTCAAATTCTCATTTTTAACCACTTTTATAGCCATAGTAGATTTAACTCAAATCCAAATTTGAAAATTTTTTATTTGCCAAACAATAAATTTGAGCCAAATCTAAATTTTCAAATGAAATTCTTGTTCCCAAACATGGCATAATTTTATTTAGAATTCTATTACTAACTCAAAGTTAATGTTTAGTAAATCAACGCTATAAATTTGAATTTGTACTAATTTATTTTATTTTAAAAGGTACCTAAGGTCTAGAATTTAAAAAATGATTAACCAAATTGAATGAATTTCAAATTATTCATTAATGATTATTATTTATGATTATTATGTAACTAAAATCTATAATTAAAATGAATCACTTACTCTAAAAACACAATCTAGGGTTGTTTTGATGCTAAATTTGATTTTGTATGGATTTATATAACCAATATGTCTGACATTTGAGATTAAGGCCTGTGTAATATCTAAGTTGTCTTGAAAAATTTAGGGGGCCTCGTGCAAAATTATATTTTGAGCCTTATTCATAGTAAATATATTTATTTTATTAATAAATTTAACTTATTTCTTTTTTGGGAAATTTCATATAGTAATCCTGAGATTTTGAGTTTTTCACGTGGTAGCCAAAACTTTTAACAAATCCATGCGGTAACCCTGAGGTTTACTAAATTGTTTCATCATGACATTTTTGCACATAAAACGTGAGCTAAACATTTACAAACGTTTATCACAAAGCTTTATGGCTATTGTACACTTCTACGCCTATTTATGCGACTTACCATTTCAAATGCCATCAGTTTCAACCTTTTCCACCAATTAATTAATCCTAACTCTACCATCTTGGGATTTGAGGGAAAAAAATATGATTTGGATGAAAGATGGTAGAATTGAGGTTTATGTTTTGGGGAAAAAGGTTAAAAGTAAAACCGATGGCATTTGAAATGGTGAGTCGCATAAATAGGGGTTCAACAGGCTTAGAGCTTCAAAATTAACGTTTGCTAACGTTTTTTGTGCAAAAAGGTCACAGTGAAACAATTACGTAAACCTCAGGGTTAACGCGCGTGGATTTTTTGTTAAAAGTTTTGGTTACCACGTGGAAAACCCAAAACCCCACGGTTACCCCGTGGAACTTCCCTTCTTTCTTTTTTATTAACTTTTTCACGTATGGGAGAAAGAGGGGGCCATATGTGGTCGATCACCTCGCATACCCTCCAAGAGCCCTCTATGTGATGCCAAGTTTGTTCTATTTTTATTTATGTTGTGTATCCTATAAATCTATAATATGTTGGCTTTATTCTATAATTGGGTTTGTGTAGCCAATTAGCTATTTAATGTAACTTTAATTTTTTTTTTATTTTTTTTGGATATTAAAATGGTTTCTTTGATGTTTTCAGGAGCAGGAATATTTGGTCATCTATCAGATTCATCTATAGGAAGAAAAGGCTCTTTAACAATAGTATGTCTATTGAATGGCATCCTTGGTTGCCTAACTGCCCTCTCACCAAACTACACAATCTACACCCTCTTAAGATTTTTATGTGGGCTTGGTAGCGGGGGCGTAGGCATGTGTGCCTTCGTCCTCGCTACCGAACCCATTGGCCCCACCAAACGTGGGGTTGTCGGTATGTCAACCTTCTACTTCTTCTCAACCGGAATTGCCCTCCTCTCCGGAATAGCCTACATTTTCCAATCGTGGCGATCTCTTTACATCGCATCCTCAATCCCTTCACTTCTCTTTGTCACAATCATCATCCCATTCCTTTCGGAATCTCCTAGATGGTACCTCGTACGAGGAAAAACCAAGGAAGCAACCCAAATCATGCATCATATAGCCCAATCCAACGGTCATACTATCCCAAAATCCGTAGAACTAATCCTCGACGATGAAATAAACAAAAACAACGACATCGAAACCCAAAAAAAAACCGAAATGGGAATCACAGGCTCTTTACTAGATGTCGCAAAATCACCCATCATAAGAGTGCGCCTTTTTTTAGTTGTTATAATTAGTTTCTTCGTCGCGATTGTGTACTATGGTCTTAGTCTAAACGTAGTCAATCTCGAGACTAATCTATACCTCAATGTGTTCCTAAACGCAATTGCTGAAATGCCTGCATACACATTGAATTCCGCATTGTCCGATAAATTTGGGAGAAAGCCGATGACAGTAGGAACAATGTGGTTTAGTGGTGTGTTCTGTTTGGTAGGCACTATGATTCAGGGGTATGGAAAATGGAAAGGCTTAGAAATGGTATGTGGAATATTAGGGATTTTGGGTATGGCTGGAAGTTATAATATATTGTTTGTTTATGATGTGGAATTGTTTCCTACGGTGGTGAGAAACGCGGCTTTAGGATGCGCGACACAAGCGTCTCAGATGGGGGCGATACTAGCGCCGGTTGTGGTGCTTATGGGTGGTAAGGTGGCCTTTGTGGTGTTCTCTGTTTGTGGAATTGTTGGGGGTTTGTTGGCTTGTTATTTGCCTGAAACATTGAATCGACCGTTGTATGATACAATTGGTGGTATGGAGGAGGGTGAATCAAATAGAGGACTTAGCTAAAGAATAAGGCGGTTTAAGGTACGGTTGAGATATTACTTTTAGGATGGCTTAATGTATATTTATTGTATTAAATTGATCGCTTACAGTTTTAATGCAACAAAACACTTTTAACTTCAAAGTGATGACTTATGACTTCAAAGTGATTAATTAGAAGAACAGGCTAATTATATGAATTCATCTCATGCTGAAAGGATTTCATGGTGAGAAATGGGCTGATTAGGTGTTATTATGATGTTGTTTTAGTAGGACTGTATTTTGAGGTCCGATGAAAGGTTTAGTCATCTTAGGCCTCCAATTAGATATTAGGGAATGTCCTTTATCTTTAGTTTTATGTAGGAAGGAAGCAGCTAGTCTCTTGAAAGACCGTCTTTTTAAGCCCATGAAAGATTAATGTCTACTTACCGAGTTACCGTATTCTTAATGTCTATTTATATTATCCTTAATGTTTACTTACTGTATCTTTAATGCCTACTTTCAATATCTTAAATGTGTACTTACATCATTCTTAATATTTACTTATAATATTTTAAAAATATATAATGAGTCGGTTTCAATTAGAGACAGTCTATTAAAGAGGCCGTCTCTCACAAGAATTTGTAGGAAGAAAAAGCAAATTAATGTCAACATTTGTGTTATTCTTTTGGTTCTGAAAAATGGTTATGCAAATTATTTTGGATGATTTCCAAAACTTTTAAATATTTTTCATCTGAAATTCAAATATTTAATCCATTTAGAAGTTATACATTCAATTTGATAACAAATGACAATTTAGTACCATCTTACTTTTAATGCACTTACGACTTTTTATAATATATTTCTTGAATTTCTTAAAAGAAGGTTAAAAGCTTAAATTTACGTTCTCAATTTATATATATCAACAATGTTGTGAATGAGAAGATTTAAGGATTTAGTAAATTTTGAAATTTCTAAGATGAATGGTAAATTATTCCTTGATTGGAGCTCAACTTGAAAATAGAATATATAGGATTTTGATGTAAGAATAAAGCATGGTGAGGCAAACACAAATTTTTATTTGAGACGGTCTCTACAAACGACTTCTCAATTTAGGGCCAACCCAAATAAAAAAATAAAAGTAAAATAAAATAAAATGAAATTTTCCCTCACTTTCATCTGTGGGTTATAACTAGACCTGTGCAACGAGCCGGATAAGGGCCGGGTCGGACTCTAGTAGAAACGGGCAATTTTCTGTTTGATTTGACATTGAATATTGGCATTTTTTAGGGGTCCTGATTTTTCAAGTTTTCATCTTTGATAAAGTTGTAAAGAGTCTTACTCACCAAAATTATACAGTAAATAGTCTTACTCACCAAAATTAAAGATCAATATTATTACAAAACCAAATTTGTAGGGTGTTTGGATTAGGCCCATTTACAACCCTTTTTAAAATTCTTATTCAACCCTTATTTTTTAATTTTTATAAATTAAATTTTAAACCCAACTCTTTTTCAACCCTTTAAATTTAAGGGCTGGATCAAGCGCCCCAATGAGGATCCAGCCCATTGCAATCCCTAGTTATAACACAAAATATATCATGTTATAAATCCAAATATATGTTGTTATAAACCCAAAAATATTATGTTATAACCCCAATTATATTATATTATTACCCCAATATATGTTGTTTTAACAACAAATACTTTATGTTATAACCCCAAGTATATGTTGTTATAACCCCAAATATATTACGTTATAGCCCTAAATATATTATGTTATAACCCAATGTGATACTCCAAACTAAATCAATCTATGTCAAATGTTCGCAGTTATAATACCAATTATATTTGGTTATATCCCCAGATATATGAATTTATAATCACAATTGTTTTTATTACCCTTCTCAAAAAAATTAGTCATTGTTGTCTTCTTCAACATCATTGTTTTTCACCATTGATTAAGCTTAATTTTTAAAAAAAAATATCAAAATAACCAACCTTATCTAAACGATAGACATTATTGTCTTCTTCAACATCATTGTTTTCTGCTGTTAATAAAACTTAATTTTTAAAAAAAGGAACCACTATTGAATTCAAGAATTAAATTTTCCATAATCTTTAAGTTGTAGAAGAAGAGTATAGTTAAAAATTGAAGAAGGGAGATGTAAATTTGATATCTTCATAATGGAGTTTTTATTTTGCTTGGAAAAGAGACAGTTAATCATGTGACTTTTCATATTCTAAAAAAAACTGCTTGCATGTGAATGAAATTAACTGTACTATCAAGAGACAATAGCTTTTTTATAAAAATTATTAACTAAATACTTCCTCCGTTCCATTTTACTTGCAACACTTACCGTTTTTGGAAGCTTCATATTACTTGCAATATTACTATTTTTGGCAAAAATAATCTACTTATTTTATCCTCACTTTATTCCTACCCCACTATCACCATCAATCATACATCATCCCATCAATTATTTAATATACCCACAAGTCACAACCACTATCTACTTATAATATTTTTTTATTTCTACCCCACAAATCACCATCAATCATACATCATTCCTACTTTTACCATACTAATTTGACGGCCCTTAAGAAATGTGCCAAATCCAATGATGCAACTAAAATGAAACGGAGGAAGTATGAATATAGGTTTACTCTTGAGAGCCGTCATTACAAAAGACATTTTCTCAAGAAAATACATGTTATGCAAATATTTAATATAATGTTTACTAAGGTAACTTGATGTGTGATACGTCTTTTCAACTCCCAAGGCGTAGATCGTACTTCTTCCGTTCATCTATACTTGTTATATTTGACTTTTTACACAATCTAATGTGTTATTTTTATCATTTATATGTTGAACTATTCATATCCAATAGTTATAAAAAATAAATTATAAAAATATGTAATTAGACGATTCAAATAAGATTCCACTTAACTATATTTTTTCTTACATATTAGTCTATTAATAGAGAAATCGATGGAGTTATCCAAGATAATAGGAACTACACTCAAGGATGTACAAGTATAGAAAATTTCTCTAAATTGTGTTTAGGCTAGAGGAATAGATCTTGTAACTAAAAAGATTCTGAGCATTAAATGGATTGATTTCACCATTATGGTAATGGTAATGAAAATAATGATTCTCTATTTTGCATAAGTAGTAAAATGGGGAAATTTAGTAGAAAAATAAATAACTACTATGTGTATGGCTAGGGATAGAAATGGGTTCGACTCGATTCGAATTATACATACTCTGACTTTGCTTTGGATGATAGTTGGATAATTTTTTCAGTCTATGTCTACTTGGAGTCGGATCATGCATACTCCAAGTTTGCCTCGACTCGGACTCTCGGACCTTCAACAAAGTCGGATGCGGAGTCTGATTCTTATCAAACTTTATCGTTGTGATATTGTACTAATGATTTTAAAGCATACAAAGTTAACAAACTATATTTTTCAAATACAATTTAATAAAAAAGTGTACTTTAAATTCAAGTTTAACAAGAAAAATAGTACTAATACTACAATTTAAAAAAAAATTCTTGCATTTTGATTTGACGTATTTTATTTCTCTTGATCTGATTTGTCGTATTTTGGTTGATTAATCAAAATAAAAATACCAAGTAGTTTTTCAAAATCGAAAATTACAATTACTATGAGAGAGAGCTTGAATTAGTCATGTCTAGAGTTTTAAAGGAAATAAAATATTAGGGTAAAAGTCAATTTCAAAGACGGATTTCCTTCAGAGTGGGAGTCAGGTCGGAGTTTCGTATTTTTAATAAGATCCAACTCTGGTCCGACTTTAACTCGGTCTCAGATCGTAAAGTCGGAGTCGGATACCTTTTTCCTCGGACTCAAATCAGATTATTTTCCTCGAATCGAGTCGGACTAGGATCGAATTCGGACCGAATTGCCATCTTTATATGTATTTGTTCGGTTAATTTGGAATTTTGTTATATTTTGGAAATTGTACTATTTGCAACTTAGTCGAAGTATGTAATTTAAAATGTAGCATTGTATTTATACTTTAAAAATCGAAATTTCTTGATGATTATATTTGTTTTATAAACTTAAATATTGGAAAACTTCATATATGTTTTGCTTAATTTGTAAAAGTACAGCCAATCTTGTATGAGACTATCTCATTGTAAGACAGACCCATACAAGCATCCCAAAATCATTTATATTTAAAATAAATTTTTAACTACATCCTTTTTTTTTAATAAATTATATTTGGTGAGCCTATATTAAACCCGTCTCAAAAGACGACGCTTTTAATAATTAAAAGAATATTTACCTATGTATATAGATTTGTAGAAAAAAAATTTTGAATTTAGATACAAACCTTAGCATTGTTAGACCCTAATAGTACGGGTTAAGGTCCAAACGTTTCGGTTCAATAAAAATATTGGGTTTGGTACTAGACCCAAATTCAACTCATGCCCCATTCATAGTACAGTTTCATTATTATTTAGGGAAAATTCATTTTAAAATTCCAACTGTGACTGTTTTAAAAGTAAGAAGCCCTACTTCTATTTAATATTTGAAAATCAGGTGCTTTCTTGAAATACCGTTTTTTATAAAGACGACTTACTAAAGTTCAGCCCAAATCTATATTTAGAGTTGTAACAATATATATTTAAAATTAAACGGGGCTTTTGAGAGCCGTCTTTATAGAAGACGGTCTCAAGTAAGAATTTGTGTTTGAAAATTGCAACATGAAATAAAAGCATTCTATTAGTTGGTAATCTTTATGAGGTTAAAAATGATCATGTAGTCTTATAGAAAAAAACATACTTCCATATAAAGTTGTTAGGATTGATAAAGGGGTATGATCGAAATCGGTGATCTTAGAATCATAAGATCCTACAAATATGTTTTGATATGCTATAAGATGAATGATTATCAGTCACAATTACTAATATTAGTTCATTTTTAAAGTTTAAAGCTGTAAATAAATCAAAGATTTAATTGACTTTATCTTTTAATTGATTTACGGAAATTCTTTCAATAATTATATATAAACTTAAATTATTAGGTATGTATTTAAAGAAATTCTTTTAATAATTATTTATGATTGGGACTACTCTTGTAGAATTGGATTGTTGGATCATAGGATCGTAGGATCATATTATGATCCTTACAGTCCTATCACCCACATTCTTGATCTTGGTAGAAATCGTACAATCCTACAATCAATGTTAAGATTCTACTTAAGATTTGGATCACTCGTCTGTTTTTAGGTCTTAAAGCCATTAAATCAATGATCAAAATCGAGTTTCTGATAACCATGCCTCCTTAACTAACAATCACCAAACCCAAAACCCAACTATCGACCACCATCCAGCCTATCTGTTGGGATACATCGACCAATTAATGATGGTATGCACACTTTATAAGTTATTGAAGCCCTTATACCCATTGTCATATGGTTTTGAAATGATATATATCTTATTGGGTTATAAAGTAGTGTGCATCTTCTGTTTTCCTGTTAATAAACTGACATTCACAATAAGTCCAATTTAACTTAACACCACCCTTACGCCAACAATCCAAAGTCCAACGGCAAGAATCCATCGCCACCCTCACTCACTCAACCTAAACCCCACCATGAACCTTAAACAAACACTAGTACCCCTCCCGGCCCCTTCTATCGTCGATAAACCCACTAGGGAGGTTAAGCTATTGTCAGGCTCGACCATGGGGGTAGGCCAAAGGGGCCACCGCCCAGGGCCCAATTGAAATGTTTAGGAATTGAGTTAAGTGGAAGGGGCATCATGGTAAGTAGAAAGACTAAATTTGAAATAAATAAGATTATTTATCAAAAAAAACATACAATAAGATCATAATTAAACTTATTCCAAATATAAGCGTTTGATACCCCAGAGCACAGGTTTGGGGATGTTCGCACTTAGTAAGTGCGAACAGTAATAAACTGGTCAAAAAAATCAAACAGCAGGCCTTTACAAAGGATGAGTCAACAAAAATCAGCCAAGTAATCGACGGCCCTTACTATTAGCAGCCGATTGAGTTGACTTTTGTTGACTTTTGACTTTTTGACCTGAAACAGGTTGTTCGCTGTTCGTAACAGCGAACAACCTGTTTTAATTTTTCAGTCTGTTCGCACGTACTAAGTGCAAACAACCCGAATCTAAAGTTTGTGGATCACACGCTTAGTTTTGAAATACGTTTGATTATGATTTTATTGTATGCTTTTTTTTGATAAATAATCTTATTAATTCAAATTTTCGAAAAAGGAAAAAAAGTTACTGATGTTCATTCTTCCACCACCATTTCATTCTCCCAAAATAATAAAGGAGGACAGCTTTATCAATTTTCCAAGTAAGATTATCTTTTTCTCAAATTCTTTTCAATGATATACTCAATTCCCCAAATCAATTTCATCATTTCCATTTTCTCATAGGGCATTGTTATTGTTTGCCACTCTTTTTATTTTATCGTCATCCCTATTTTAAAATAATTATATAAAATTACGAAAATGTCCCCTTTAAACTTTTATATTGAATTTCCATAATTGCCCCCGCATAATCTCGAACTCAAAAGCTGTAACATCTCTCTAAAAATCTCTAAACTAAAAGAAGTTACAAGTAATAATCGAAAAACAATGGCGAACCAAAACGAGCATGAATACGATTCGGTAAATAATTAACAGATTCGAAAATTTTCAAAAAAATATAATTATTTATTTTGTTTAATGTTTTATTTTAATTATTTATGTAATTATGTTTAAGTTGTATGTTAATATTTGTGAAAAATTTAGATCGAAGGGAGTAATTAATAAAATTTTAAAAAATAAAAAAAAAGAAAAAGGGTACTCGCACGTTTGGTGCGAGTGTACCATGGCTAGCTTGCACAAAACGTGCGAGTGAACCATGGTTTTTATTTTTTTTTTTGAATTTTGAAATGAGATTAGTTTAGAAATTAACTGAGTTTTTCGGTAACGATTCGAATTTCAATGATTTAGTTACGATGATTTTTTTGTGGATTTATTAGTTTTAGATTGATAAAAGTGTTATAGAGTGAGTTAGAAGTGTTTTTTGCGAGAAGTGTTTTATAGAGAATTTTAATCACCTTGATGCCATCTCAATTCTTATTCCACCATGACTGCATTGTAACAGTAATTTTTTCTACTATAATTTTTCATGTGCTAATCAATTTACAAGTTGATTTCTATAATCTAATATCTAAAATTTGGGAAAAATTAGTTTGCTTTTTCTCCAATTTTGATTGGAAATGAATAAAAATTACCAAAGCTTTTATTGGCCATCTGGTACCTGGGAGTGCCGAGGTGGTTGACAAGTCGCCTTGTTTGCTCTCGTCTCTACCCTCTTGCAGGTACTATTATCACCCATTGAATTTAAATTTTTTATTTTAGGTATAATTTTTATGAATTTTCAGATTTAGTAAAATGTTTTTATGGGTTTAGAAAGAAATGTAATACATTTATTCTATTTCATGTAGTATTTGATTGTTTATGGAGTATCCTTTAGTGCTTTAGTGTTTGATTATTTTGTTTTATATAGATTCGATTATTTATATTGTATTTGATTATTTGATTAATTATAAGGATTTTTTACAATTAAACTTTATTTATAAGTATACTGTTTTATATTTACAATTAGATGATTGAGCAGTTAGTACAAATTTATTTTATCGCTAGGTTAGTGTTTTATGTGTTACAGTTGGGAGCTTCATTTTACAAATTTTTGAAAAGGGGCCCATATTTTTATTTGGCCTAGGGCCCAACAAACATTAGCGCTTTCTAATTAGATACTCCCACGAAATTAAATTTTTAAATACTAATTTAAAATTGAGATTTTTATACTCAAGTAGCAAGTATAGTTGAGATTTTAAAAATTAATTTTTCCGTATAATTTATAGGCAAAGAGAGCATGAGAGCATACCCATCAATATATATTATATAATAATGTACATTTAGTAACTCAAAGAGGGAAGTCATATACTTACTCCGTTCCAAAATACTCGCTACATTTCAATTTTATGCACTATTCATCGTTCAAGCTTATTTTACATATTGCGACTTATGTTTAAGTAAAAATATAGTCAAGTGGGATCTTGTTTGAATCGTCTAATCGCATACTTTTATAATATCGATCAAATATTTATAATTTTTAGATAAGTGTAGTTTAAGATATTAATGATCAAAATTGTGCATTGAATTGTATAAAAAAGTGAAATGTAGCAAGTATTATGGAACGGAGGAAGTATAATAGTGGCCAGCTATTCTTCTTTGAATTTCATTTACTTACACAAGTTTCACAAAGAGAATTGCATACAAATATATTGTAAATTTATCAAAACATGAATGGTGCTGCCGTAAATGCCGGGAACATCATTGCCAAAGGTTCTCTCCTGCAAAACGTTCAATTAAATAAATTCAGTTTGATGATAGTATAAATAAGCAATCCATTATTAAGCCAAAATATAAAGGAAAATATTGAGGGATTCTTTGGCATATAGTTTCAAACCAATTCAACTAAAAGTTTAAACTGATAGTTAAGACTCCAGAATATGTTATATACTCTAACAAGTTAAAGTTGTTTGCGAAAGCTAAGGGTTAGTTTGACCAGTTAGAAGTATTAACAAAAGTATGGCCGACACTTATTAAAGTATTGATAAACAAATTTACAAATTCCAAAATGTAATAGAAACTTAATTTTAGATTTTAAAAGCGCATGATTTAGATTTGTTGAACATTTAGTGTCTAATAATCCTGCGTTTATAATCATTAAGTACTACTAAAGTAGTGGAACGATATGTATTAATATATAGGCCCAAAAGGTATTTAAAAGATAGGACAAAATGACAAAAGGAAAAACCAAGTCAGCCTAAAAAGCCGACTCGGCGATCCCTCTTTTGGAGCTAAAGCCGACTCGGCTTTAGCTTCTGGAAAATGTGGATTTTGTTCAGAAGGAAACGCCGAGTCGGCGTTCCTTGGTGCAGAAGTGATCGCCGAGTCAGCAATTTCTACTGGAAGTGACCGTTGGTCATTTTCCCGTTTTCTTGAAGTTAATGCATTGGATTCCTTCACTAATTCTCTTGATTTCTGAGGTTACAAAGAGTATTATTCACTTAGCTCATGAATGTCTTGATTTATTGGCATTGAATTACATGATCATCAATTTGATCATTATGGTGATTGATTGGGCCATGACTCTCTACTATACTCTTGTAGTATAAATAGAGGACTTTGGTGATGGTTTGGATACTCCATTTTCTGAATTCTTACTCTTGCTTTCTCTCATTTACTTGTGCATTTTCAAGAGAGTAATTAACTCTTGTCTTTGCTTTCCAATTCTTATAATTCCAAACACAAAGTTGTTAAGTGGTATATTCTAAGTACTAAGGGTATATTGTTGTTGTTTGTATCTCGTTGTGAATTTCCGTTCATCAGCCCAAGTACCTTTGTGGGGGAAATATCACAAAAGGAAAGTGAGCACACGCCTACAACTCGTATCAAGTTTCCGGGTAACGGTTGTCGTTACAATCTTATCTTCAAAGTTCCTTTAGCATTGTTTTGTAATTTACTTTTTGCCATCAACAAAGGAGTTATACAAATTCCCGATTGTAATTTGTATTCATATTATATACATTCGTAATAAGATTTTGCTCAGGACATTTGAAATGTCGGAGACGACACTGAAAAAAAGCTAATCAAAAAGCTATTAGGGATAGTTTTTTGATTTTGGCTTTAATAAGTTTTCAGGCAACTTGAAAGCTATTCACTTACAAAATATTTTTTTGACTATTTAGCCAACTAAAATACAAAAATCAAAATTAAATTAAAAAGCAAATAAAAAATCTAATTACCACACCTAATCATTTACTTTTGCTACTTTTTATTCAAGCTATGGTAACGCATCCTCGCTTCTATTTGTATAATTTTTATGACTTATTTTTAAATTTAGACTCATTAACCTTTTCTAAATATTCTAGCATAATATATGATTTAATTGAATTAATTTCATGACTAAAGAACTAATGAGTCATTAGGTCTAACTAAATATCAATTACGTATAGAATATTTTTATGACTATAAATAAATCAAAACGCATCGTCATCCTCTAAAATTGGTTATATTTTACTCTTTTATAAAATATAATTTTCATTCATAATGTAATCATAATAGTGTCATTGTTATTATTATAGTACTCAATGATGTAAATGGCTACACTATTATAATTTGTTTTGCATACATGCTAATGCGTGAGTTCTAATTGTTTATATCTCTAATTAATTAAGGATATTGAAAAATAATTAAAAAATAATATTAATAAAATTTACATCGAGATGAATTAGCACATGAGTGATTGGTGAATTATGTTTTAATTTAAGAATTAAAAATAAAAAAAATTATCTAAAATAATCTAACTTTTTCATGATTTTCCTATAATTTTCTAACCCATAATTGATTAACCATGAATAATCCAAAATTTGAGGTGTATTTTCTTAGATTAAACCTGGATGACTTGTTATAGTAAGTTTTTTTACGAAAAAAGATAAAATAAAATAAAATGTCGAAAAAAGTTTTTACAAAAATTATGATTTTTTTATTAATCATAATTTTTTATGTAAATTTTCAAAAATTTTCTCTAATTTTAAATTAATTTTCAATTTATTTTTTTGGTGAATTATCTACTATAGCAGGTCATCGGGTTACCCAAGTTTACTTTGGGCAAATATCCCTCAAAGTTTGAATTATTCATGATTAATCAATAATTGAGATTATTATAGAAAAATCCTGAAAATATTGGATTATTCTAGATAAATTTCTTTTAAAAATCTGCTAAAAAATATAAATTATTGATGAATAATGTCAAAACAATTAAAAGATAGTGATTGGCTTAACAATTGACTAATTCTTTCTTATCTCTTTATTATCCATCTAGAACATAAAGGCTGCCAAATGCTAATAATGTAAAGAAAAGCAATAATTTGGATTAGATTTTGATTTAAAAAATCTCTAAGATCCATTTTTTTACTAGCTAAATTAATGTATGACACCCTCACACGCCACAATGATATTGATACTTGATCTATAATTATTATCATATATTATTATTATTATAAACAACTATATACTAACATTTACGGCTAATTAATGAATCCAACTTGTTATTGTTAATTAAATAGAATGTTTGATAAATTATTATATATTTCTATGTCATAAGAAACTTACAAATTATCATATTTACCCCAATTTTATTTTTACTCTAGATTTCAACACTTTTGTTATTATTTAGGGACGATTATAGTATTTTGCTATCAGCCAACTATTTCCTTAATACTTATGTCAAGTTAAAATAGTGTCAGTATTATATTGTTATGGAATGGAGATAGTATTATCTTATTATCAAGTTAAAAGATTTATTTTATATATAATTAGTACTTCAGTTGTTTAAAAAGGGTTGAATCGGGTAATAATAGGGTAATTAAAAAATTAGTAAAATTGGTAAAAGAAAAGTACTCCATATTTTGTGAGAATATGAGAAAATTATATCAATAAAATGAATAGATAAATTAAATGTATAAATAAAAATAAAAATAAAAAGATTATGGGCAAAAATATATAGCAAATTTAATACAACGAACAAAAATATATGTCCAACTTTTTATTAGAGAGTCATTAACATGTTAAATTTATTTATATACGAAAATGACCTTGTCAGCAAAATCAAGGAAATACAAGGATTTTTTCCTTCATAGAATATACGAAAATGAACTTGTCAAATATAAGAATTATAATGAGAATATAGATTTAGACATAATTGTAAAATTTTTATGAATTCTTTAATTTTATAATGAGTAATATTAGATTTAATCAACAAGTTGGACTAAATTCAACACTTTAAGCAAGATCTACAACTTTATAGCACGTATGACAACATGCATTTGAATATATTTACAATTTCTTCCATTTTAAAAAGCCTACAACATTAAAAAAAAATTAATTAAATTTTATTTATATTTTATTATTTTCTTAATATACATGAAAAATATTGTCATTAAGTCTTGGTCAGTTTGACAAGATGTTTCATCCTATTGTATCAATTTTATTTAATATTGATATAATATCCATAATGTTATATACGTACCAGGTCTAGTACATTATTAATTCTATATTAATAAAAATACATTGAGTAATGGAGTATTTGTATATAAATAAATGATTTTGAAAATAAGAAAAAAAAATTAAAAAACCGAAAGCAAGAAAAGACAAATCAAATTAATTTACATAAAATAATTTTATTTAAACTACATGATAAATAATGATAGTGATATCATATCATATTCTTTTTAAATTTAATACATATTCTATTTTCATTCCTTGTTGAGTATCATCCTTTCAACTTTGTTTTCTTCGCCCAACAAAATTTAAAAAGTTGAAAAATAAATATAAATAATAATCACCAAGTCTATATGAGATCATCTTATAATGAGACATACTCATATAATTAATTTATTTTTATAATTGATTATTTTAAAATTGTATGTGATCACTTTAATAAACTAAATATACACATGTCAGTCCAAAATGGTAGTTTCACCGTAAAACCGCCTCATTAAAAAATTTGTGATATACAACAAAAACAATAATGTTGCATATCAATATTAATTATTAATCCACATAATTATTACAACAAAAAAGTACAATAAAAAATGATAATACTCTCTTTATTTCTTTTGAAATGCCCCATTTACTTTTAGGTTACAATTCATCAATCACTCTTAATTTGTATTTTATTCTTAATTCATGCATTAATACATAGTCATGTGAAATTTTGTTTAATCCGTCTCAACATAAGGTTTATTAATATCTAGTTCTTATAATTTCTAATTATACATAATTATTGCTATTAAGTATTGAATTAATAAATTGACAAACGTGCATTAAGTAAATGGAAAAATTTTGTTTAATCCGTCTCAACATAAGGTTTATTAATATCTAGTTCTTAAAATTCTAGTCAATTCATAGGAGTATGACCATTTTGGTTGTCGAAACTTTAGAATAGTTAATCGCAATTCTATAATGCCGCCTAAATAGGGTAAATTTTATTAACATAATAATTGTAATTTTCAAAAAAAAAATTTAATATTATAATTCACAAACAAATTACTAAAATCACTATAAGAAAAAACACCAATCATGCAATAAAGACTTCATAAAGAGTGCTTCAATAGAAAAGGAAATAAAGGATAGAGGATCATATTCATACCCATAATCATAAGACCGGCTACGGGCATTGACTTGAACCGATGAAGAAGACCCACAACGTTTAACATTTCTAGGAGTCGGAGGTACCACCGGAGTAACCGGTTTCCGGTTAACCGGCCTCTGAGAAGTATTAATAGCAGAGATTGCGTTATCTTCCGATATCGCAAAAAGCGTCGGTTTCCAATCCGCCGACAACGTAGAACCTCTAGTCGTCCCTCTTTTCCGACGCCTACGATTCGGCACTTCCGGCCCGGAAGTAACGAGTGAGCGGGTTTCCTCCGTCGTAGGCGTCGCCGGACACGACGGTTCGTCGGATGAATTGGTGTTTGTGACGGAGCTACGGCAAGTCACGCATTCGAAAAGGAACCTCATGGAGTTGTGATTTTAATGGTAGAAGGGAGAAAGAGAATAAGGTAGAAGTGGTTGAAAAAAGAAAAGAGAAATTTATAGGTGAAATTAATATGAAATAATTATATTTTTAGACTTTAATATTGAAGTTTATTGTGGTTGATAAGATGTAATAGTGAAATTTGATATTGATATGATGATCACAATTTATTTCTCTTATTTCTTTTCAACTACTTATATTGATTTTGGTGATGAATGATGATATGTTGGGTCGTTAAATTAAGGGGACGTTGTTCGGCTTTTATAGAGATTTATTTATTCGTTCGTAGTTCCTTCGTTCTATAATACTTGATGTTGATAGTGACACTTTCCCACATAATATGTCACACACAATAGTAAGTATTATGGGACGGAGGAAGTAGTATTATCAAAAATTCTTATGTGGGACGGTTTTTTAAAAATCATCTTTAATTAGATGGGCTCATAAAGAAAAATGTGGGGTAAGTTACCGAAAGTCATTAATGATATTGTAATAGACGTTTAAGATATGTAACTACTCACTTACTCAGTATCGATGGGTAGAGGTGTTCAAAATCGGATATCTGAACTTGGATCCGGAAATCTGGATACCCGATTTTTCGGATAGTGAAAATTAAAATCTGGTCACGGTCTGAAAAAAATAGGATACCCGATTTCTAACGGCCCGTTTGGTAGGCGGTAATAAACGGTGGTAATGGGAATGAAAAACTAGTGTAATTTTAGTTGAAAAATCTCTTGGCTATCTTGATGACCATACTTGTCCAATTTCAACCATCTCATTTTTTTCATAAAATACATTCCAATGCGCATTACCATTGGGAGATGTGCTATTAGGTGGTAATGAAAATTTGTAAACAAAAAAAGTATTTTGTGATCAAAGTTTCATTACCATGAAAACAGTGGCGGATTTAGGGTTTAGAGTTCCCTGGGGCACCAACGAATGGATGATATTAGCTAATGTGAAACAATCTCTTAAACTAGAAAAAAGGTTTAATAACAAGCAATTCCCCAACAAAATAGAGAAGAGCGAGCTGGGAGGGTAGTCAACCAATCACTTGAGATTCATATTAATCAATTGAAAAAGTTAACCATGAAGTTTTGTTATTCAGTCAACCTGAATCTCGACTTCACTTAAAATATAGCATTCATAAAATGAATTAACCAACACTCGCGACTTTAGATTTGCATTCTATAGTTTCACAGTAGTTCACGTGAGATTCTAACCAAATAGTAAAATACCTAAAAACATAATATGCAACTCCCACTTCTAATTTCTAAAGAATCATTCTCTATTGTGAATTTGTGTACTTGGTGTACTATTTAGTTCATATAGCCTGAATGAACATTTGGTTATGAGACACAGTGGTTTCCCAATTCTAACTTCAATTAAATTTCGATAGCATTATTATCAGATATCAAAAAACACTTATATGCAATAAGAATCAAGATTAAGAATAAAGATTAAAACAACAAGAATTTAAGATTATGATTAAAGATTATAACATAAAAATTTAGATTAAGAGTGAAAACACCTAAAAATATCAAAATTTTGAACATAGAGGATAAGATTAAGATTAGAACAAAAAAATGTCAAAAAAGTTTCTCCCGAGGCACGTACCCCGGAAGGCCCATACATAGATCCGCCCCTGCATGGGAATGATATGAAACTTTTGATAAAATTTTACACTATAAAACATTACCATTACCTAGACCTGGGAAAACGGTCGGTCGGGCGGGTTACGGGTCGGGTCATTTTCGGTCGGGTCATTTTCGGGTCGGGTCATTTTCGGATCGGATCATTCTCGGGTCGGGTCACTCCCGGTTCCGGGTCGGTCGGTCTGACCGAACGGGTTATGACTTACAAAATTTAAAAATTAAGTATTTCATTTTTTATTATTTATAAAACTTTTTTAATAAAAAAAACTATTTCTAATCCTTATGATATTAATCCACATATCAATTGACACAATATTAAAGCCTTATGTGACTCAATTCAAGTTATAGAAAACTAGTTATTGCGACGCTCGTATTCTAAACTTTAAATCTCTATGTATAGTTGGATTTGTGACGTACATGTCACATGAGAGAAATTAGATGTACGATTTTCAAAAAATAGTTGGTATCGGGTTCATTTGAGTGTAAGGATAAAAATGACGCTAAATATCTTCTCATTTCCTAATAAAAATATCTTCACAATTTACATGTTAGAAAGATATACAAATAATTAAGTACTTATTTCGTCTTATAAAATACGCGTTTTATAATTTAGGGTAGCGACATTCCTTTTCTGAAAAGTTCATTCAAATGTGCAAAACATTTTTATAAATTATATTGAATTGCTTCCCGAAATGTAGAAGAATTAAAAGCTCATTTGACTGACTTAACAAGATATATGTATTCAATTAAGATGATTATAATGTCCTTTTTTAAAAGAAAATATTATGAAGGATAAAAAGACGCTAAATGCGTATTTTTTGAGATTTATTGATGAGTTTTAAGGTTCAAGTGATATACTCAATATGTTGAGATACTTTGAAAACTAAAATTTTATTTGAAATAAATTCTAACATGAGATTACTCTAAAAACTGATATTGGACCTGTCAAAACGGGTCGGTCGGGTCGGTTGTCGGTCGGATCATTTTCGGTCGGGTAATTATCGGGTCAGTCATGTTTCGGGTTAAGTCCCTTTCGGATCGGTCGGGTTCGGGTTTTGCCGGGTCGGGTCACGGGTTCATTTTCGGGTCGGATCAAATTTTCCCAGGTCTACCATTACCACTATTTAGTACCACTAACCAAACGGGTCATAAGATTTTTATTTCTTTCAAGACTTTAACCTCTTGTTCTTTATGATGCCTTGTTATATAATGCTTACATTAAAATATAAACCGTTGTATCTCGAAGGTATAGTTCAAATTAAAAGCCCAAGCACCGTGTGAATTTTAGGAAAACTTTCTAAGTGGCTCCGTTTAGTATCAAAATTCTAAAGAGTATTTTAGTGTATGATAGTGTGAATTTCTACGAGTCCAAGTATAGAATTCTCTTCACGTACACATATAACAATACAAAGTTGTGCATATGTAAAATTTATTGTAACCTAACTCGTTCATTCGTCTTAATAGATTGATTTTGATTTTAGACCACTCAAATTTTCAGTTATTTAAATTACTATTAAAACAAATTCATTTTACAAGTCAAACGAAATAAGTATGATAGGACCAGAAGTTCTGTGTCTATTTTGGTTTTACATAATTATATAAATACATTTTAAAACTCTGATCAACTTGAATTCGAAGACGAGTTAAACTCGATCGGATAAATATCAAATCATCGGGTTTATTTTGAACACTCACTAAAAAAGAATAGAAAAAAGTCGACAACAGCTTTCATCGCCAAGCGACGGGGGGCGACGACCTTAAGGGTGGACGTCATTTTCTTAGTCGCTAAACGCAAAACGAACGCCAGTTCCTCGCTATGCAGTCATGAAAAAGGGGCGACCACCGAGCGACGAGCATTCCCCTCGCCATAAATTTTCCAAACTTGGCGACCAACTTCCTGTCACTCAGCTTTGATGACAGACGCTTGTTTTATCATTTTTTGTTTTGTTGCCTTTTTTTCATGCGTTTGTGTGATTATATATATATATATATATATATATATATATATATATATATATATATATATATATATATATATATATATATATATATATATATATTATATATATATATAATATATATATATATATATAATAATAATAATAATAATAATATATAATATATAATATATAATATTATATATATATATAATATTATATTATAATAATAATATATAACTATTATTAAATTAAAATACTGCTAACATCATCATTATTTAAAATTGCTTACATGTCACAACCTCAACAAAAATTTTCCTTCCAACACTCAATGATGATGTAATTGTTTTATGGATATTTTTTTATCTTTGACTTTATTTATCATTTAATGTATTAGAAAATCATATACATTATTTGTTTTTTTCAGTTATTTATAAAATCTTTTTTATTCTATTTGTTAAATGTGTACAATTAAGTGTATTGGATATTTTGAGATGGATAAAACTTTTTTTTAGGATATTTTGTTATTTATAAAGTTGGTTACTTAAATATATTTTTTTGTTTAAAATTTTATAAAATAATTTTACATATTTTTGTGTTAAATTTGATTTTAAATTGTCTTATAAATAGTTGTAATACTTTATATAAATTAATGTAATTTATGTCGGAAAATTTAATAAAATCGTGCATCGCACGGGCAATATCTAGTTACATATCTAATACAAAATACAAATTTATAATAAACAAAGTCATTAAAATTATACCAATAAAATAACTATTGAGTAGGAGGAGGTAGAGGGGTTGAAAAATGCACTGAAATGCGAAGTAAGAAATCTCATAAAAAGGTCTCGATCTCTTTGATATCTCCACTGAGCCTTGCATGACTGTCAAGAGTATTTTGGGCATTTCCCCTTTGCCTTTCTTCCCATGATTAACATCTAACATCAAAAAAAAAAATCAGACATTTAAAATTACTAACCTCAAAACATACATTTAAGTTCAGTACCATGCCCAAGAATCGTTCCAGTCTGAGCATCCTGCACAACACAACCAGAGGAATACATTAGAACGATGCAATTAAGTTCTTTAGTCAGCTGACTAATAGAAAGTAATTTATGAGAAAGATCAGGAATCAAAAGACAGTTTTGCAATTTTATAGAGGGAGAAACAACAACAGGTCCAGATTGTTCAACATTAATACAAGTACCAATAGCAGTTTGGACATGGGAACGAGTCTTAGGATTTTTCGACAAAAGATCGTAAGGATCAAACGTCATTGTGTCTGTGGCCTCACAATCAAAAATCCATGCAGACGAAAAATTTCTACTCATGAGGCCAAGGCTTTTAATTTTTCTTTCGTTATTTTCATTTGGGGTTTTGGTGTTTGAGGGGTGGGCTTGTGTTAAATGGGCCGTGGTTTTGGGGTTTTAAAAATCGGGTGAGAGTGAGAGTTGGGTTGTGGGTTTATTTTAGGGCTAGGGTTTGGAGGGTATAAAAGAGTGTGAGGAGTAGAGTATTCCACACCCCTTTCTCTCTCTTTTGTTTTTGTTCCTGTTGCACCTGTGTTTTGGCCGGTTTTTTCTTCCTCCTTTGCAAAGTGGGTTGGCTCCTCCATGAAAGTACTATCACTGTTGAGGTTTTGATACGCATGATTTATGTACATTTTATCCCCTAATTTTCACTCATATTATGCCATCCTTATGCTTTATTCTTCTGATTTAGTCAATTTATGCTTATTTTCGAGGATATTACTCTATTGGTGTAGTGTTTGTTGTTTTGTCAATTTTTGTAGGCTTTCGAGCCATCACAAGCACTAATTATATTTATCGTCTTAGTATCAGAGGCTTGGTGACCTTATGGACTAAGTTATTGACTAAAGGGAAGTCACATTAATTAAAAGAAGGCCAACCAAAGAAATGCTATATTTTTCGATCATCAAACGCAAAAGGGTCCACTTATAATGATCATATCTTTAATTTCAACACACTTGGAATTTGATAGATATTTTTATTGGAGATTAAACTTGGGTCCGTTAGCTTCGAAACGACTGGTCACATGCCCAATTCTGATAAGAAACGACCAAGTTATGGCATTTCAAAGACGCAGTGCGCATCAGGTACAAACCAGTCGACTGGTCGACCAGTCCCAGTTGATCCGACTGTTTCAGGTCTGCAGATCACTGTTTGCTTTTTGGCCCGTGATATCTTGCCTCAAGCTTCCTCCAATATTTCCCCTTGCGTGCTTCAGACCTCCAACTCCTGTGACTCAGCTACTAATGATGAAGGGGGTTGCTTGTTGGACCATCTCTACAATCATCATGAATGCAAGTGGAAAAAGCTCATCAAATTGGCTATAAATACCACAAAGTTCTCAAGGAAACACACACCATTCAGCCCCATAAGCTGAACTTACTCTATTCTCTCTTCTTTCTAAGTTTGTTAGTACATTTGTATGCTTAAACAATAATCCATTCCAGAAACTTGTAGTAGTTCTTCCACTTAAACACTTTCATTTGGTACTTTAGTCAAGCATTTGGATTGTAATATTGTAGCTAAACACTAGTAGTTGTAGTAACTTTCCTTTGGTATTTAATCAAAGTATTTTCCAGAATTTTTGGGTTGAGTTAGTACTTGGTATAAATTATTTTGTGGCTTGAATATTGAAAGCTCTAGATCATTACTTGTTATTATCATCCCCCTCCATAGTTGAGGGTAGTAAGTCTCTTTAATTTAATTTTCTTCTTTGTTGTTGTTGCATTATGAATGATATGATATTTTATGTGTTTATGTTAATTACCAACATGAGTGAGTAGTCTTCTTTCTAGAGTTTGGGGATGTAGTCAGCTAATTATTTTGCTTATGGGGTAATGGGTTGATCATGAATATGTATATGAAAGAATATGTGAGTTCCATGGTAAGGAATCGAAAGTCCATTTCGATCACCATCCATGGACAATTTATGTTGCTTGAATGTTTGAATGCTTGGGAAGTATGGATTCATGCTAGTAATGAGTAGCCCAGAAGCTAACATTATTAGAATTCCTTTGAGGCCTAGCCCGTCCTTAGGATGATGAACCATGCCCATCTTGTGTGACTCTTTCTTGTTTTAACATAAATTGGGGGTCATGAGCACGTATTAAGAAGCTGTTAGTATGGTCGAGTTATACACCCAGAAGCTGAATCTCCTAAACCATATTAGTAGCTATATAGTTCCTATGCCCAAAAGCTGTGGAACTAAATTAGAAATACCTTTCTTATCATACAATGTTAAAAACATATTTTCAACCCATCCCTTTAGTAAACTAAGAAGCTAAAATCCTCAAACTCTAACCTTTTTATCTATTGTTAAACTTGAAATTCGAAATTTGTTGTCACTATAAAAACTTAAAAACCATAATCCTTCTTGTCATTTAAACTCTTTTTGACCAAAACGTTTCCCTGTGGATCGACCCCTTACTTACCGCTAATGCTAGTCATTAAGGTTATTTAAGGCGAATAAAATTAATTGTGTAGACCGGACCTAGTTAAACGATCAACGACCTACGGTTCCGCGGGCTATCAGGTTTACTCCAATAGCCATATGGGCCTTTCCGTCGGTTCCTCGAGGCTTGGTGGCGGCCTTGCGGCTGCGGTGCTCCTCCCACCACTCTGGAAATCCGATGAGTTTAAAGCAACCCTCCTTTGTGTGTCGAGATCCTCCACAATGACTACACTTGAAGTGAGTTTTGTCCTCTGTGTTTCGCCGGAATGATGGACCCCCTGACCGGTGTTTGACTGTCGCCAACCCACTCCCTAATTCTGAGGGATTCGTTCCCAGTGATGAAACGTGGATATGGATCCCACGCCTCGCCACCTCTCGCCGGATTATTGCATACGCTTTTTCAACTTTAGGAAGTGGGTCTTGGTTTAGAATGTCTCTTCTTTCTTTGTCATAGAACTCATCGATTCCTTCTAGGAATTGGTACAGTCTCTGCTTTTGTATGTATGTGTTGAAGATAGTAATATCTTCTGGGTAGACCATGGGATTCGGCATACGCCGATTTATCTCCTTCCAGAGTTGGATCAATTTGCCACAAAAATCTTCAATTGAGTCCTGATCTTGCTTTAAATGACTGGCTTTAGTACTTAGGTCAAAAATCTGCAATTCTTCTTGACCACTACTGAGTAAAGTCTCAATCCCCTTTCATAAATCACGCGCCACTGTATAGTCCAGGAAGTGATTTATCAATCCGGTATCAATATTAGCAATTATCCAAGAGACTACAACTGAATCTATTTGCTTCCAGTGTTGGTACGATGGTTATGTGGTGTCAGGGGTTGCGTCTGTGATGTGGCTGAGACGCTCCTCTTGCTCTGATTGCGATGTGCATCATTTTACACCAGGAGGTGTAATTTTGATATGTCAATTTTTCTGAAATTTTCAGATCTGCTGATATGGTTTTGGTTATTTGGTTGGATTTTTGCATTTCTTGGAACAGTTTTATCACTTGTTCCATGGTTAAAAGAGGTTGGTTTTGTTTTGGTATGTTTTCGGCCATTTTTGTGGGTTTTGTTAATTTTGCTGGTTTTAGGTAGATAATGATAACCGAAAAGTGTTGTCCGTCCTGAAAAACACCTTCGACTCTGATACCATGAAGATTAGGTAAAAACAAGTTCAGGTTAAGAATACTGATTTGTATTAATTCTTCTAAACTAATTACATCTGATATATATACAAGTATTAAGGCCTAATTAAGGAAACAAAATAATCCTAAAGAATATTGACTTAATTCTCTAGGTTAATAACAACAACTATAATATCCTAGAATATTTGTAGAATATTTGAATATTTCTATAATATTCTACAACATACACAGATGCTCTGCCCCATACTGGGCTGCTCTATATCTATATAATTTACTATATATCAAGTTTGTATATTTTTTATTAAAGCTATTGATAAAAATGTTAATCATTTTTATTTTATTATATTGTTTGACTTAAGTCGTCATCATCATTGTTCTACCCAGTGTATCTCATTCATAGAAAACCATGAGCAAGGTCTGGGGAGGGAAGGACAACATCAAATCATATCCTTGAACGAAAGCGTGGCCAAAAGGGATCCCCCGGCTCGTGAGAAAATCTTAGTAAATAACGGTTATTTGTGATGTTAACAAATCACCCTTATGTGGTAGGATTAAATAGAGTGAGTATTTTATTAATTTAATTTATTTTTTTAATTTGTTAATTTTATTGATTTTGAAATCCCGATTATTAATTATGAATTATTGTATATAAGTACGTGGAAAAGCATACAGTACCGGCTGGTTGAGTTTATCATCCTTCATGGAATTCAACAATCTTTATGCCTGTTATATACCAACGGATTTACCCTGTTAGGTGATGTTATCAAGTACATGCTATTTCCATGAGATCTTGACCGTTAAAAATTTATTTTAAATAAAAATTATATAAATAGTTTTTTCTTCTCATAATTTTTAAAATGAGATCAACTTTGTAATTATTTTGACTCATTTTAAAAAAATTGAAAAAATATTTCAATTATTCAAATAAAAAAATAATTAATCTTTATTAACATAAATCATTTTGAATTTATTTTTAAATGTGAATTGTAATCATTTAATTATTAAAACAAACTTAAGTTATTCATAATACATTTTCTTTTACTATTTATTATTTTCATAATTTATTGAAAAGAAATTTTAAATATTCGTTATACACATATGTCTCCCTCACACACACATATGTCTCCCTCATACACACATATATATAAATATATTCTTTAAAATACTAATAAATAACCTTTTTTATAATCTTTAAAATAAATAATCTTTAAAATAAAATAGGGAAAATTACATTTAAAACTCCCAACTATTAGCGATTTAAATATAAAACTCTCAACAATTGATTATTATTTAAAACTTCCAACTTTAGGCCCATTTTATATTTAAAGTCCAAGATGACTTATAACCGGATAAATTGGTTTTAATTGAGAAATAGTGAGACCCAATTGTATTTATTAATCACCTCACTTCCTTTGACCTTACACGACCCTTCACATACCCTCCCATTTCAATAAATGGTAACCGGTTAATATAGGTTATAAAATGTATCGGTGCTTTATATTTAAGATGGGCCTATGGTTGAGAGTTTTGAATAATAATCAATAGTTTGGAGTTTTATATTTAAACCGCGAATAGTTGGGAGTTTTTAAAGTAATTTTCCCAATAAAATATTATACAAGTATAAAATTAAATTAAAACCTATATTTTAATCTCCGTGCATGGCACGAAAATCTATCTATTTAATTTACTATTCTTTTAATTTATATCCACACGTTTTATTTCTTTTTAATTTCACCTACACAATATCATGATCATTGCCACTCCATTTTTAATGTGTACAAAATGTAATGCATCATACTATTAGATACTCTTTTCCACTCGAAGAAATAGCCTTTTTTTTTAATCCATTACATTAAATTTGTCTCATTTCTATTTTTGTTTATGACCGTAATGTTTTAATTCTAATCTATAACTTTTAACTTATTTTTTTATCTTATGCACATATTTCTCCCTTTTTTCGATAATATATACTCCATCCGTAATATTTTGATAGTTCTATTTTTTATTTTACACAATTCCATTTATTGTTATCATAAAAAATCTTTCTTTTTATATAATTTATGAATATGATTAGTCTTGGTCACCTTAATTTTAATAATCTTTTACTTATTGTCCTCATGAATTTTCCCTAATATTATTTAACATTTTAATAATCATTTGTGGTATCCATATTTTTTACGGTAAGTATATTTTATATACTTTTTTAATGTTTATGGTTTCTATTTTTCTCATTTAATTTCATTATTCAATAAAATATTTCTCCAACATCTAAAAAATATTACATCTTTTAATATAAGTGAACATTCTATATCATCATCCTCTTCATATCCAGTGTATCTCTTTCATAGAAAAACTATGATCAGGGTTTGAAAAAGGAAAAAAACAACTCATACCCATATAGAAGAGTGTGGTAAAAGAGTTTCTCGGTTCAAGAAAAATCTTCAATGAAAGTAAAGCCTGCAACTACCCTCAAGTCTGCAACTTACAACACACATTTATCTTTAACAAAATATGTATATATATAAAAAGAAATGACAATCTATGGTATAACAAAGTATGTTTGATGTTGACGGAACTTTGACGGAATTTTTTGCAATGACTGCCACCGTATGTTTCAATATTGGTATTAAACTATATATGAAAATAGTGATAAAATCTTATGTCATTTAGCTAGGAAATTAATTGTCAATATTAGTGATTTATATTTTATAATTTTTGATCTTTATTAAAATTCTTTTTTTATACTATTTTATACTATGATGAAAACTTTTTTATACTATCATGAGATTTTTTTTGATTAATACTAATGAAAATTAATATTTGTTGTTTTATTGAATATTGATCATTTTGAGAAAAAATAAACTTGATTGTGACATGTACGTGTTATTGAGATTAACAACTTCAATAAATAGCATTTTACCAAGAGTGAAAACATCCATTAATCATAAGTATACAAGCCTATTACAACTAAAAATGTCAGGCAATATTCTAAACTAAAAATTAATATTTGATTAATATTAATGAAATTTAAGAATTATCAAAAGTTGGGATTATTGTGTGAAAATCAGTAAAATGTTAGATTATTTTAGGTAATTTTTCCTTAATTTTATTAGGCAAAGTTAATTTTTATTAAAAAAATTAAATGTCAAAAATCAATTTAAATTAGAAACAATTGATTGAGTTATATAAGTTTTAATCAATAGAAGTGGATTTAAATGAGTAAAATGACCAACATAAGTACATAACAAATAAAGGAGGACAAGTATATCAAAATATGATGTGTTGGAGCTCTAAAACTTAGTAAGGTTAGCATCATAAAACGACCATAGATGTGATAGAATGTTCCAAGTCACATGAATAGTCGTATATAATTTTACTGCATTTAAGATTTTATTAATGGTGGACAATAGAAATACCATACTCTTATACTCTTAAGGTTGACAATTGGACACCAAATAGCAAGGGAAAAACAAAGGATATAGCTAGGGATCAGCGGCCTGTTTGGTTAGTGGTATTAAATAGTGATAATGAAAATGATTTATAATATAAAATTTTATCAACAGTTTCATATCATTCCCATGATAATGGAACTTCGATCACAAAAAAGTTTTTTGTTTACAAATTTCCATTACCACCTAATACCACATCTCAAGGTAAGGCATTGGAATTAATTTCATGAAGAAAATGAGATAATTGAAGTTCGACAAGCATGACCATTAAGGTAACCAAGAGATTTTTCAACCAAAATTACACTAGTTTTTCATTTCCATTACCAAAATTTATTACCACTTATCAAACGCACAATTGATGTTTTAGAAAATAAGATTTTTTTGTCAACCATTACAATTTAGTAGAAGACAAAAAATTATGCTATATTTTTTTAGTATTGTGCCCAATAAATAGATATAAACTATTAAAATAATAAACAAATGACAGAATAATAGAAATTATTACGTAAAAATAATTAAAATTCACAAAAAAACATAAAAGTCAAATATAACTACATAAGTAATCAAAATTGTAACAAAAAGTAGTACTTAATATCAAATAAATTAAATGGAACAAAATTTTAATGGAAAAATAGAGACCAATTTTGACAAAAATTTATCATTGGTAAGTTGAAATTTACCAACCAACAATATTACAGAAATACATATTACCGATTGATCTACATTTGACTGGTGAAATACATGAAGTTTGTTAATATATAAAAGTAATCCTATATTTGAGAGGCCTAAAACGATCGACACCTTAAATGAGAGTATTGTCAAGGAACTAACTCAATTAAAAGCTTAAAATGACGGTTGAGGCTTCGAGATATGTTATATACTCTAACACGCCCCTCACACGAGAGTCCTTTGGGCTAGAAGTGTGGATGCAACACAGACTCTCCTCATATACCTGGTGCTAAATATTCCACTTAAATGAAGGGCGGTTGAGATTCGAACCCGAGATGTCTTGTTACGTTGGCTTCTGATACCATATCAAAGAAACAACCCAACCAAAAGCTTAAATTGATGGTTGAGGTCTCAAAATATGTTATATCTTCTAACAAATATAAAGTATTTTGTCTACTCAAATCTGACCCAAGTCTATTTGGAGCCATAGGAAAATAATAGATTGTGGCTACAAAAAAGTATATAATGTACTGGAATTTCAAAAAAAAAAAATCAACTAGTAACAATGCTATAAACCATGCATAAAGCATATATAAAAGTGAATTACAATGAAATCTATGAGAAAACTAACAAGGCAACATAAATCAACAAAATCTCTATTAAAATTTTCACATTTTTAAACATATTCAGATTTGCTGATAAGAACACAAGATTTAAAATTAGTCGTCTTGTATGTTGTGATTAAGTTTAACTTGAGTGCACAAATTAAAAGGTGTATTCATGAGTGAATTACTTTTAGGATGGAATTCTATGAGGTTGTTAATTGGTGATTTAAGTTGGTAACTTATAAATATGGATTTGAATGTGATGGTTAAAGCATGAATTAATGGGACTCATTGAAAAAGTGTAAAGGTTTAATGCAAGATGTTCTACTATGCAATTCGAGCAGAAACTGTCCAGGAGGAATCTAATGGTCGCTTAACCTCTGCTAGACCCCCTCTCGACCCGAGTGGATCCACTCAACCCGAGCGGACTGTTTCTGTTTATTCGAGCAACAAGTCTGAATGTATCCAGTAACTTTTATTTCTCCGCTTGACTAACCTGCTTCGATCGACCTGGTTGAGCGGATCCTCTGACAGCACAGGATGCTGTTTTTCAACGGTTCAAGTGCATGGAGGTGTTACAACTCATTGAATACCAGCTGATTATTTCTCTTAATGTTGTTTATTATGCAATTTACTACCTATATTAAATCATGTATAACTCCTAGTATATCTAGCATTTTAAATAGTGAGCAAGAGTGATCATCCAAACACATTCACAAAATTACCCAAGCTAAACACTAGCCTTATTCTCTTCTCTCTAATTGTAATTCTCAATTGTTATAATATAAGAGATACTACACCGGAGGATGTAGCCGTAATTGGGTGAACCTCGTTAAATCTTTGTGTTATTTTATTGCATTGGTAATTCCTACAAACATCGATTTTATTTGATTGCGTAATTTATTTCACATAAGACTTCACACGTTCAATCTTGATGATATTAGAGATTGAAACACAACCAACGTTCTCTAGTTTAGCATCGTTTTCATAATTGGATATAGTCATTATGGTTATAGTCGCTTTATACTCGCCATATGTTCTATCTATGTTTTCATTATATACACCCCATATAATCGTTATTCTTTACATATTAATTACTTATATCTAATTTTTTTTACAACCATGTAATGTTATACGATTAAATAAAAAAATCAAACTTATAATTTACTGAAGACTAGAATTTAAATAATCGTTATTCTTTACATATTATGCTTAATGTAATACAATTAAATAAAAAAAAATCAAACTTATGATTTACTGAAATCTAGAATTTAAAATTGGTATTTCAAATCAAATTTTATTCATAACTAAAAATTTACTTTAAGCAATGGCACTTTAGAAAATATACTGTTCAATTTTTTAATAATATGCACAACCTGCAATGACTAGACCGCTGCTTGTTATCTGAATGTTAATCTGTATATCTTTTTATACTTCTGCTTGTAGAAAAAACCTCAAAATTAATGAGTATTTGAGGCAAGTGCATGGAGATAAAAAATTTAACTTGCAAATTGCTTTTTAATTTATTAATGGTTCTTCCCTTTTGAGCTTTAAAATGCCTTTTATTTTGGAATTTTAATGTATTCCATATTTTTAGAATTAATTAATAATGAATACGTGAGAAACATATTAATTGGTATAGGTAGCAAAGGAGGGCCAAGACAACGAAGGGGTAACGTGGTATACATCTATTTAAGCCCTACTATTGTCACATAGTATAAGTCAATAATATGAAAGTCCTCTCATTTTCTCATTATTTTGTGTTAATTTATTACCTTTATGACAAGGCATAACACATTACAACAAATTAATAGCCAAAAGGTTCTTATAATGTTTCTATATCGTAGAATTGATTGAGAAGAGAGGAAAACCAAGTGAAATTTGTCTCAGAATGATAATTTCTGCTACAATTGAGATAAAACTTAATTCTCATCACTGCTAATAATATTTTTTGAATTATAGAGTTGACTAAGGGAAAAATAGGGCAAAATAAATATGAGGATTTTTCATAATCTCCTACTATTAGCAATTGATTTAATTAGTGTAATTCATCAAACTTGTAAGTAGGGGTTCACACAGTCTGGTTTGATCATGTCTAACGCTAAAATTAAATCAAACTAAAATTTTCGATCTGGAAAAACTTCTTGACTGGACCGGTCTATTTAAATCAACAGACTAGACCAAACTAAGTCGTTCTATAAGGGTCTAGTCTAGTCTGGTTTGGCCTACGATTTTTTTATGTTTTTACATATTAATATGTATGTTTATGCACATATTTCGCATCTATTATCACTAAATATAATAATTTGTAATTAGTTGATTGTATCAACATCATTCAAGTATATACTTCCATAATAAATAATAACGTTTCGATATATTTAGGTAGAAATTTTTACTTTGTTTTAAATAACTATGGTGGCTTTAAATCATAGTACAGTTTATGGTTTGATCTAGTCTGAAAATAAAAAATCGGGAACAAATCGTAAACCAAATTTAAAAAAAATGGACCAAACCATTTAGATTGTACACCAAACTAAATATTAAATACGTTTTAATCCGATTTCATTTACGATTTAGACCAAATTTTATTCAATCTAACTTGTAAGTGCATTACCTCTTTTAAAGTCTATTGCCTTAGATTCATGCATTGTCATCATATATAGTCAATTTAGAGATATTCATACACATATTAATTATGAAGGTGGGGTAGAGCAACATATGTATTGTTCGATCATTTTTTTGTTATATTCATAAACATATTATTAGTATAGTTAGGGGTTTTCATTCAAGTGTTCGGATAGGTTTTATATCGGTTTGGGTTATGGCATAATATATCAATTCAGGTCAATTTCAATTCTTGAATATGTGTAAATATTTTAATAATCTGACTTAATATTTATTTACAAGTTAATTTTATCGGATCAGATTGATACTCAATTTCGATTAATGAGTTTAATTTTGAACATTTCTAACTATAGTCGATAGAGGTAGTGTGTGGAAGAATGTTAGTTGTAGGAAAGCTACATTTATCGACTAATATTGTCCAAAAGAATACACCACCTGTTCTCCTTTGAATTATACTCCTAGGACAGGAAATCTATTCTTTTACTCTATCATTCCTAAATAAATACTCAATAAATGCAATTTAGGAATTTTTGAAACATATGTCACTAATTTATCGACTCATTTATAACCTTATCACAACCTAATATTTTTACGAACCTCACTGAGTGTATGTGCAAGTCAGCGCTTTTAACCTGTTGGTTTGTGGGCTCGAGCCAACAAGTGTCCCGTGTCCACACGAGTGGGCCACTGTGAAATTATGTGACGAATTATCACGGCCTAATAGTTATAATGAAAATGAAATAAGATACGAGAATGATATAGTTTCTCTTGCATAAAATGTATTGGAAGATAGTACAAATTAGAAAAACATTATTATTATTAATTATTTCCTAAATTTTGTACATCCTCCGTTCAATTTTGTTTGTCCACTATAAGTTTTTTCACTTGATAATATAGAAATTTATATTTGATTCTTAAAGTATATATTCAAGACAATATGTATTATTCATGTGAGACCTTATTAGATTCGTCTTGATGCAAATAATTTTAATATATAATTTTTAAAATTTTTTATTATGCGTAGTATAAGATATCGAAGCTCAAATTTTGCGTTGAAATACGTGAAAAAGTAAAGTGGACAAACAAAAAGAAATGAAACAAGTATGATATTTTTTTCCAGTTAAATCTGATATAGATATTTCCTTATGGACCGCTAATAGGCTCTTTTTTCCCTCTTTTGTTTCTTTGTAGCCTTTGGTTTTTCTCTTTAGATAATGTTGTCGGTTGTCACTCATTTCCACTAATGCAAAGCTCTCTTCTCTTGGGGGTAAAAATAAACCACTTTTCTCTAGTGAAAGGGAGTACGAATATAGATTGTTTGTCAACTCACCTCACCCAAACCCTGCCTTTGAGCGGGATATCGGATATAATGATGATGATAATAATGAAAATTTACAGAAATACAAATAATAAAAGAAATCTTTTTCAAAACTTATTTTCAATTAGTCAAACTTCTTGTCAATGTCTATCATAAATTCATGAAATTAGAGTCATAAGGTTTTATAAATTCGAATTATAACAAATCATCGAGAATTAATCATTTTATTTTCTTTATATGTAGCAAAAAATGAAAGAAAAAAAAAATAAAAGAAGAAATGATAGCAAATTATAACAAAAACGAACAACAAAAATGTCCGAGCAATAATTCTAAATGATTAGAAAATTAATTTAAGCCAAAAAAAAAAGCTTTTCTAACACCACAGTAAAAACAATTTGGCATTAAGAAAAGTGGCGTGGAATTACAAGAAACATTAATAAAATAAAAGTTGGAAAATTTGCATGGTTCTAAAGGTACCAACATTTAGTGTTTTACTTTTAATGTTTTCAACTTTAATCTTTGTATTTGAAAAAATTGTCTAAAATAATTTTGCCTAATATACTGATATGAATAATCTCTATTATTGATTATTTTTAAATAATTCAATTTTTGTATTTTTTTTTGATATCACTCTTGTTACATTTTAACCGGTTACTGTAGAAACCTACAGTTGACAATAACATGTGGTTAGAGGTGCTACAAGCAAATATTAAATTATTTAGAAATATTTAATATTAGGGACTATTTACAATAGATGGACAATATGTGAGATTATTCAGAATAATGTTTTTTTTATCTTTTAAAGGTTGCAGCAACTTTACTAATTGAAAGTACTCGTAATATGGAACATGAGCATACACACTTGCAATTGAAGGCCAAATTAAAGTACTCGCTTGAGATCTAATTAAAGGTCTAATTATACCCAAAATTAGCCCAATTGCAGCCATTCAAGAAGCATACTCACTCAGTTAAAGCCTTAGCCATTAACGGTTTGTTTAATAGGTGGTAATAAATGGTGGTAATGGAAATAAAAAATTAGTGTAATTTTGGTTGAAAAATCTCTAAATTATCTTATGGTCATACTTATCCAACTTCAATCATCTCATTTTCTACATAAAATTTATTCCAATACATTACCATTTGAAGAGGTGGTAACGGAAATTTGTAAACAAAATTTTTTTATATGTGATCAAAGTTTTATTACCATGAGAATGATATGAAACATTTGATGAAATTTTACACTAAAAATCATTCACATTTTCACTATTTAATACCACTAGTCAAATGGGCCGTAAAGGTCTATTTATACAGCAGAAGCATACCCAATAACCTACTAAGTTGAACAGAAGCTATTGAAGGTTTACTTGCAACTAGGGTTATTAAATGGACCGGATAAGGGTCGGACCGGACTTAAGTAAACACGAGCTGGGGCGGATAAGGGTCCTTTAAAATTAATATGGGCTATAAATGGGTTGGCCTCAAAGCACGGTTTGGCCCATTTAATACTAAAATTATTTTAATTCCAATTTATCAATTTATAACAATTAAAATATCATTTATAGTAATTATATTGAAAAAATATTAATAGTTTCATTTACATTGTCATCTATAATATGTAAATTATGCATTAATTATACTATTTACAAAGGCCTATTTTCGGCAATTTGAGCCCTTTTATAGGCCGTTTCATTTTAATTATAGTATAACTTGTTTTTGCCCTGGCCCATTTTCGACCCGGCCCTTAAAAAGCGCTTCTAGAAACGGGTCGGATAATGGTGACCCAGCTCCATTTTCGACCCGACCCATTATACTATCACAAATTCTTGTGAAAGACGGTCTTTATGAAAGACCATATCTATTTGAACAGGCCCATAAAGAAAATGTAGAATAAAAGTAGATATTAAGCTTTAATAGGTTGGGCTTAAAAGGCATATTTCAGAAAGACGGTCTCTCAAGAGACTAGCTGTTATACTATTTACAAAATGCTTTTATTAATAATAAGCAGACATCACGGGTTCAAATCCTCCTTTACACATTTTACATTTTCACTTTTTTTGACTTCTGAAAACAAAAAGCCCTCTTGATTCCTCCTTTCCTTTCATCATTTTTACTCTGCTGCGCTGCCGCCTCCTACTCGACTCCTCCTCCTCCTCCTCCTCTCATCTTCACTCTACTGCTACGCCAACAACCAGCCGCCTGTATTGACAGTGTTGTGTAGTGTACTATCATACTGTGTACAAGTTAGTACATGGTATGAAAGTTTGAAACTATGAATCAAATTAGGTTCTTTAATTAGTAAATACCATTATTCATTATTGTTTTCTACTTTTTAATTACTTGGTTTTATATTGTTTTATTTCATTTTATTTCAAGAACTTTAATACACTCTTATTTCATAAACTCTAATACACCCTAATGTCCCATTTTATACTACTAAGACTATCAGAAACACCCGCTTTTAACTAATTGCAATCTTACTACCAAATGCACCTATAACATACTTCCCCCCTTCAAAAGGCTCGTCCTCAAGTTTGATCTATGTTAAGAAATCTAATCAAAATTACAAGACTATATTTAACTATAACTAAACACTACAAAAAATGCCGAAAATAGTGAGAAATAAAATAAGATCTATATCTTGCATCTTTATACCATAAGACCCTATCAACATGAAATTACATATGTCGGTAATTTTTGATTCCATGACAAATAAGTTCGAGCACCAGAGTTGAATCTCATTATTAGTTGAATCTTCTTTACCAATAAATGAGCAAGCAACATCATTTGCGTTGAAAATTGTTCTACAGTACTACCATTTTTCCCAACATTTTCTTGAATATTAAGAGTAATTAACATTGTGATCATTTTCTCTTTTTCTTGTACATCTCATATCTTCTTTTAACCTTCTTGGAACTTGATTGCACTCTTGAAAAAGTACCAATTTTCACAACCCTCTCACATTTTGTACGTACACAATGATGAGTTTCTTTTAGCAGATTCTTAGTTTGGAGAATAGAACTTTTGATTGAATGAATAAAAATTTCCCTATATTTTGAAAATAAATTTTTCATGTTCAATTGTCACAAAACATTCATGATTTTTAACTAAATCATGTTCACTAATGTCATCAATCACACAATATAATTAACCAACTCACCATCCATATGAAGAAAGCCTTTAGAACCCATCTTACTTTTTGCACATGAATTTATATGATCAACATTTAAAGATTCTTGAGTATCAATTTTTAAATCACACTTTAGTTGGAGCGTCTAAGACCTGCAAAGGTTAAGGCATATGATAGGAATATATAGTTTTAAGAGTGCGAAAATTTATCACAAAAATTGTTGCAGCTCATTAGTTGGAGCAACACATTTGTAATCTAAGGTTAAGAGATTGAACCCTGATTTAAACAATTTTTTTATGTACTAATAAATTTAATTCATATTATAATAATGTCATTACTCTTTATCATTCATAATTTCTCATTCATCCTTATTAGTGTGCGTATTTATATATTTGTTATTCTAATTATAATAGTGTTTTTTGAAGACTTACTAGGTAAATATATACAGTAAAAAAGACTTAGTTTTTTTTTCAAATGGAAAATTTTTATAAATAGAAGCTTTAACTCCATTTATTAAATATAATTTTTGCAATGATTAAAATTCATTTTAGTCTACATAATTATAAAATTTTTATACTTTAACTAGTTTTATATAGTATACTAGTGTAGAACCCCGTGTAATGCACGACTTTTTTAACATTGACACATATAAACATATGATATTAAAAAATCTAGAAATATTATGTCGTAGAAACACTCAATTTTGACAGTTATATGTATGAATTAACTTTGTAATTTTTAAAATTGTCAACGATATATTAAGCAGTATATAATATTCTTTAATTAACTCAAATTAGCTATAAATAAATGTTAGTCAAAAGATACTTTAATAGTAGATATATTGTTCAAGATCAATTGCCATTTCATTATTCTTTAGTCGATAAGTGAATTTTGGCAAGTTCCTTTAAATATTGACACTTGGAATTTTCCAATTTTTTTTGTGAGAAATAATATGTTAGCTTTGACTGTAATTAGTTCACTTAGGCAAATTTAAAATTGTGACATTTGATACAAAAATAATTAAAATATCATAAGTACAGAAATTATTTATGGTCTAATACATTATTCCTTAAATTATTCCTTTAATAATTAATGGTATTCTAATAAATTATTTCTTAAATTAAGCAAGCATTAGTTTAGATTGAAACAGCAATGCAGATTAGGCAATATTAATTGAAAAAAGAAATTTGTTAGCTTTTAACCAATAGAAAAATTACAAATGAAACACCTTCTCTTACATTGACATTTTTCATTTCCCAAGAAGTTTATTAGAATGTATGATTAATTTTAAAAAATAAAGCCTGAGATATTTTCTAATTTACTCAATTTAACCATAAGTAAAAAATAGTCAAAGATAGTTTAATAGTAGAGATATTGGTCAAGATTGAATGCAATTTATTAATTTACTTAATTTACTTAATTTAGTTTAATAAATATAGCAATTAATAAATTTGATTATTCCATGTGAGAAATAATCTGTTAGCTTTGACTGTAATTAGTTCACTTAAGCAAATTTAAAATTGTGACATTTGATACAAAAATAATTAAAATATCATAAGTACAAAAATTATTATTCCTTAAATTATTTATGGTATTCTAATAAATTATTTCTTAAATTAAGCAAGTATTAATGTAGATTGAAACAACAATGCAGATTAGGCAGTATTAATTGAAGAAAGAAATTTGTTAGCTTTTAACCAATAGAACTATTACAAATGACACACCTTCTCTTACATTGACATTTGTCATTTCCCAAGAATTTTATTAGAATGTATGATATGATATAATTTGCTAGTATATCGACCCTTTGACCTTCTTAATACAAAATCCCAACTTCGCTCCAAACGTACATCTGAAACTTTGGAGATTGTATCTTGAGTCATCTCTCTATTTTTTCAAGCTATTATTAATATTTATTCAACTCTTTCAGTCATGTATCATATTAATTTTTGGGAAATTCTACATGGTAAGCACCAGGTATTGAGAAACACCAGTGTTAGCCAATCTTATTTTTTTCCACAAAATAGCACCTAACTTTTGCAAAACTAACTACTATAACTATATTGCACCAAAAACGTTTAAAAACCTGGTGTTTACCATGTAGAATTTTGTAGAATTAAACAAGGGCAAATTGTAATTTTCAGATTTAACAGATTTTAAACATTTTTTGTGCAATATAGTTACGGTAGTTAGTTTTGCAAAAGTTAGGTGCTATTTTGTAGAAAAAAGATAAGATTGGTTATCACTGACGTTTCTCTATACCTGGTGCTTACCATGTAGAATTTCCCTAATTTTTGTTCTGTGTATTTAAAAGCTATGTTTTGTAGTGAAGGATTAAGCTTTTACGCTTGTTCGTCAATTGGAATTCGCAAAGTGGTCTACAACATAGGGCATCATTACTAGAGAGGCCCCAAAAATCTATTTTTATACTTATTTGATTAATTATTTCAATTACCGCAAAGATATATTTACACGAAAGTAATCAAGTAAAAAAGAATCAAATATAAATAGGATCTTTTGTGAATTACAGCCTCAAAGTTTCCTCGTTTTGTGAATTACAGCCGCAAAATTTTTTTTTTATGAATTACAGCCACCAACTTTTTAAAATGACCACCATTACGGCCAAGTGACCGGTTGAGACCGTTGACCAGCCTTTTTACCGTTGACTTTCCATTTTTCTGATTTTTCTTTTTTTTTGAGTTTTTTTTCTTTTTCCTTTTTTTTTGAGTTTTCTTTTTTTTTTTTGAGTTTTCTTTTTTTTTTTTGAGTTTTTTTAATTTAATTCTTCATTTCCAATCATCTTTCTCTCTCTTCCTCCTTCTTCTCCATCATCTTCATCCTCTTCATCCTCCATTAATCTTTAAAGTCATCATTATTCTTCAAAGACCCAATTTCTCTTCAAAATTCAAACTCTAGATTTCTTCTTCATCATCTTCATTCTCCACCACTTATCACCACCATTTTCATTCTCCATTTCCATAACTTTAAGCCATTTGCTAGAAAGATCTAGAACTTCAACAGTTTGGTTTGTACTACAGTGTATACCTTTCCAGTAACAATAATCTGAGTTGTTTATACCCCATCCTGGAACACCACCATTGAGTACATTGTTCTTGCTCTTTTTATAGGTAATTTTCCAAAATTGGAATTAACAATGTGGGCATTAAAAATTTAAAGTGGGGATTTTTATCATGGAAAAACATGAATATCAAAAAAAAAAACCCAGAAAAAAAGTGTTCATTTTTTTGGGAAAACCCATGAAAGGAAATTGAAATTCATCAAGGGAAAGTTGAAAATTCCATAAACCCAGAAGAAAGTTTTGATATCTAGAGAAACCCATTACAGAAAAACTGAATTAGACAGAAAAATGTGAGGATGGAAACAAAAACCCAGAAATGAAAACACAATTTTGGAAAAACCCATGAAAAAGTTGTCAAAATTTAGGCAAAACCCATGAAAGGAAATTCAAATTAAACAAGAAAAATCTGAAATTTCCAAAAACCCAGATGAAATTTTTTGTTTTTAAGGTAACCCATTACAGTATGAACAACATTACAGCAAATAGTATGAAATTTCAAAATTGTTAAGAGAAAAAGGAAAGCTAGGAGAGGAACTTTTCATGAGAGCAATATCAAAGGAGCAATAAAGGTGGGTTTTTTTTTTCTATTGTTATTCTCTTTTTTAGTTAAGAAATGGACATTGTTAATGCAATTAATCTACAATCCTTCCAGTTGATGAAATTGATTTTTGTAAATTGTGAAGAACTTCAATGGAAACAGTTGAAATGGGTTTGAACAAGAATTGATGGGGACTAAATGGAGGTTCTTGATTAGGGTTCTTGAAAAGGGGCAAAAATTCTAGGATTTGAACTTTGGAGAGAAATTAGGTCTTTGAAAATTAATAGTGACTTTGAAGATTAATGGAGGATGAAGAGGATGAAGACGATGGAGAAGAAGGAGGAAGATGATGAAGGAATTAAATTAAAAAAAGGAAAAAGAAAAAAGAAAACTCAAAAAAAAAAAGGAAAAAGAAAAAAAAAACTCAAAAAAAAAAAAGGAAAAATCAAAAAAATGGAAAGTCAACGGTAAAAAGGCTGGTCAATGGTCTCAACCGGTCACTTGGTCGTAATGGTGGTCAATTTAAAAAGTTGGTGGCTGTAATTTATAAAAAAAAAACTTTACGGCTGTAATTCACAAAACGAGAAAACTTTGAGACTGTAATTCACAAAAGATCCATATAAATATGATAATAAATGGAAAATTTTATCTTATACTAATATTTTATTATTTGTTTTCTTAAATTCTAAGAATTTTTAAGATAAAGTTAGTATATAAGCATCAAAATTTACAAGACCATCCTTCTTTCACGTATTTGACGAATAAAAGGAAATTATAACGTGCATAATTATGAAAGAATAAAGTTATTAAACTTCCGCGTAGTTTCGACGCATTGCAATCAGAAAATTGTATTTTGATTGTTTTTTAATTGTCATATGCATAAATCAGAAAAAACAACTAATGCTATTAATAACTCAAAATTTTGCACAACATACAGTTTGATCATTATTACTATAGGTAGAAGAGAAAAGAAGCATTAATGGAAAAATGTATGAGTTAAAATCGAATATGGGTTAAATTAATTAAGCAAATCAATGGAATAAAATTAAATTTAAAAACTACCTAAAATAACTTAAGTTGAATTAGGCGGAAAAATAACTCTTAAAATTGTGAAACTTGTCATATTCTTCTATTACTTTAGCAGAATTTATGATTACAAGCTTTTTAAAATTTTCTTACGTGTTGTTATTTGTTTATCCAAACTTCTTATTCGATTTATCATTGCTTAGAGAGGCATGAGTATGGTTTATATGTCACGTGCACCAGTTGCAAATTAACGAAATTTACTGGATATGATGGCACGAACTTCACCTCTCTAAGGACCTAATCAGGGATAGGGCCATATGGTGGCGCCTTATCCACGTCCTAGATTACTAGACTCGTTTGTTACTGTTCTTTGCCTTTCGTCATCGCTGTTTACCGCCGCTCTTACCTGTATCGTTTTCTTAGTTATCTGTATGTATCCTTTAGTTGTGTAAGTCACCAACTATACTTGCGGTTAGTTGATTCCTATGCTTGGCTAACGTGGGTGTAAGATACAGGGTTTCAGATATTTGCAGGTTCCTATCTTTGAAGACCCTTCTTGAGCCAAAGGACTCTTTTGACCGCCCTCTCCTTATGGGTATGAGACGTCGTCGATCTTCCTTCCCCAGACCCTGATCATAGATTTATCTTTGTGTTGAAACACTGGGTATGATAATGATGGTATGGCATGATTCAGCATATATATGACATGAAAGTCAATTAAACAAAAGAAAATGGAGTATTAGAATATATTCTTGGAGGATCAACCCTAAAATCACAACTTTGAAGCCCTTTTTTTGTGTGTATAAATACAGATATTGAAATCTTACCCAAACAAAACACATTATAGAATAAAGTGCTTGTCATCAATACGTTATCTCTTAGCAAAGGAGATGGCCCAAGCCCAAGCCCAAGCTCAAGCTGAAGCCCAAGCCCAAGCCCAAGAACACGGCAAAAAAGGGGGTCTCCTAGTGGTATGTTCTTTCTCAAATTCTATTCTATACATGAATTATTAAATTCAACGAATCTTATATGAGACTGTTTTCTCATAAAACGAACTCATATAATTATTAGCTTATTTCTAAAATTGTAAATAATTACTTTCATAATATAAATGATCACTTTTAAAAAAATTATCATCTTAAAATTAAAAGTGATCATTAGCTACTGTTGTGAAAATCGTGTTTTAGTGAGACAATCTCAAAATAAGCAGTTCATATGCTAATATTTAAATTAACTAGACTACTTAGAAATTGTATAGAGAGCGTCCCATGGAGAGAACGTCTTACACAAAAATTTGTAATCATTTTAATATTATAAGTGATCATTTAAATAATACAATAATTGTACATTAAACCATTCAAATAGTCTCATCGTAAAACAAATGCCGCTCTTGGCTTTGTATGGGCCCTAGAAAAATTGAAAGAAATGACCCCTCAATACGTAGGGTTGATTCTAAACTAAAACGAGTGTTTGGAAAAATAACAAAAATAGACCCTATATATTATAATTATCATTAAAAACGTAGATGTGTCATATAATTTTTAAATGATAAAATAACTATTCATAAATTGCAAATTTTAAGTATTTACTTCATTAACTAGCATTTTCTAATTTTAGGGTCCTTTCTAACTCTGAGCCCTAGTCAAATACTTGTTTTGTCTATAATGAAGAACGACCCTGCGTAAAACCGTCTTTCTTAAAAATTCGTCTAGTAATCTAGTTTGTTTTTTAACCTATACTTGTACATATATATTAAAATGAAAAATAAAATTTTGCAGAAGCAAGTGTTTGTACAATATGGGCCCTATGGTTCTAAGTTGCCTCGCAACTACAACTGGCAACTTTTTCATGGGGATCATATCAGTGAAGTTATAATAAATCATGGAAATATTGTTGACGCAATTGGGTTCAACATAGCTACACCCGATGGAAGCACTTTTGTTACCAAATTCGGTGGAAATGGTGGAAAACAATCTATTGTAAATACTAATCATCAAATTTATTCTTTTGGTTTTAATTTTTCAATTTTCTAATTTCGTTCTAATTTAGGAAAAATTACCAGGAATAATACAACATTTTGCTTATTTACCTACAATAATACTAATTTTTGATCAACCATGAATAATACCAACTTATTGGGGTGTTTTCCAACAATATACCTAATATGTTAAAAATCAAACTATAGGTGATTATATGACAAAATAATTTAGTAAATTAGTTAATAAACTAAAATTGGTATTATTGTAAGAAAAAACCCCTCAAAGTTGATATTATTCATGGTTAATTAAAAATTCGTATTATTGTAAGAAAATTAACAAAATGTTATATTATTCACGGTAATTTTTCCTCAAATTTATTGTAGTAATCATTTCTTTTTTCTTTTTTACTTTCGGTGGATCTATAAATATTTATTTTTATACAGATCAAACTGAAAAAAAACGAATACCCAATTGGCTTTAGTGGGGTACATGGATACCATTCAAAGAGCAATGATGTTGTTATTGGCGAAATTAAGATACACACCAACTTATACGTCGAAGGATATGGGCCGTATGGGTTTGGTATGGATATTATAAATGTAGGTAAATTTGTGACCGCCTACGAATATGGTCTCCCTCTTATTGGCATTTTTGGTAAGCATGGCAACTATCTCGAGTCCATTGGAGTTCTACTAAAGTTCGACTAATGAAGGACGGTAAGTATTATATACATATATACAGGCTAGATCATGTGAAAACAATTAAATTAGAAAAACGAAAAATCGGACTGAAAAAATACTTATTATGGCAAAATGTGTACATATTATCTTATAAGGTTTACATACTTTTATGAAGGAAAAAGTTTGTGTCATTTACAAAAATGTCTTCCGATATGTACACCTGAATATTGTTAAGAAACCAACTCAACCAAAAGCTTAAACTGATGGTTGAGACCCCATAATATGTTATATACTCAAACACGTCCCCTCACACGAGAGCATTTTAGGCTAAAAGTGTGGATGCAACACAGACTCTCTTCGTACCTGGTGCTAAATATTCCACTTAAATGAGGGGTGGTTTAGATTTGAACCCGTGACCTCTTGTCACGTTGGCTTCAGTTTAAGCTTTTGGTTGAGTTGGTTCCTTAACATGGTATCAGATGCCAACGTGACAAGAGGTCACGGGTTCGAATCTCAACTACCCCTCATTTAAAGTGGAATATTTAGCGGCAGGTATGAGGAGATCCTGTGTTGCGTCCACACTTCTAGCCCAATGGGCTCTTGTGTGAGGGGGTGTACGTTAGAGTATATAACAGATCCCGGGACTTCAACCATAAGCTTAAGCTTTTGGTTGAGTTGGTTCCTTGACAAATATGTACACCATCTAAACTTTTATACATATATTATATTTTCACCATTTTAATTAATTTTCATAAAATTAAAATCATATATATAATTAATTATTACTCCTTCAATTATCTACACTACCACTTTGCTTAATTTCAACTAACATTTTTTTTTTGTTTTTTTGGCCAAACTCAGAAACTTTCAACCTCAAATATGTGGATGATAAGTCTTGGAGGGCTACCATAATATAATAATATTGTAATTTCTCTTCAGTTTTTCTAATTTCAATAAGCCACTATTTATGTACTGCACCAGTTTGTGGCCTACCAAGTTTGATTTTGATTAATATACTGTGCTTGAAAGAAGGTTGTAATCTTTTTTATGTTTGTCTAAGAAAAAATGACGTTAGGCAAGTCTGAAGGAAAGAAAAGGAAAAAAAAGTAAATTAAGTGTTTTGCTTTCAGCTCTTATTTCACTTTAAGAGAGATAATATTTTTAATAAAACTTGTTTATGTTTTCCCTTCAAATTATTTCTCTCTAAATCCTTGCCCTCCCTTTTTGATGTCCAAATAATGAATCCTTATTATCTTCATACCCAGTGTATCCCGCCCATAGAAATACTATGATCAGAGTATGAGAAGGGAAGAAAGGAAGATGCGACCAACAAATAATGAATCCTCCATCTTTCTAAATCCCTCTATTTCTTTCTATCCAAACATAGTGTTAAAGTTTCTAAATTTTCATTTAATTTTATTTATTGTAGTTATTGGATCTAAAGTTAAGAATTACAGTTAAGTTTAGAGGTTAGACTATAACTATGTCACGTGGAATTGAAAAAAGAAAAAACTATCAATCATTTAATTCGATAAAATTCACTCACTAGAAAAATATAATACAAACAGCAAATTAAGGCGTATATTTGCAGTGTTGAGATTTCAAAGTCAATCACTAAAATTATGCAATCCTTATTCTATTATGCAATGAGCAAATTGTTTTTATTACTAAATTAAAAAATGATTGATTGCAAATAAACTTATTGTTTAATTATCAAAGAGTTTAATTACTGTTTATTCACGGTTTATTATTTCTGCATATTGAAAATTATTACATTTGTTTGTATATAAAGAATACAAACCAGAATATATACAAGAGCTTATAAACCTTTCTAGTATTATGCTAATTGATGTTAAGTTATTGCTAATATTTCACTGATTCGCTTTAGTTAGAAGTTATGCTAATATAAACAAAGAATAATAAGAAATTTAGCCTATTTCTTTAGTTAGAATATATATGGGTTACACACTAGACCGGACAGATGAATGCTTACTATTTTGGCTACCATTTTTTCTTTTATGAAATGTCTATTAACTTCGACATGTTTAGTTCGATAATCTTGAATAATTGTATATATGAAATACTGATTGTTGCTTTGTATCTTAATTGTTCGCAGTTTTTTCTTGTTCAAAACAAAGTTTGCAGAGTAGTTTCCTGATTCATAGCTGAGACTCTGTTGGAAATTCCTCTAATTATGCTGATTGGATCCTTTTGAAGTTGAAGTTCTCTCTTTCTTTCCATTTTCATCTTCCTCAAATTCTTGACTTACCTTTGCTATGTCTTTGCTATGTGGATGATTCAACAATTCTTTCTTTCTTGCCAATTTTATTTATGCCATTTTCATCTTCCTCAAACTCTTGACAAACCCTAAAAACTTTTGAAGATGAGGTTCTCTCTTACTTCTATTTTCATCTTCTCCAAACTCTTGACAAACACTAAAAAGTTTCAAAGGTGAGGTTCTCTCTTTCTTTCCATTTTCATCTTCCCCAAATAGCTCCAAATATGTTCTTCATGCACATAAGTTCAGATTAAACGTCAATGAAGGTCCGAATATCAACAACAAATTAAACCCCAATTCACTTCATTAAATAACCCCAATTTTAGATTTTTGAAACCCATGCATTTTAAGCTTCCTTCTTCATCAATTTCATAGTCGTCACAATTGAAAATTAAACCAAAATTACAAAGAATTTGAATGTCTAATTTTCTGGGTTTCTTCATAAAATCTAAAATGAATTGGAGAAATTGAATCATAAGTTAAACAAAAAAAAATTGTTGTGTGTTGGTGAATTTAGATACCCACTCTCTGAATTGAATTTAAAATTTTGATTTTGAAAGGAGGGGTTTTGATGGTGGTGGTGGTGGTGTTGGGGTGAGGGAATGGTGTTGATTAGGGAAGGGTATATAGGGGTTGGGGAAGAAGGGTTTAATTGGGGGTGATTAGGTGTAACGGTCCGGCTTAAGTGACTCAGATAATCATATGAAAATATGACTCTGGTTCACAAACTGGACACTTAGTGGAAACTTCCCTTTCAAAATCGTCAACGTTCCATTGATAAAGGAATATAACTAAGCGAAAATAAAACATAGGATAGTAACAAGTCTACAATAGCTCCAACATACAACTCGAGAGCCCATCGGCCTCTAAGACGCGTTAAGCAAAATAACGTAACGACAAATTACGTAAATTATTTTCTACTCATAATTCTTATTACATAAAAATGCGGTCTTGGTTGTATTGGTCCTAGATTGAATCCTCACTCTAGTCCCCACCTGCAATCAACCTGCTACAAATAACAAGTTCCAAAAAACAAATCCAATACACGTCAGAGACAGCATACATATAATCAACAAGTGGAATACAAGCAATGTGTTCATCCTAGCATGCATAGGCTCTATAACGTTCATTTCCAGTTATACCCCACTTGTAACATTGCCCGTCCTGTTCGGGTCGTCCAAGTCATTAAAATTCCAATTCCTTTTTGGAGGAATACACTTGGGAGAGCTAATCCCAAGGCAACCACCAACCTAAGACGTTGCCCGTCCTGTTCGGGTCGTCAGTGGTTAAAGTATGCATACCCCATGGTGACCGTAATGACCCAAAACTGCCATGGGAACAATAATTATATAATCCAATCCAAAATATTAACCCCTTTGGGTAACCAACACATAAATCCTCAATTTCCAAGTTTAACTTCTTTCAAATTATTTGAGATGTCTAATCCTTATGTGAGTCACAATGCCATAATCAAGAATGAAACAACATTACTTGCACAACCACATAAATAGTATGGTCTAAGCGTGTACCTTTAAGCACGGCAAACAACGGTATTCAAGCACGACAGGAATTTCACCCTCTTATAAATCGAGGTCCTAAATAACACACACACAAAACGAACACGTATTAGAACGTGTTTACACATTTAACTCATTCCATACCACTAAAATATCACTAAGACTTGATAATTTTAATCGATTTCATCAAATTCCTAATAGTTCAAAATTTTTAACTTGACCAGAAACTTAAACAGCCAATTTGGACAGTTTAGAAGGTTCAAATGGAAAATCCGACTTCACCACTGCGTCCGGAACACATCAATTACCTTGGGTATCAATTTTCACAATTCTTAACATCCATTTACTATTTTTAATTATTTTAAGTGTTTTAACGACTTGTAACTCATCGGTTGAACAAAGTGATAACGAAAACACACCCAACACTTTGAAAATGAGGTGCCACACCGAGGCAGCTGCTGCTGTCCGAAAAGTACATGTTACTTAATTATTATTTCCCATATTTATTATTCGAATTATAAAAATCCATTTTACAATTCATGGCCAAGGAAATCCAATAAAACTGAATCCACAAACAACACAATTTATATTTCTTATCACACAACCACTTAATATTTTCACCCACATATAATATTAATACACACAAAATCCATCCATCATCAAAACATAAAGTCATCAAACTAAAACATTCTCATCTACAAGATCTCTCAAAACACTTTAAAATCAATAAATTATGATAATGAAATCAAATACTTGATCCTCTTACAAATTAAATTTTGTAGAGAATTATAAACCGAAATACCTTTTTTAATCTAAATATATACACTTAAATAAATACAATCCCTTAAACAAATCAAATTTCGTCGCTATGTTTGGGAATGTTGATTTCATTTGAACATGTGGATTTGACTCCAATTTAGTGTTTGGCAAGTAAAAGATTTTCAAATTTGGATTTGAGTCAAATTCACCAATGTTTTAAAAAATGGTTAAAGATAAGTATTTGAGACTCACTTCCCTAAGCTTGTGAGTCACAAATTCTTCTTTAATGAATTCATAATTGAAATCTACATTTCCAAATGAAATACTTGTTCCCAATTGCAACCTTAAGGGATTTATAAACTCATGGATACTTATTTTACTTAATCCATACATTTAAATTTCTTCTAACCAATTGAAATCTTGCTAGAGAAATTTAAATCATGAGATAAAGTTACTTAAATATTAAGATAGGTTTTATTCTTATAACAAAATTTAAATTTTGTTAAAGAATATAAATCAATGAAAGATCTTATAAAATTTTGATTTAATCCTTTTAACAAATCAATTTTATTAAAGGATTATTTAAATAAAAACTTATATAAAATACTCAATCCTCCTAAAAGTCATAGGATATCATCATATATAAAATATAAAATATAATTTATTTTAAAAGTAAAAATCTAACATTAACAACTAAATTTCACTTACCTTTGATTAAGAGATTGGGTGAACACAAGAAGAGCACAAGAAGAGAAAAGAAAAACTCTATTGTTTCTTACTCAAATGAAAGTTAGAATGAAGGAAGATGGATGATGAAGAGGTTTTAGAGGCTTTAAGAGGGATTTTTCTCTTAATTGTGCCATAATACACAATTAAGAGAGGAGTTACAAACTCCCTTGGTCTCCCTCACACAACCGGCACCCTTCCCCATTCCCTCATAATTTATTTTTTTTTAAATTAACAAATGTATATATTGCCTTAATTTCATTTTATTATACACATATTTTTTTTCTTAAAAGATTAAGAACTATATGACGATAATTTTGAACACTCTACCGTTTGTTACATATTAACTCACGTAATGTCTTATACCAATCCACTATTAATTTATTTTAATATTTAATATTCTATAAAAATTACGGGGTGTTACATTAGGTAATTAGGTTAGATTAATAAGTTTAAGTGAAAGTCAAAGGTAATTTAGCGTGGTCAATGGTCATTTCTTAGGTTATCCGGTGAAGTGGCTGTAACGCTGTCATGTTTCCTAAGTTAAAGGCTGTTGTTGGTAAAAACAAAAAAAGTTTGCATTTGTTTATTTAAAATTGAGTAAACTTAAAGGCTGTAATTGGTAATTGATCGTTACTATTATGTCATATTATGTCATTCCCATGGTATTGAAAGTTTGATCATAAAAAGGGTTTTTTCTTCATAATTTTTCATTACCACCTAATACCATATGTTTAATGGTAATGCATTGTTGAAGTGTCCATGTGTTATCCACATGTGAGTTGTCCCACATCGGAGAAAGAGAAGAGTATGCATCAATTTATAAACTCAAGGAGTAACTTCTACTATCTCCAATTGGTTTTAGTAGTGAACCTTCTTTGGGTTTATGAGTGGACTACTTCTTCTTCTCTTTTTTTGAGTTGCCCAGGCCTATTTTCTAAATTCTATCGTGCATTGGAATGAATTTTGTGAAAAAAATAAGATTGTTGAAGGAGTATCACCATGGCCATAAAACTTATCAAAAGATATTTCTACTAAAAATACACTAAGTTTTCATTAACATTCGCACCATTTGGTCGTTAAGATAATTGATACTTTATAAAGCTGCGAGAGATAAATTAGTTTCCCTACCAACCTTTGGTATCATTCTTAATTTTTTAGTTTTCCCTCTTTAATGATATTTATACCATTTTAATTTACATTCTTCAACCCCTAGTAAGTAATTTGATCTAATCATCTAAGACTTCAATCCTAGTAAACATTTTAATCATCTGTGATCTTACATCTTAAATTCTTTAATAGTATGGTTGGCAACTTGAAATTCATTACCAAATTTTAAAGTGGGTCAAATACTATGTTCGAAAATCTTGAATTCAAAATGTGGAATTTGGTCAACCGTCAATTCCATGAACTTGCAATAACAATGTAAAATTTGGTCATATATCAAAATTTGCGAATTTCAAGTATATAGGTGTTATTTATAATTCTTAAATTTGAATATCAAAATTAAATTTTCTATTTTCAAATAAATTCTATATTTTCAAACACTACCTAAACAATTTCTTTTAAAAGAGCCGATTTCTTCTTTTTATTATCTCTGTGTGTGATTTGAATTACTTGATCTAGCAATATTAGAAACTAATCATCGAGCCAAGGAGGAAGCTTTCAAAACATGCAAAGTCTAAGGATTTTAGCAAAGTCTCGTTTTACACAACTCTAACGATTTTAGCAAAGTCTCGTTTATCACTTTCATTTAGAGTTCTAGATTTTAATCCCTAAAAGGTCACTTAATGTCATACTACTTGTATCCTTAAATAAACAATAATCAATGAAAATTAAAATTAAAGTAATTTATGTGTCACGAATACTATGAAGTTTTTACTCGTTTACTACAATAGCTATGTTGAAAAGATCACTTCCAATTAACACCATGATCCAGTATCTGAATGATGAAGAGGATGAAAAGTAAAGTAAAAAAAAAATAAAAAAAAGAGAAAAAAAGTACTCCCTTCGTTAAATATTATGTGCAACTGCAGTACAATTCGCGGTTGCCAATGCATTTTTTTATAGGGCCTAATTAGAGGAAGTAGGGATATGTAATTAAAGGAAAGAAAGAGAGAGAAAATTGAGGGAGGACCACTTTCCTTCCCATTAAAGGAAAGAAGGAGAGAGAAAGTGGAAGGAGAGAGAAACTGTAGGGATATTTTAAATGATTACATTGGTTATTTTTAGCTAAAAAAGAAAACAAAATAGTGAGTTGCAGATAACCCTGATCGGACTAAAATGACAAAAATTGCAGATAATATTTAACGGAGGTAGTATATACCTTGAGAAACTGATGTGAAAAACAAGGAAAACCTTGTGCCAATAGGTAAAAAATCAATCTCATATAAATATATCCTATTGGTTGATCATGGCTCAAGAGGGGCATAAGTAGGTCCAAAAAGGACAATAAATAAATTATGAACGGAGAAGTTTAAAGGGAAAAAAAAATATGGTATTATTTAATAAAGAAGAGTGATCAACCAATGGATTTCTAGTACCATATAATTATTTGGTTTGAAAATTGTGATATCATGAAAAAATTAAAAAGAGGATATTGCAAGTTTAAAGATGAATAACATTTTCTATTAGTTTGTTAAATATTCATTGGTTTCAATAGGAATATATGATTATGCGTGATTTTGGTAATATAGTTAGATATTATGTTTCTTTCTAGTTAAAAAAATACTTTTGAAATTAGTCATATTTTTAATAAAAGATATTTTTGGAAGAAAAAATTTCAAGATTTTGTTGGTATATTTTCTGTAAATCCTCACGAGATCATAGCTCGTCCACTAGGGGTAACCTAGGAGCTTAAATGGCTTGTTGCATATGCTAAATGCAAATTCGATAATGGTTATAATATTATTAAAATACTTAATTTGATCGAGGACGATCAAAGGATAAGTGTGGGGGAATTTGTTAAGTGCTAAAAGTTATACTCTCTTCGATTCACAATAATTGTCCGAATTAGTTTTTTGACACTATTCATCGATCACTTTTAATTTGTATTTTATTCTTAATCTAGACATCAATATATAGTCAAGTTGGATCTTGTTTGATTCGTCTGAATGTAAAATTTATTAATATCAGGTTTTTATAATTTTTAATTCTTCACAATTAGATATATTTAGGATTAAATTAGTGCATTGAATGGTGTGCCAAAACTAAATGAGACAATTTATGTGAATTAAAGAGAGTATTATTTTTATTCCTCTTTACGTACGATTTTACTATGTTTACCACGTACGAATCTATGAGTTCCTATCTACACTTATATAATTTTATTAACACTTTGTAGGATTTTTGATTAAAAATAAAGTTGGACGAAGTGAGAAAATTGGAGCCGAACGTAGAAAAAACTTAATTCGCGAAGTACATGACATTCCAGTTTTAAAATGCGCATTTCTAATCCATACGGACTCCAAAGTGAGGCATTTTTTGAGGCTACGGACATCTAACAAAAAAGATCTACAACCTTTATGTTTTGTACAAAGCCTGTTTCAGCTCACAATTATGAGAAAACAGCTGTAGAAGTCGGCTGAAATAATTACAAGACAACTAAACTAAATTAATATTTCTAGTTATAAAACAAGTAACACTTTATAAGCTCACTAAAACAATATTTCTAGTAATAAAACAAGTAAAACTTATATATTCACACAAATCCATAACTCTTGTTATAAAACAAGTAAAAAATTTATTCTTTTTATATTTTCATAAAATCCAAATTTCACACAAACTTTTAAAACGGGCATATTTATATAAAAAATGTACTTTTACGTCATTTCAAATAAATTTTAGTCAAAAAGTCAACTAAAGATACATTTTGTTTTAAGTAGCTATTTAACATCCCAAAAGTTACTTTTTATTATAAAATCTCATATAATTAAGAAAACACTTTATTATAAATAACTTGCAAAAAATTTCCAGATATATCTTTTTTTGATCTTGTTATTTTTATTATTATCATCAAAATAGCTTTGTAATAATTTAAATTTGTAATTAACACTTTTTTTCATAATAGTGATCAAATGGCCTATGAGTATTTGTTGGCTTTTTCACTTCAAACAACTTAATTTTATACTTATCATAGTAAATTCTAATTTTATTTAACTAATATAAAAACTAAATTAATAAAAACTTTTACACGATAACTTAATATTTAATATAACTATAAGAATAAGCTTTAGTTTAAAAGATAAAGTATAATGACAACATCCTTAGCATACTATACTAAATAAAAAAAATGTTCATGAAATAATACAGAACTTTATAAACTAATTTAAAGGCTTGCACATAAATATTAACAATAATTCTAACATAGTCTTTTTTAATATAACTACATTCCTACATTAATCATAAACATAGTAACACTAGTTATGACATGGACATTCCTTAATATCACTAGTATATAATAGTTAACCCAACTTCCTAGGCATGTCCAAATATTATAAAGTTAACCTACTAAAAATATTTGTAGCATTACTACACTAAATGTAACATTAATCATAATTTTCTTCAACTAACTTCCTACTTAAACATACTCAATATATTTCATACTTTGCATATTATGAAGTAAATATAATGTAAAACTGCACATAAAGAGTAGGGTAAGAAGTTATACCATACTAATACCACAGAAAATAAGTAGTATGATCCTCCAAGCTAAGTACTCCAAATTCCAAAATTATGATCTTTCAAGTACCCAAAAGCATACGCGACTATGCTCTAAAATTGATAATTCAAGATATTAATTATTAGGTAATATATTAAGCTCCTTCATGATTTTCTTCAACTTAATTTATATTAGAGAATTAGTAATTGATATAATGAAGTGAAATTAAAAGTAAATGGAAGAAAAGTAAATGACTTAATTATTTAATACTCCTACACAACTTGAATAATATATTTTGGGTGACTTAATTTGTTTTACTTTCGCAAGGTAGAATGTTAGGAAAATAGGTACTATATATATATATAAGATATTTATGGGATAAGATCTTATAATATTTAGATAAAAAATAAAAAAAATCATGGCTCCATAACTTAGCAATAACCATCCAACATGATGGTAATGATGAACTTTGATTTATCTTCAAACTTACTTTACTTTTGTAAGTAAATAAGTAATAAAAGATATAGGTAGGTTTTGACTAATTGATTTAGGTAATTATTATTATTATTTTAGGTGAAAAACTAGCTTAAAACCTTAGTTAAAATTATTAATAAAAATATACTACTAGTAGTATAAAATAATTTTAATAAATGTGTTAAAGTCGTTAAAATAATCGTTAACGAAATCAATTAAGAAGATAAGAATTTTTAAACGTAAAGTTTTCGTAAACCAAAAGTTAATTAAATGATTTTGATAATAAAAAATAATTATAGAAACTTTTGGGCTAAAAAAATTCATTTGGAAATAATAAAAATTTAAAGTTTCATATGCGGAGTAGTCTAAGAAATCGAACAAGTGTTAGGAATTCAAAGAAAATTAAATAATTAAAGAACTTGAAAATCGAATTGGAAATTAAATAAGAAATAAAATCAATAAATATATATATTTAGCGGGAATACATGAATTTATAAATTTGATTAAGTTGGAGCTTAGTAATCGAAGATTATGATTAAATTGAAGGAATTAAGAATTAGTCGTAAATGATTAAGATTAGGAATTTTAAGTCTGTTACAACACTTTCCCCCTTAAGATAATTTCGTCCCGAAACTTGAACTTACTAAAAAGTTAGGGTACCGCTCTATCATGTCTATGTCTTTCACCCAAATAGCTTCCTGTACTCCATGATTCGACTACAGAATCTGAACCAATGGAATCCTAGAACTCCTAAACTTTTTGACTCGAGTATTCATCTCCAAAGTAAAAAGTATCAAAGAGTAAGTAAAATCAACAATCTTTAGTTAGAAATGAAAAATTATTAGGTTCCACAGAAAGATACGAAAATAATACTCCCTCCACGCCTTTTTATTGTCCACTTTCTTGTGGGTACGCAAATTAAGAAAAATAGTAGTGGAGTATTTTAAGTGATTATAATAATTGTAAAGGTGGTAGTTGGGGTACTTAAGTGATTATAATAATTGAAATGTGGTGGGGTATTTTAAATAATATAAGTTGTGGTAGTTGGGGGTATTTAGGTAAAAAATTTTTGCTAAAAATAGAAAGTGGACAATTAGAGTGAATTAACTAAATAAGGAAAATGAACAATAAAAAAGAATCGGAGGGAGTATTATTTTTGGATTCTTTGAAAATGTTTGTAGCAAAGAAGTTGGATCTTAGTTCTTAAGAAGTTGGACCAGATGTTAAGAAGTACTTTCAGAGCTAAGAATCGAGGTATAGTTGCATGGGGTGATCTTTAAGTATTTTGAACAAATTAGGAAGTTTTTTTAAAATAATTATTTCTAAAACTCTCAAGTTTTGTTCTTAAAAAGGTGAAAATTGTTATATATTTATTTAGTGTAAAAGTGCTTAAAAATAAATTTTGGAAATATCTTAGTTATGAAAATATTTATGAATGAAATTATTTGGCTTCAAGAAATAGTTCTTAAATATTTCCCAAGCATATTCAAATAATATAATATTAGGGAGAAGTTATTTATTTTTTTCTTGCGTTTATTTGATTATTGATTATTTATTTATTTACCAAGTTACTATTTCGTAAATAAAATATTAGGCAAAAGTTATTGCGTAATTAATTATTTATTTACCATGTTAATTGGAAATTGTTAATTATAAAAAAGGACTAAATGCTGAATAAAAATTTTAGAGCTTTTAAATTGGACCACCAAATTAAATAATTACCATTAACCTAATTCCATCTAGTGTAAAATAAATTAACTTTCATCATCATTATCATACCTAGTATTCCCGCACATAGATAAATCTATGGTTACGGTTCGGGGAAGGAAGGTCGACGGCGTTTCATACTCATAAGGAGAGGGCGGTCACAAGAGTCCTTTGGCTCAAGAGGAGTCTTCGAAGATAGGATCTTGCAAATATCTGAAATCCTGCATCTTATACCCACGTTAGCCAAGCATACGGATCATTTAACTGCAAGCAAAGCAAGTGATACACAACTAAAAAGATACATACATGTAACTAAGAAACGATACAGGTAAGAGAGGCAGTAAAGAGCAATGACGAAAGACAAACAACAGTAAAATAAATTAACTTTAATAATTCATAATTTTATGAGTTAATTACTATTAAAATATTATTAACTTATTCTAGAAATTAAATCTTAAATTGGTTAGTAATTAAATAAATTTTAGAAATGAATGAAGTGACCTCAAAATTATTAGAAATAATTAATACATTAATTTAAAAAGGCTAGCTTTGTTAAAGTATATTTTATTTTCTTTTTAAAAATTATTAAAAATAATAAATTAATGAAATGACCACAAAATTATTAGAAATAATAAATATATGCTACTTGGTAAGTGTTAACCAATTACCCTTATTTTATGGACTCGAACTAGTGTTTATAATAAAATCTAAGCGTATATGGATGACACGATGCGACTTTAGATGTTAAATAAGTATTAAATATTTGTAAAATACGATAATAACTCTCTTACAAATATACGAAAAATATAATGACTTACAAATGATTCAAATTTGACAAATCAAAGAGACTTTTTTTTAGACCCATTAAGGACCCTAGACCCATCAGATTCGGAGGATCGAGGTCAGGATTTGAAAATTTCCTTTAGGGTCCGGATCCGAGTATGGATCTTGTTGGACCCGCTCCAGACCCGCCCCATGACCATCCATAGTTATGACCAGGTTGTTATTGATCAAATATTGGTAATTGGCACTCGACGACAGATATTGAGGTAAGCAGATTGTAATGAGCATTTGATTGATTATTTGTTATATGAAGTGATACTTAAATGGCCATGGGTCTATCCTTCTTGAAATGATATTGTGAGCAGGAGACATTTGGCTCTCTGCAATATTTTGAGGCGAATTGCCATTGAGAAATTGGCTAGCTTCACCCGAGAGAGACATAGCCCTAGAGCTATGGAACATCCTTTCAACTAGATACAAGTGCGTACGAAGGTCTAGGATTGTTTTTTTTATCAAATCTGTATGTATTATTCTCTTCTCCCTGTTTATGAAATGTTTTAAATTAAAAATAATTATTTTACGTGGATTGGAATCTACTCGCTCAACCTTTCGTGGTTGACACTTTTCTATTTTTGTTTTAGATTACAGGTAACGTACGGAATGCGTTAGACTACGAGTATTGGTTACATTAAGAGTGTAGATTGAATAAAAAAAGATATCAAATCCTTTGATAATTGGTTGCTATCTCAGTTGTATATAAGTAGGTGTTAAGTTTTGTGCTTTGACTTTTTTTTTTTGGTTAATTTTTGGTCGTTAGATTTGGGATGTAATGATCCTTTGCTGTTACCTTGTATTACATCTGATAGCTATTTATGATATTTCTTTATGAAGTTTGTTCTTTCGTTACCAAATAAAGATGTTAAGTTGTAATGTTGAAGTGGTAATTACTAGTTATGGATGATCTAGGTTGTTTGTACTCTGTAGCATCTTTGCCTAATTGGGAGAAAAAACTACGCGGGTGTTATAGTTGGTATCAGAGCGACTCCGCAACCGTGACTACTTCGACGATTTAGTTCACCTAGTGGGGGAAAAGATCTTGGAGACATGTGAAGTTATAAATTGAGAATTTAGAAATTTAAGTTTGAAGTTCAGGCAAATACCAAATTTAGATGGTGACAAGGACTTAGATGGTATGAAAGTATTAAAGTTGGACCTTACATATGCTTAAATATTAATGTATTGAAAGATATTAGCAAAAAGAAAACGTTTAAGAGAACCATATGGTGACATTGATTACATGAAATATTTGAAGGGATTAGGTTTAAGTGTATTTATTAAAAGATAATTGAGGTTAGGGTAAATTAGCTCAATCTTTTAGTTTACATCACATTTCGGCCAGATAAATTATTTCATGATTTAACTCAATAATATAATTTTCTCCTTATTGAACTCAAACATTTCTCCAACAACAAATCCTACAATTAGTTAAATATAAACCCAATAAATATTTTTTTTTACCAAAAGGATACTAGATTTGGTGACCAAAATTTCAAAGTATTACAGTATAGTGATGCTTCTTTGGAGGGCTTAGGTTGTGTGCTTATGCAAGATGGAAAGGTAATTGCTTATGCTTCGAGACATTTAAGACCAAATGAGAAGAACTACCCGGTGCACGATCTGGAATTGGCTGGAGTGATTTTTGCCTTAATAACCTGGAGGCATTATCTCTATGGCACCACTTGTAAAATCTACACTGATTACTAGAGTTTGACTTATATGTTCACACATAAGGAGTTACACATGAGGTAGAGAAGATGATTAGAACTGATGAAAGATTATGATCTTACTTTAGAATATCATCCGTGAAAACCAAATCGTGTTGTAGATGCCCTAAGTCAAAAGCCCAGAATGGTTATCAATGGGACGATTTCAGTTTCATATGAGATTTATGAAAACATGAAGAAACTTGAATTGATTATTGTTAAGTAGGGATTTAACGATAGTATTCTCAATGCTATGAGTACAACGCCGAGTCTACATGATGAAATCCGTGAGTTACAGCTATATGATGACTTCTTGTTAGAATTGAAGTTTGGTTTTGAAAAGGGTGTGGTCAAAGACTTTAGTATTGCTAAAGATGGGAGTATTCACCTAAAGGGAAGGTTATGTGTGCCCGAGATCCTGAATTGATAGAGAAAATACTCAAGGAAGCACATTCGACTATGTACTATGTTCACCCGGGGCGAGACAAGATGTTGACGGACTTAAAACATTACTTTTGGTGGATAAGCATGAAGAGAGATGTTGAGGACTTTATGGCTCGATGTCTAGTATGTCAGAAGGTCAAGATTCAGCACTAACGCACTACAGGGGAGTTGCAACCACTTCCTGTGCCTGAGTGGAAGCGGGAATCAGTGAGCATGCACTTTGTTGTTGGATTACCCCGTTTGAGGAAGGGAAATGATTCCATTTGGGTGGTTGTTGATCGACTTACTAAGACTGCCAGATTTATTGCTGCTAAAGTAACATGGAAAGCAAAACAATTAGCCGATGCTTATGTGAAGGAAGTGCTTAGATTGCATGGGATGCCAAAGACAATAGTTTCTGATTAGGATACAAAATTTGTGGCAAGATTTTGGAATGAAGTACAAAGGGCTTTCGGCACGACCCTTAATTATAGTACCGCTTTCCATCCAGTAACAGACGGACAGACAGAGAGGACCACCCAAACTCTAGAGGATATGCTATGGGCATGTGCCCATTATATTCAGCATTCATGAGAGGAAAACTTACCGTTGGTAGAATTTTCTTACAACAATAGTTACCAGAGTAGTATTGATATGGCTCCGTATGAGACCTTGTATGGCCAGAGGTGTATGGCACCGCTTTGTTGGGATACCGGGAGACTTGGTGTGGTCGTTGGACCAGATATGATCAAAGAGACCATAGAGCAGGTCATAATCATTCGGTATCGTATGAAGGCTGCCCAAGATCAATAGAAATCTTACGCCTACTATAGGAGGAAGAAACTTGAATTCCATGTTCGCGAGAAGGTTGTCAGGTTGTCCTAAAAGTGTCGCCAACGAAGGGAGTCAAGAGGTTCGGAATGCAGTGAAAGCCTGATCCTCGTTACATTGGACCTTATGAGATTTTGCTCAGAGTTTGGGAGGTTGCTTATGAGTTGGCACTACCTCCACATTTAGCTACGCCGGTATGTATTTCATCCATCTCACATTCTCCAGCATGAGTGGATTCAACTTGTTGAGACTTGAGAGCTTGCAGTGTGAGGATAAACCCTTGAGGATCCTAGGTCGAGAGGTTAGAAAACTCCGTAATCGCACAATCCCACTTGTGAAGGTGCTATGGAGTGGACAAGAAGAAGATGGTGCAACTTGGGAAAAAGAGGACGACATGTTAACTCGATACTTTTACGTATTTGAGTGATGTATTTGAAGCCATTAGTTTGAGTTTGTTTCGAGGACGAAACTCTTGTAAGAAGAGAAGACTGAAACAGTCGTGTTTTAATGAGATTTTATTAGTTATTTTTGAGCACCTATTTTTTTATGCTCGTTCATTACTAACTATAATTAGTGATGGTAGTACTTGAAAAAAAATTCTACGGTGATTAGAAACTTGTTAATTCATTACATAGTTATGAATCGTAACAAGTAACGTAAACTTTGGAGGTAAAATTAAAGTTGAGCAACGACCCATAAAATATGAAGTACCTACAATTACCTATTTATTTTATTATTCAATGATGAGATTAAACTAAATATTTCATTCACTTTGTATAAGTGAATTTCAATTAGGCAACATATCATAGAAACAAGTCCTATGGGCATCAAATTGTACCCAAACCTTATACCATCCAAATTAAGCAATGTTCACCCCATATACAATATGAAGAAAAAAAATTAGTCGTAAGAAGCCAAGAGTAGCCACCCACTCTACTCTTCATAGGTTTCTTTGATTGCTGACACACTTCACCAAAGGACTCTTCCTTAAGTATTGTTTTTACTCTACCCAAAATCCATCAACATTAAGCATGCTAGATTAAATTAAAGAAAAGATAAATCTCTCTTCTACTCATAGGATTCTAACTCATCAAAGACCATACATAACTACATCCTAAGTTCGAGTGACAGAAAGGCTTCAAATCTCTACAACATTCTCTTCAAAACAACATTAAAAGTAAGAAAAAAATATCATTATTCACCTTGAATAGTTGCTGGCAGATTTCATATACATCATTACCCCCTTGATACACTCACAAAGATTCATAAAAATTTATCTCCAACAATCTCAAACAAGTAGACCTTAACTCTCTCACAAAAACAATTCTAAAAACAACTTCAACACCACTATTCTTCTCAAAGTTATGACTTTAAATATTGGGAAATTATCATTGGTGCCCCCTGAGGTATGCGTTTTTATCAATGGTGTCTAAACGTTTTTTTTTCCAATGGCACCCCTGAGGTTTAGTGGTAATTACAACCGTGACCTTTTTAAGTATTTTCCGTTAAAATTCCGTTAAGTTTAGAAATTAACCTAACTAGGGTTAGTTTCTTCTTCTTCTCCTTCTTCACTCCTTCCATGGTTGTCTTCCATGGCTGCCATTTCTTCAAATCTTCCATTTTCTTCAATTTTAACAATTACCCACTTCAATTTTTCATTGAAGAACAACAAGATTATTCACTAGTTTAAGGTAAAGTTTCAAAATACAAACTATTTACTCAATTTATGAAATCTCAAACTAAATCCACATGAATACGATCAAATTTGCAGTTTAGTATGGTTATCATATCACAATAGGAGCATAACCTATGGGCGGAGTATTAAGTAAAAAGTAAGAATTAACATGGAAACTAAATAAAGCAAATATGAGTGAATTCAGGAACATTTTAAAAATGAAATAGTACCTCAAATAATGAAAACATGAAATTCGCTGAGTGTAAGCTTGAACATTTTCCAATTTCCAGATTAAAAGAACTGCAATTAAGCAAAATACAATGCATAATTTGAGTTGAAATGGACACTAAAACGTCGACTTCAACTGGTACTCAACATTGGTTCTTCTTCCTTTGTTTGTTTGAAGAAGTCTATTTAGATTAATATTTGAAGTGGGTAATTGTTAAAATTGAAGTGGGTAATTGAAGTGGGTAATTGTTAAAATTGAAGTGAATAATCTTGTTGTTCTTCAATGAAAAATTGAAGTGGGTAATTGTTAAAATTGAAGAAAATGGAAGATTTGAAGAAATGGCAGCCATGGAAGACAGCCAAGGAAGGAGTGAAGAAGGAGAAGAAGAAGAAGAAACTAACCCTAGTTAGGTTAATTTCGAAACTTAACGGAATTTTAACGGAAAATACTTAAAAAGGTCACGGTTGTAATTACCACTAAACCTCAGGGGTGCCATTGGAAAAAAAAATTAAGTTTAGACACCATTGATAAAAACGCATACCTCAGGGGCACCAATGATAATTTCCCTTAAATATTTCATCAAAATAATCTCTATTTCAAGAGCTTTCCATAGATACCAAATCTATCAAGAATAGAGTAAGTTATGTCAATTTCTTTATTTCACTACTTGAAAAAAAATATTGTTTATGTAAAACTCTTTTCATATGAGATCTTCTATAAAATAATATTGATTTAAGATGGGTATTTTATCATAAAAAACTAAGAAATTTTTTTTCTCTTAAATAGCCTTAAAAATTTCGGCCAAGTAGAGGAAAAATAAGATAATTTTCTTCCACCAACTTACAATCTCCTTTCTTGTTTCATAGACAAAAAACTCTCAAGTGATGGACCTATTCAACAAGTATTGCTCAACATTAATTCATCTGCAAGGTAACAAGTATCAAAGGGTAAGTAAATCCAATAATCTTTCGTTAGAAATGAAAAATCATTAGGTTTCATAGAAAGATCCGAAAATAATATTATTTTTGGAGTCTTTTAAAATGTTTGTAGCAAAGGAGTTGAATCTTAGTTCTTAAGAAGTTGGACCTGAGGTTAAGAAGTACTTTTGGAGCTAAGGATCGAGGTATAGTTGCATACTTGCATGGGGTGATCTTTAAGTATTTTGAACAAATTGGGAAGTTTTTATAAAATAATTATTTTTAAAAATACCAAGTTTTGTTCTTAAAAAGATGAAAATTGTAATATATTTATTTATTGTTGAATATATGTTTTATGATGAATTATTATGTGTACTAGTATTGTGGGCATCATACTTAGAATTTTTAAGAATTTCTTTTAGTGTAAAAGTGCTTAAAAATAAATGTTGGAAATATCTTAATTATGAAATTTTTCATGAATGAAATTATTTGGCTTCAAGAAATAGTTTTTAAATATTTTCTAAGTATATTCAAGTAATAAAATGTTAGGGAAATGTTATTTATTTATTTTTTTTTCTTGCGTTTATTTGATTATTGATTATTTATTTATTTACCAAGTTATTTCGTAAATAAAATATTAGGGAAAAGTTATTTCGTAATTATTTGTTTATTTACCAACTTAATTGGAAATTGTTAATTATTAAAAAGGACTAAATGATGAATAAAAATTTTAGAGCTTTTAAATTAGACCACCAAATTAAATAATTACCATTACCCTACGTCCATCTAGTGTAAAATAAATTAATTTTTATAATTTATAATTTTATGAGATTACTTACTATTATAATATTATTAACTTATTCTAGTAATTAAATCTTAAGTTAGTTAGTAATTAAAAATTGTACACAAATTAATCAAATGAACTCATAATTATTAGAAATAATAAATACATTAATTTAGAAAGGCTGGCTTTGTTAAAGTATAATTTTATTTTCTATTTATAAATTGTTATAATTACCGATAAATTGTAAATTATTTTAGAAAACGTTAATTCTATGGAATTTCTTTTTATAAATATATAATATATGAAAAATATTATGGTTGTTTTGAATAATATTCATAACTATTTATTTTACTTGAAATGAGTTGAATTAAGCCTTTACAAAAAAAAAACATTTTTTTGTAAATCATTTGAAATTGTGTTGGATTTTAAGTAAGTTGCAAAAGATGTTTTGTTCATTCTTTGTATTGATGCCCCAATATTGTACAAGTACTTACACATGATGTGTTTGATGATGTTACAACCAAGTATGTTTAATTCCATGAGAAAAAAAAAGTTATGAATTATGTTTTACCAAATCATGTTGACCGCATGAATAAATGTTTACAATCATTGATTCATGACATTATAATGAAAAGCATGTTAATACTAAGAGGTGAAAATGTTTAATATCAAATAAAGTAATATGATTGATGTATAGATATGATAAATGAAAGTGTTGGGTACATCCGTCACAACAAAGGTTGTGTACGTGGTTGGGCATAACAAAGGTTATGTCTCATTTTAAGACAATACCATCGTGTTAGAATCTAGTCTGTCGCGCGAATGGTAGATCGTCTACCAAAAGAGTCATAGGATGAACTCCATGTTAATACCATTCATCTAACTAATATATATACTTTGAACCATTAGTTTGAGTTTAAAAATACACTTGGATGCATTGAGATCCTATGCTTTCTGATAAAGAAATGAGAATTTGGAATTATTATGAAACCATTGAGATGAATTTAAATGATGATATGATTTATCAAATAAAAAGTCATATTTCAAAATGAATTTACTTAAACAAAAAATATTTAACAACTTGTTTGACAAACACTAGTGTGTTATACTCAGCCATTTTGCTGATATTATACTTTGTATGTTTGCCAATGGTTTTGTTTTTAGAGTAAAACCCAAGCCGCCTCGAAGGAGCACTAGAGGAGAGTTTGGGAGCACATTTGAGCAAGAGTACTACGCTACCCCTATGTTGTATTGATGGGATTAATTAGTTTATGCATTGAGAGACATTTTGAGTTATGTTAATAATTTGAGGACATTAAATTGTATTTGGACTTTTGGAACTTTGTTTCGATATGGTTGTAATTTTCCTTATTTTGGTCTGTTAAGACTTCCGTTTGTATTATGTATCTATGATGCATTTGATTGGTTTAGTCCAAGTGTTTACTTGGGCGTTTGTTTACTTAAGTAACCCCCATAATTGTGTTGACAAAGTTAAGTTTCCGCTTGATGATTACTAAATTCAAATTAGTATCTGCCTTCATAATTTTGGGCGGTTACATAACTACACTAGAATTTTAGTTTTTTAAAATATTTTATCAATTTTTATTTATAGATTGATTTGCGATCTTCTGATAATGTTCTTGGCTTTAGTGAAAAATTTCCATTCTATATCGGCCATTACCCTATTATTGCCCAAATCTACGTACACACTAACGAGCGCACCCTTGGACCGTTTGGAAGTGCTACCAATGTTACTAATGTAACGGATTTTTACTCACTAACACAAGCTTGTCGCCCTCTTGTTGGAGTTTTTGGTAGGTGTAATACGTTTCTTGAGTCTCTTTGTGTTGCACTAAGATTAAACAACTAATGATGGTATGTATTATATAGGTTACTTTATCTCTTATAATTTTAACTTTGTAAATTGTCGTTTATTTTTGTTTTTCAAATACTTAATATTTTATTTGCTATCGTATGAACTTCAGGACCTGCCATCTTCAGACTAAGTATGATGATGTACAGAGGTACTATATTATATTAAGAGTATCTTCATCTTGCGGAAAAAATAAAATGCTTCAACTGTCTTCAGTTAAAATTTAACCTTCAACTTTGTGTGTTTTAAATTTCAATAAGCCATATTTTTGTACTAATGTAGTATGTGGCCTCTCAAGTATGATCCTGAATCATATTCATGAGTGAATGTTGTATTTTCTTTATATTCGTCATGTATGTGTGTATTTTGAGCAATAACAAGGTCTTCTTGTTCTCTGTTTATTTTCAACCAAACATACTAGCAAACCATTAGCCTCATATTTCCCTTACAAATCAAGATTTATGACACGACTGTGTAAGCATCAGGATTGGAGAATCAACAAGGGGATGAAAGGGAGGTTGAATAGAGTATGACAAATTTTTACGGAACTAGTTAATGTATTGACTGAAGTAGTCAAGGGCTTAATATAAATCAAAAAAGATATTTACAAAATAAAGTTAAGCAAGGGTTAACTTTAGTTTGAAGATAAAGTGCAAATGAACTATTATGAAAACAATAATGGAGAACACAAATGAATTACAAGATGCATTCTTAGAAAGGGCCTACGTCTCTACCGTTTAGTTCTTTACAACCCTAAGGATTTTGGCAATGTCATTTTTTTCACTTTCACTTAGAGTTATAGATTTTAATCCCTAGAAGGTCACATTTAATTTCCCAACACTCCCTGTAGAATGAGTACATGCAAAAAGAAATTTCTGGAAAATTGTTCGTCAAATGAAAACCAATTACTGTAACACCCCTGAATTTCCGACCCTCTGAACGGAACCAAAATCGCAAGAGAACGAAGAAAATTTGAGTGTTACATTTAAAAATAAAAATAAAATAAAGACAAGACAAAGTAAAAGTTTGATTGATTTGATTAAAGTGATTATAGAAGAACTCCCAAACAGAATCCTGCAGAAATTTCGGCAGCATCTGCCCTGCAATTGGATGTCCAAAAGAAATATACAAGCAGTAAAACATCATGAAGAATAGGTGTCAGTAGCCTTGTAACACAAAAAAAAAACCACGGCGGAATGATCATCGCCAAATCCTATGTCGTATGCTAAGCATGGATCGTGGTTCTCATGTAAACACTTGGATTTTCCCAAAAAAAAAAACATAACCAACTTTACAAGCCATTCAAGTTTAAATAACGAAATATAAAAGGTTGCACAAAATAAATCTTTCCAACGGAACGAATTACATCAAATTGAGGCCATACGCCTCAAGCCAAAAACATACCCAATTTAAATTCAAAAACCACATGTAGCGTCAAAACAGTTATAACACAGCATGCGTCAAGGTTCTCACTAATTTCCCCCCGGTATGCAATGCAAGGAACTTCAAAACCTGAAAGATCTATCTATGATACCCCTACTTCTCAACGTAAGGTCACAGACCAACGTGTCACAGCAGGGCCATCAAAGACAAGCCCTCAACAAAGAAACAACCGGTACACATCAGTAACAAACAACATGTTATATATGTAACTAACAATCAATTTCAACAAAACAAGGTAAGGGAGACACTCCAATGTGTATGTATCAACTCCAACTATTTCTCACTTCTATGTACTTCTCATTGCCTTCCCCTTTTTGTATCTCTTCATTGATTTCATACATCCTCTTATATGACTAGAGGCCACCATATTAGGCTTTGCAAGACCAACATGGTAACACCTCGGCCAAGGAAGGTAACGACCATGTCGGCGCCTAACGGAAAAGTATGATCATACCCTGTACAACGACAATATACAGATGATCCATGCCTCCGAACACTAAACCAAATAGGGTACCAATCCAGTGGAGTCACAATAATAACCAACTTAATATCCCATCCATAAAGGACTCATTCCCATTCATAAAACATAATTCAAAACTTATCAATAAGGGATCATTCCTATTCCATCTTGTATAATCCAACATTCCACTCTTGCGATATCAGATTGCATTCTCTACCATCTCTACAACCGATCCACACTTGAAACACTAACTTAATAATATTTAATAGCAAATCATATTCAACATAGCTCATATAAGATTGTTATGCAAAGAAAACATATTCAAGATGCATGCAAAAATTAGCTAATGCGTGTAGTTACATGCAACTGCAAGATAGCAAGTCGCAAAACTCACTTCGAAGGAGGTTCTTACGCCCCTCTTATGAGCCGGGCCTATACACGTTTGAAGTAAGACTAGTAATTTTATTTGATTTCACTTTGGAGCTACTTTCTCTACGACATACCCTACTTTGATCGTTACAAGCAACATCTCATATGAATATGCAATGTAATCATACACACCAGAAGTTTACTCAAAACCAATGTCATCTATCAACAAACTATGACCTTAGTTTCCATTAAATTCTAAAACTAAGCATATGTTCAAGGGAAAAAGATTCAATTTATACACCTTTGCAGTAAAACAAGACTATGTGGCCTTATATAGTATAATGTAGTGTATTACACTCAATTTCAATGCACAATGATAATGATTTATAATCAAATTTGTTTCATTTCTCAATGTTTGAGGTGACAAAGCATATGCAGAAAGCAACAAATAGTTTAAGACTCTAATAACCATAACAAGAAATTAGTTTGGCAACAATCGCATACTAACCATATCTATTAAACTTCAACAATGACGACACTCAATCACCACTAGCGACACATGGTAAAGTAATTCTTTATTATTAATTTTTAAATAATAATTCTTCATAAGTAATTTCATCACAAATTCTTTATTAGTAATTCTTTTATAATCATTACCAAACCAACAACAACAATCACATTCACCACCATTGGCATAATTAATTTATATTTGATTAATAAAAGTGACCAACAACCATAACTATCTTAAAACATCAAAATTACCATTCTTAACCAAAAATAACACTAATCAAAAGCTTTTACACATTTATCCCGATACCACAAAATCACCAAAATACATAAAAATAGTACTTACTACCTTCAATTTCATCCTCAACACAAACCCTAATTTATTTAATTTCAAATCTCATCTTTGACACTTACCGATTACAAATTCTTTCAAGATATGAACTAATTTAAGTTAAATTCAGGAATTTACCCAAAATTCTAATATTAAAAGCACAAATTTAAAAAGGATAAGGGAAAAGCTCACACAACCAAAAAAATAGGGGAAGATTAGGCGACTTCTGGGCTTTGTGGCTAGGTTGCTGGCATGGGGCTGCGCATGGCCTCCTGCTTTCGGTCCACGGGTTGCGGCAGTTGGCCCGGTATGGGAGGTTGGGGCTTTTCTTGTCAGAAGAAAGAATGGAGGAAGAAGGGAGGTAGGAGAAAGAAAGAAGGAGAGGAGGCGTGTGTATTTTTATGTTAGGGAAGGGTTTGTCTCACTTAAAAACCCTAACTCATTTGTTGTTTTATTTATTTATTTCTAGATTAACTTTCTCACAAAAGCCCACTAAGAAAACTTTCGCACTCATTAGAACAAGAAAACTCGTGTATATATACGTGTTTTGATATGTTAATTATAGGGAAATTCCACATGGTAGCATCCAGTTTTGATGAAATGCCAGTGGTAGCACTTTTTTAAGAATATTCCAGTTAAATTTAACATTTTGTAAGTTTTTTTCCACATGGTAGCATCCAGTTTTTGTTAATTTACTATTTTAACTTTTAATTCACCATTTTAATGTTTAATTCATCGTTTAATTCATTAACGCTCATAAATTAATTTTATTGAAAAATTATAAGAAACTATCTAATCGGGTCGAAATAAGTACTTATTCGCCTATTTTTTTATACATAAACCGAAAAAGATATTTGACGTTATTTTTACCTATCATAACTATTTTTTAAAAAAAACGGAGGTCGCTATAATTTTTCGTATAATTTTTCAATGAAAATCCGGTCGAAACAAGTACTTATTCCCCTATTTTTCAATTCGTTAACCGAAAATGATATTTGACGTCATTTTTAGACATCATAACGATTTTTTAAAAAAAACGGAGGTCGCTATAATTTTTCGTATAATTTTTCAATAAAATTATTAAACATTTATGAGCATTAATGAATTAAACGATGAATTAAACATCAAAATGGTGAATTAAAAGTTAAAATAGTAAATTAACAAAAACTGGATGCTACCATGTGGAAAAAAACTTACAAAATGATGAATTTAACGGAATTTAACAAGAACTTAACGGAAAATGTTATGGCAATTAGATAGTGCATAAACTGGATGCTACCATATGGAAGTTTCTTAAAAGAGTGCTACCACTGGCATTTCATCAAAACTGAATGCTACGATGTGGAATTTCCCTTAAATATATAGTAATGCCAAGTTGGTGATGCCTTCGCCAAACATTCTCGATCTCAAGTCTCAACTTACATATTTTCTTTTTATAAACTTTCTTAAGTGGATGTTTATAGCATTACTATCTAAATCTTTTAACGTAATTAACAAATACAAGATTTTTTGGAATAGTTTCCAATAATAACATTATGTTTAAGTAAATGTATTTCACTAATGTTATCCTATACTAGATACTACCAATGGTTTTATCTATCTTATAATTCTATATATGATAGTGTTCTTAAAATAAAATACAAGCCAACAATTATATTTGTTTATGTTTTTTTGGATTATAAGTAGACCTAGGAAAACGATCGATTACACGGAATACGGATATGAACAATTTTGTTTGGGTTATTTTATGGGTCGATTCATTTTTCGGTCGAGTCACCTGCGGTTCCAGGTCGATCGGTCTGACCAAACAGGTCATGACGTATAAAATTTTTAAAATCAAAATTTCCATTTCTTATTATTTATGAAACTTTTTTAAATAAAAAAAGCTATTTCCTATCCCTCTTACATTAATCCATATATTTCCCTTTATGGTCATGAAGAATGAAAGTTGGGAAACCCTTCCTAAAAGGCGTGCTTTTCTTATATGCTGATGCAAATTAGGGCGATGGTTCTCTTGTTGTGTACCTTTTGTACTGTTTTGTTTCTGGATCAATGAAATTTTTTTCTTTGTCAAAAAAAAACCATTAATCCACATATCAATTGAGACAATATCAACGTCTTATCACTACAACATAATTGGCTTTTAGTGGGATATATTTAGCGACATTTAATTTAAATGTCGCTATTTCAAATTGGTAATAGTATATTTAGAGGATTTAGTGACATTTATTAGACCCTTTAGCAGCATATAAAAAAAACACACAAAAACTTTTTGCGACATAGGATCTAGTGACATTTGTCACAAATGCCACAATAGATTATAGTGACAATTTACATATGCCACTAAAGACCAAATAAAATGTCGCTAAATCATTCTATGGTGAAACATTAAATAAAAACCAATAATTATAACATTAAAAATATGAATTAGTGGCATTTTTTTAATGCCACTAAAGCCAATGTCGCAAAAAGTCAAATTTGTTGTAGTGTATGCGATTCAATTCAAGTTATAAGAAACTAGTAATTGCGACGCTTGCGTTCTAAACTTTAAATCGCTATATATATAACAGCCCAAACTTAAATGAACTTCATTATAGAGCCTTAATACAACTTAAGTGTAATAAGTGCAATTATTTGCACTTATCCGTGCTATATTTACACTCCTTGTATGACGTTTTAGTGGGATTTAGGAATTATAGTAGTGAACTGTTACAATTTTGTCTCATGTGTTTAATTTTGTAATCCTATGATATACGAGGCAAATATGAAGCTTTTGCTAGGGAATGGAGTTGTAAGAGGGTGAAGGTTTGGAGAAATAGCCTAAGACCCCTATGCTTGATGGAGAAAGGAGGCCAGAACACTCCAGGAGTAAAGCAACGAGTCGCCGTCGCCACAAGGAAGCAACGACTCGTCGCCCACATGCTGAAATGAAGATTGATCCAGAATAAATGCGACGACTCGTCACATCAGGGGTGACGAGTCGCTGGTTTGCTCCTGGAAACCTATGATTTTGTCAGTGAATATGTGGCGACTCGCTGCATATGGTGTGGCGAGCCGTCGCATTTGTTCTGGAACAATCTTCATTTTAGCATGTGGGCGACGAGTCGTTGCTTCCTTGTGGCGACTCGTTGCTTTACTCCTGGAGTGTTTTGGCCTTCTTTCTCCATCAAGCTTAGGGTCTTAGTGAAATAGCCTTAATTTTAGCTGCTTAATTAATTGTAATTAATTTAGTGAATTTGGGATTATTAAATTTTGATTGTGTTATTTTATTGGGATTAAATATAAGGAAAATTTACCCAGAATAATCCAATCTATTCACGATTTTCCTACAATAATCCCAACTATTGATTAACCTTGAATAATCTCAACTATTGACTCACTTAACCTGTGCTGTTGTTGCTCTTGTTTTGACCGGTGCAGCAGGTCATTTTCTGCCCATTAGTCCTCTTCAACCTTAATTCCCTTTATATTTTGAAGAACTCAAGCAGCAACAGCTTCTTAATCTTCCATTTTTTAAGTTTTCTTTTCCATTAAATTAATCTCTAATTTCTTTCATAAAAAGCATCACTTATTCCAATTGTTCTTCAAGTAGAAGTTCAATCAAATTAATCCCTAATTTCTTTATATTTTGAAGAACTCCATTGATGGAGAAGCAGAAATTTTGTCCGGGTCTACACTAATTGTTTTACACATACCACCCACATACTCTACTCCAACCTTATTTTTCTTGAACACCCCATCATACCACCATTTGAGAGTAACTTCATCAAATAAACTACCCTATTAACAACAAATAAATTTTAAAAAAAATCAGAATTATATAGGGTTAAAATAAATTTAACAACAAATAAACTACCCTATTAACAACAAAATCTGAAATTTAAAGCTTTCAATTACCATTTGAAAGGTCGACTAGCATCAAGTATCTTGAAGATGAGAGTATTCGATTTTTCTCCGCGAAATTGTGCGTTACTAGGTTAAAATTTCAAAAATGGAGATGATACTTGAATGGGTTTTACAGGAGAGAGAGAATACTTGAAGGTATTAATGTGAGTAGTTGAAAGTTTTTATTATTTTACATTATAAAAAAAGAAAAAATAATAAATTAACCTACTAAAATCGGTTGTAGGTAGAGCAACAACAGCACAGGTTAAGTGAGTCAATAGTTGGGATTATTCATGGTTAATCAATAGTTGGGATTATTGTAGGAAAATCGTGAATAGGTTGGATTATTCAGGGTAAATTTTCCTAAATATAATTGAATATTATCTTTGGGTATCAGTTGTATTTATTTGGGAACAAAATAAATTGCACGACGAATATACGGGTATTTTTATACACCTCAAGTTTGTTGAATGGGTAAGTGATGCCCCCTCAATCCATACTCACCCAACACTCTACCCCTTTCCTCCTTCTTATACATGGGATACATTTTCATCATTTCTACAAACAAAAAATCTGAATTCCTACCTTCTCCAAGTGTATAAGTAAGTCCAAAATCAGAAATTCTTCTTCTCCAAGTGAGCAAGCAAAGTAAAAATGATGAAATTCATCTTCCCCAAGTGAGCAAACAGCTAAAAATCTATATTCCACCATTTTATCTCATAATTTCAGAAATCATGAAGAGATTATTAGTATCTCCTTACTATAGATAACCCTTATTCTCATAAAAAGCTTCTTGAAGTTCAATTTCAATCTCTACAAAATTTATATGGAGTATGGAGCTTACTTGAAGTTGACCATGGATTGTATTTGATGTTAGAGCTTGTTTGAGTATAGAGTTGTGATCAAATTTTTGATTTGATGATGATTTGAGAATCTAGAGTTCATGTTTGGGGTGTTGGAGGTGTCCAAGGTTGAAGGTTGGTCATCCATGGTGTTTGAACTACATGGATGAAGCTTTCTTATGTTAACAATGGTGTTTTCATAGTTTCACAAGCTTTTCATGGTGAATTATCCATTTAGTGGTAGGACACAATTCAATGATTCTTTTAAAGTGTTTAAAAGTTGTTTTACAACTTGATTTTAAGTAAATTAAGTTTGTTCATCTAAGCTTTTAATTTGAATTGATTTTGTTGTAACTTGACATTGGAGCATTTCATGTTATTTTGAAGTTATGTGATTTTCAAATTTTGGTTTAAGTAGATTAAGGTGGCATTTGTTGGGTTTGATTGTTGTTATAGGTTGGATTAGAAGTGTTTGTGGTGTTGAAATTGCATATTTGGATCTGTTGCGTTGAGTTTCTGGGTTGTGCTCGAACGAGCATATGAATAGCTCGAATGAGCACTTCATATTTTTGAAGTAAGCTAAATCAGAAGTAGGCAGTAGCTTCTGGATGATTGTGCTCGAACGAGCACATAGAGTACTCGAACGAGCACCTTATGCTACTGAAGTCAGTAGCTGGCAGCTTTTTACCTTGTTTTGTAAATGCGATATCTTCTTCGTCCGGAATCAGATATAGGCATATTTACAGTCGTTACGACCGTACGGAAGTCTAGTTTATCAACCAATTTAAATCAATTAAAAAGAGCTCAATGTTGTTACTAAGCTTGGGTATTGCTTGGGTGAATTTGTGAACCTTAGAGTTGACTTGGGATTGATCTTTAAACTTATAATAGGTGTGATTAGTTTAGTGAAGTAACGAATTCTTGAATTTGGGTTTTACAGATTAGTCTTGTTAAATTGTGGTTTCTTAATTGGTTACTTGATATTATTTGGGTATGATGTAAGTTGGGAATTTTGGGATTTGTATGTAAATATTGGTTAAACTCTTGGATGGTTGAGGATGAGTCGTTTAGCATTCTAACGAATTATTTATTGCTTTGTTTATGTATTAATATTATTAATATTGTAAAATGATTTTAAAGTAAACTTATACATGTCATGGAAATCGTATTTGATAAAATAAAGCATGTTTTACTTAAAGTTTTGTATAAAGTATATTATATTATAAATGTTTGTTGTTTTGGGAATTGGACAACGGATACTATGTGTCCGGTTTTGTGTGAAAACCCTAGAGCTTGATTCCAGGTACCTTTAGGATCGGCCTCGAGCCCCCGATCCCGTTTAGTTCTTGCAAGAGCCGTTTAGGTGATGACGATCACCCGTTTACCAGAATGTTAGATCAAGCCTACTTCTGGCGGTCACTAAATATTCCTTGTTTCCGTATTATTTATGTATTATGTTTTAAAATACTGTCATAAGTATTGTTTTGATGGTTGACAAACATCGTGTCTTTTATGAGGAATTTACCTCAAAATGTTAGCTTTGAACTTACGTAGTTCTTAGCCGTGTTTGGTTTAATAAAGAATGTGTTCTTTAACGTTAAATATTACATTGTGATGTAATATAGTTTTTATGTGTCCCCAAACAAAAGTTGATTGAAAGAATTTGATTAAAAATAAGGGATTTACCTAAATGAGCAAAGGATTAGAATATTTACTTTCAAATGATTTTCTTATTTAAATGTTGCATTGTTTGTTAGATTACTCAACAATTCAATTGTTGACAGTCCTTGATGGGGCCTATCCCTTACGGGGGGTAGATCCATTTTCAGGTTAGCTCTGCTGTGGAGACGATGCCTATAAGTATTATGTGTTACGTGTGCGACAAGGATTTCCATTTTATCATCACTCCCTTTTGAGTTCTGGTTATGTAAACGTTTTCTTATTTTGGTATTGTAAATTAAGACTTTAAAGTTTTAGATATATTTTATATATAATTAAATTTAAGTTAGGTTAAAAAAAAGTTTTCGTTAACTCTGATATTAGTTTGCTATGATCATCAGATCATAGGTCAGATTCAGTCCAAACATCTGTAAGTCTTCCGCTGTGTTAGTGGACAATATCATTATACTATTTCCGCTGGTTTGGGCTGTTTCACTTAGGCTATTTCTCCAAACCTACACCCTCTTACAACTCCATTCCCTAACAAAAGCTTTAATTCCGCCTCGTATATCATAGGATTACAAATTTAAACACATGAGACAAAATTGTAGCAACTCACTACTATAATTCCTAAATCCCACTAAAACTTCATACAAGGAGTGTAAAGATAGCACGGATAAGTGAAAATAATTGCAATTATCAAATTCCCCCATGCTTAGTCTTTGCTCGTCCTCGAGCAAATTGAGGTAAAAACAAAGATAAAACAAGGTCAAGACATAGTCTCTAATTCCTAGACTATTTCTTTTATCTCCCTTTCCTATAGTCAGCTTATGCCCGGTGTTGCCAAGAGTCCAAACATTTATACCACTTAACCCCTTCACTTGGATAACACATACACACAACACAAACAAAATAATAAGTACATGTATAACCAAAAATCCCTACACTTGAACCACCTTATCACTCCTTAAGTCCTTATAAGACATGAGAAATGAAAAAGAAAAACTACACTAGTGAAAAAAACCCATTTGCTGCGAGACATAGGCTGCGGTTGTTAAAAGACGTGGCTTTAAATAGAAGAAAAATAAGCGGAAAAAAATTATACATAGGCTGCGGTTTTTAGAAAAACCGCAGCAAATAACCTTAAACACAAGTATAGGCTGCGGTTTATCTCAATGACCGCAGCAAATAATCATTAAAAAAAATTAAGAAACGCGCCTCTTTAATTTCTCTAAACCCTAATTTTATAAGCTTTTTTCTTTCTTTCTTTCTTCTTTATAAGAAAAATCCACCTCTTCTTTCTTCTTTCTTCTTCAATACTTTAAAGAAATTCTTTCTTCTTTCTTCAATACGTCCACTCTTTTTCAACTCAAAATTAGTGAGTTCGTGACAATACTTCCTCTCACACGCCTCTTGTATCTTGTATCTTCCTCATCCTTTTCCTTTTTTTCAATCTAGTCGTTCTCAGTCGGGTAATTGTTGGGTCAATCATGCTTGGAGTTATGTGGCTTTCGTGTCGGTCGAGTTGGGGTTTTGTCGGGTAAGGTCCTGGGTTCATTTTTGATTCTGAACAAATTTTCTCAAGTCGAATTATAGGGTAGGCAGAGGGAAGGGTGGAGTTAGAACTCATTCAATTAATAGACCTTGGCCCTTTATGATTATACTTGGACCAATGGAGACAAGAACGAATTCTACTTTTTCATAGTTGATCCTGCTTTTCTATAGTTAAAATTTTTGTTTCATTGTGTTAAAATGCCCTAATTTCTACAACTTAGTATTATTTATAACTTATGGATACTAAATTGATACATATTTGAAACTTTTTGGTCTTGCATGTATGAGAAGTAAAGATATATTGGAAAAAACCAAAGCTAAACAAAGAAAACAAGATAATTATAGTAGAAAATAAGAAGATATTTTTGTAGTCAAAGGTAAAAATTGATATTGCAACTGTCAAACTGGGTCGGTTGTCTATCGGGTCATTCTCGGTCGGGTAATTATCGGATCAGTCATATTTCGAGTTATGTGGCTTTCGTGATGGTCAGGTTGGGGTTTTGTCGGGTCAGGTCCTGCTTTCATTTTCGGGTCAGAACAAATTTTCCCAAATCTAATTATAGGGTAGGCAGAGGGAAGGGTGGTGTTAGGTGACCTTGACACTTTATGCAGATTAGGGGTGCACACGGTTCGGTTTGGTCTGGACTGACACTAAAATCATACCAAATCAAAAATTCTGGTCTGAATATTTTCCAGACAGGCCGTTTAAAATGTCAGCCCGTATTGGACCAAATCTTTCTACAACGGTTTGGTCTGGTCTGGTTTACGGTTTTATTTTTATATTTTTTTTCCAAATTAATATATGTTCTATAAAAATATTTTGCACTTACAAACACTAAATAAACATAATTTGTAATAGAATTGTACACTTATGGTGATAAAATTGTAGCTTATATTAGTGAAAGAAAAACCAAACAATAACATGACTATAAAAGCTAAGTTTTCTCTATATAGTACATTTCTTGTAAACCTCATAAATAAAATATTTTTATTTTATTTTTATTATTTTATATATAAAACATCAACTAATTTATTCTACATGGTTAATAAAAAAAATGAAACAACTATATTAATGGTAACTTATATCTGGTAATAGCTTAATGTGTTTAATCAGATTTCAATAAATTTATCATATGCTTGTTAATGCACATAGTTTTATCAATCTTATAGCACGAATTATATTTAATCACCATGCACAAAAACACAAGTTATGGACTTTTTGATTGTTTTATTATATTTATGTTGGGTAAGAATATTTAAAGTTGCTATATATGATTTCCATTATACACAGAATAAATGTTTTATTAGATTGAAGTTAAAAATTACATTCTCGATCAATAAATTCATAGTGTACCATATAAAGTGAACTTTAAATATTCTTGTGAATCATATACTTATGCTACATAAATAGAAGATTCGAGAAATGTACTTTATTATTCATAGTGATCACATGTGAAAATATACATAGATAATTATAGATAAATAACAAAGTATATATGCTGCACACTAATGAACATTATTGTGGAGTAGTAGAATATATTCTTAGTGGATAAAAAAAGTAAAATTACAAGTTCAAAGCTTTCATAATGAGAGTATAAATACACATATTGATGTATTGGTGAACCACAACAAATTACATAGAAAATAAAGTACTAGTCATCAAGAGATTTGTAATTAATTAAGCAAAAGACATGGCACAAGTAGAAGCACATTTGCAAGCCGAAGAAAAGGCACAAGAGCAAGTCCAACAAAAAGGAGTCAGATTGGTATGTGTTTTCTCATATTGTTTTCTTGGTATGGAATACGTAAGTTGATATTTACAATAATACTAAAAATCTTGTTTTTACAAAAAATTATCAGAAACAAGGAATTGTGAAATACGGGCCTTATGGTTCTTCATCTCCCCAAAACTTCGACTGGCAACTTCTTCATGCTGAGCGTTTCACTCGTGTAACAATTAGACATGGTTGGATTGTGGACGCAATTCAGTTCAACGTACGGAGGCCAGATGGTAGTACTAAACTTGTCAAATTTGGTGGAAACGGTGGATCACAATCTCACGTAAATACACCTTAATTAACAAAATTTCTTTTTATTTTGTTTCAATAATATAACTACACTAGAATATTTTTTTTTAATAATTTATTAATTTTTATTTATAGATTGATTTGCGACCTTCTGAGAATGTTCTTGGCTTTAGTGGAAAATCTGGATTCTATATCGGCAGTTATCATGTCATTGCCCAAATCTACGTACACACTAACGAGCGTACCCTTGGACCGTATGGAAGTGCTAGCAATGTTACCAATGTAACAGATTTTTACTCACCAATTCAAGCTGGTCGCCCTCTTATTGGTGTTTTTGGTAGGGCTAATGCGTTTCTCGAGTCTCTTAGTGTTGCTCTAAGATTAAACAACTAATGATGGTATGTATTTACTTTATCTCTTATAATTTTAACTTTGTACACTGCCGTTTATTTTTGTTTTTGAAATAGTTAATATTTTATTTGCTATTGTATGAATTTTAGGACATGACATCCTCAGACTAAGCATGATGATGTACTGAGCTACCAAATTATATTAAGAGTGTCTTCATTTTGCGGCAAAAATAAAATGCTTCAACTGTGTTCAGCTAAAATTTATCCTTCAACTTTGTGTGTTTTCAATTTCAATAAGCCATATTTTTGTACTAATGTAGTACGTGGCCTCTCATGTATGATCCTGAATCATATTCATGAGTGAATGTTGTAATTTCTTTATGTTCGTCATGTATGTGTGTAATTTGAGCAATAACATATAAGGTCTTCTTGTTCTCTGTTTATTTTAAACAAAACATACGAGCAAACCATTAGCCTCATATTTCCCTTTGACATCAAGATTTATGACACGAGTGTGTAAGAATAAGAATTGGAGCATCAACAAAGGGATGAAAGGGGGGTTAAATATATTTTTATACTTGGCTCTAAGTTACTCCTATAATTTTAAGTGATTTCAAATACTCATCTTTAAAGGTACGAGTAAACATAAAAAAATTGATTGATATTTTTTTGTTTCGAGGATAGGCTAAAATTCTTATAGGAAAAAAAACAGAATTAATTCTTTTCTTAGGTGATAAAAATCAAATTTTTGTCACAAAAACTAAAAGGAAAAAATCTCAACCATTATCCATCTTCTAACAAAAAATTTGGGTAACATTAAATAGCTAGTATTATGAGAGAAAATTTTACTCCTATTACTTTTGGCATTCTAAAAAAGCATTGATATAGCAAGTAATTCCTAGGATAAAGGGATAATTATATATTAAATTAATAAAATTGTTACCTAACTACTTCATGCACAATTTGATGATGTATTAATTTTTGATTTTTTTTTGAATAATTAATTATTGATTAATTCATCTTAGAAGGACAAAATTTAATTTTATTTATTGTGCATATAGATGCATAATAGTTGAGGGTAAGAGGGGTAGAGGAAGACCTAGGAGAACTTGGGTTGAGCAAATAAAAGTTGACTTGCATGAGTTAAACCTCTCTAAGGACCTAACTAGGGATAGGTGTAGTTGAAGGCGTCTTATACATGTCTTAGACTTCTGATTTCTTTTATGGTTCCTTTTGGGGTCCATGCCCTCTTGCTTCTCCCGTTTCTTTTAGTTATATTGGTTGTACTGTTTTCTTTTAGTTTTATTGTTTTACGTTTTTATCGTTTTTTTTTTGCTTTTTTATCCCCAAAGAGTATGACAAACATTTACGGAACTAGTCAAAGTATTGAATGAAGTAGTCAAGGGCTTAATAGAAATCAAAAAAGACATTTACAAAATAAAGTTTAGCAAGGGTTGACTTTAGTTTGAAGATAAAGTGAATAAGAACTATTATGAAAACAATAATGGAGAATACAAATGAATAACAGGATTCATCCCTAGAAAGGGCCTACGTCTCTACCGTTAGTTCTTTACAACTCTAAGGATTTAGGCAAAGTTAATTTTATTCACATGCACTTAGAGTTTTAGATTTTAATCCCTAGAAGGTGACGTTTATTTTTCAAACTCCCTGTATAATGAGTACTTGCAAATAGAAATTTCTGGAAAATTTTTTGTGAAATCAATTACTTTCGCACTCATTACAACAAGAAAAATCATGTATTTATACATGTGTTGAGATGTTAGTTATATTCTAATGCCAAGTTGGTGATGCCTTCTTCAAAAATTCTCCATCTCAACTTATTCAATATTTTCTTTTTTAAAAACTTTCTTAGATGGATGTTTATAACACTAATATCTAAATATTTTAACGCAATTAACAAATATAAGATTTTTGGAATAATTTCCAATAATAACTTATAACATTTAAGTAAATGTAATTCAATAATTTTATCCTATACTATGGTGGGTTGTTGACTTGCATATATAATTGGTGAGCTACTCTTCCTACTACCATATGGTTTTGGGAAATAATGACACTCACCAAGTGTATGTGCAAGTCAACGCTCTTGACCCGTGGGTTTGTGGGCCCGAGCCCAGGCGTTTCCCGTGTCCACACGAGTGGGCCACGGTGAGATTATGTGACGAATTGTCACGGCCTAATATGGTATCAGAGCCGAAGGTGGTTCCTAGTATGATGTGGCTCACATGTGAGGGGGAGTGTTGGAAATACTTCACATGTGAGACAAGATCCCACATCGACAAAATAGTGGGTTGTTGACTTGCATATATAATTGGTGAGCTACTCTTCCTACTACCATATGGTTTTGGGAAATAATGACACTCACCAAGTGTATGTGGGAAAGTATATTTCAGAATATTTTGTATATATTTTCATTTATTTCGTTTCCTAGATTATAGTTGCTAGATTATTCTGTTTCTATATTTGGGGCAAATGCTCTTGTATATATTTAGGGTATTTCACCCATAAGAAAAATAATACAAAAAGTATTCTCAAAACCTAAATTCCGCTCTAATCTAATCTTCATGGTATCAGAGCCGACGGTGTTGTTCCGGGACTGGTAAACACCTTTCGGTTTCATCCTTTACCCAGAAACTTTTACCCACAATTAAACCCAAACACAAACCAATCAAATCAGAAAAAAAGGCCAAAAACCAACCAAATCCTAATCAGAAAACCGCAACAATGGAGGAATTAGAACAAATGTTTCAAACGTTGCAAAAACCGAACAAGAAGATCTGCTCAACAGAGGGCTCGATTAATACAACAAAATCTGGAAAATTGAAAACTCAAAATAGTACAAAATGGTTCACCACCGGAGCTATGGGTGGTGTCTCATCACCGGAACCGAGTCCCTCAGAGACCAAATGGTGGGATGAACTGCAATAGAAAAGGAGGGCCGCCACCAAGGCCCCGGTGAACCAGACCGGCGGCAAGGCCTACCTCACCACCGCAGACCACCCCTCATCACAAGATCAGCAAGGTATGGAATTAAGCTGCTCACAAGAAGAGAAGGAAATAACAGTAGCAGATAATGTCGAAGAAGGTGAAGGGAGGAGAGAGAGTCAGCAGCCGAAAACCATGGGGAAAGATTGAAAAACTTTCCTAATTCCTATTCTTATATTCCCCTGGAAACCCTAACCCACACTAAAATACCCCACCTAATTCTAAAAACCCACACCCACAAAAATAATATAAAAACAGCCCATAAACCCCACGCCAAACCTTTCCCTTTTCGGCCCACATCCCAAAATCAATCCATTAATTCCACACAAAATTCATCTATACCCATTAGCCTTTTAAGCCACACAAATAAAAACAATACCCAATGGATATTTGATTGCGGGGCAACTGATACTATGACCTACGACCCTCGTGATCTTTTATCGACACACTCCACTCACCGAACCCATATCCAAACAGCTAATGGGGAATGCATACCGGTTGATCAGGCTGGACCCGTTGATATTTCTCCCTCTCTTCATATTAAAAATTGTTTGCTTGTTCCTGGTTTATCGCATAAATTGCTATCTGTTAGTCAGTTAACTAAAGAGTTGAATTGTACTGTTCTCCTAACTTCTGATGGGTGTATTGTGCAGGATGCTCGGACGGGGAAAATTGTTGGGCGTGGTACTGAGCGTGATGGACTCTACTATGTTGATGAGGCAATTCAAGCTGGATGTTCGATGCTTGCTCACGGTACTCCTGCTCACCAATTGTGGACTTGGCACCGTCGTTTAGGTCACCCATCTCTAGGTTATCTAAAACGACTATTTCCTTCTCTTTATGATTGCAATGTGACTTTGGATTGTGAGACTTGTATTCTAGCTAAAAGCCACAGACATTCATATTTCCCTAGCACAACTAGGGCAAATAAACCTTTTGACCTAGTACACTCTGATGTGTGGGGCCCAGCCCCGAACACTAATTCCCATGGTTTTTCATATTTTGTTTCTTTTATTGATGATTGTACTCGTATATGCTGGGTATTTTTTCTGAAACACAAATCTGAAGTGTTTGATGTATTCGTTAAGTTTTATAACATGGCTCTCACTCAATTTCATGCTCGCCTTAAGATTCTCATATCTGATAATGGTGGTGAATATATGTCCCTTGAAATGAAACAATTTTTTCTTAATCATGGTCTAATTCATCAAACTACATGTCCTGACACTCCACAACAAAATGGGGTAGCAGAAAGAAAAAACCGTACCCTTCTTGAGATCACTAGAGCTCTCATGTTTGAAGCTCACATGCCAGCTCGTTTTTGGCCCGAAGCCATTGCCATAGCCACATATCTTACCAATCGTCTTCCTACCAAATCCCTTGACTTCAAAACACCCCTTGCCACCCTAGGTTCCTTTCATACTATTCCCTCATCCCATTCTCTTCCCCCGCGCATTTTTGGATGTGTAGTCTATGTCCACCTTCCATCCCGAGCCAGAACCAAACTTGAACCCAGGGCTGTTAAATGCATCTTTGTGGGATATGGGGTCTCTCAAAAGGGGTATCGTTGTTATGACCCTTCACAGAACAAGATATACACCACCATGGATTGTGATTTCTTTGAAAATTCCTATTACTATGCCTAGCATCGATCTCAGGGGGAGAGTGTGAGTGAAGATCTCAGTTGGTTAATTTGTCCCTCGGTTGATAGTAGAGAACCAAAAGAGCAAGCTAGTAACACCGCCGATGTTGCAATTGAAAACATAGTGGATTCATCGCCTCAGACTATCCCTACCCCCGAGCATCCTCCTATTTAGCAAGTGGAAGAGGTAACCATAGACCTTTCTCCTTCTACTGTTGAAGTTTCTAATAATGATATTGTGGCAAGTGTTGATAATGTTCCCAGGAAATATGAGTTGCCTCCTAGAAGCACACGAGGTGTGCCTCCCCGGAGATATGATCCAGAGTTTGAGTCACAAAGATCCTGGTATCCTATTGATAAAGGTGACAATGAGCAACTTTCACAAACAACTGTTGCTTTTAAAACTGCCTTGTATTCCAGTGACATTCCAAAGAATACCGAAGAAGCTCTCCGTGATCCCAAATGGAAAAAGGCTATGGATGATGAGATAGTAGCTCTTCAGAAAAATGAGACATGGGAAAAATGTGAACTACCAGATGGAAAGAAAACTGTTGGTTGCAAATGGGTGTTCTCAGTTAAATATCATGCAGATGGGACTATTGAAAGGTATAAGGCTCGACTTGTCGCAAAGGGATATACTCAGACCTACGGGGTAGACTATTCAGAGACTTTATCTCCGGTAGCAAAGATCGATACCATCAGAGTCCTATTTTCGATAGCTACAAATAAGGATTGGCCCCTTTATCAGTTCGATGTGAAGAATGCCTTTCTACATGGGGAAATCGAGGAAGAAGTTTATATGAAACCACCTCCAGGCTTCTCAGACAAATATGGGCCAAGAGAGGGATGTCGACTCAGGAAGGCTTTGTATGGGTTAAAGCAATCACCGAGAGCTTGGTTTGGAAGATTTATTGCAGCAATGAAGAGATTTGGGTATAAACAGAGCAACTCAGACCATACTCTATTCCTCAAGAACAAAGGGGAAAAGATCACTTGCTTAGTAATATATGTTGATGACATGGTGATTACCGGGGATGATAATACAGAGATCAGTGAGCTGAAAAGGCAATTGTTTCGAGAATTTGAAATGAAGGATCTGGGTAACTTGAAATATTTCCTTGGGATAGAAGTGTTGAGATCAAGAAAAGGAATATTCATCTGTCAAAGGAAATACATCTTGGATCTTCTAGCTGAGACAGGTATGTTGGATTGCAAACCTGCAGAAACCCCAATGGTGACTTATCACGGTCTTCAGATCATTGAAGGAGCAGAAATGGCCGATCAAGATCAATATCGGTGAATGGTGGGGAAACTGATTTATCTATCTCATACTAGACCTGACATTGCTTATGCAGTGGGAGTTGTTAGCAAATTTATGCATCGTCCTCAAGTGGAGCATATGGAAGCTGTTACACGGATCTTGAGATACTTAAAGGGAACGAGCAATAAAGGGATCTTGTATTCAAAGAATGAACAGCTTGACCTTATTTGTTACACTGATGCAGACTGGGCCGGAGACAGAGATGACAGAAAGTCAACCTCAGGCTACTTTACTCTCGTAGGAGGAAACTTGGTCACATGGAAAAGTAAGAAACAGAAGGTAGTTGCCCTATCCAGTGCAGAGGCTGAGTTCAGAGGAATAGCTAAAGGGGTCACTGAAATCCTTTGGGTTCGAAAACTCTTAGAAGAACTGAATTGTCGTCAAGAGCAGGCTAGTACTTTATATTGTGATAACAAAGTAGCAATCAGTATTTCAGAAAATCCAGTCCAGCACGATAGAACAAAACATGTTGAGATAGATAGACATTTTATCAAAGAGAAGTTGGAAAACGATATCATTCATCTTCCTCATGTCAAGTCAAAGGAGCAATTAGCTGACATTCTCACGAAAGTCGTAGCCTCAGAAGCCTTCAATGATGCTTTATGCAAGTTAGGTGTCGGTGATCCCACGACCTAACTTGAGGGGGAGTGTGGGAAAGTATATTTCAAAATATTTTGTATATATTTTCATTTATTTCGTTTCCTAGATTATAGCTGCTAGATTATTCTGTTTCTATATTTGGGGCTAATGCTCTTGTATATATTTGGGGTATTTCACCCATAAGAAAAATAATACAAAAAGTATTCCCAAAACCTAAATTCCGCTCTAATCTAATCTTCAGATACTATCGATGGTTTTATCTATCTTATAATTCAATATATGGTAGTGATCTTAAAATAAAATACAAATTAGCAATTATATTTGTTTATGTTTTTTTAAATTATAGGTAAAACTAGGAAAACGATTGGTCGAACGGAATACGGGTCAGATTAATTTCGGTCGGGTCATTTTCGAGTTGTGTCATTCTCGGGTCGGGTCATTTTCGGGTCAAGTCACCCCGTTTCCGGGTCGGTTGGTCTGACCAAACGGGTTATGACATTTAAAATTGAAAAATTGATTTTTCAGTTTTTTATTATTAATGAAACTTTTTTTAATAAAAAAAAAAGTTATTTCCCATCCGTCTAACATTAATCCACATGCTAGAAGAACACACTGAGGTTTTCGATGTAGTAAACTATGGTTTTTTCGACGGTTTGAAGAGTCGAAAAATATATTTTCGACGGTTGACAAAGCGTCTAAAAAACTTGAGTCAAATTTTCAACGCTTTTTTTTCCGACGGTTATTTCAATGGATATTAAATATGTTTTCAGACGCTTTTTACTATGGAAAAAAGGATTTTGCGCCTTAAAACCATGCTAAAATTTCACAATTTAAGACGCTATTAAGCGTGAAAAATGCTAAATATTTTCGACGCTTTTTCGTGTGGAAAAGGCTGAATTTTTAGACGCTTTTTTCGTGCGGATAATGCTTAATATTTCAGACACTTTTATACGTCTAAATGAAAATAAACCCTTTAAAGCCATTGATATCTAGATTTATACTTTAGATATTTACAAGTTTAAATTACATAGGAAAAATAATGAATTTATTTGCCCAAAAGTTTTGTCAACAATTTACATAGAGGATCCACATTTCCAAATTATTAATAGTTTGGATGTGCAATTAACATAAATGCTGCACAAGAACACGATTTAAGATAAAGAGACTGATATGGAAAATAATATATGATAGTTTTAAGACTAACACTAGTAGTACTCACCCCATGAACCAGAATAAGAAGCATATCAGCAGGTTTATTTAGCACACAGAAAACAGTAGCTAGATGCAAGAATTTGCTGCTCACTTCTGTAGATACAGTTTGCTCATAGGACAACAACTAGTAGTTTCAAACCATTAACAAACTCAACGCCGCCCATACGTTAAAGTAATGCCCCTAGTAGCAATCAGTGGTGTACAGTTGTTTTCATTATGATATTCAAATGTTATTTTTGAATAGGGAAATTATCATTGGTGCCCCTGAGGTATGCGTTTTTATCAATGGTGTCTAAACTTTTTTTTTTCCAATGGCACCCCTGAGGTTTAGTGGTAATTACAACCGTGACCTTTTTAAGTATTTTCCATTAAAATTCTGTTAAGTTTCGAAATTAACCTAACTAGGGTTAGTTTGTTCTTCTTCTTCACTCCTTCCATGGCTGCCTTTCATGGTTGTCCTTTCTTCAAAACCCTGAAAAATCCATTTTGAAAAGAAATTGAGAAGGGTATTGTCATTGATGATGTACTAAAACTCCACAAGTTGCCAATGGCCTTTTGTCTCCGTTCATCAAACAACTCCCTAGCAACCTCCATGTCTTCGTTCTTAGCATAAGCAACTATCAAAGAAGTCCCAGAAATAAAATCTTTCACAGGCATTTCATCGAACATTTTACGTGCACATTTCAAAACCCCGGATTTTACATACAAATCAATCAAAGCATTCCCAGCATGTAAAAACAAATCAGAATCAAACCCACAAAACTTGAACATTTGCCCATGTAACTGACAACCCAAACTCAAATCGCCCATCGAAGTACAAGCTTTAAACAGTGCACAAAACGTAAATGACGAAGGTTTAACACCTTGTCTCCTCATACAAGTGTACAAGACCGTCGCTTCAAAAATAGGCCCATTAAAGATATACCCACGAATGAGAGCAGTCCAAAGAAAAACATCTAGGTTTTGAACTTGGTTAAAAATGGTGCAAGGATAATCATCCATTGGAGACTTAAGTTTGGTGAGAATACCCTTCTCAATTTCTCTTCAAAAATGGATTTTTCTGGGTTTTGAAGAAAGGAAAACCATGGAAGGCAGCCATGGAAGGAGTGAAGAAGAAGAAGAAACTAACCCTAGTTAGGTTAATTTCGAAACTTTACGGAATTTTAACGGAAAATACTTAAAAAGGTCACGGTTATAATTACCACTAAACCTCAGGGGTGCCATTGGAAAAAAATATAAGTTTAGACACCATTGATAAAAACTAGGGGTGTTCATTACCGGGTACCCGGCATTTCGGGGATAAGCCAGGTACCCGGTTAGTCGGGTACCTTTTTAAACGGCCCGTGTCCTGGCCCAATTAATTCGGGTACCCGGATTGGTCGGGTCGGGACACCGGGTACCCGTTTTTTTTTTTTGGGAAATTCTTTTTTGTAATTATGTGGCAGTTTTTTAGAGAATAATTTGGGCAAAATATAAGCAGATTTTTAACAGTTTAATCAAGAACATAAACGAGTGAATATCAAGAAGAAATGTTTCGTTTTAAAACAAAGTCAGAACCGAAGCAAATTAACAAAAATAAATCAAGTAAAACAGGCTTTAAGGAACTAAGTGGGCATGTGTTGAACATTTATAACAAGGCTTCAAGTACAGTGACTAATGAAACTCATTTCTATCAACCAAACCAACATACACAGACTAACAATGGAAGCAAGAACAAGAAACATTATTCATATTTGAAGGTCTCTTCTGTGTCTTTTCTCCATTTCAGCTTTAATTCTCAAAGAAGACTCTTATTGTTTTTGCAATCTTCTTCTGCTCCTTTGCAATTACAACACACCCAACCACCATTTTTACAAAAGAAAGCTACTTTATTCAAGAATGTAAACATAAACGCAAATAAATCGAAAATTTTTTTAAAAAAAAAGAGTAAGACAGAAGAAGATAAGGAAACGGCGCTCTAGCTAACAAAATTACAAAATGGGTATATGTTTCTTTTTAAACAATCCTGTCTCATCATCATTGAAAACCCTAAAAAAAGGTATTTGTTTCTTTTTTAGCGGGTCACCGGGTACCCGGTTAAATAAAATTTTGGCCCATGACCCGACCCGGTTAAGGCGGGTCGGGTATCCGACCCAGAGTTTGCCATATTTTTTAGAATTTGACCCGCCATTTATGTTGCGGGTCGGGGGGTGGGTCGGGTCAAACGGGTCGGGTATTTTTAAACAGCTCTAATAAAAACGCATATCTTATGGGCACCAATGATAATTTCCCTTTTGAATATTACATCTACATTATTTATAAGGTCATGGGATTATAGTTAAATTGATGCTCAATTTCTCATTTGTAATAGAAACTCGTAAATAGTTTGAGCTACATACCTTACATATAAGTCGTTGACAAGGATATTGTCATACTTTAGATTGTCAGTTTAAACATGAAAGTCACACTAACAGAACACTATAATGTATATATGCTACAGTCACTCGCATTTTCTTTTCATTTTTTAATTCTTGTTGGAATTTAGACACTTAAAAGGTTGAGTTTGCTCAATAGACTTACCAACTGCTCCCGCGCAGATGATCTTTCAGAAAAGCGACCAAGTTTGAACAATATAGAAATGACCAAGTAAAATATTTTCAGCTACTAATTTTTTATCAAAGGCAATATGTGGTAAACCTGCAATCCATAGAACAAAATTTAAGACTCCGAAGTAAAGCAGAAAAACCATTGTCCAACACAAAGCTAACTACAAAACATTATATGAGTGATATCAATAGTTCAAACCACAAATTAGTGTGCCTGTGTTCGTTCCGGTCATCGGGTTGATTTCGGGTCAGGTGTTTCGGGTCGGCTTGGTTTTTACATAATTGTATATCCATTTTTAAGACAAGTTAGTTTGTATAAAATTCCTCATGTTCACATACCCCCACCATATATAGAAAAAAAAAAAGAAAAAGAAAAGCCATACTACTTCCACCACTAGAGGAAGAAGAAGCACCATCAACACAAAAATTCTGAAATTAAACTTAATGACAACAGAAATAATTTCCATAATTCCATCTTTTAACTATTTCTGAACTTCATATATTCTGTTTCACAGTTCAAACAGTGTAAAGAAACAGGTAAGTTCAACTACAATTTTAATGAAAGTTTTAGTTACAACAATAAAACTATAAAAAAATACCCTATTTCTATATTCAGCTAATTAACCCAAATTATCAAACTTTTTAGCTTTTTCTAGAAAATATCGAAAATGAGAAACTGCAAATCCATCAATGGAGCACAACAGAAACGAAATCTCATTTTACAAATGAACATATAGCCTAATTTAGAGAATAGTATTACCAGGCACAAAGACATAATTTTTCCGAAGAAACAGAAGAAAAAACATCATGTAACAAAACCCCATGTCATGAATATTCAAGCTAAGAAAAACCCCTTAATGGAAAATTGCAAAATTCAAGAAAATACTCCAAATTTGGGTACTTTTAGCAATAAAAAACTAAGTAGAGATAAAAATACCTTCTTGAGACAAAAATTGAATGAATTCTTAAGGAAGAAGTGAGAGAAAAAGTAGAAAGTTAAAATGTTTAGAAAACAATGTCTAACAAAGAAGATAAATACCCAGAATCTTAATAGAAAAGAGTACGAGTATACCAAATGGGTTAATGTAGTGTTTGGGAATATAGAACTTATTTGAAAATAAGGAATTTAAATTTGGAATTCAAATTCAAGAATTGTATACGACACCTATATATATGTAATTTGCAAATTTTGATACTTGATCCATTTTACATTATTGTTGGAATTCTATGGCAAATCCATATTTGTGTTGAAATTTATAATTTCAACTTATTTGGATGTATGACACAATGCTCTTTTTTTTGCAGCTGGCTACGGATTTATCTTTCGAGGTCCCACTCACCACATACTCTAATCTACTATCGAGACTCGCTCGATCGACAGAAGGAAGATCAGGTGAATACGATTTCTTTTTTTCTTGTGTTAAATCTGAATACAATGTTTAAACTACTGAATTTATTGCTTTCTATTACAGATGACTTGGCAACCTTACACAGTGGCGAAGATGGAGGCTCTACAGTCTACCCTAAATATATAGAGCAGGCCAGGGTATATGGAGAGCGCGTTGTCCACTGATTTGCTTTGACATTGTCGAGTTTCATCTGCCTGATCGTGTAATGCGACAATTTGGTTTGAAGCAGGTTATTCCAGATGCTTGTGACACCCAAGCCGCACTTCATGCGATAGATCGAAGGACAGCGGACAAGAACTACTCGGTACGACATAGATCGCATGTAGATGCATGGAATGACCGAGCAGCTCGACTAGTTCAGGGAGAGAACTATATCGGTCAAAGCTTGGGTCCGTACATGTCGTGGTACAAGCAGATCTCCATATTACGCATCACGAACCCAATATTTGCACAACCAAGATCACACTACCATCCTACAACTACATTATTGGTAAATCTTCTTCTAAAGATCAAAAACATAATAATACGTACATGTGATTTTCATAACACTTTATTTTTAACATGCAGGCTGAACGTATCCGATCAGTTCTTATACAATGCAATGATACGCTACACGACGCAACTACATTGTCCATTGATGTAGGCTTTCGGATGTGTACACAGACCTTGAGCTCAATTAACACGTCATTGACTGAGGTATTAAGTCAGGCGGGGTATGATTATCTCATTCCGACTCCTCCCCCTACTACGAATGATGACACGTTCCACACTCCTTCTATAAGGGGTTCGGGCCAACGAGGTAGGTCTTCTGGAGGTTCAAGTAGCCGGTCTTCAAGAGGTTCTGGTCGTTCATCTACCCGAGGTCGATCTTCAAGAACTCCATCAGCAACATCAGGAGCTATGTCGCCATTTGTCCCACCATCTTCCTTGTCCACTCCTCCTAATTCATCATCTCCGCTTGCGATAATAACCTATCTGCGTGCTTGTCAAAGACGAGCCCCTACCCTTGATGCCATCACAAAGGCTGACGAGTGTACACCATCCTCATCCACCGGTGTGCCCAGCAAACGAGGTCAGGGATTGTAATTGAATAAACTTTGGATGACTTGTATATATATCAACTTCTAGAATCATTTTGGATAATTGTAATATTTTCATACTTAGTGTTTGCACATTTGTTTTTTTCCATTTAAGCATGTGGTATTTGATGACTCAAGCTAGATAATTGATCATTATACAAAACACATAGTATATGCAGGTTGTGTTGATGGGATTTGCAAAACATAAATGGAGGCAAAAAAAAAAGAGGAGGAAGCAGGTACCAGGCAAAACCGCTACTTCAAGTGGCGGTTTACTCCAATTACACAAACCGCTATTTCATGTGGCGGTTTATTTGTTCATAGTACAATTAGAGCCGCTATGTGTAGTGGCGATTTAGTTTTAAACGTAAACTGCGTTGTGAGATAGCGGTTTTACTCAACTGCTTTAAAAAAAAGTTATCATACGTGAACAGTACGTAGGAAAATAAATTTTCCTATAACATACGTTGGGAAATACTTTCCTAAATAACCATATTTAGGGAAAAGATTCTCACAAGTTAGAATTTTCAAAATTAAATCACTATAAATTGATATTTTTAAAAACAATTTTTTCCTACGTAAACAAGGAGCATCTCTTATCCTTTTCTAACAAACCCCAAATATTAAAACTCAATCTCATTTCCAATATCTCAATTCCCCTCTTTCATCAAACCCTAACATAATCCCATAAATCCTTAAATCTCTCCATGGGAGGTGGAGCCATGAGAGCTGCAGCGAAAATCGCCGGAATCGGAGCTTTGTCTACCGGTTTTCGAGCTGAGGCTCCGGTTAATTTGGCGAGTCGAAATATCGTTAAACCTGTTTCTGCCAGTTTAGTTTCTTTGACTTCAACCAGTGGTGATTTGACTACCGATCAATCGTTTCAAAAAGCTTCATGGGAATTTGATGAGTGGGAATTTGCTGGGAGTGAAGATGAATTTGTCATTGATAAGGTTAATTCGGGTAACCCGAGGTTGGTTTTTGGACCAGTTCCAACTATTGAGGAAACCAAGCAAGCTACTTCTGAACTTAAAGATGCCCTTGATAAGTAATTTCCCCTTTTCTCTTGTGCCCTTGTTTTTAATTTCAATTCTGGATAGTTGATTTCCACTATTCAGGAACCCAAGCCAGCTTCGTGAAAATGTATTTTATGTATGCATTCTTCTATTTGAATCAACCGTGGTTTTCTCAATTTGATTGTGCTTTTTTTTTTTTTTGAAAAATAGCTTGATATTGTTATTGTTTATTCTGTGTAAACGTTTAACTTTGTATATGTGGATCCTGTGTTAATCCAAACAATGTATTTGTATTACCCTTGCTCGAGATGATGGGAGCTAAACTTGCCCTAGAGCACCCTTTGGATGCTGGACTCTTTAATGAACTGTGATGAAGAGAAAAAGAGTTGAACTTCACAATATGATATGTATGTTCCGTGTCCTAACTCCTAAGGCAATTCCAATCTTTCTTGTAGTGGATCAACACTTGGTGAGTACCGTCTTAGTCTTGTTAATTTACATTGAAGATCAAATAGGCAGTGTCCGACCTTTTCCCTTGTTTCCAATTCTGACTATGATTCCTAAGGGGAAGACCATTTGACACCCGATTAACAGTCAGTCTGACTGCAAGTGTTCTTCTCAAGTTGAAACTTCTAAAAGCAGTCCATAGTGATAAATCCTGTGATACAGTAACCAACACTGTTCTTACATTTATGTATTCGATCTTCACTGCGATGACCAGAAGTCTTTGAGTGTACTAATGGGTTCTTCCAGTTCGTGATCAAGTACCATCTTGGGGTTCGAGGATAAGTATTAGATGATTGTCCTTTGATCAACATATTGAGGCTTCCCTTGGCTTACTTGTTAATGCTACGATATTTTCAATGATAAATTTTTTTGAAGGTCTATGTGGGAATCGAATAATTCTTTTTTGTCAAATTTTGTGCTTGATCAGTTTGATAGTTCGTCTTTTATAATCTATTTACTCTCCTGCCGCCTTTGTAGACTATCAAGTACACTTCGATTATGCTCTTACTATTATTCGTGTCATTGGTTTAGGTTGCTCTTGTTTTGAGAATCGTGGGTTGGCACTCTTCCATCATTGTGATGGTCATGGGAGTTAAATTCTCACTCCTTTTAAGAAAAAAATTATTCCCTCCTCTCTTACCTATAAGGAACTGTCCTTATCCTAAAATATAAAAAAATGTTCCTCTTGTAGTGGGGAGTAGTGACTAGGGAGTCTTAGGAAACTTGAATTAGTTTGTAAAGAAAATTTTATCTCGATTTCAATTGACCCTAGATCATTTTCTCCATCAATACGTCCATTCTTTGGCTAATCTTGACACAACAGACCTATTTGCTCCTGGGACCACCGACCACCAGTTATCTTTGGAGGTTTCTTCACCTTTTTACTTGTCATAGGAGGTAGACTTGTTGGATGTTTTTCTTGCACCATTATTTTGTCTTAGGAAGTATTCTCTTTGGTGAAAAAAATTTGAAGCTTGGATAAACTTTTGCCACGTCAGGTTATACGTCTGTAATCTAGTCACAAATGCAATATAGGCCATCGAGCTTTTTAGGTTTGTGATTGCTACGGCCTACAATCTTATTATGTAATCTCCTACTATAATCAAAGATTGATTTTCCACATGTATACTTTTACTCTTATTGATCCATAAATCGTGTTTTTTCAGTTTAGTTGTGCTTGGTAGTTTCCTTACTTTTGAATGAGGTATGTGCTATAGTCGATGAGGTTGTTTCATTAATGACTTTTGTGTTGACTAATATGGTTTATTTTAGCTTTTGATTTTGGCTTGTTGGCATGTTAGGGAGTCAAAAAAAATTGTTTGGTAAATCGTGTTTTTTGGCTGGTTTAGTTGTGCTAGGTAGTTTCGCTAGCTTTTTTCAATTTGGTTTATTTTTTGTATTGATTTATTTGGTTCTAGAATATTGATATCTATTAACCGTCTATTTCTATAATCTATTGATTTTGATTAACTTAAATTAGGTGAAATTAATTAATTTGTTATTTTTGTACTAATTGATTAGCTTCTAATAGTTTATATGAATTATTTAATGGATGTATTTAATTTGAGCTTGTAACTTATAAATTACTTAAATTTGTTTGTTTAGTTATATATTTTCGTAAAATATCATGAAGTTTATAATAATATTTGTGTTATCGACCTAGTAATAGATTGAAAGTTTAGTTATATAAATGCCAACTTTTCTCATTGAATTAATATAAACCAACAACTAACACATTCGTGAATTGCATGGGGCCATGGGCACATATACAATTTGTCATCTAAACCTTAATAAAAATTAAAAGTGATGCAAAAGTTTGATCTTTAGAGGATAAGTAAAATGTTGCATTTCTAAAAGATGACTACCTAAAGGTGGGACCTTTAAATTAAATTCTTATTTTTTCGAAAAGGTAGTAGGCTCTAAAATTATTTTATTTATTTCTAAAAGGTTTATTATAATCTTTAACTTATATATATGTTTAAGAAATCTTGAATTACTATGATAAAATGAATTCTTTTCAAGGTACCTATTTACTTTGTGATGTCCGTGAAACAATTTGTAACAATGCAAACGTACTGTGTCCGCAACATTGCAACGCTACACAATTGTTTTTCTCTATGACTGTGGACCTCAATATATCATTGATTGAGTTCTTTAAAAAGATATTTGGGGAGCGAGTCTCTTGAGGACTGAGGTGAATGGACTTTTGTGATATCTGATTTAACTGAAAGATTTGCCCAATTTCTTGAAATGGAACATTAAATTATCTTTCAAAAGTGATTGATACTATCTTCCCTTCAATTCATCAACCCTTTGAACGATTCTCGGCTCTCGCATTCTCTGTGAAGTAGAAGAGCCACTACTTTGAAACCTTTTATGCATGGGTGAGGAGATGGGTATAATTGAGGGGTTTAGATAGGTGTGATGGTTTGGACATGGAAGATCACTAAGTATCTTTGTATGCTTTTCCTTTGTTGAATTTTTGTAACAATAAGATTCTATATGGAAACATTTTTCAAAGTTGTGACTCATTTTTCTATGAATACATTACGAATAACGGATATGATGTCTTATGGATGAGCTTAGTCTGTAATTTTGACCTATCCATGTTTTGTTTTATGTCTTGGTGGCGGGTATTTGATACTATTGAATCTTATTTCCAGGGTATATCTCTCTTCACCAAAATCCTCGGTGACTGTGGAGTCATCCTCAAATGTCCAAGAATCTAATGCTTGCATCACTCGTGATTCTTCTGTGCCAAAAAGTGCAATGCAGGCATTTAAGCTTCTCAAAGAAAGCCCTGCTGCTCAGGTGATTTATACATCTCTCTCCCTCTCTGTATTCTTCTGCTATGCTTATGCACACTTGCTGGACAACCTAAAGGTAGAGTTACACTTACATGTCAATTTATTCTCCCCTCAACCCCTTGATTTCGCACCTAGCCTTTTGGTGCGAGATCTTTTTGAAAGGAGTTGAGCAAAATCTTTCGAACAGCAGAAGTTGATTGCCATCAGTTACCTGCTTTACTAGGTAAGTCTAATGTTATTCTGTGAAAGCTACAATGTTGGAAACAAGTTATTACTTTTCTTCTTATGGGAGGAGTCCAGAAATTATTGATCGATGAGAGGTCTTTAATAGGAATATGTCTTTACCAAAGCATTACTAATCAGGTTTGTATGGTGGTAAACATGCTGATAGTAGAAGTTGATATCTGATACAGTCAACTTGAAACTTTTGATGCTTTTTCCAAATCAATTATTAGGTCGTGGCATTTCGTCACATAATCTCACCATGGCCCACTCGTGTGTACACAGGACACTCGTGGGCCTCGAGCCCACAAACCCACAGGTCAAGACGGTTGACTTGCACATACATTTGGTGAGGTTCATTGTTTCCCAAAACCACAGGGTAGGATGATTAGTGCATCCAATATATATGCAAGTCCACAACCCACTATTTTATCGATGTGGGAACTTGTGTCACATGTGAAGTATTTCCAACATCAATTACTGTTTTCACCGACTTGCATATCTGGGTTGAATCAGAACATTTACTTGCTGCATTGGTTTAGGGAATAAGCAAGTCTAAATTTTGTGCTTAAATGTTTACCTAATTAAGAAATAAGAAATAACTACATCATGTTTCTGATTTTATTTAATTCTGTATTTTAATTGCTATGACTGCAAATCACACCATGAAAGTGCTATTCCATTTCACTTTCAATTTCAGTGATGTCAATATGCTTGATGTTTGCAATGTTGGATGAATCATTATGTGATTTGTGGTTTCATTGTACGTTGATTTGTCAAGTAGTGTTGATATTTTTCTTCAATTTCTGCTCTTGATAGAATGTAGTTGCTTCGATTGCTTGTGACCCTAATGTATGGAATGCGGTGATGCAAAACCCTCATTTGGTGGAGTTTCTTGAATCGGAGAAAAATTGTAAGTTCTTCTCAAGACCTATTCTTCAAGACTGTATATATCTATCTGTACATCGTCCTGAATTCTATTCTGAATCTACCTAACCTTGGTTCAATCACCTACAGCTGCTGTGCCCGACAGTCCCAAGTATCATGATCAAGAATCTTGGAAGACTTCCGTAGACTCTTCTGATGACAACCATTCCAAAGAGCCCGATAGTCTGATGAATTTGTTTGAAAATGTGAAAGAAGGATTAGTCGACATGGTACAATACTTGACTAATTTGGTCCAAAGCTGGTTCTCCATCCCAAAGGTGGGACCCAAAAACGAAAATGATGACGACAAATCGACCCAGAACTACATTGCTGGTGGCTCATTCATGGCCTTGGCCATGATGGTGATCATGGTGGTGGTGTTGAAGCGTTAAAGACTCAGAAACATCCCTCGGTACTCTAACTTGTCGACGCTTCTATTTTCAATCTTTTCCTTTAATGAATTATATGTATTATTAAGTTTCTGTTTCAATCGAGTGTTGCAATCGTGTACATATTGGAATCGTTGGTAAGACCTGGAAGACATGTTTTTCCTTTGTTCTTTTCCTGGGTGCCATATCTGGATAGTATCCTTGTACAGTTAAGTTAATGATGAAAAATTGGAAGATCTCTGAGTGGAAAAAATGATTTGAAAATCTATTGCGGGTTCTGTTTTTTGCTTTCTGGAATCTAAGATGCTCTGTTTTCTGCCAGGGGAATAATTTTATGTACAAGTAGTAGTAGTATTAAAAGTTGGTTGAGACTTGAGATACTTCTTGGATCCTCCTGGATAGTGACATGTTGTAGGGACAATCAAGTAAAACCTTGCTAAGATTGGGTGAATATATGGTGCTAGAACCTATAACATTCTACTAAACTTTAATGTTACACAAATTCTTGTGAGAGACCGTCTCTTATTGGGCCGGCCTGTTATATATTTTTTAAATATTGTAAGTAGGTATTAAGAATAATATAAATAGATATTTAAGATATTGAAAGTAGGCATTAAGGATATGGTAAGTAAGCATTAAGGATAATTTAAGTAGGCATTAAAAATATGGTAAGTAGGTATTAATCTTTAATAGATTAGGTTTGAGATATGTCTTTCAAAGAAACGGTTTTTCAAAAGACTAGTTGTTAATGTTATTCTGAGTATCCTATAATTTTTTGGGAGAGGTAAATAGTAAATACAAAATACGTGGATATATATGGCTGTGTTCATCTAATTGGATACTTAGGAATCTTTGTTTTGGCAAGCTTTTGGTCTCACCTGTGGTCATGGTTAGGACCAGGCTCGTGACTAATTTAGTCCATACAAGTGACAAGACCATTGAAACTAATTAGATAGACTTAAAAACCCCTCCAATGTGGTTATTAGCACGATCATGTGAAAATAACTACAGTGGTGAAAAATAAAAAATTAGATTGAGATATACATATTGTCGCAACTAGAGGTGTTTAACGGGGCGGGTCGACCCAACGGGTCAAGGATCGGATCACATTTTAACGGGTCATTAGTGGGTCGGGTCAATAATGGGGCGGGTCATTAGCGGGCCTTGGTGTAAAGGGTCAGGCCGGGTCGGGTCGGATGATTATAAGAATTAAGTGCGAAAAAAAAATTTGCCACTTTTTATTTTTATTTTAAATTGATATTATTATAAATATAAGTGGATCGACCCAACGGGTCATAAAATATAATAAAAAAATTATTTTTATTAACTTTTAAAAAATGGGTCAAAGTGGGTCGGATTTAAACGGACTTGACCCGCCCCGACCCGACCCATTTAAATTTTGACCCGCCCCGTCCCGTTGAACACCTCTAGTCGAAACATGTGTATATACTATCTTCTTGGGTATACATATTTTAGTGAAAGAACATTTTAGACTATTTACATAAATGTCATCTGAATATATACACCTTTTAAATATGTTTGTAAACCTTTTAGCAAATGTCCAATTATATACTAAATTTTCAGTTGAATGTGCACACAATTTAAGCTTTTATTACTCATATTATCATTTTCACCACTTTAATTGGTTATTTTTATTTGGCAAAAAAAACATTAGAAATAGTGTATATATATAAATTAATAATATGTATAGTATTTTCTATCTTGAGAATTATCATAAGTCACAATCTAGTAACTAAATTAATAATGTAGAAGTAATAAAATAACATTAGTTGATATTTTCTTATATTTCAGATTTTTGTTTATGATTTTTATGCGTCCAACTTCTTATCACCTCTCAAAATCCTTGGAAAATGATGATCTTTTTATAGATATTTTTTTAGCTTATTATTAACTATTGATTTGTTTGATTGTTGATCAACATCTATACCTATAACTAAAACAAAATACGCTGACATCATTATACCTCTAAACTTATGAGGTGTCACCTTGTGGAGTAAAGTTTTCCCTCCAATATAGGATGTATAAAAGTCTTGGAAAATTCCAAGTGTCATCATTTAAAGAGGCATGAAAATATTTATCAAATTTAGAATCTAATATTTTTGTTTAAGTTTGAAACTAAATTAGGTAAAGTATTTGTATGATATACTATAGCAATTGTATTTTGTTAACTTAGAATTTAATATGTTTAATTGAATGGAAAAAAATTATGTATCAGGTAAATAATTAAAATAAACATCAGTAATTATATTTTGATTTAAAAAATCATGAATTTGGTAAATTTAAGACTTACATTATTATTTGAAATTGTTTTTATATATATTTCGCACTAACAAATTCGTGCATTGCACGAGTTTCTATACTAGTTATAATATAATAGAATTGGATTTCCAATGGTGTTCATTTATATTGATTATCCTAATAAATACTATCATAATCAATACATTGTAATTAGTTAATTTCCTCCACAATGCCTAAATGCATTTGAAATTGGTCAATGCAATCAACCTTACAAAGTATTTTTAATTCTTTATTTGTATAATTATTCAAATTATTTTTTATACATAAATGTTTTATCATTTAAAATGGTTTGGTTAATTTAATATTGTAATATATGTTCAAAATAATTTATTTAATATTAGAATTTATTTTTAACATTGTTTGTTATGATTAGTTAGTAAAATATAAGTATCAAAATAAGATTGTTTAACATCATACATAACATATAAATTATATGCAATTATTAATTAATTGAAAATCAATAACCAATAAACAACCGATAACAACTGATAACAGCCAACAACCATTTGTCGATCATTGGCACTATCAAGACTCCTAGAAAAGATGGCATAGGAAATGACAAAGTAGATCGAAACAACAGAGGAAGGTGCATGGGGCATGTCTAAATAGTTAAGACAAAGAGCAGCTTAATGACAGCTGAATATGAACTCCAGCTATCAACAATAAGGACAGCTTCCTTTTACTCTCTAGTATCCACTATCTAGTCTACTTTTCAACTTTTTAAAATAGATTTGATAATTTCACATCGATTCAATCTTATAATACACAGTTTTAAAATAAAATTTACAATTATATAAATGTTAACGTAGACAAAAAATCTGATTTTGAACCAACTCAAATACTTGATTTGAAAATTAATCTGACGAGCCAAATGAACTTTTCTACTCTTCATTAATCACCCTTTAAAATAAGACACCTTAATTTGATCGAATGTCTCGTTCGTTTTATTACATTGTTCTCTAATCACTTTTTATTTGTTTTATTATTTTCAATCTATTAGTTAAATCACTGATGAATGTGATTTTTTTTTTCTAATTTTTAATTAATATAATTACAATTTATTTATAAATACATCGATAAGGGTGCGAATCAAATATTCCTACCTTAGATTATACTTATAGAGGAAGTATTTTTATTTCCTCCAATCATTATTTCTTAATTAACAATCTTTCCATAAACTTGATGTGCATGTTTTTCTTTCCTTTTATTATTTTAGCTTTTTAGTATAGGGTTGGTATTTTTTTGAAATTTGGATAAGTTGATACTCTGGTAAAATGGCTTAATTTGTGGAACAATCAAGATTAAAATATCTAAAAAAAATAATAGGCTAAACTAATCATTAGTGGCCTATTAAAAATCAAAGAACATAGCTCAAGGGTTTGAATAAGTTTAATCATCTACTCATCTAGTCATATAGTCATATGTCCCTTTGTATTTGTTTATGCAAATGATATATTATAAGAAAAACTTAAAATTATCATTAGAAGATTAATTATACAAATCAATTTCAAAAATAACATTGAAAGATAATTTGATTTTTGAATTATATAAGCATTAGTGTATTAGCTTTGTTTAAAATTAATATAGTAATAATTAATACTATCAATTAATTAATATCATTTTACTTTTTATTCTTTACATATAAGAAAAGCATACAATCAAGCGGGATCATTCATCTCAATGCGTTTCTCATAGTTTCAATATCTAGTTATAACGTCAAAATAAGAAGTATAACAACTGATTCTAATTAAGAAAATTAGGATTATACCCTTGTCATTATTTTGATTGATATCTTTCATCTAAAAAATCGGAATTATTTTGATTGATATTTTTAATTACTCATTAAAGAAAACTAGAAAAGCGTGAGAATAAGAAGTGTAGCAACTAATCTAATTAAATTGGAATTATGCACGGTGTAGCTGTACTTTTGTTTATTTGTAGATTGTTTGAGTTCATAACATATAGGTACTTTGACAAACTTCAACAAAGTCCTCATATACCATTTCCTAATAATACAATGATAATTATCATTTAAGCATTACAAAATTTATTAGTGTAATCATATACTCCCATAATAATACTTCATTAAAGTGCTAAGGATGTTATCATAGTGATACAGTTGAATAGTAGTATGATTAGACATTACCTTATAAAACAGATGCTAATTAAAATTATATCTTAGAAAATACTTAAATTAGTATACTTGTATGTTTTTGATGATCATTGAAATTATTAGTAGAAAAATCTTTAATCATATCATATTTTGTTGCAACATGTGTGTATTGTTTGTATAAAGCATACTAAGGGTATTCTTGATGACTCCTTGTAAATTTATAAGCTAAAATAAGATTACATGAGTTACTTTTAATGTAAAGTACTTTAACTTTATATCTCAAACTTTTAAAGGTAAAAGACATTCCCGGTATCCCGCATTTAAGCAGGGTTCGAGTGGGGGTTTTCTTTTTCGTGAAAGATGCGGACAAATCATACCCGTACCCCCAAAGAGCGATTAAAGAGAGATGCACGCAGTCAAGAAAACCCCTAATTGATACCTGAGCCAAGTAGGGGTCGAACCCCAAACCTTCTACTCCACATGCAGATGCTCTATCCATTGAACCACATGCGCTTTTGGTTAAAATTAACTAACATTAATTAGCCTTACATTAATTTATAGTGCAATTCATTAGGGGATTTGAAAGGGGTGGTTAAAATAAAATTGACTAACATTAATTAGTCTTACATTAATTTATGAGTTATTGTCTCTTATAAAGCTAAATGGACATTATTTATATTATTATGAATATGAATTTTTCAATGCTAATTATTCTATTACAATTAAAAAATCATTTTTTATAAAACTTTTTATTGAATTTTGTTGAAGTGTCCATGTGTTATCCACATGTGAGTTGTCCCACATCGGAGAAAGAGAAAAGTATGCATCACTTTATAAACTCAAGGAATAACTCCTACTATCACCAATTGGTGTTTGTAGTGAACCTTCTTTGGGTTTATGAGTGGACTACTTTTTCTCCTTGTTTGGGTTGCACAGGCCCATTCCCTAAATTTTATCATGGTATCAGAGCCCAGTTTGTTGTTGGGCCTTTATACTTGGCATTTAATCATACCACCGGTTAAGAGATGTTTAATTGGATGTTCATTCCCAATAGTTTTGCAACCGTTCTGGTGGGCTAAAATTCTAAGGACAATCACATGTGAGGGGGAGTGTTGAAGTGTCCATGTGTTACCCACATGTGAGTTGTCCCACATCGGAGAAAGAGAAGAGTATGCATTACTTTTTATAAACTCAAGAAGTAACTTCTACTATCACCAACTGGTAATTTTAGTAGTGAATCTTCTTTGGGTTTATGAGTGGACTACTTCTTCTCCTCTTTATTTGGGTTGCCTAGGATCATTTTCTAAATTCTATTATGGTATCAAAGTCCGGTTTGTTGTTGGGCCTTTATACTGGGCATTTAATCTTACCACTGGTTAAGGGACCTTTGATTGGATGTTCATTCCCAATAGGTTTGTAACCCTTCTGGTGGGCTAAAATTCGAAGGACACTCACATGTGAGGGATGTGAGGGGGAGTGTTGAAGTGCTCATGTGTTACCCACATGTGAGTTGTCCCACATCGGAGAAAAAAAAAAGTATGCATCACTCTATAAACTCAAGGAGTAACTCCTACTATCACCAATCAGTTTTAGTAGTGAACCTTCTTTGGGTTTATGAGTGGATTACTTCTTCTCCTTCTTATTTGGGTTGTCCAGACCCATTTTCTAAATTCTATCAAATTTGTTGTTTAAAACTTAAAATCTACTTCTATTATATTATTTAAAAGGACATTATTTAAAAAGGACATTATTCTATTACAATTAAAAAGGACATTATTTAAAATTTATTACTAAATCAAGAGTTAAAATCTACTTCTATTATATTACTTTATTTTCGAATTAGTTGTTTAAAATATCACTCTACGCCTGGGGGTGTTTGTGAGCTTTTGCAATATATCATTTGATCTATTAAATTAGTAACAATTTATAAGCTAATCATTATTATTAATGTTATGCTTAACATTTTAAAGTTGTTTATATGTATTATGTAGTCCATACTCCATAGGGTAGTATTATTTGTGAGTAGAATTTAGGATATTTTTTGTTCTAATTGTACGGAAAAGCAAAGAAAATAGTAATTGAGCATTACGAGTAGTTAATAATTTTAAAAATCTATAGTACAAAGATTTCCTTGAGACATGTGTCTGTCCATTATATTCTCTACTAAGGTGATGTCTATAAAGTTATTATAGCTTAGATTAAGGAGCTAATAAGGAGTTATTGCATACTTGATTATGGAATTAAATAAATAGCACTCTAAGCATTATTAGTTGCTTCTTTTAAGATTGCTATATTACACTAACCACTTTCGTTACTACGTTCCATTATCATGTTATAGAATATTTTTTTTAAAGATATGTTATAGATGTATTAGAATCATTTTGAGCATGTTTAATATATTCGACTTTAACTTGTATGAGTTAAACCTCTTTAAGGACCTGATTAGAGATAGGGGTAGTTGGAGGTGTCTTATCCATGTTTTAGACTACTAATTTCTTTTTAAAGTACCTTTTGAGGTTATTGTTCTCTTGTATTTCTCGTTTCTTTTAGCTTTATTGGTATTATTGTTCTCTTTTAGTTTTATAATTGTTTTTACGTTTTTTCTCGACTGCGTTTTTTTATGTCCCACGACGCAGGGGCTTCTCTTAATCTTTATCGAGCCGGGGGACTCCTTTTGGTCGCGCTCTCCTTTATGGGAATGAGTTGCCACCGTCCTTCTCTCCCCAGACCCTGGCCATAGTTCTCTAATATGATACACTGGGTAGGATGATGATGATGATGATGATGACAGTGTCCTAAAAATTGAGAGCCTCAATATTAAATTACATAGTATATGTTTAGTGTTTAAAGATGTAAAGTTATTAGAAAAATATTATAATTTTTTAAATAGCATAGGATTTTCAAAGAATTTATCAATTTTTGCTCGATGACTGAAAAAATATTTTAATTTTGTAGAAATTTCAAAATAACTGTTATATTTCGTAATTTTATAATGTGTAAAAGCATTTAATATGGTAATAAATTTACACAGAGAGCAAGAAAACATACATAAATGATCATATACTTCGGAACAGAGGGAGTGACATGTTACATTCCATGAAATTTACACTATACTCCTACTTTAACTATATTGTTCTTTACTATTAATACGGGACGAAGTTGCATAGGGGGCCTAGGGAACCCGACCCTCCTTTTCGAAAATGCGATTATTATTTGTATTTTACCTTTAATTTCTTATTTATTTTGCTTATATTTTTAAAATAGGCCCTTTATTATATCAAAAAATAAATATTTTTGCATTTCAAGAAAAATAATTATTTAAGACACAATGTATTATAACATTCTATTACTTCAAATATAAAGGTATACAAACAAAACACTTAAAAAGTGTTGCTAAAAATCGAGCCTGAATAGCACTAATGCACTATTTAAAATTTGAGGTCCCTTATTTCTAGGAGCCCTAGGTGGTCGGGTACACCAGATGCCCTAAGAACCGACACTGAATATTACAAAAATTACTATATCTCAATTATTAGAGTAACACATTTTTAACATAAGGTTAAGAAAACAAATCCTAATTTCAACTATTACTTGTTAACAAACTAATTTAAGTTTATATTATAATGTCATTACTCTATATATCATAATGTTACATTCATAATTTTACAATCTTCCTTTTAGTGTGTGTGTGTTTATATTTTTGCTATTTAACTATAATAGTATTTTTTGGAGACTTAATAGGCAAAAAAATGGAGTCAAAAACACCTGATTTTTTCCAAAAGGGATAGTTATAGGGAAGCTTCAACTTCATTTGTTGAATATAATTTTGACTATGATCACTACAAGAAAAGTAGTTTTGGCCGACAACCATTATTGTGGCCCATTGTACCAAAACTTGTCACCCAAGGGATGGGCGTCAAAATTATTTTTGTCACCACGTGTGTCGCCCAATTGGTGTTGCCCATGTATAAAATCATCGAGCCACATTTAATAGTTGTCGCCTAAGAATAAGATTTGGGCGTCAATTGTGTTTGTCGCCCATAAATTTAATTTTGGGCTTCATATTATATTTGTCCTCCAAGTTATTTCTTTTGGCGCCATATTAATTTATCGCCCAAGAGTATTGATCTGGGGCTTCATCTTTATTCGTCGTCGCCCAAACGTGCTTTAGGCTTCAAAAATTTTGGTGGCCTAATATCAACTATTGAACGAAACTCCAATATGGGCATCAAATCTCCTTGTTGGACAAGTACACTTTGGGCTGCATCTTTGTTGTTGTTGTCCAAAGTCAAAGATTAATCATCATGCTTTTGGTTGACATTTCCATTACATATTTGCTTTTGATTTTCTTGAAATAATATAAAATATTTTAACCATAAAAACTGGCGAATATTACTTTTTGGCAATCAATGAAAAGTGGTCAATATGCAATAAGTTGTGCACAAATTACTTAGCCTACAAATTGAATATCTTGCACTTCTCGTAAAATCCTAATAAACTAAAACTATATACATGAGGGTCATGTTTTAACTAAAAAATTATCTATGCGCGACATAAGCTTTCTTCCAAACGAACTTGAACATTCCTATGCAAACTTTAAATATTGCCACCTCAACCTGAAAAGAACACAAATTTATTAGAATATGCATAAATATGGTGAGAAGAATGTTTCATCAAAAAAATATAATAATCTTTTAACTTTGTCATATTCTTATGGTAATTAACTTGAAATAAACTCTTATCTTTGTCATATTCTTTAACCACAGACATCGTCTCATACATAAATTTAAAGATTGAAAAAATAAAAAGACTGAATATCTTCATTATTTCTTAAATGGTCAATTCTTTATATTCAAATATACTCCATGACAAAATCTTTGCCTTTTTCTTGAACATATAAATTGAAATTCAGTAACAATGTTCCAATTATTTTACCATTTCATTAATCAAAATTGAAAGAATTCTCAAATAAAAAAATACATTGCTCTTCCCAAAATCAATTAAACACATTTGGCAATAATAACATAAAAAATATGAGGAAAAGAAAAATAATTCAAAACAAAAAAAAAAGAACAAACGAGTGTCATTAAAATTATTTGTGTAAACAAAAATAATAACTACAATTTTAAGCAATTAAAACATCAAAAACAAACTCTAATTTCACAAGAACCTCAACAACAAATCTTAATTTGTAATCTTGATTTCAAAAGAATACAAAAAAGAGTTATGCAAATGGGTAATAGAAAAGAGTTTCCATCAATAAAGAATCCATTGAATCAACAAATAAATTATTAATGAAAGTTGAGATATAAGAATTCATTGAATCAACAAAAAAGATTTAAGCAATTGAAAATAGAAAACAATACCTAAGAATTGTATAAACAAATTTAATTGAATAATCAAGAATTCATCCGCAAGCTTAATAAGCAATTGGAGTTTTAAAGATTGGACCAAACTGAATAAAACCCACAAATAGCTTCTGGACCAATTTGTTTGAAGCTTCGACCGATGTTGTGTTGCGTCTCGACCGAATGTGGAGATAGTCAAGAATTAATTTAAGAATTTGTTCTTATATAAAAAAAATCATTATAAGAATATATTAGATTTAGAACTTGTAAATTTGAAAAATTGAATGTGTATAATAAAATAAAAATTTATGTTTTTATTAAGCTGTTATTTTAGATATGTAAGTATTTATTTATTTGATAAACTTGTGATTTAAATGAAGTTAAATATTTGTGATTTAAATGAAGTTAAATATTTGTGGCCCAAGCATACTATTGTACCACACATTACAAATTTGTCGTCCAAGCAAAGTCATTGTGCTACACATTATAAATTGTCGCCCAAGCATTACTATTGTGCCATATATTTTAAATTTGTCACTCCAAGCAATACTATTGCGCCACATACTTTAAATTGTCGCCCAACCATTACTATTGTGCCAGATATTCAAAATTTGTCGCTCAAGTTGTACTATTGTGCCTCACATTTTAATTTTACCTCCCAAAATTTATATGTGCTACAACTTTATGTTTGTCGCCGAAAAGAAGACTTTTTTGTCGCCCAATATAAAATTTCTTGTAGTGAATCCAAATTTATTTCAGTCTATATGATTTTAAAGATTTATAATTTTAGTAGTTTTAATATAAGAATTAACATGCTAGTATATCGACTAATTGACCCCTTAATTCAAAATCCTAACTTTGATCTTAATTACACTTGCCATACATATATGGTGTCACACTGGCACTTGTCCATTGAACGTGATACTATAGTTAACTAGAGAATATTTATATACTTTAAATGAGCAAAATCCTTCAGTACTCCTACTTAAATTAAACTAGATTGTTCAACAAAAATTCTTGATTTATTTTCACAACAACAAACTCAAATAAAACACTTTTTTGATAAATGAGTAAAACATATATAAATACAGAGAGATTCAAGTCACATTTAATTTGATTCATCTTTAAAATTTTATGACTTGTTTAATTGTTAGTATTAAATGACGAAAAAGATAATGAAAAGTTAGTATAGTAGAAGGAGAATTGAAAAAATCAGGGTCTGAATTTTGGGGAAGAAATATAATTTGGGGGAAAGATAGGAAAGTTAAGGTTTATGTTTTGGGAGAAATTCGTGTTACTGATGCTATGTGATCTGATGAATGCTTTAAAAAGGTGTACTAGATGCTTTAAGCTTCCTAAACTAACTTTTTCAAACGTTTTATGTGTAAAAAGGTCACGGAAAATGAATGGATGAACCTCAGGGTTACCACATAAATTTTTAAAAAACTTTAATTACCTCATAGAAAACCCAATATTTTATGGTTATCACGTGAAATTTCCCTAAAAATTATATAGACTAAAAAATATTAAATTTACGTAATTGGGATAATGACAACATTTTATATAATGGCAAGGACAAAAAATAATGAAAGAGCTAGAGTTTCACGTGCTTCCTTTATAACCACATTGTGTGAAAGCATTGTCTTTTATTCAACTAAAAATTAAATTCAGTCAAAAGAATATAACTAAACGACATATATTTTAACCGTTTTTAGAACTAAGAATGTAGAAGTATTAAATAAAGTACGTAAGATAATCAAACCATACAAAATCTTAAATTCTCATCCTCTATCCACGTATTAATGCTTGCGCCATTTGAACATTCGTATTTTTCTATTAACTATAATCACAAATTCTTACTTGAGATCGTCTTTTGTAAAGACGGCTCTCAAAAGCCAGTCTAACTCTAAATATATATTGTTACAACTCTAAATATAGATTTGAGCTGGACTTTCTCAAAAAAACACATGAACTATAATTAGCTTTACTTTAAATATTTTAACCATCTTATCAAAATTATAAAAAATACTATTACATCTAAATGAAATTACTATGATTTCACATAACTATGTTCTTTCTTATACATAAAAATAATTATTTGAGATTAAATTTAATTAATAAATATTATAAAATATTTATATAATGTATTAATACAGAAAAAAGTAGAAAAAATTACTGAGAAAAATACAATATTTTGTTAATATTCTTATAATAATACCAACATATGAATAAACGTGAATAGCACCAACTTAAGGGGTTTTTGCCTAGAATAATACCAACTTTAGTTTATTACCTAACTTACCAAAAAATTTTGTCATATAATCTCCAACAATTAGATTTAATTATAACATGTTAGGAATGTTTTAGGGTAATACCCCTAAGTTGGTATTATTCATGCATCAATCAAAAGTTGGTGTTATTGTAGAAAAATAAACAAAAAATTGTATTATTCACGTTAATTCTACCAAAAAAGTTTGACACTTCTTATTTGTTGTATATTTTTCATTGTCTTGCCACTTTTCTTAACTGCCCTCTTTGCCCTCCCCCTAGCAAAAAATTGTGATTTTGTAAAATTATATCGCTTGTAAAATTACTATAATAATACCAACTTTAGTTTATTAGCTAATTTATCAAAATTTTTGGTCATATAATCTCCTATGGTTTGATTTTTAATATGTTAAAAATGTTTTAGAGAAATACCCCCATAGCCGTCCCGTTGCCATTTTGCTAATTTAATCTTATGGGAACCTGCATACTAGAAGTATACTGCAAAGAGTGCTCTGCATATTATTCTTTGGCTTGCGAGATAAGGAAATCGGAATTTTTGCGGGGGCGACGACACAACCCGTAGCCGTCCCGTCGCCATTTTGTTTTTCCTACATTGCGACCACTTAGGGTTCATAAGCAAAGAAATAAAGAATAACAAGATTGATTCGAAGAAGAAAGAATGGAAAAGGATCGAGATTAAGCTGATACCATGTTAGTAAACGCACGAAAAGGTCATTAATGGCGTTTACTCATCTTGCTTGATGCAAGAACAGGAGAGAGAAAATAAGAAATGAAATCTTGTTAATATTCTGAATGAGTACAGTTGTTTACCTACAACCCTATATATACTAGGCTAAAACATGAATAATGGAAGCTACATGATAGTACATACAATCACTAAAAGACAAGAATAAGAATGCTACTGGAATACAAAATTGTTGAAACTTATTACATGAGAGCTAGTATATTAACATCCCCCTCAAGCTTTGAATGGGGAACACATGCCAAGCTTGGACAAAAGAAAACTGAGATGAAGGAAGGATCTTGGTAAAGACATCAGCAAGTTGACTGGAAGTAGGTAAGTAAGTAAGCTGTAGTAAACCATCCATCACTTTTTCTCGGGTAAAATGGCAATCGATCTCGATGTGCTTGGTACGATCGTGAACAACCGAATTATGAGCAATATTAAGACCGGATATATTGTCGCAATGAAGAGTGACCGGTTTGAGGCTACAAACACCAAGCTCTTCCAAGAGGCGGGCAGTCTAGGTGACTTCCGAAGCAGCGGAAGCCATAGCACGATATTCAGCCTCGGAGGAGGACCGAGAGACCGTGGTTTGTTTTTTAGATTTCACGCAAATAGAAGACTTGCCAAGGAGAAGGAGATACCCCGTGATGGAGCGTCGAATGTCGATATAAGAGCCCCCATCGGAGTCCGAAAAAGCCTGCAGAGATAAATGATCAGTGGCCTGTAGGAGAATACCTTGACCGGCGGTGGAATAGACATAGTTGAGGGTGTGCTGGAGAGCTTGAAAGTGAGAATCAGTGGGAGCTTGCATATATTGACTTAGAGATTGAACCGTGAATGCAAGATCAGGGCGAGTGTGCGTCAAAAAATTGAGTTTACCAACAAGGGAACGATATCGCTTAGGATCTTCAAAAGGAGGCGAGTTGGCCTGTTGCAATTTGAGATTGAGAGGCAGCGGGGTAGCAACTCGTTTGAAGGAAGTTAAATCACTATCACGGAGAAGTTATTGGGTGAACTTATATTGAGACATAGCAATACCCTCAGGAAGATAGTTAATTTCAATACCTAGAAAGAACTTTTAGTGGCTCAAATCCTTGATAGTAAAAACAGTATGTAAATGACGCTTGAGATCATCAATGACAATAGGATTATCACCAGTTAAAATAATATCATCTACATAAACCGCAACAAGTGTGAGAGAAGAACCAATACGGCGGATGAAGAGGGAAGTATCATAATTTGACTATGAGAAGCCTTGCTTATGGAGCTCAAGATTGAGCTTAACAAACCACTGACGGGAGGTCTGTTTAAGGCCATAAAGGGACTTACGTAACTGGCAAACTGTATCGGGTGCATGAGAAAGACCAGGAGGACAAATAATATGAACCTCTTCATGGAGGTCACCATGGAGAAACGCATTATTAATGTCCTATTGGAAGAGAGATCAATTCTTTGAAGAAGCAAGAGCAAGAAGACAACGGATGGTTGTCATTTTAATAACGGGAGAGAACGTTTCTTGATAATCAAGCCCGTATTCATGTGTATAAACTTTAGCAACCAAGCGGCTTTGTACCGTTCGAGAGTACATCGGATTTCAACTTCACTTTAAACACCCATTTACAACGTATAGGCTTCTTGCCATGAGGAAGAGAGACAAGGTCCCACGTATGATTGCTGTCAAGGTCCTGTAATTCAGTTTGGATGGCTTGGACCCACAAAGGATCCTTGATTGCTGCATTGTATGTCTTAGGCTTAGTGTATGAGGAATGAGAGGAAAGAAATGTGGAGTGGGATAAAGGAAGATGATCATTAGAGACAAGATTGCACCAATGTGTAATTGCAGAATTGCAAACAAAGTCTCGAAGATGTGGTGGAGGCTTATGAGGCCGCAAGGATTTTCGAGGGAGAGGATCAACATGAGTAGATTGAGAGGAAGAAAAATAGGAGGACAGGTAAACAAGTAAAGAAGGCTCATTATGAGAAGGAGATGGTGGGGTAGGTGATAAAGTGGATGGTGACGGGTCAGAGGAAGGGGATTGAGGAGATAAAGTGTCTGGAGAAGACAAAAGATTGTCTTGAGTAGTGGTACTATCTTGAGAAAAGGATGGGGTTAATGACTGTTGGGTAGTAGATGAAAAAGGAGTAGTGGAATAGGTGGAAAAGTCTGGTAAAGGGGTAGTAGCAGGGAGATAAATATGGGAAAAAGGAGATGGGGAGGAAAATTTATCATGAAAAGGGAAATGAGACTCATGAAACATAACGTCTTGGGATACGGTGATGGTATTAGTAGTGAGATTGTACACACGATAAGCTTTTTGAGCGAAGGGATACCCCAAGAAAACACAAGGGTTGGCACGAGATTGAAATTCTATACGGCCTTGTTTTAATGTAGAGATGTAACAAAGGCAACAAAAAGTCCGAAGATGAGAAAGAGTGGGAGCGTGTCCATACAACTTCTCATAAGGAGAAATAAACCCAAGAGATGAAAGTGGCATACGATTAATGAGGTAGCAAGCACAAATAATACATTCGCCCCAAAAACGAAGAGGAACATTAGATTGGAAATAAAGAGCACGAGCCATTTCCAAGAGGTGTTTGTGCTTACGTTCCACAACACCATTTTGTTGAGGTGTTTCGGAACAACTGCGTTGATGGACGATACCTTTGGACTTATATAAAGATAAAATAGGACCATGACAAAGCTCTTTAGCATTATCGGAACGTATTGTTTTGACATGGCAATCAAAATGTGTTGCAATTTATTCAAGAAATTGTGTAAGATGTGTAACCGATTCGGATTTATGCTTCATTAAAAAAATCCATGTACACCTAGTAAAATCATCAACAAGTGTGAGAAAATAAGAGTAGGTTGGGTATAAGAACCCCACACATCAAGATGTAGTAGTTGAAAAGGTGCATCGGTTTTGATGGAACTAATTGAAAATGGTAATCTATGTTGTTTTGCTTTTGGGCAAACAGTACAAATAAAGTTTTGTTTAAGTTGCTTTACATTTATATCAGGACAAAGTAATTGCAAAGTATGAAGTGGCCCTAGGCGCAAATGCCAAAGCATAGGTGATGCTATCTTGTTAGTTGTATGAGAAGCTAATGTAGCACATGAAGGGACAACATGAGTATTATTACCAAGCATCAGAGGCTTTGTCATCGAAGGGTCCTGAACAAGACATTGAGAGTGAGTTAAGAGCAATGTAACATGATTATCAACACAGAAACGTTGAACAGAGATGAGATTAAAGTGGAAGTGGGGAACATAAAGAACATTATGAAGAACAAGATCATCAAATAACTGGACATCACCAATTTTATCAACACAAATATGACGACCATCAGGTAGAATAATATGATGTGCGGTACCTTGTATGGGACGAAGAGAAATAAAAGAAGTCAAGGAATGACACATATGATCAGTCGCGCCACTATCGATAATCCAAGTAGAGGGATTATAAGTGGAAATAAAGCAAGAAATACCTATAAGATGCGGAGTAGGAAGGAGTGGTGAAGAGTCCGAAGGAGAAGCATCCAGGTCAGAGGATATGTGTTTATTCAAGAGGGATAGAAGATTGTTAAATTGAGTGGGAGTAAGGTCGGTGGTCTCAATAGGAGAAATGTCAGAAGCAGAAACATCATGGACATTGGCAACAATCTTTTTACCAAGTTTAGGAGCATTAGGATAGCCATGAAGCTTGAAGCGGTCAACGGAATGGCCATTAATCTTGCAATAATCACAATAGTAACGAGATGCATGTTTGTGACCAGAGACCGTAGACTTAGTATTGGAAGTAAAAGACCTAAGGAATTGAGATTTGCGATCAGAGACAAAGGCAAGGGAATCAGGAGTAGGAGCATCAATGGTAGTAAGTTCCTTATGGCGTTGTTCTTGAAGAAGGAGCTGGTATGTTTGAGAGATCGTAGGAGGTTGATTGAGCATAAGAATGTTGGTACGAACTTGCTGAAAACTATCATGAACCTTCATAAGAAAGTGCATCATACGTTGCTCCAACTGTAAGGCCAAGAATTTCTTAGTAAGACCACAAGAACAACCATTACACTTGCAATAAGGTAAAGGACTAAGATGATCCAGTTCATCTCACACGGTTTTCATTTTGGTAAAGTAATCGACAATGTGCTAATTGGGAAGTTGGTGCATGTTCATATGTTTTTCTCGAAGAGAATATAACTGAGCAAGAGAGGCCTGGCCAAAACGCTCCTCAAGATTGGACCAAATTTCATACAATACATAATACTTATCGAAATAAGATGGTCCATAGAAGCAATAAGCCATCCAATTACCATATTATTACAACGAATCCATGCCTTATGATCAGAAGAAGAAGGAGAGGGTTCAGTAAGAGTACCATCAACAAATAACATTTTGTTCTTGGCGGTGAGACTAATGAGCATGGAACGTTTCCAATCGGAATAGCCGGTGCCGTCGAAGTGAGTAGAGACAAGTTTGGAGCCAGCATGATCGGATGGATGCAAATAATAGACACTAGAAGGATCTTGTGTGGAATCAACCGAAAAATATGGATGAAGATCGAAGAAATTAGGGTTCGTAATTACAAGAAGTAATGAGGCAGAAAGAAGGCGGAAGCAAAGAAATAAAGAATAACAAGATTGATTCGAAGAAGAACGAATGGAAAAGGATTGAGATTAAGCTGATACCATGTTAGTAAACGCACGAGAAGGCCATTAATGGCATTTACTCGTCTTGCTTGATGCAAGAACGAGAGAGAGAAAATAAGAAATGAAATCTAGTAATCATTTTGAATGAGTAGAGCTGTTTGCCTACAACCCTATATATACTAGGCTAAAATATGAATAATGGAAGCTACATGATAGTACATACAATCACTAAAAGACAAGAATAAGAATGCTACTGGAACACAAAATTGTTGAGACTTGTTACATGAGACTTGTTGAGACTTATTACATGAGAGCTAGTTAATATATATTTAAGGGAAAAATTATTAAATAAACAAATAACGACATAATAAAAAATAATGACATAGATATATAGTCTTGACTCTTTTCAAGAGAAGCGTTACTTAAAGGGCAAAGTAGTTCAATCAACACAACTTAAAGAGCTAAATAAGAATGTGAGCTTTATATTTTAAGGTCGTCTTCAGAGAGACGGTCTCTCACAAGAGTAGTTGTGTATTCCAAAAGTTAATTTTAAATTGTGTTAAATTTGAATAGTAAGCTTACACATTGCGGTAAAGTCCAATTAGACACAAAGTTGCATTTGCACTTGTCCATACTCACTTACCCACACAAAGACAGCTTTCTCCTGTGGGAATGGCAATTCAGTCCGAATCCGAATCCGATCAAAGTCCGACTTGATCCGAGGAAAATAATTCGATTTGAGTCCGAGGAAAATGTCATCCGACTCTGACTCCGACTTTATGATCTGAGTCCAAGTTAGAGACGGATCGAAGTTGAACCTTATTAAAAATCCGACACTCCGACCCTGAAGGAAATCCGACTTTGAATTTGACTTTTACACCAATATTTTGTTTCCTTTAAAACTCTAAACGTTACTAGTTCATGCTCTCTCTCATAATAATTGTAATTTTCGATTTTGGAAAACTACTTGGTATTTTTATTTAGATTAATCAATCAGAATACAACAAATCAGATCAAGAAAATAAAATACGCCAAATCAAAATGTGAGAAAATTTTGTTAAATTGTAGTTGTAGGACTATTTCTCTTGTTAAACTTGAATTCAAAGTATATATTTTTTGTTAAATTGTATTTGAAAAATATATTTTTGTTAATTTTGATATGCTTTAAAATCATTCATATAATATTACAATGATACTGTTTGATATTAATTCGACTCTGTTGGAGGTCCGAGAGTCCAAGTCGGGGCAAACTTAGAGTATGCATGATCCGACTCCGAATGGAGGTGGATTAAAAAAAGTCCGACCATTATCCAGAGCAAAATCAAAATATATATAATCTAAGCCGAGTCTGACGCATTGTTATCCCTACTTTCTCCTGAGTCCTAAGTCCTACCCAACTCCATGAAGGCTGAAGGAATCATCAATTAACAATTAACATACACCTTGCTGTCTTCCATTTGCCAGTCAATTCAGCAATTTGCTATGTGGGTCCCTTTTCATCACCAATTAAGCAAAAAAGCACATATTGTCATGTAGGCCCCACTTCAACTTCTTTGCTAAAATTAATGATTTGAGCTGGCCCATATCTATCTACCCTTTCCCGCTCTAGCATGCTCGCTTACTCACTTTTCTCCCTATTTTTACTAATCACTAGTACATCTATGAGATTAGAGAAAATTTGAAATAGATAACATTTTTAATAAAAAAAAACATGCAATAAGATCTAAATTAAACTTATTTTAAATATAAGCGTCTGATAATCCAGAGCACAAGTTCGAATCTATTCGCACTTAGTAAGTGCGAACAGTAATAAACTGGTAAAAAAAATCAAGTGTATGTTCACACTTAGTAACTGCAAACAGGTCAAATAGGGTCAACATACTGATTTTAAGACAAGAGTTGTTCGCACTTAGTAAGTGCGAACAGACTGAAAACCAAAAACAGGTTGTTCGCTGTTAGTAACAGCGAACAACCTGTTTTAGTTTTTTTCAGTCTGTTCGCACTTACTAAGTGCGAACAGCCCGAACCTAAGGTTTGCGGATTACACGCTTAGTTTTAGAATAAATTTGATTATGATCTTATTGTATGCTTTTTTTGATAAATAATCTTATTTATTTCAAATTTTCGAGATTAGAGATGTTTGGCAATTCATTGTTGATTGTTCGCCCTTGGTTATTGTTTTTTTAATTAGTTTGTTTACCAGCTGTAAATGTTGACTGTTTTTAAGCTAGCTGAAAAAGGACTAAGTGTTTATTTAGATGTTGGTAAATTTAAGTAATTGATGTTGACTGTTTTTTAGAGATAAAGTATATCAATAAACCAAAAGCAAACAAAAAAACTAACTAGAGTAGTTTTTATATTTTGACTTAAAAACCGACCTTTTAGCTAGCTTAAGCATTTACCAAACATATTTTTTTAATTGTTTGACATATCAACAAGTTAGAAAACAAAAAAACTAAGCAAATAGCCATAAGTCAAACACCCCTGCGATTTAGGACGTATTTTACTATTATCAATCTTATCTAGTCTCTATTAAAACTCACTTCACTTCTACTCAAACTAAATTTGTTAAGAAACTAAGCCAAACTTAATGCATAAAACTTTTATGATTTTCATTCATACACTAATTCTAAATTTTAATTAATCGTGAATAGTTTTAATTTTAGGATCACTTAACCGGAACATTATTATTAAAATGATGAACAACTAGTCTCTTAAGTGGCCGTCTCTTCGAGAAACGTATCTCAAGCCCAACCCATTAAACATTAATAGCTATTACTGCATTCTTAATGCCTACTTACATTATCTTTAATGTTTACTTACCGTATCCTTAATGTCGTCTACTTTCAATATGTTAATACTTACATCATTCTTAATAACTATTTACAATATTTTAAAAATATATATAATGGGCCGGCCCAATTGGAGAAGGTCTCTCAAAAAAACAGTCTCTTATAAGAATTTGTGAATGATGAAAGGTAAATTGTTAAAAAAAAGGAAAAAAAAATCAAAAATTTAAATATTAAAAGTTAATAGTTAAAATTAGAAATAACTTAATTGATTTCTATTTTATTTTTTCTATTTTTCAATTTTTTTATTATTGTATTGCTTTTTTTATTTTTATAAAAATGACTTGTTGTATAGGTAAGAGATTATATTGATGCATTCTTAGCAAATACCCCATGTAGTGGAGATTATTTATGTTTAGTCAAAAGTTGGAATTCTTGTAGAATAATCAATAAAAGGTTGAAGTATTCTGGCTAATTTTTTCTAACTTTAATACGACGATCTCAAAATTTTAGATTATGTAAATCCAAATCCAAAATAAATATTTAAAAAATATTATACTATCTTCTATTCAGCCTATTAGTCTCATTTGATTTTTCACACTTGTTGAGACAACATTTTAACCCTTTGTATCTCTAATTGTTTTTAATTAAAAATTATAAAAAGTAGATATTAATAATCTTTGTATTGAGACGAATCAAACAAGATCCTACATGACTATGTTTTAACTTATAGGTTAAGAATAAAATACAAATTAAAAATGATAAGTGAATAGTAAAAAAAAATCAATGAGACTAATGGGTTAAATAGGAGGGAGTATTTATTTATTTAAAAACAATTTATATAATCAATTACAAAGTCTACTTAATCAAAGCCCAAATTTTCATTATTGTGCCCAATGACTCATGAACAATAAAAAATAATATTTCGTTGGATTTAATACTACAACAAACTTAGCTTTTTGCGACATTGGATTTAGTGGCATTAAAAAATGCCACTAATTCATATTTTTAGTGTAATAATTATTAGTTTTTATTTTAAGTTCCACCATAAAGTGATTTAGCGACACTTAATTTGGTCTTTAGTGGCATATGTAATTGTCACTATAGTCTATAGTGGCATTTGTGAGAAATGTCACTAGATCCTATGTCGCTAAAAGCTTTAGTGTGACTTTTTAATATGCCGCTAAAGGCTCTAATAAATGTCACCAAATCCTCTATATACACTATAAGAAATTTGAAATAGCGACATTTAAATTACATGTCGCTAAATATATCCCACTAAAAGCAAATTATGTTGTAGTGTAATAAAATATTATAAGTGATGATTATTTTTTTCATCAATGTTAAACAACTTTTTATATACTTATAATAATTAACTACAACATAAAAGATTTCTCCCCCTAAAATCTTACTCCTTTTTATAACTTCATTGTTCTCATTTAAAAAAACAAATATTATTGAATAAAATCTTATATATCACTAATTAAATCTAAGTCATATAATAACTACAACATAAATCTTATTGAATACTTGGGATATTGAATACTTGGGAGTTGAGGGTATTAGGCTAATTGTCAAGAAGTCCCTTTGACCAAGGGTCAAGGTCAACGGGTTCAAGGATTGTCAATATAAAAAGTCAATAATAATTATTAACATAAATCAAAATTAAATGTTATCGTAACACTAATAGATAAGAGTTTTTGTAATGTATTAATTAGGGATGGGAATGGGTCGGAACAGGATCAGGTCCAACTATATCAAAATCTAGACCCTATTTTTTTTATTAAGATATTAAAATGATGATGAAATGTAAGGACATAAGCATTATTAAGATATTAAAATGATGATGAATAATGTTATTTCCGTCTAAAATTTATAATATAAATATATAAGACGATTTTTTATGGAAATAACAAATACCTATCCGTAGTTTAAATTGATCATATCAATTTTGTGAGAAATCTTGTTAATTTATTGATGAGAAGCTCCACAATATTGCAATACTAGAAAGTAGTTTTCAAACATCCATCATTTGACAAATTAAATAAATTATAAATTTGTTGAAATTATTCAATAAATTAATAATAATTTAATAGACTATAATTAATCATAAAATTTTTGGAGTTTCGACTTGTTTTCAATTAAAAGTTGAATGGGGTCTACAATAGTTTGGTTAAAAATTTGATCGGATTTACAAAAGTTCGACAATAAATCGATTCAGGCTAAGTTAATTTTAGCCAAATTGAGTTTGATTTCGTGCATAATCTGGGTGGAATATGACTCGATTCGGTCACTATTAGCTTCGGATAATCTAGTCTAATAGTTATATATCGTTTATAAAAACCGATCGCGATTTAAATTCCCTTCTATAATTTTCGGTTGTCAGCCGATTCGAGTGCAATTTCTATTCGTATAATGTCGTGATACATAAATTATTATATTTTTAAATTGAATGACTTTTGATTTCCATTCAAGTTTTTGGGTGGGATCACACTTATAACATCTCTAAAAACAACAATTTCATAGTGGAAATCTTGTACAATCTAAAAGGAGGATGATACAACAATAACAATACTATAAATGCAAATATACTTGTACATTTTTGTTCCTTGACGTCAAAATGCAGACAATTTTTGTAATGGATGAGTTAGGATTTAGAGTACAAAAATCTTATTCCAATTTAGCTTGATGAAAAATTTTAATGTGAGTCTTATATAGATTAGTCTATACTATTTTAGCGTGAACCAATTTAAAATATTAAATATTTATTAATGATTGTATTTTATTGTACGTACTAGATAATCCTCGTGCGATGCACGGTTTTTTTCATTTTATTGTTTTTTATAATATTTAAAAAAATAAAGAAAATGAATTTTAAATTATTGATTATTCATTTTCAATGAATTAATAATTGCATATAATAGTTAATATTTGATTTAATTTTAATTTTAATTTTACAAATACTATTGTCTATTTTATAAGTTTTGTACAATATTAAATAATGTTATTTTAATAATATTTTAATATTTACTAAGTAAGAATAACAAAATATGTTTAAAATAAATTTAATATTTAAAATTTTATTGAGAGGTAGATTACTTTAACCAATTTCATTAATGCATTTACATATATTGATTATATAAACCAATTTCCAATTTATTAATTATTATGATAATATATTCATTAGGATTAAACAACATATTAGGATGACATCATCATCCTTCATTGAAGGGAAAATTTTAATCCACAAAGTGACACTTTATTAGTTTGGGGGTATGATGATGTAAGCGTGTTTTATTTTAGTTATAGTTATAGATTTGTCAAATACTCCAAAAAACTATCTTATTTTGGTACATTTAAAGATGAGTACGAAAATAGTGTAGACCAAGTCTAAAAATATACTTCCTTCAAATGACATAAATGGTTCCATTTACTTTTGACACACCATTTAATGCACTATCTCAATACTAAATATCCTAATTGTACATGATTAAAAATTATAAAAATTTAATATTAATAAATTTACATTGACACAAATAACATAGATGTCACTTGAATATATTTTAACATTTATTAAGAATAAAATATAAATTAAAAGTGATAGATAAATAGTGTCAAAAAATAAAATGAGATAGCTAATATGAATTGGAGGTTGCTTTATGAAAATTTCTATTGATAAAGTATGATTGGAATTTGGTATAGAACTTTCTAAAAAGAGAAGTTCTTTAGTCACGCTTTCACACACACTTGACACTCTCTTCTTGTTACATGAAGTATATATATAGTACTAAATGGGAAAGGAAAGTTAGGAATATAAAACAACAAATGTAAAGCAAAATATATATATATATATATATATATATATATATATATATATATATATATATATATATATATATATATATATATATATATATATATATATATATATATATATATATATATATATATATATATAATATTATCAATTAACTATCTAACACTATTAGAAACTATCTAACACTATTAGAGTGACACTTGGCAAAGTGCTTTCAAAATGCATTGCATAGTTACTAGGGATGGTCATGGGGTGGGTCTGGAGCGGGTCCAACAAGACCCGGACCCGGACCCTTTTAATTTTTTGAGATCCAGACCCGGATCCGGACCCTAAGGGTCTAAATTGATGGGTCTAGGGTCCTTAATGGGTCCTTAGTGGGTCTAAAAAAAGTCTCTTTGATTTGTCAAATTTGAAACATTTGCAAGTCATTATATTTTTCGTATATTTGTACGAGAGTTATTATTGTATTTTACAAATATTTAATAGTAATTTAACATCTAAACTCGCATAGCATCACCCATATACGCTTAAATTCTATTATAAACACTAGTTCGAGTCCATGAAATAAGAGTATTTGGGTTAGCACTTAGCAAGTAGCATATATATTATTTATATATATTATGATTATATGAAAAGAAATCAAGTGTTGGGGGAAGAATTCATACGTAGTAGACAAATAAAAATGGACAATTTAGTATTTAAAAGGGTCCGAAGGGCGGGTCCAGGGTCCGAATATTAGACCCGGACCCACCAATTATTTTTTAGATCCGGATCCGATGGGTCTCAAAAAATAAGACCCAGACCCTTAAAAAAGGGGCGGTTCTAGGGCGGGTCCAACAGGGTCCTGGACCTGTGACCATCCCTAATTGTTACACTAGGCATAAGTTCTCACTTTATAGTACATTACATTAGGGAATATAAAGTGACATGTTAAAAAAATAATTATCTAATATTTATAAGTCTTACATTATTTATGGGTTAGAATACACATTAACAATATTAATAACTTATATTAACATTAATGTGAATTTGTTGAATTTATTTCACCACTAATTTTTTTATAACAATTACAATTACAACCACTTCAAAAATTGCATTGTTAGTGAGACACATGGCAATGCACGAGATTTTTTAAATTTTCATGTATATAGTAATTTAATTATTTGATAATTTTTTCTTAGCAAAATTATTAATTATTTAAATATAAAAAGGTATTTTATAATTATATTAAAAAAGTTACATACTTGATCAAAGTAGATAATTCAAAATTAGTCTCACATGAATTATATGTAAATATAATGAAGAGTTAAAGTCTTTTATATTTGAATGATGAAAATAAGTAATGAATATGAGGGAGAGGTAAGGATTTTATATTGATAATAATTAATAATAAGCAAATAAGAAAGAATATGATTTAAAGTGACACGTGGCAAATAATTAAAGTTCCCCAACTCGCATTCTACATCTGCCACGTGTCAAAGTAGTATCTCAATTAGTATATGTATATGATATGATATGATATATATATAACGTGGCATTTTATTAAATTAATTTATCCAAAACATTAAAAAAAAAAATCTATGTAACACTTTTTGTTTTAATATTAAATTATTAAAATTCTTTGTTTTTATAAAAGAAAATCACTAAAAGATAAGATATTGAAAATTTTTCGATTTGACGATATTCATAAAACATACGCAAATGTAGTTTATTGATCTTTTATTTTGTCGATAGTAAAATTAAACCCCTTTAACTTTTAATTGATAAAAATCATTCTTACAACTTAATTTCAATGAAGAAAAATAATTGAATTAAATTTTATCAATTCATCATTATCATCCTCAACCCAATATTCCGCATAATTAAGAGTGCGGGGGGAGGAAGGTAGCAGACTAATTATACACGTGCCCTCCAACGTGAGTGCAAGTATAAGTACGTTCACTCAATTTATCCCAAAAAATAGATTCCTGTGAAGATAAACCACATTATAATTTTCATCAATTAAAAGTTAAAAAGTTTAATTTCACAATTCACAATTCACAATTCACAATTCACAATAATTAATAACCACATTCTTCGCTAAACATATGTTAGTTATGGAATCTATCCTTCAATATTTTCCTTCGTTTTCAAGTAAATACCATTGAAGCGTTAAGCATAATTGCTTGGTCCTTAATGCTTGTTGTTAGTACTTTAATTAAGTATTTAATCTTTGAAGTGTTTCAACTTGTATAACTACCCCCATTTAATAGTAGTATTATTCTACTAACTACGCTTAATCAAAGAATATGAAGAGTTCAGAAACAAAAATATATACAACTCGTCTTGTATGAAACCGATTTTATCATTCTATACTCTTAGAATTTCACATATTACAACTATTTTATATATATATATATATATATATAGTTAATCAAAAAAATCCGACAATTGGACATTTTTTTTTTATCATCTTATTTAAATTTTAAATAAATGTAATAGACTGCGAAAACTGAAGTAATTGACTACATACATTTTGCATATATTTTTCTTTGCCCTCTTGTTTAAAAATATATGCATGATTTATCGCTATCTTTCTCTAACTTTAATTTTGTGAGGAAATACTTTTGTTGATGAGTATGACAAAAAGAAATGGATAAAAATTCAATTTTGTTAAAAGGAATCTCAAACATTCAAAATTTGATGCCAAAATTTCAGATCTATACAAATTTATCTAACAAACCTCATCCACACTGTTTTTTGAGTTTTTACAATCATTTTTGATCATAATATAACCACAAAATACTATCAATTTATCATCATATAACATATTGATCACACAGTGGGAAGAGATCAGATGGTTGAGAATCCATCAGTTCTTCATCTTTCTGCTCCAAATCCTTTGTCTTTCCTTCCACTATACTTTATCAATTCTGCAAATTGTACATAAATTTTAAAATATTATTACAAACCCATTAATTGAGTAATAATATGCATTTCCATCAATACTTTTAGTTGATTAAACGTAAAGCAAACACAAAATAAAGCACACTCAAAACAATTAAAAATAAAACCCACAAATATTTTTAACCTAAAATGCATAATTATTAATTACAGTTCATGAATAATGAATTCTTCAGAAAAATTCAAAACCCAGATCATGAAATTTGATTCTAACTGCACAATTTAAATACCCAGATGAAATTCAAAAATTAACTGATTGGTCATAATTTGATAATTCACATACCCAGATAAAATTAACTGAAGTAATAAATTCTTCAGAAAAATTCAAAACCCAGATCATGAAATGTAATTCTAATTGCATACCCAGATGAAATTATTCGAAAATTAGCTGAAAATTGGTCATAATTTGATAATTCAACACAAAAAAAAACCTAATCAAAGAGTAAAATTAAGGAATAAAGAGAGATTTACCATCTTGTTGTTTGCAACTAGGAGGATCTTCAAAAAGCGACAAAGAAAGCTGTTTCTGAGCCATACCAATATCAAACAAAATAATTCCAGATTTAGGATCAAAAACAGTGATTTCTTTAACAGGTAACCAAATGAATAATTCTTCTTGTGTTAATCCTTCAACACCCATAAGTTCTCCATAAGTAAGATTAGCTCTTACAACACTCTCAAATAATACCCTGTTTTCGAACTTTGTTAAACATGGACCATCAAGAAAAACCTCTAAAAGACCATTTTCATCATTGAATTCATATGATTTTACTTCTTTAGGAAGAAGACCTGCTGGAAGACCCTTCTTCTTTAGAAGTTCATGGACTGTAATGGAGGATGAAATGGAGGGAGAAAGTGAAAAACAGAGGATGAAGATTGTAAGTATGGAGATTTGAATTTGAATTTTAGCCATTTTTATTTGAAAAAAAATTGTGGGATGATGAATTTTGGGGAGAATGAAGAGGTTTTTTGGGGTTTTAATTTTGATTGGATTTAAGTTATTTGAGGAGAGAGAATTGGGAAAGGAGGTTAGGAAGAGAGAAAGTTTAAAAGGGTATTTGGAGGTATGAGATTACTTCTTTGCCCTTCATGCGGTGGATGGAATTAGGAATTCATGGAGGTGCCTCGAGGCTTGGTTTTGCTGCTAGCCTTGATATCGTCTGTTTAAGCGACATATTTCAAGTTGACTCCATTAAAGATTAAGTTTTTAGTTATTCTGTTTTTTATGTCTACTTTAAATATCTTAAATGTCTACTTACATCATTTTTAAATAGGTCTGTCCAATTAAAATAGTCTCTCAAACGAACACTCTCTTACAAGAATTTGTGTTGGTTTACACTATTTTTGTTTGTGGCATTATTTTGAAAGTGGTATAGGGTGAAATGATTTTAACTAAGAAATGTAGGATTTGTGATATAACAAATTTTTGTAAAAGTATCCATTTTTAATTAGGTTGATCCACAAAAGAAAATGTAAAGTATGTTCCTTAATTGACATTAAGAATATTATAAGTAGACATTTAATATATTGTAAGTATTACACGCTTACTTAGTGGGCATTAAGGATATTGTAAATAAGCATTAAGCATAGGTAATTAGGCATTAAGGATGATATAAGCAGGAATTAAGGATACGGTGATCAGACATTAAGGATGTTGTAAGTAGACATTAAGAATAATATAAGTAAGAATTTGAGATATTGTATGTAGACATTAAAGATATTATAAGTAGGCATTAAAGAAGATATAAGTACGCATTAAAATGATGTAAGTAAGCATTAAAAATACAGTACGTAGGCGTTAAATTTTAATTGGTTGGGGCTGAGAGACGGTCTCTCACGATACCAACTTTAGTGATATATAGTTCTGTGCCACAAACTCATGGTGTTGGTCCAAAGTTGACCTCTTGCCGATGTTTGCTGAGGACCGAAAATGTTCTTGGACCTGAAATCCAGTGTTAATGAACCAACATTTAGTTGTAAGAAGCCCAGGTTATTAAGTAGATATTGTATTGTATTTGTAGTGCTACGTACATTTAAATTATAAGTTAAATCATTTAAAAACCCAATTATAGTGTAATCCTAAAGTCTAATTAAGCATTTTTACAAATTTTTAAATCCAATTCTAAATCAATAAAAATTAAAAATGATGAGAAAATCTTTAGAAAAGCCTAGAAAATAGATTAAATTAGTATATTATAAATTTTAATAATGAGAAATATATTCAATCATGAAATATTCTCCACCTTCACACAACTCATTACTCATGAAATATTCTCTTATTTCAAATTAAACTTGCAAGAAATTACACTTGCAAGAGGAGTTTTTTATTAGAGAGAACACTTATTATATAGTAATAAATTAGTTGACATTTATTAAAATACCTCATCAATAAGTAACCAATAGTTTTTGCCAAATCATCATTTAATGTAAGATTGCCACTTAGAATTTTCCAAGACTTTTAGTATATAGTATGATTAATAAACTGAAATTGATTTTACTTGTTTTGAAGGAATTTATAGATTTCAAATTGTTAAAGAAATTAAAAATGTCAAAAAATATTATTTGACTGAGAATAAAATAAAATAAAAATAATATTTTTGACAATAAAAACTGAACTACTTTTTTATTTTATATGTCACTCTGATGAAACATACTATTTAAATGTCACCGAAATCAATCTAATAATACTTTCTAAGAATAATTAGAGAATTGTAAAATTTTTGGTACTTTTTAATTTTTTAGGTGAGAGAAAATAATGTAGTGTAACGTGCTATTTTAATTGTCATTGTAAGCAATCAATTAATACTTTCTAAAAATAATTATAAAATTGAAAAGAAATGCCAGCCGTGTAAATTTTTTGTCATGTAAACACAATCATCCACTAATTTTTTGACATTTGGTAGAGCTCTTTATTAGTTGCCATGTGTAATTTACAGTTCCTTTAATATGTTTTATGATGTTAAATTGATAACTTACAATTTTAAAATAATCAATATGAAAGACGAGCTAATTATATGAATCTGTCTCATGGTGAAACGGTCTTAAACAAGACGAGCTAATTTATTTGTGTTCAAAACATAGTTTCAAATTAAATCTATGTTTTAAACATAAGTCAATAAGTCAAACGTAATCGAACCCAATTGAAGACCTATTGAATTTGACAAAAGAGGAAAATAAACCTATACTCCAACTAATATTTTTTAAGTTCGTTTTCTATGAGACTATCTGATTATAAGATGAGCCTAAAAGATTGATTTTTTTAGAAGAACGAAATTTGTTAATCGATTTACATTAATGTTCTAAAATGGTTTAAATTTTTTTTTATTTGTTGTATCTTTTATTTAAAAGAATTCTAATTTAGGTCAGTCCAATATAAATTATCTCATCATAAGGCGATCTTAAAAAAAATGAGTATATATTTTTTTTATTACATAAAAATCAAAATTCATATTCCTTACTTGCTTCCTCCAATATCAAGTCCAAATTGTAGATAGTATAGCCCAAATGCTTTTTCCAATATCAAGTCCAAATCGAAAATTTGAAATAAATAAAATTATTTATCAAAAAAAGCATATAATAAGATCATAATCAAACTTATTTCAAAACTAAGCGTGTAATCCGCAAATCTTAGGTTTGGCCTGTTCGCACTTAGTAAGTGCGAACAGGCTGAAAAACTGAAACAGGCAGTTCGTTGTTACTAACAGCGAACAACCTGTTTTAGGTTTTCAGTCTGTTCGCACTTACTAAGTGCGAACAACTCTTAATATTAAAATCAGCATGTTGACCCTGTTTGACCTGTTCGCAGTTACTAAGTGTGAACAGACACTTGGTTTTTTTTTACCAGTTTATTACTGTTTGCACTTACTAAGTGCGAACAGACCCGAACCTGTACTCTGGAGTATCAAGCGCTTATATTTGGAATAAGTTTGATTTGGATCTTATTGCATTCTTTTTTTTTATTAAGAGTCTTATCTATTTCAAATCTCATTTATGCAGGGTCACCGCCTCCTTCGAGAAGTCAAGGTTCTTAAAATATACTCTCCCGTTCCATTGAATTTGAAATATTTTTCATTTTGGTTCGTTCTATTTAATTTGTATCATTTTTATTTTTGAGCAATAGCTTACCATTTTCTTTAAATATCATCCATACATTTCAACTCTTTTATAATTTCATCAACACAATTCATTCTCTCTCTCTCTCTCTCTTTATTATTACTACTTTTTTAAAAATCTTCCTCTTTCTCTTTGATGCAACTCTATTAGGACAAATGAGTAATAGCAAAAAAAATCTGGGTTATTGAATATTTATATTTGCTTTAAATTTATTTTGTTTTGTAAATTAGAGTGAAAGCCTTATTATTATAATTAGTTTCATTAACAAGAATAATAATATATTTAAAAGAGTAAATTATAAAACAAAATCAAAAATAAAAAAAATATAATATATTTTGAAGCGTGATTTAGTGATAGATTTTATATCTTATGTTATATCGGGTAATATATCCTTATTATCAAACAATCCAGAGGCATTCGTTAGCATGGATTAACTTTGTTAAGAATACATTCTGCATCGTAATATATCCTTATCAACTTTGCGTAAAATAAATACCATGTGAATTTGCATCATCGAACAAGAGACTTTAACATTTTGTTTGTACAGAAAGAAAGGGGAGAGATTTCGAATGATAAAAGATCCATATTTTGAATAACAAAAAGGGAGGGGAGAAATTTGGAGAGGAATGGTTTGGAGGGAAATTATAGATTAACATTATTAAGAATACAATCCATCCTAAAGTGGAAAGATTTGCTGGTTAAACACTTATTTTTCTTTCTTTTTCCTTTTCTTCCCTTCTAAATAAACAAGATGCAATGTCCCTCCTAAAGGTGTTCATCGAGTCATTGGGTTAATTTCAGGTAAGGTGTTTCGGGTCAATTTGAAATCGGGTTTTGTTTCCATTTTTTTTTTTTACAGAATGATAAATCATTTTTAAAGTTGGGTCAAATCGAATTGGTTATTAGATCGGATAAATTTCAGATTATCGGGTCTATAAAGGACTCCCTCCTTACCCCTCTCTTTCATTTCCTTTTTTTTCTCCTATTTTGCTATCAGGTGTATAAATGTAGCAAATTCTGGCCAACAGCCAACCTCCAACATCAAGTAACGCAATGTTGACTTAGTTATCTTGTACTTTCGTATGAGATTCTTGTTTATTCTTGACAACTTCACTAATAAAAAAGCTTAAATTCATGATTATAAGGATATGTTCATTACTCTATTACACCTCCAACGAGAAATACAATATAAATTTCTTCTTATTTGAACTATATGATTATAAGGATATAAATTTCTTCTTAAATTCAAAACTGTTATTAGTATAATATTTATGAGGAGCCTATATAATCTTCTAAGGTTATTAAATTTGTATAGGACCTTGAAATGTCTCTATCAGATATTAGGTGTCATTTGATACAACCTCCTATTCAGCCTAATTGTCCCATTTAGTTTTTCACACTTACTGAGACTACATTTTAACCCTTAATATCTCAAATTATTCTTAATTAAAAATTATAAAAATGTGATATTAATAATTCTTGTATTGAGACGAATCAAACAAGATCCCACTTGACTATGTTTTAGCTTATAGATTAAGAGTAAAGTACAAATTAAGAGTGATAAGTGAAAAGTGCCCAAAATAAAATGAGACATTTAGGCTGAATAGGAGGGAGTATTATTTTTTTTTTTGATTATAAATAGAAAATAAACCAAATGAGTTTGGCAAAACAACTTTTAAAATAACTTTTGGTTTGTTTTGCAAAACCACAATAGAAAAACATGATACATTTTACGCAAAACTTGACCTTCAAACCCAACTCTAATGTTACAGTCTTATTTTGTGAGGACTAATGAGTTAGGTTTGTTGTTTGGGTCTTGGTCTAATGAATAATTATTACATCAAAACTTTAATATTCTTACATGAGGCATGACCAATTACACTAGACTCACCTCATACTTGATTTATAGACTCGAACCTCATATAGACCCAACATCACCCAACATGTAAGCCATGTATATTCAAAGTGTTTAGATTTTTTTCGAAAGTCGACAGGTCAGTGTTTGTTCTTTATCCATATGAAAGCGTAAGGGTTTGCCATATCAAATCTTAAACGAACCTTAGACGAAAATTTGAAATAGATAAGATTCTTGATCAAAAAAAAGCATGCAATAATATCCAAATCAAACTTATTTCAAATATAAGCGTTTGATACCCCAGAGCACAGGTTCGGGTCTGTTCGCACTTAGCGAACAGTAATAAAATGGTCAAAAAAATCAAGTGTCTGTTCGCACTTAGTAACTGCGAACAGGTCAAACAGGGTCAACATGTTGATTTTAAGACAAGAAGCTGTTCGCACTTAGTAAGTGCGAACAACCCGAACCTAAGGTTTGCGGATTACACGCTTAATTTTAGAATATGTTTGATTCTGATCTTATTGTATGCTTTTTTTTGATAAATAATCTTATTTATTTCAAATTTTCACCTTAGACCCTATCTAATCATGATTCAACCCATTAATTTGGACGCAACTACCCAAATATGATTCGATCCATAACTAGTTTTCACCTGATTTGTACCTAAATTCAACAAATGGACTCGGGCCCAATCTAAGTGCATCTAGAGTCATGACACATATGCTATAAGTTGGTGGCATATTAGTTTAATTTTGGTCTCTAAAATGGTTTATATATTTATCGTACAGACCCTCTCTTGAGAAACCGTCTATACTATAGACGTTTCGCAAGAGTCCAGCCCATATCTCCCTTTTAACTTACAAAACCATCAATCAATTTTTTTTTAATTTATCAATTGGGCCAGCCCAAAACTTGAGACGTCTATTGTATAGACGGTCTCAAGTAAAAACTTGTGATTTACGTAAGGATAGAATATATTTTTGACCCTTAATCCATCATATATGGTGGATTTATCTTTGAGTTTAAAATTTTCAATTCCTATGACTAAAGATTTTGGTTTGATACTCAAAATAAATAACGCTGTCTAAAATCTATCTTAAATCTATCCCAATGTTACAATATTTGTTCCGAGTATCAAACCAAAATCAATCCCAATTTAAAAATGTATCTTAAATCTATCCCAATGTTACAATAACACTGTAATAATACCAAATATATTGGTGGCTTGACCTGACCCGCCGACTCGCTAACCTACATTCTAAGTGGCGGGTCAATTTATTTTTTAAAAAATTAAACAATTTGGGTCGGATACCCGACTCAATTTAGACGGCTTGGGTCATGAGCCACAAAATACATTCAGTCAGTCAGTTAGGTACCCATCTATCCTTTATATTAGAGGAAATTTCATTTTTCTAAATTTTTCTAGAATATTAATGTTTCTTGGCATATTAATAAGTATTACTGTGTATTAGTAGGCACACTAAAAGTTAAAAAAAATTTGATGTACCATATCTTAGTTTTTAGTCAATCTTTAAAGTGTGTGCATGACTCCAATTCCTCACTCCCTCTTTATTTCAGACTTCTTCGTTATCTAATTTTCAAGTCTAGCTTCGTTTAATTTAAATTCTACTACAAATTAAAATGCTCGAATTGGCCAAGTTAAAAATTCAATAGCAAATGCTTATTGTGTTGGTTGCATCACATATTAAAATTTCGCATCAAAAATTTAAAAAACTGACACAAGTAAAAATCGGGTACCCGGTGTCCACACCCAACATAACTGAGTACTCGAAATCGGGTTATCCGGATAAATTGTGCCGAGACACGAGCCGTTAAGAAAGATACCCAACTAATCGGATAACCGGCTTTTCGGATACTCAAAATGCCGAGTGCCCGCAAATGAACACCCCCAGCCAAACATGCCCTTACTTAAGTTTACATTATTGTTGTTTTAGTTTTTAGATCTCGAAATTGTAATAAAATTCTAAATCAATAAGATCTAAAAAAAATATTGTGTATATCTGAACAATAACAATAACAACAAAATAAGACTAGCAGCAATAGTAGCAACACCACTAGCAATTGTAACAACAAGAACAATAGTAACAACAAAAGCAATTACAGCAATAACAATAAAAATAACAATAACAACAATTTCCATAAAAATAAAAAAAACAAAAAAACAACAATAACAATGACAATATTTACTACATAAACAACATCATCAACAACAACACCTAAAACAACATAAACAACAACAACAACAACAACAACAAAAACAACAATAACAATAACAAGAATAACATGTCATCACCATCACCTACCACCAACAACTACTAAAACACTAGCAGCAGCAGCAGCAACAACAACAACAACAACAATAACAATAGCAGCAACAAAAGCAACGATAATATCAACAAGCCAACAACAACAATAACAATTGAAAAAGCAACACCATAACCAACAACAACAACAACAATAGCCCTAAAACTAGCCCTAAAACTGATCACTTATATATTTATCAACCTTTTCTTTTCTTTTTTTTTCATGTGGGACCCTTTGTGTACACTCAATATTTCATCTTCAAACCAATGATCACATCATTCATTTCCTCTCTTTTAACGATATAATTTGTCTCCTTGCTCTGCTTCTTCAGCATGAGACCTTATTTCTTTACCATCATGTCAAGAAGACTGGATACAATTAGGAGTACTCCAACTTCCAGGTGTCGAGGACACATTGAGAAGCTATTCACACATGTTCTCTAGCAATTCAGTATGCCACCTATTGTGTTACATTTTTCTGATCAAACCTTCAGTCTGATCACACCTTCGGTCTGATCAAACCTTCGTGAATGATTCAAATTAGTATTAAAGTGTTTTCTTTAGAGTTACTCACTACAAAAAAAATGCAATTTTTCAACCACCCAAAACAGTCGGAATTTAGTCGGTATAGAGCTATACTGACTAAATTATGACTTTTCTGGGTTAGTCGGCTCAGATTGGTCGGTAAAACAATTTAGTAGGAAATTAATTGGAAATTTCCGACTACTATACCCATTTAGTCGGAAATTTCCGACTGCCCATTTAGTCTGAAATTAGTCGCTAAGCACAATTTAAGAATTCATCCCAAAATAACAATAAATAAATAAATAAAAATTTTCCGACCAGATTCTGACAACCAGGTTGGTCGCAAAAAAAAAAGAAGGAAAAACTTGAATGAAATTGCCACGTCATACCTACTTGGTGCCAGTCTGGCACCCACGTCACGCCCACGTGGTGCCTACATGGCACACACCTGCACAATAACTCCCCCAATTGCTTTGAGAGGTTTCAAACCGCTGACCTCTCGGTTATTACACCAAGACTCCAACCACTAGGACACCTCTTAATTAGTGATACTTTAAGCAATGTTATCATACTTATAACATAACACTTCTATCACTTAGATTATTATTATTATTATTATTATTATTATTATTATTATTATTAGTATATTAGTATAGTATTAGTCGTATTAGTGCATTATTACCCGTATTAGTGTAGTACTCCTATATTATTACTTATATTTCTTTATAAGTAGTCGTAATAATGTATTAGTAGTCGAATTAGTGCATTATAAGTATATTATTAGTTATTAAACTTTTCGAGCATCGACAAATTAAACTAGTAAGACAAAATAAATTAATAATGCAAAACTATTATTATTATTATTATTATTATTATTATTATTATTATTATTATTATTATTATTATTATTATTATTATTATTATTATTATTATTACTATTATTATTATTTTATTATTATTATTTTATTATTATTATTATTATTATTATTATTATTATTATTATTATTATTATTATTATTATTACCATCATCGTATACTTTTCGAGTTCCGACAAAATAAACAAATTAAACTAATAAAACAAGTTGAAAACAACTCATATACTTTTCGAATTCCGACAAATTAAACTAGTAAGACAAGTTAAAGAAAATAAATAGAAGTCGTGCATTTTAATCTAATAAAATAAGTAAAGTTATTACTAACCAATGTAAATAAATCCCCTCAAAAAAAAAAAAAACAAAGTAAATAAACAAAAATTTCTTAAAACAAATGACAAAGGAACGAAATTAATAAAACAAAATTTGGGAGACAATTGTAAGTGATTGGCAGAGACAATGAATACATTACAAACCGCAAATTATCACAAAATTGAAAAAAACTATTACCGACTGAATTTTAGTCCGAAGTTGGTCGAAATTTTTTCCGACTAAGATTCAATCGGAAATCAGTTGGAAATATTAAATTTATAATTTTATTTTTTTTTGCCAAATTTAAATTGCGATTGAAGACAATTTTAGTAGCAATTTAGACGGAATTTCCGACTAAACCGTGTTAGTCGGAAAATCAATCGAAAATTTCCGACTGTTCCGATTAGTCGGTGCTTTTTTGATCGGTAAGTTGCATTTTTTTTTGTAGTGGCTTGCAGTGATTTATTTTTGAACATCTTTTGAAATTCCTCATATCAATTTGGAGTTGGATCATTTATAAGCTTATCAACTCTTTTTTTATTTTTCCTGCGACACTTAGGATCGATGTACTCTGATCAATTGTAGCATTAATAATTATATTACTTTGGTAAATGGTACTCCCTCCGTTCTTTTTTGATTGTCCACATTACTATAACGGGTAGTTTCAAATGTTTGTCCCATTTCCTAAAATGGAAAGTTTTGATTCCATTTTTGGCACTCTCTCTCTTCTAATTTACGGGATTCTTTGAGAATCCTTCCTTCCCTCATTATGACATCTCTCTTTTTTGGCGATTCTCTCTCCTTTCACATAACTGCTCTCTCTCTCTTCTGAAACGCCATTTTCGTTTCATATTTCAAGCTTTGCCCCCTGATTTACCTTTATTTCGGTTCATTTTTTTTGGACTAAAATACAGATCGTCTTATTCTCTACATTTTGAGGTAAGTTTCGTGATTTTTGGTGGTTGGCTTCAAAAACGTCCCCTGTTCTTGAGGTTTGTTTGACGGTTTTTTCTGGGTTTTTTTATGGATACTAAACCTTCTTCAAGTTCATCATCAATTCCTAGTCATTTGTATAATGGTCTTTGTGAATATGGTGAGTTATGTTCTTGTTCCATCCATGGCCTGTCACATTCTTACTCAAATGAGATACTAAGATGGTCAAAAAAAGAGCTTGAGGCTTATCAAAAAGTTCTTGAAGACGATGCTTGTTCGAAAATGCGTGGTGAGCCACCTATAAAAATTAAATTCGTGTTTGATTCTCCATCTAAAACGCCTCCTCAAACTCCTCCTGTTGAAGATGATGATGTTAAGCAAATTCCTAACACTCCTGAAGAAGTACTGACTGCTAGGGCAAAAGAAAACCCTAAAAAACGCCGTCGTTGATTGTAAGACCCATTTATTTAAGTTTAACTTAAATTTTAGTTTTTTTAGATAAGACTTAAAGAAACTTTTGGGATTTAGGTTGTAATTGCAAAATTTGGGTGACTTCTGGAATTGTTTGTTGTTGGAAATATTTTGGGCATTTTTATTTTTATGTATGATGCTGTGTGTTAGTTGTGACGGAAATGATCTGTTCATATGTTGATGATGCTGTTTTTCATTGTTGATGATGACGATCTGTTGATATCTTTGGTATTTTGATAGTTTGGTTTAATTTTTAAGTTAGGGTTTGTTTTCATGTCGTTTATTGTTCATGTTTTGTTCATTTTGTTCAAGTTTATTTCATACTCACTGGTGTTTTTCATTGTTGATGATGACGATGTGTTTTGGTTTGTACATGTAACCGTTTCTGTTCATAATCTGATTTAGGATTTCCTTCCTTTGAATAATGATACCCCTATGATGATTTTTAAATGTCTGAAAAATTGATTTTAACAGTGTAGTTGAGTAGCTTTTGAAAAAAAACATTTGAAATCTTTGTGTTTGTTGCATAGTAAATGGCTTTCATTTAAAGTGATAAACATACACATTCTGAGAGGCTTTTGAACCTCTATGATGAAACAGGGGGCATTTTTTACTTGATTTACTACCAAAATGAACCATACATTCTCATGTACATCAACCATTGATTTCATATCTTGTTTTTTTTCAAAATGTTGCTCCTAACATAGTTAAATCAAAATATTTTAATGATGAATTGTAAAGTTATAAACTGAGGGGTTGAGTTCAAAGTCTAAAAAAAAATAATCACCCTTGTGTTTCTTCTAATCCTTGTTTTTCTTTTTTCTTTATCTTTAATTTATTTATATTTTCTCTCTCATAATACCAATACAATCATTAAATTATTCCACTATCTTAATAAAATATTACCCAAGATTCTCACTATCTTAATATGTGTGAAATCCTCAAATAGGACACACATATAAGAACGGAGGGAGTATTATGTTATTCAGGTTTACTTAATAGGTGGAATTCATATAGGAAAATAGGTGAAAATTTTGGTTATTTTGGATAATTTGTGTTTTTTAATTAATATCAACAAATTTATCATAATCCACGCAAAAGAAAAAAAAAAGAGTTAGAGAGAATGTGAGGTGCCAATATGAACAAGAAAAATTCTAAATTATTTCATGTACAATGTCCATTATATTTGAAGACTAATGTTTGCCTATAGTTACTACCTATTTATTAAACCAATAGAAAACCAAAAATGCTGAAATGCTAGATGTTAGGAAGACAAAGATTAAATTGGAACTACCCATATAAATATGATACTAAAATTAATCCCATCAACACATTATTTAAGTACCATTAATTTAGTATTTATCTGCAAAGTAAAAACACAAACTAGTTTCTGAAGCCTTTGTTTATTTTATATTTTTTCATAATTTTGTAGTCAAAAAATGAGTTATTAGAATAAATCAAATCAGTATAAACTAACATTGACTCAATATTTAATGCTCTTTAATTTAGGGGTTCTACATCATCGTTATAAAAGATCGCACTATCAATCTCACATCACTTTGAAATTATTGTTACATGTTTTAAAAATTAACTCTAATTTTATTTTATTACATTGTTACAAGACATACACAAGAATCAAATCAAACAACTTCGTATAACTATTATAATTACTTTGATTCTTGTCTTCGATTTTGCGTACAACGTTGTCATTGTTCCCTTTTTATTTTTATTTTTTTTTTGAGTAGTGTCATTGTTTCCTTCTTGGTGTATTGATTATCTTGTTAAATTTTACTAGAAAATTATAATTTAAAATTTTGGGATTTATTTAAGAAAATTTAAGTGATATATTTGGTATAATACAAGTTTTATCTATATCAATCCACATGTAATTAATTTGTCCTGAAATTTAAATTTAATATAAGTTTATATAATATACTAGAAGTATATTTTATGAGAGGTTTATAAAATATATTAAATCAATGCTACCTGTTTTTTTTTTACACATCTCGCTCAAATGCATATAATTTTTCTATATGAATTTTTATATTTAAATGTTCTAGATAATATTCAATATAATATAATTTGAGAAATTTTACATGGTACGCACCAACTATATGGAAACGCAAGTGGTAGCTAATCTTAAATTTTATCCACAAAATAACACTCAACTCTTAAAAAATTAACTACTGTAACTATATTAAGCAAAAAACGTTAAATTTTTTGTTAAATGGTGAAATGACACTAATGCCCTTATTTAATCATCTTCTTCCTCTTCATTTCAGTGTGTTCTTGAGCTTCCATGGCTTCCATGGCTTCCATGACTTCCATTCATATCTTAATTCTTACACTAAAGCTAAATCTCTCACATGGTTGCATCCCAGAAATTCCCGTTCTCATCATCAATATACCCCATAATTGATAATTCTCCTAAAAAATTATATATATATACATGTGAATGCAAATATTAAATATCTAATTTTTAATATATTCATGTTCAGTTGATCAATGTTCATCAATATTTTTTTTTATTTTTAATTAATTTTTTCTATTTTTTGTTAATGCTTTTTCAAATTATTTATTTTTTTTCTAGTCTCAAACTAGTACTCCTCAAATTTTTTTGATTAATTTCTAGATTTTGTTGATTGTTTCAATTTTGAGATTTTGGAATATTTTTTTACAGTGTTTTGACATTGGAACTTCATGTTTTATTTTTTTGTGAATTCAAATTGATTTTTGGAAGCCATGAAAGCTCAAGAACACACTGAAATGAAGAGGAAGAAGATGAATAAACAAGGCCATTAGTGTCATTTCACCATTTAACCAAAAATTTAAAATTTTTTACTTAATATAGTTACGGTAGTTAATTGTTCAAGAGTGGAGTGCTATTTTATGAAATAAAATTAAGATTAGATCACTCGCCTTTCTCTATAATTGGTACTTACCATGTAGAATTTCCCATAATATTCTGATACATACATGTATTATAGTCATCGATCACCTAAAAACCTTGCATAAGCAGTATTTTTAAATTGAGAACACGAAACTTTGATTTACTTATAAATTCATACTCCACATCTTATCTCTATGCAATAAATTTCTAATGTTTATATTAAGTTGTATATGTAACATTTTATTTTAAAATACTTTTTAAACTAGGATCCTCCACCAATTTTCACCGAAACAAATGATATACTAGCAATTTAAAAAAAAAAAAAGAAAAAAAGAGTGTATAATAATAAAATAATAAAAATATAAATTGACTTAAAGGGGTTGGAGACTGAAACTCTAAAGAGATTAAAATTGAGGTCAAAGTTGCTTCTAAGGACGTCCAATTCCTTTAAACTTAAAATAATAAAACTTTAACAATAATTTTTATTTGCAAAAATCACAATTGAAGCCTTTACCCTATTTTTCGTTTTTTCTTTTTTTTTTTTTTTTGTTCTCTATCAATGATCAAATCTCCAAATCCATTCTATTTTCCATATAGTCTTAATTGCTCAAATTCTTCCACATTTTAGTCTTCCTTATTCAATTCGATGTGTAAAGGAGTGTTATTATTTAATTTGGTTCATTAAAATTGGGAAAAATTACCTTAAATTAATACAACCTTTTGTAAATTTTTCTACAATAATACTGACTTTTGATTGACGTACCATGAATAATACCAACGTAAAGGAATGATTTTCTAGAAAATCCCTAACATGCTAAAAATCAAACAATATGTGATTATAAAACAAAAAAATTGATAAATTAGTTAATAAACTAAAGTTGGTATTATTCTATGAAAATACCCTCTAAATTGGTATCATGGTTAATCAATATTTGGTATTATTATAGGAAAATTAACAAAAAGTTTTATTATTCACGGTAAATTTTTACTTAAAATTGGAGTTTTAGGGTATTAATTTTGAAAAAATTACTGTGAATAATACAACATTCTGTTAATTTTCTTACAATAATAACAACAATTGATTAATCATGAATAATACCAACTTAAAGGGGTGTTTGCCTAGAAATTCCCTAATATGTTAAAAATCAAACTATAGGTGATGATTATAAGACAAAAAAATTGGTATATTAGTTAATAAACTAAAACTAGTATTATTGTAAACAAAATGTTATATTATTCCATTAATTTTTTTAGTAACTTGGGTTTCGTTGGCTTATGCAGGGCTTGTAATTTTTTTTTATCTTTGCTAAAATATATCATATATTTACCTAATTGAGGTAATATGAGTTTTCCGTTCTCTCATTTGATTGTTCTAGAACTTTCACCATGATTGCTCTTAAATCTGTTTCATTGTGGACAAATTGTTCAATTAATGGAACAACTTCAGGTGCTGAGCTCGTTTGGAACAAATTATTGAATTTGAATTAGCCCTTCAACCTTTATAAACATGATTTGTTTCGTTGATTTACTCTCATATTTGCATTATTTATTTTGAAACATTTGCATTATTCAAATAGTCTCAAAGTAATAGTGTTGCGACTTTAGCGGGGTTGAGCAGAGCATGACAACATTTCACTGATAACAAGGCTACGTCTTGATTTAGGCAGTCGGTACCTTAAACTAAAAAAAAGAAAGTTGTTTTGCGAAATAAGCTTGGGACTTGTTTTGAGCAATAAAACAAAACGTAATGGTGTAAGAATAAAGAATACAATGATGCATAGAGTTCAGTCTTCAAATAGGATCTAATCTCTACCCTTAAGCTTTTCCCTAGCTTGCAAGATATGGGTAAATAGTCTTTATTCGCTTTCACCAAGAGTTTTAGATACAAGCTAAGTTGTAGAAAAATATCACACTTATCTTCTAAAAAATCCACGTAGCCACAATGCTACCAAACTAGACCTGTAATACTAGTGAACTAAAAATATTTCTTCTCCTCTTTTTCATTCTTACAATGAATCAAAAAATTACAACTTAATAACAAAAGTTCCTCTTATAGAATACTAGGAAACTTAATGAAGGTTTTCTTGAATGTAGCGCTTGAGGGTAATTCATGATGTATGATTCTTTGAAGACTTAAGAGACTTTTGCAATGTGTTTACAGATTGTGTATTGCAGTCTTCGTGTTGTTTGTCATCTTTCATATGCTTCATTCAGATTAAATAACCATTTGAAACATAGAATTCTTAATCGTAATGTGCTTTAACTGGATCTTGCGATGCCTTGAAATGAGCCAACGTATCTAGATCTTTGTATCCAAGGAAACTTTCCTGCAAAAACTTATTAGCATAATAACATATATAGTAGTGGGAATAATCAAATTACTTTCTTAGAATGAAATAATCACTTGTTTTGAATATACAAATCAGTTTTGGCAAGGATTATATTTCAAGATCAAATATGTCTTTATATACGATAAGTATGGCACTACAACAAATTTAGCTTTTAGCGACATTGGATTTAGTGGCATTTAAAAATGTCACTAATTCATATTTCTAGTGTAATAATTATTGGTTTTAATTTTAGGTTCCACCATAAAGTGATTTAGCGACACTTAATTTGGTTTTTAGTGGCATATGTAATTGTTACTATAGACTATAGTGACATTTATGAGAAATGTTACTAGATCCTATGTTGCTAAAAGCTTTAGTGTGACTTTTTAATATGTTGTTAAAGGTTTTAATAAATGTCACTAAATCCTTTACATACACTATAAGAAATTTGAAATAGCGACATCTAAATTAAATGTCGCTAAATATATCTCACTAAAAGCAAATTATGTTGTAGTGTGGTAATAAAATCAATTTTAGTATATTGCCATATATTTGGAGACCTTACCAAATAAACAAAGAAAAATAGTTGGTGATATTGTAGTTATTGGGATCTTGATGCATAAGGAAAAATATATTTGCCAAGATATAGCAAACGACTATATATATGTTTCATGCCACGTAAAAATGTAAACCAGAATTAACAATAACATATATTTTAATCGATGATAAACACACGCTTTTGCCTTTCATCATAAAATTTGATAGTTATAAATCACTGAAGAGGTCAAGTCAACATGTTGTAAGGTTTTCACATTAAAAATGTGTTTGTTGTGAATATGTGACTTGAGTGCACATGTGTTGTGTGCATTCTTAGAATGGGGTTCTAAGAGTCTAGTTATGATGGGTGATTAAGTATGTTAACTTAATTGTGGTGTTTAATGTGGTGGATTCAATGTGAAGTTAAGATGAGATTGAATGTGGATGTTATGGGTTGATTGGAGGATTAATGAAGATGCTTTCACTATGTGAAGAGAAGAAATCTGTTCAAATGCCTACTGCAGCTCGCTCGACCCGAGCCAAGTTATTGCTTGGTCGAGCGCCAAAACAGAACACTTCCAGTAGCTTCTCATCTCTTGCTCGACCCAGCCGCTCGACCCAGTCATTCCGCTCGACCCGGGAGAGCGAAGTCTCTGACCTGCACAGGATGCTGTTTTTGGCTCTTCAACTTCTTGGGATGTTACAACATCATTCAACTCAACTGATCAATGGTTATTATTATGTTATTTACTCACAATAAAAGTCATTTGTAACTCTTAGAGTATCTAGCACTATAAATAGAGGACTTAGATGATCAACCAAACACATCAAACACAAACCCCTTAGCCTAAACACATAGCCTATTGTTTTATCTCTTACATCATTTGTAATTCTCTATTGTAAGAGTGTTCTTATATAATACAAGCAAGCAACTACACACCACGGGGGACGTAGCCAATTTTGGGTGAACCTCCTTAAATCTTTGTGTTCTATTTTGCAATTTATTTTTCGTTCATACAAGTGTTAAGTCATTGAAATCCGTCATCGTTCATCAAGCTATATCGCATCGAATTGATCTTAGTTTCTTTCAATTGGTATCAGAGCCAAGGTTGATTATTCGGTGTTATTATAATCTCATAGTTGGTGAAACATGTCCTCAATGAAGCTTGACATAGAGAAGTTTGATCGAAGTGTTAATTTTGGCTTATGGCAAGTCAAAATGAGGGCCATTTTGATACAAAATGGTGTGCAAAAGGCCATTGATGGTGTAGAAAAGATGCCGGAAGGCATGACCGCGGCGAGATGGGAAGAGATAGATTCAAAGGCACTATCGGCAATTCAATTATGCCTTTCCAACGAAGTGCTAAGAGAGGTTGTTAAGGAAACAACCACCAAGGCAATATGGGAGAAATTGGAGTCACTCTATATGACCAAGAGTGTCACCAATAGACTACTTTTGAAAAGTAGACTCTACGACTTACGCTTGGAGGAAGGTAAACCTTTGAAACCTCACTTAGATGAGTTTTATTCCATTGTGATGGATTTACAAAACATTGATGTCAAGGTTGATGATGAAGACTTGGCAATTTACCTTTTATGTTCTTTACCTCCATCTTACAAGAATTTTAGAGAAACTCTACTCTATGGTAGAGAAAACTTGAGTAGTGACGATGTGAAAAATTCCTTGACTCAAAGGGATCTCATTGATACACAATTGTCACAAAAATCACCGGGTGGCTCGAGTGATGGATTGTTTGTGAGAGGGAGGACGCATGAGAAAGGTTCCACTAGTGGGAGTGGAAACAAGGGTAAAGGAAGGTCGAAATCACGGGGGCCTAACAACAAAAATAAGACTTGCAACTATTGCAAGCTTAAAGGCCACATCAAAAAGGATTGTTGGAAATGGAAGAAGAAAAATGCCAGTGATAATGGGGCTAAAGACAGGGCTAGCAATGCCGATGCTAGTTACGTTAACGATAGTGATGATGGTGGCGTTCTTGTTGCCACACATGGGTACAAAGATGATGATGCATGGATTCTAGACTCGGGGTGCACTTCCCACATGACTCCCAACAAAACTTTCTTCCAAACATTGGAAAGTGTTGATGGGGGAATTGTGACCATGGGAAACAACACCACTTGCAAGGTTTTTGGTGTTGGGAACGTGAAGATAAAAATGTTCGATGGGATGGAGCGCACCTTGACCGATGTAAGGTATGTTCCGGGTTTGAATAAGAATCTCATCTCTTTGGGTACTCTTGATAAAATCGGGTGTAAGATCACTTGTGAAGGTGGAGTCTTGAAAGTTGCGAAGGGGTCACTAGTAGTGATGAAGGGGAAGATGAATGGGAGTTTGTACACTCTCAATGGTTCTACTATCTCCGGCTCCGCAAACGTTTCCACAACCACAATGTCCGATGAAGAGACGAAGCTTTGGCACTTGAGACTTGGCCACATGGGAGAAAGAGGTATGTATGAACTCTCCAAGCAAGGTTTATTTTATGGTAGAAAGTTTGGGAACCTTGGGTTTTGCGAACATTGTGTTTATGGGAAACACAAAAGGGTTAGTTTCAAACCCGCCATCCACAACACTAAGGGAATTTTAGACTATATTCATTCCGATTTGTGGGGGCCTTCTAGGAAGCCCTCCCTTAGTGGTTGTAATTACATGTTGACCTTTGTGGATGATTTCTCAAGGAAGGTTTGATGTTACTTCATTAAACATAAAAATGAAGTCTTTGATGTCTTCCTAGAATGGAAGAAATTGATGGAGAAAAAGACCGGTAGGAGTATCAAGACTTTGCGAACCGATAATGGTCTTGAATTTGTTGACAGTAAATTTCTTCAATATTGTGCTCATGAAGGTATTGTGAGGCATAGAACTTGTGCAGGGCGTCCTCAACAAAATGATGTTGCGGAGAGGATAAATAAGACGTTGTTGGAACGGGCTCGGTGTATGCTACACCATGCAAATTTGGGTAAGCAATTTTGGACCAAAGCGGTGGCTACGGCATGTTACTTGGTGAATCGCTCACCTCATACTGCCTTGAAATTCAAATCACCTCAAGAGGTGTGGTACAACACTCCGGTAAATTATTCTACTCTTAAAGTTTTTGGTTGTCCCGCATATATTCATGTAAATGATGGGAAACTTGAACCTAGGGCTAGAAAATGCATTTTTTTGGGATATGGAGTGGGTGTAAAGGGGTATAGGGTGTGGTGTAATGAATCCTAAAGAATAATCACCTCTAGAGATGTTGTATTTGATGAAAAAAGCATGTTAGTCTCTAGTGTAGAAAAGCCCATTGAAAATAATGTAAATGATATTGTAATTGACAATAGTGCACAAAAGGAGGTTCAACCTCCCAATATTGATGAAAATATAAATGATGAAAATGTTCAACAAAGATCTCCTCCCTTGTCCACATCTAGACAAAGGAGGAAGATCGTGGCTCCAAGGAGGTACATTGAAGAGTGTGACTACGTTGCATATGCTCTCAACATTGCTAGCGAAGTCGAAGGTTTACATGAACCGGGTACGTACAAGGAGGCTATGGCCTCAAATGACTCAAGCAATTGGTTGATAGCCATGAAGCAAGAGATGGAATCACTTGCCAAGAATGAAACTTGGGATATCGTTCAAGCACCAAAGAAAAAGAAGATTGTTGGGTGCAAGTGGATATTAAAGAGGAAGGAGGGTCCTTCTAGTGGTGTTCCTCCCATCTACAAAGCTAGAGTTGTGGCAAAGGGATACTCTCAAATTGAGGGTGTCGATTTTCACGAGGTATTTTCTTCCGTCGTTAAACACTCTTCTATTAGAACTCTTTTAGCTTTGGTGGCGATGGAGGATTTGGTATTGCATCAATTGGATGTAAAAACAGCTTTTCTTCATGGTGAACTTGAGGAAGAAATTTTTATGAAGCAACCGGAAGGCTTTGAGGTTGCCGGTAAGGAAGATCATGTGTGTAGGTTGAAAAGATCATTGTATGGGTTGAAGCAATCGCCTAGGCAATGGTACAAGAGGTTCGATTCTTTCATGACCTCTCATGATTTTACTAGAAGTTCTTATGATAGTTGTGTATATCTTAAGAAACTTAAAAATGGTTCTTTGTTTTATTTGCTCTTGTATGTTGATGATATATTAGTTGCATGTAATTCTTTGTTTGAGGTGGAGAACTTGAAGGTATTACTTTCAAGCGAATTTGACATGAAGGATCTTGGTGAAGCCAAGAAAATACTTGGGATGGAAATTTTGAGAGACCGGGCTAAGGGTGTCTTATACCTTAGCCAAAGGAAGTATATTGAGAAGGTTATGCAACGCTTCTCCATGGAAGATGCTAAAGGTGTGTCTACTCCTCTTGCCTCTCATTTTAAATTGTCCAAAGTGTTGTGTCCACAAACAAAGAAGGAAGAAGAGCAAATGTTGGGAATCCCGTACACTAGTGCCGTTGGTAGTGTCATGTATGCTATGGTATGTTCTAGGCCCGATATTGCTCATGCGGTGAGCATGGTAAGTAGATATATGTCTAATCCGGGGAAGGGACATTGGGAGGCACTTAAATGGTTATTGAGGTATTTGAAATGTACTTCTAATCTTTGTCTTATGTATGGGAAAGATTCAAGCGAGCTAACCGGGTTTTGTGACTCGGATTATGGTGGTGATCTTGACAATAGAAAGTCCACAAGTGGACTTGTGTTCACATTGGGTGGTTCGACAATTAGTTGGCAATCATCTTTGCAAGATGTGGTTGCCCTTTCAACAACCGAAGCGGAGTACATAGCCGCCGCCGGGACATTCAAAGAAGCTAAGTGGCTCAAGGGTCTTGTTGGTGAAATGTGCAACAAGGTGTGTTCGGTAAGTGTACATTGTGATAGCCAAAGTGCAATTCATTTGGCTAAAAATTAGAATACATTTCATAGAAGGTCCAAACACATTGATATCAAATACCACTTCATCCGAGATGAGGTGGAGCACAAAAGGGTGATTTTGAAGAAGATCGATACAAGTGAAAACCCGACCGACATGATGACTAAACCATTGCCTACAACCAAGTTTGAATTATGTGTTAACTTGGTTGGTCTAGCTCATTGCTTGAAGTGATGCCCTTGGGGCATATGAGGTGTGTATGTTCTTTTATTGCTTGTTTTGTATTCTTGTAAAATGGAGTGTATGATGGATGTTTTGACTTGGGTGAACTCAAGTCAAGGTGGAGATTGTTGTGAATATGTGACTTGAGTGCACATGTGTTGTGTGCATTCTTAGAATAGGGTTCTAAGAGTCTAGTTATGATGGGTGATTAAGTATGTTAACTTAATTGTGGTGTTTAATGTGGTGGATTCAATGTGAAGTTAAGATGAGATTGAATGTGGATGTTATGGGTTGATTGGAGGATTAATGAAGATGCTTTCACTATGTGAAGAGAAGAAATCTGTTCAAATGCCTACTGCAGCTCGCTCGACCCTCGCTCGACCCGAGCCAAGTTATTGCTTGGTCGAGCGCCAAAACAGAACACTTCCAGTAGCTTCTGATCTCTTGCTCGACCCAGCCGCTCGACCTAGTCATTCCGCTCGACCTGGGCGAGCGAAGTCTCTGACCTGCACAGGATGCTGTTTTTGGCTCTTCAAGTTCTTGGGATGTTACAACATCATTCAACTCAGCTGATCAATGGTTATTATTATGTTATTTACTCACAATAAAAGTCATTTGTAACTCTTAGAGTATCTAGCACTATAAATAGAGGACTTAGATGATCAACCAAACACATCAAACACAAACCCCTTAGCCTAAACACATAGCCTATTGTTTTATCTCTTACATCATTTGTAATTCTCTATTGTAAGAGTGTTCTTATATAATACAAGCAAGCAACTACACACCACGGGGGACGTAGCCAATTTTGGGTGAACCTCCTTAAATCTTTGTGTTCTATTTTGCAATTTATTTTTCGTTCATACAAGTGTTAAGTCATTGAAATCCGTTATCGTTCATCAAGCTATATCGCATCGAATAGATCTTAGTTTCTTTCAGTGTTTAACATTCTTTTGGGTTATTTAACTGACAAAATTGTCTGAATTCTGTCATTGAATACTCCTTCCAATTCACACCTATTGTCCAATTTGATTTTTACACCATATCAATTGCTCCTAGACCCACTCAAGGCGAGACGTCACATATATTGCATGTTCATCCTTTTAACTTTAGGCTTTAGGATCACTTATATAGGTAGCGTACCCATGTAAATTATCCAAGGCTAGTATCATTTATGAGCTGGAGTGACGCTCCCTCTACTGATTGTTAGATTATAACTTGTATATATTTGATTTTGTGTATAGCTACGTAGTCTTTGGACAATTGTATGTTGGATATTTATAGCTAACTATTCAATTTTATTTATATAAGTTATTTATGTTACGATACAACATGTGTTAAATGTTGAAAATACTAGATGAGAAAGCCAATAAGGCATGTGATGATCAATGGTACAGAAATTTGATTATTTTGATGTATGGAATTATTTATAAGTTGTTGTCGAGAAATAAAATTAAAAGAGAAATAAAATTAAAAATAACACTTAGAAGCTCGTTACAAATGACGACTTTAAATGGTCAAGGTTGGTCAATGTGTTGACAAGGCCAAAGTCACTTTTAAGGACATTGAGTTCTGTTGGTCAAAATATTAACCAGGTCAAAACTAGCTAAAGTCTTGACCATTAAAGTCGTTATCATTGATAGCGACTTTAACCTTTATGTCGACCTCCACAAATACCTATCCTTGAGCCCATTTAAATTTTAAAGGCACTGATTTGAGAATGAATTTTAGCCAAAACTTTTTTATTTTTTCCGTTAAAATTTGCTCAATTATTCCAAAAGTGATAGGCTAATCGCTCAACAAAGCCAATAAAAATCCAAAAACGCAAAACAAATTTGGATATACGTGACAGTGCAGGGGATTGGTAAGTCGCTTTAGCTGATGTGGCTCAAACACTGACAAGACATAACACTAACACGTGTGCCTCCTACCTTCCACTTGGATTGACTTTCATGACCCGCACGTGAGCTACATTTCCTTTGTTCGCTCTCTGTCTCTTTCAATGGGCCTCATTTGGCCCAATTTTGTTGGGCCCATTACCAGTCCTCAATTGTAAGCTATCATGGGTTTTCAGTCTGGTTTACTCTACCGTATTTTCTGCATACTCTCGATTTAATTTGTGTATGAAACAGTCTCATCGAAAAATACGCTTTATATATAGATTAAATAGCCCATCTAATACATAGTATGATAATATGAGTTCTTTATTTGAGGTTGTTTCACCGAAAGACCGAAAGACGATCTTGTCAAAGAACCATCTCAACCAAAAGCTTAAGCTAATGGTTGAGGCCCCATGATATGTTATATACTCTAACACGCCCCCTCACACGAGAGCCCTTTGGGCTTGAAGTGTGGATGCAGCACATGCCCTCCTCATACATGGCGCTAAATATTCCACTTTAAATGAGGGGTGGTTGAGATTCGAACCTGTGACCTCTTGTCACCCTGGCTTCTGATATGGGTTAACCAAAAGCTTAAGCTAATGGTTGAGGCCCCATGATATGTTATATACTCTAACAGATCTCCCAGAAGAATTTATCATTGATTTAATGTTTTCTAAAAGATATGATAAAGATATTAAACTTTTTCTTGAAATAAAAAAATTATATCAATTTTACGCTGACAAGAAAAATAATTTTCTACATATGACATTTTTTTTTTAAAAAAAAAAAAAAACTTAACCTACATGAACGGTGTAGAAGAAAATGTATGAAATTGGTATTATTTTGTTTATAAGTTGTTTTAAGAGAAAAGATTCTAAATATATCAACATATCATCAATTTTTTAAATTAAAATCATATGTATGTAACTTGAAATGCCTATTCCGTTAATTATTAAAAAAAATTAAATGAAAAGCTCTTAGTAAAATAACTAGATAATCCCTGTGCGATGCACAGTTTTTTTCATTTTGATGTAAGAAAACAAATAAATTGAATAGGTCCGGCTTAATATTACATTAATTTTAATTATTTTTTAATACACATTTTATTAAATTCATGAAAATTGAAATTCAAACCTTTTTCTAGTTATCATTCTAATAACGATAAAACAGTGGGTCATTGTAAATTGTATCTATAATATAATTAGCATTTTAGTGAACTTCTTATAAAAGTATAATTAAAAATAATATAATTAATTCGTAAATGAATGAATGTTTTTTTAAATAAATATAAATTAACGATGATTAGTAAATTAAAAATCAAAGATAATAATTTGTGCATCATTATTACATACTACTTTTTATTACATTGTTTTTCAAATGTTATAGTCCCAACTAAAGTTTTTAATGATGGTCAGATTAATCATCTTATAAACATCATTAACATTTAATATTCTTATATTCATCCTTATTCAATGATATCATCAATCTCATGAGAAAATGACAACTCATTAATTTTTTTAGTTGCTTATGTCAGCTGTGTTTTGTTTTAGTATATAATATAGATTGTATTTGACATTCCTTCCCATTGTTTTAAGTTATTCCATTTAGTTTTTTGATACTATTCATCGATCACTCTTAACTTGTAATTTATTTTTAATGTAGACGTCTAAATATAGTTAAGTGAGATCTTGTTTGATTCGTCTCAATGTAAACTTTATTATTATCAAATTTTTATAATTTTTTAATTTTGCACAATTAGAGATATTTAAAATTGAATTAGTGCATTGAATAGAGGGCCAAAACAAAATGAGACAGCATAAAAGAATTGGAGAGAGTATTAAATTGTAAAAATCATAATGCGGAATTCAATTTGGGTTTAATCTGGTGAATACTGGATTTGTATTAATCAATAATGAGAGGAAACACCTCTATTTATACTATGACTAAAATAAGGAAACAAAACATTAACCTAAACCTAAATAATAGGAAACAAAATAATCTTAATATCCTAAATATTAAAAAAGATCTTAACTTCCTAAAACATAATATTCTAAAATAATATCTTTATTTTATTCTCATATTTATTTTATTCTGCATTCTATTTTCCTACATAGATTACGTAAAAATAAATATTAAAGTGCAAAAAATTTAATATTAAATGTTATTTAAGTTTTTTGTTTAGAAAAGTTTTGTGCAGATTGACATTTTGTATATATCTAGAACTTAATAGTCAAACAAAATTAACATGATTAAAATTATAATATACAGAAATAAGATTTATATTAATCATAGCTGAAATAATTCTTTAATAAAAATTGAAGTGTGACTTGTGAGATATTATCTCATTCACATATCAAAGAGTTGTTTAAAAAAAAGGTATGTTAAGCAATTGAGATTAGAAGTGTGACTCAAAATGTAAATTAATTATTGTTGCATTAATTAAACTACTAGAAGAATCATATTATTATATAACTAAAAGAACTCTCACAATGATTTGCCACATGGAATAATTTTTGGATTCTTGCTATATTTATTAATAATATGATTAATTAATTGCTATATTTATTAAACTAAATAAGGTAAAGTTGATTTTATTTTATTAAACAAAAACAAATCCACTAATCATACTATTAACTAAAAGAACTAAAAAAAATTTATGTGGCATCCTTTCAAAGATTTTTCACATAGAGTAAGCAAATTAATTAATTGTTATATTTATTAAACTAAATTGAATTGAGTAAATCAATAAAATGTATTTAATCTTGACCAATATCTCTACCATTAAATTATCTTTGAGTAACATTTATTTATAGTGAAATTTTGAGTAAATTAGAAAATATATATATATCATCGTATATTCTAGAATTACAAATTTAGTTTATACATATATTGTCAAAATTAAGTAACTTACTACATAATATATCAGGCTTTTTATTTTTTTAATTAATATATATATTTAAACGTGTCGATGCTAAAAAAGCCGTGCATTGCACGGGATCATACATTATAATAAAAAGCTTGGAAAATTCCAAGTGTCAAGTTTTAAAAGAACTTGCCAAAATTCACTTATTGACTAATGACTAATTACATGACAATTGATCTTGAACAATATATCTACTATTAAAGTATCTTTTGAGTAACATTTATTTATAGTTAACTACATAATCCTCGTGCGATACACCGTTTTTTTTTCATTTTGATGTAAAAAACAAATAAATTGAATAAGTTCGACATAATATTACATTAATTTTAAATATATCTTTATATATTTTATTACATTCATGAAAATTGGAATTCAAACTTTTTTATATAGTTATCCTTATAATAATGTCAAAGCAGTGGACCATTGGAAATTGTAATAATATAATTAGCATTTTAGTGAACTCTTTTTTAAAAGTATATTTAAAAATAATATAATTAATTTGTAAATGAATGAATTTTTTTTAAATAAATATAGATCAATGGTGCTTTGTAAGTCAAATATAATAGATTATAATTTGTGCATCTTTATTACATACTACTATTTATTACATTGTTTTTCAAATTTTAATAGTATATGTTATAGTCCCGACTAAAGTATTAATAATGATCAAATTAATCATCTTATAGTCATCCTTAACATTTAAGATTAATGACATCACATTTGCTTAGAAGAGGGAAAAAATCTCATGAGAAGATGACAACTCATTAATTTTTTGAGTTGCTTATGTCAACTGTGTTCTGTTTTGATAATATTGTATAAATAGATTAGGAAATAATTTTCACTGCAAATTCACCTGCCAAGTCAATATAAAAATGAGCGGGAAAATTTTCGCTGAGAGTCTGACACGTGTCAGTCGTGTTTCTTCATTAGTAGTTTTTATAGAAAGATTTAGAGTTAATTAAAGAGTATAATAAACTGCTTAATATATTGTTTACAATTTTTAAAATTACAAAGTTAATTCATACATATAACTGTCAAAATTGAGTGTTTTTACGGCATAATATTTCTAGAGTTTTTTAATATCATATGTTTATGTGTCGATGTTAAAAAAATCGTACATTGCACGGGTTCTACACTAATTCTGTACTAGTAGAGAATATTTATCTTGGAAGTTGGAAGTGAAAGAACAACTGCCATTTGGACTATCAACTTTAATTTTTTTTATAGTTTAGGAGAGTGGGGCCAACAATTTAAGAGTGACACTACACCAAATCTAATTTTTATGATATTGGATTTAGTGGTATTAAAAAAATGTCAATAATTTATATTTTTAATGTTATAATTATTGGTTTTTATTTAATGTTTCACCATAAAGTGTAAAGTGATATAGCGACATTTTATTTGGTCTTTAGTTGCATTGTAATTGTTATTATAGTCTATTGTGGCATTTGTGAGAAATGTCACTATATCCTATATGTCGCAAAAAACTTTTGTGTGATTTATTATATATGTATATTATTGAAAATTTAAAATAGTTACATTTAAATTAAATATCGTTAAATATATCCCACTAAAAGCAAATTATGCTGTACTGTGAGATGTATTTTCTAAATTTTATTTTTTCTTGAGAGTCTAAACAAAAAATGCTATAATTTGGTTAAAATAAATGACTAGGATGAGGATGTATGCTCGAGAAGTTCAGCTTATCAGTTATCACATACGAATGATCAATGAAGATAATTTACGCACTTTGATATGGAGAAATTTTAATGAATATATAAGTGTGTTTATAAAAAGACAAAAATTATAATAGTAAAATACATAAATTAAAAAAGGTAAATTAAAATTATAAAACTCTCATCCTATCAAATCGTACCATATAAAAGTGATTTAACAACTTTATAAATTACCATTATTTATTAAGATGTCTTCCATTTATATGTGCTCCAATATTTAATAGCTTGTACAAAGTTAGCTATGGAATCAAGTTTAAGCTAAGGGTGAAATCAGAAAATTAAAATAGAGGTTAAAAGGTTATGAATTGATTATAATCGATTAATGCACAAATACAATATAATTTGTATAAAAAAAAAGTTATATTTATCAACGCTCAAAAATACAGTTAGACACGCTTATATGTGAAGCTGATATATTTAGCCACCCTTAATTAAGGGTGGTCTCTGCTTGTGTTGGTGCTTAATAAGCGTGGCACACCCCACACTAATATTTACTCGACTCTAGCGAATCATCAACATTGTCCTTATGAACATTAATGTTTACTAAATTGTCACTTCATAACTGTAAGTGGTTATTTAAAAATTATAAATAATTATTACTTTGAGACTATAAGTGCACATTGGCCTAGTCTAATAAAGATGGTCTTACAGTGAGAACGTCTTATTTGAGAATATATATTGCCAAAGTTAAGATTTTTTGAATTGAAACACCAAAATTACATTTTTTTTTCAAATGAAGTTACATAATAAATTGGTGATATTGGTTAAAATTTTGTGTCATGTTTGTTTAATTTATTAGTATTGATTTTATGTTTTATTTTTTACATGCATTACTAAAATGTTAATCCAGCATTATGTTATTTTCAATTATATAAATTTTCATATTAGTTATTGTTACTTTAAAATTTTTGACACGAGTATTGACTAGTTAATAGTAACAAGAATATTAATTCTACATTAGTTGAATTTATTGACTTTACTAACTGTTTAAATTAATAGAATAAACTGAGTAATAAATTTTTTTAAAATTGATGTATTAGAAATAGATTTGGTTAGTGAAGAATTAATGAGCCATACAAAACACCAATAAAAAATCAATTAGTCATATCATTGACTTAATTATGTTCATCTAGATTGGTAATAATTTGTTATTAATCTAGATGAGCATAATTAATTAATATCTTATATTTCATTATTATGTTTATATATTATATATTCCTTCCATTTCATATGTTTTTCTCAAATAGAATTTACGAATTTTAATGTTAAACTTTGACTATGATTTTTCATTGATCTATATGAGAAAACATATTCGTATGGGAATTGTATAGATTCATCGCAATAAAATTTTTTTAAAAAGCAACTTTTTAAAAAATTTAAAAACTCACTATTAAAACTATTTGACTTTTGAGTTTATATTGAAATTTTTAAAAAAGTAAATAGAAAGAACACATGAAAATAGGAGTATATATGCGTTTATTCATAAACTAGTGTAGAACCCCGTGCAATGCACGATTTTTTTAACATCGACACATATAAACATATGATATTGAAAAAATCTAGAAATATTATGCCGTAGAAACATTCAATTTTGACAGTTATATGTATGAATTAACTTTGTAATTTTGAAAATTGTCAACAATATATTAAGCAATATATTATATTCTTTAGTTAACTCAAATTAACTATAAATAAATGTTAGTCAAAAGAGACTTTAATAGTAGATATATTGTTCAAGATCAATTGTCATGTTATAGTCTTTAGTCAATAAGTGAATTTTGGCAAGTTCTCTCAAAGATTGACACTTGAGATTGACACTTGGAATTTTCTAAACTTTTTATTATAATGTATTAACTATAAATAAATATTAGTCAAAAGATACTTTAATAGTAGATATATTGTTGAAGATTAATTGTCATGTCATTAGTCTTTAGTCAATAAGTAAATTTTGGCAAGTTCTCTCAAAAATTCACACTTGAAAATTTTCAAACCTTTTATTATAATGTATGATATGATTGAATTGCCTAGGATAAATTATTACAGCATGCTTAAGAATAAAGTGCATGTGAAGACAAATTATTTCATGATGTACTAAAGGACGCTTTCAGTATCTCGCACAAGGCAGGGTTCGGGTGGAGGTGTTTTTTTCTTGAAAGATGCGAACAAATATATCTGTTCCCCCTAATAAGGGAGTAAAGATAAATGCGCGTAGTCAATAAACCTCCTAACTGATATCTGCGTCTTGTAGTAATCAAATCCCAAACCATCTGCTCCACACACAGATGCTCTATTTCTTGATACACTAATTTTACTTAATTCGTAATGTTTCAATCTGCATACAATTTTTAACCTAAGAATCTTTATATTGTCCCAACATGATTCAATGCTTTAATGTTTTGAGGGATGCAAACTTTTCGCATATTTTTCGTCAAATTAATTTGGGTTTTTTCTACGCTTTTCTTTGTGTATATATCTACTTGTTTTAAGAGTTGAAAAAGTGACGGAAAGCGTTTGGCAAAATAGTTAATTTGACAATTTTAGCTTATTTTAATATAATTAAAAAGTCGAATAGTCAAATCAGCCAATGCTAATTAATATTTGCAAATTAGCTGGTTGAAATAACTTATTGTTATGAATAAGCTGTTTTTGAACAAGCTGCTCATAGCAGCGGGTTCAAAATCAGCTGGTCAAACCAGCGCATAAAATCAGTTAGTAAAATCAGCTACTGTAATCAACTATCAGCTATCGACTACCAGTTGTTTTTCAAATACCTCATAGTAAAAAAAAACTCAGTTTTCTAGACAGTTATTTCATCATCATCAACAACCCAATATTAACAGGATTTGGGTGAGGGAATGTGACGGATAATCTATACCTGTACTCCCTTGAATATTCTCTTGAGAGGGAATGTTAGAGGAAAGCGGTCAATTACTAGACAGTTATTTATTCATATAAAAGCAAGCGTCTATAAATTTCAGCTTTTGTTGTTGTGACTCAAAATTAAACTTTGCTCATAAACTTTACTAGGGCTTTAATTTTAAATTATTAAAATATTATTTTGATCATAGAAATATTTTAAAAATCTTATTACTATAAATCTACTTTTCACATTATTCAATGTAGATCTTTTATTTTTAATATCTTTAATTTCATGTGATAAAAAATTCTAAAAAGTTACTATTATCAAAATTACATTAAGATGAATTAATTAAACAAGATCACACTTGACTATTTTTTACATTATACATAAAGAAATAAAAGAACAATACATGTTTCAGTAAAAGTAGCGACTATTAAAAACTAGAAGAAATAAATATGGTAACACTTGTAAAAACCCCCATCACACATCGAATAAGCTTAAAACATTTATCAATTTGAAATTATGATAGAATTTAGAAAATGGGCCTAGGCAATCCAAACAAGAAGGAGAAGAAGTAGTCTACTCATAAACCCAAAGAAGGTTCACTACTAAAACCAACTAGTATAAAAACCCGTGCAATGCACGGATTTTTAAATATGTTAATATTTTAATAAAATTTTAGACTAATAATAATATTAAATAAATTAGGCGGGTGGTAAGTATTTAAACATATACTCCTCAATATATAAAGAAACCCAAAATACGTTGTTAAACAAAAGTTTATAGGTTTTGAAACACCTCAATCGTCTATAAAATTTACTAAAAAAGAAACAATCTTGACACGTGTCAGACTGTAAGCAAAAATTTTCCCGCCCATTTTTCAAACTAATATGGTAAAAAAGGATTGACTTTTATAATTCATTTTTTTAATATAGTCAATATGAAATCCTATCTTTCTTATTTCCATAACAAAGTGGGTAAATATGTCTATATAACTCTTAATTAATTATTCATTTCTTATTGAAGCAATGTAACTTTTTTCTAAAAAAAAGATTTGCCAATTTTTAAAAAACACAAAACAAATATCTTAATTCTATAAATTATTTAATAATTAAATATAATTTTTTATTAGTTAATAAACTTATTATATTTATAGAAAGTATCTCAAATTTTTTGAGTCAACAATAAAATTAATTATTATTACAATAACATCAAAATCTTTACATAAAAGTTTTTCAGCCTTTGAAATAACTTCAATATAATGAAAATTAAAGAAATAATGCAGCTCATGACCAATAATAATAATAATATTATAAAAAAAGTAATAATATTATAAGAAAAATTATAATGTTTAACCCATTACCTAATAAGCTTCATATATAAAATAATTTAAAAAATAAATAATCATAATATGAGTAAATATGGAAACGTGTAAATATGGAAAGTTAAAAAAAATGCAAATAGATCAATTCTATTAATATCATCCAATGAAAAAAAAACAAATGTCATGCTCACATTCGACTTGCATTTTTCTAAAATACATCAAAATTAATAGATTGTATGATTGGTAATAGTAGAAGTTACTCCTTGAATTTATAAAGTGATGCACACTCTTCTCTTTCTCCGATGTGGGACAACTCACATGTGCGTAACACATGGGCACTTCAACACTCCCCCTCACATGTGAGTGTTCTTAGAATTTTAGTCCACAAGAAGGGTTATAAACCTATTGGTAATGAACATCCAATTAAAGACCCCTTAACCAGTGGTAAAAATTGAATGCCCAGAAGAAAGGCCCATTAACAAACCGGGCTCTGATACCATGATAGAATTTAGAAAATGACGTTGGGCAACCCTAACAAGGAGGAGAAGAAGTAGTCCACTCATAAACCCAAAGAAGGATCACTACTAAAACCAACTGGTAATAGTAGGAGTTACTTCTTGAGTTTATAAAATAATTTATACGTTTCTCTTTCTCCAATGTGGGACAACTCATATGTGGTAACAAACACGATAAATTATTTTCATCATTTTTACCTTTTCTAAATCTTTAAGGAAAATTGAGATAACTTGCAAGTTAGTACTGGTATAAAGATTTAAACTTTCATGTACTTTTATACAATCGAATCTTTGAGTTCCTTGATGCTTTTTATCTACCACATTAGTCCTAGATTTGTATTACTTTTTTTGTTTTGTGATTATTTTATTCATTCATTCTCCATAAATAGAAAAAAAACTCATATGCATTGCCTATCTCTAACAGATTACAACATCTATTAATGACAATAATGTTAAAAATTAGGAAAAATTACCTATAATAATCCAAACTATTTATAATTTTCCTACAATAATTTCATCTATTGATTAACCATGAAAAATCCTAATTTTGAGGGGTATTTTCCTAGAGTAAGCTGGATAACTCGATGACCTGCTATGGTAGGTAATTCACCAAAAAAATAAATTAAATATTAATTTAAAATTAGAAAATATTTTTGAAAATTTACATAAAAAATTCTAAATAATAAAAAAAATCATAAATTTTTTATGAGCATTTTTTTAACATTTTTTTCGACATTTTATTTTAATTTATGTTTTTTTTTTAAAAAATAAAGCTTGCTATAACAAGTCATCCGGTCACCGGGTTTACTCTAGGAAAATGCCCCTCAAAGTGAAATTATTCATGGTTAATTAATAAATAGGATTATTGTAGAAAAATCGTGAACAATTTGGATTATTCTAGATAATTTTTCCTATTAATTATGATAAGGACAACTTAATTTGTGAGTATGATTAAAATTGAGAGAAAACGTGTAGTTAAAAATTAAAGAAAATGAAAACAACACTAACCAAAATTGAGTTAATTGTTACAAATTTAAAGGGTCAAACTGAAATGAAAAGTATGACCAGCTTGGTCCCTCACTTATATTAGTCTCTCCAATTTAGCCCATTAGACCATTTTCATTAGTTTTATCATATTTGTCTATACATCAATTCTATTGTGAATATAATTTCTAGTTGTGTAAAATAAAGAAATTTTAAAAGTTGATTATGATATTTTTTGCATCAACACGAACCCAAATTTATTTAGAATTAAAATATAAATTTAAAATAATTAATGGATTATTATAAAAATGAATAGGAAGTAGTCTGACAACAGAGAAAAAGATGAATTGAAGTTTGAAGCATAGTCTAAAATGTTTCCAACGGTTTCTAAAATGTTGGTGCTGAAATGGTGCACTTTGGGACTATTTGGTGGGTAATAATAAACAGTGGTAATGAAAATAAAAAATTAGTGTAATATTCCCTCCTATTTAATTTTAATGTCCACTTTGTGTTTGGATCGCATTTTAAGGAAATGGTAGTGAGGGTATTTTAAGTGATTATAATAATTGTAAAGGTGGTACTTGGGGTATTTAAGTGATTATAATAATTGAAAAGGCGGTGGGTGGGGTATTTTCAATAATACTACCTCCTATTCAGCCTAAATGTCCCATATTTTTTTTGGCACTATTCACTCATCACTCTTAATTTGTATTTTCGTCACAATACAAGGATTATAAATATCAAATTTTTATAATTTTTAATTAAGAATAATTTGAGATATTAAGGGTTAAAATGTTGCCTCGGTAAGTGTGAAAAAACTAAATGGGACATTTAGGCTGAATAGGAGGGAGTATATAAGTTGGGGTGGTAGGTGGGGTATCTTTGCCAAAAATAGAAAGTGGACAATTAGAATGACTTGACTATAAAAGGAAAGTGGACATTTATTTTGAATAGGAGGGAGTATTAGTTGAAAAATCTGTTGGCTACCTTAATGGCCAAGCTTGTCCAATTCCAATCATTTCATTTTCTTTATAAAATTTATTTCAATGCATTATCATTGGAAGTGGTGGTAATTAGGTGGTAATGGAAATTTGTAAACAAAAAAACTTTTTTGTGATCAAAGTTTTATTACCATAGAAATGATATGAAATTTTTGATAATATTTTATACTATAAATTATTTCCATTAACATCATTTAGTACCACTAACCAAACAAGCCGTTAAAATTAACAAAATACACTTATAATTAGGAAAATAATGATACATTTCCTGCTATTATTGAATTTTAATTGAATAAAATAAAACATGAATAGTAGTCTTACCAATACTAGGACAGACGACAAAAATGCATGGAATAACAGCACTTAGCTAACACACAAACCTTATCAAGATCAGCAGGATTCCTTTACCTTTTCAGTCCTTGTTTTTCAGATAATTACTCTTTTTGTCAAATTATTATGAGTATTTTTCTTTCTTTATTTAATTTTTATTTCAGAAAAAAATATTTGTATGTCTGAACCTTAGTCAGGTTTGATTTCTATAAACCTTTAAATTTGAAACACTTTAATTTGATTCAGGATATAAAGAATATTCACGTGGTTAATGGACAACATTGATTGTAAAATACATTAAATACTATATGAAATAGTGAGTCGATTTTCATGGGTCATCTAGCTTTTTTTTTTGAGACCTAACTCGATTTCGGTCATCCATAAAAATAAATTCGACTTAAATTTATACTCCCTCCAAATTATTTTAGTTGTCCTATTTGAGATTTCACGGATTTTAAGGGTTGAGTGGGGTCCATTAAAAAGGTGGTAGTTGGGTATTGTAATTGATTAAATTAATTGTAAAGGTGGTAGTTGAGTATTGAGAATTGAAAAAGTGGGGGTATTTAGGTAAAAAAAGGATAGCCAATAAAGGAAATGGGACAATTGGTATGATTTTGCCAAATAAGAAAATGAGACAACTAAAATGATTCGGAGGGAGTATTTGCTTTAACTGTTTCTCCTTCACTAAATTACCTACAAATTGTTTCGCAACAAGAATCTTTTTCACTCCAATACTAAAAGCATCAAATACAACAATAATCTTCACATTGACTTAAGTTTCACAAGCTATATTTCTCTAATTAGTTGCATGATGCATAAATCACATACAACTTCACATATACCATTTTTGTGTAAATCAAAAACAACACCTTTGCCTCGATACGTAAAAATCATTTATTTTTTGGCACTATTCGCTTATCACTCTTAATTTGTATTTTATTCTAAGTCTATAAGTTAAAACATAGTTATTGAGACATTATTTGATTCGTCTCAATACAAAGATCATTAATATCATATTTTTATTTTTTTTTAATGAAGAACATTTAGAGATATTAAGGGTTACTTGTCCACCACTTTAATATTCCCTCTAATTAAGAGGAAACATCTCATTTTCTTTTTGGTAAGATCTCCTCAAATGTTATATTTCTATTTATAGTACCAATTTTGTTTACCAATTACTCTTAGAATTCCACTTCAATTTTAAAAAGTACCCATTTTTTTTTTACCAATTTACAATTAAAGTCTTATGTCAACTATTTATTTAGAATAATCCCTACCCGTTCTTAATATTTGTATCAAACCAATATCAAACATTAGTTGTAAATTAAATTGGATGGAATATTATCTTGTAGAAATTGGTAGTTCATATTATCTTTCAACACAAAACATATTCAAGTAAGATCGTATTTGACTTGTCTAAATGCATATTTTTATAATATTAACTTATACTCTCTCCGAATCATTTTAGTTGTCTCATTTTCTTATGTGTCAAATTCATATTTATTGTCCTATTTTCTTTTTTTTTCCATATTTTTTTTACCTAAATACCTCATATTTACACTAGTAAAGACAAAAATACCTTCACTTTTACTACTTATAATACTCCAAGTACCACCTTTACAATTAATTTAATCAATTAAAATATCCCAACTACCACCTTTTTAATGGACCCAACACCACCCTTAAGTGTCCAAGCAAATGGGACAACTAAATTGATTCGGAGGGAATATTAATTATACTTTACGCACGACTAAAGACAACAAACATCTAAATTGTTCATTGAATAAAAATTTAAAAAAACACACAAATTATTATATGAAGTTGTTTCCTAGTGAGAAGCACTACAGATATTAAATATGAGTATATATGCTCCTTATTCTGATACCATCGCACAATGGTAACATAAAAAATATTTATACTTAATTGCAATTAGAGATGTTGATTCGGTTTAGGTGTTTCGAGGTTTAAAATTAATAAGTTTTGTGTCTATATAGGTTTTTAGATCATAATAGTAAATCTATTTTGAAATCTAGTCAAATTCAAGTTCGATTACAAGGTTTGATTGTCGAATCTATTTTGAACATATTTAATTACAACCAAAATACTAGTGTACTCCCTTCGTCTTATTAAAATATACTTCCTCTATTCCAGAATACTTGCACGAAACACATTTTATACAATCCAATGTGTTTGTCGGATCGTTTATATCTTGAGTTATACATAACTAAAATATATAAAAAGTTGGTATTATGAAAATATGTGATGGGACAAATAAAATAAGATCCCACAAGACTATGTTTTTCAATAGTAGCCGAAATATGTAAATTGTCATAGAATAATGAATAGTGCAAACGTTGATTTAGTGCGAAGTAATATGGAACGGAGGAAGTACAAATTTGCGTGGTAGCACAATTTGAATGGGATAGAGAGTACTTTCTATGTTCTATAATACTTCCTAGATTTGAATAGTGACACTATTCATCTTTAATTTTATTTCGACAATTACGATTCATGCATTAGAAATAATATAGTCATATAAAATCTTGTTTTATTCTTCTTAAAAACTTACTCCCTCCGTTTTATTTTAAATTTCTCATTTGTTTTTTTTTCACATTTGCCAATGCACTAACTCAATCTTTAATATTTTTAATTGTGCATAATTAAAAATTATCTAAAATAGTTATTATTGCACCTTATGTTGGGATGAATCAATCAAGATTTCATTTGACTATGTTTTAATTTATAGACTAAGATTAAATAACAAATTAAGAGTAATTGATGAATAATATTCAAAAAGCAAACAAAACATTTAAAAAAGAAAATACATTGTTTATAATTTTTCGTATCGTCAAAATAAAAATATTTAATAAATAAATAAACATTAAATTACGTGAAAATGAAATGTGGGTGATGGAGGAATTATAAAACAATTTAAAGTTGGAGGTAAAGAAAAACTAAAATAAGTGGAAGAGTAGGGTCTCTTTCTCAGGCGGGCCGAGACTGAGAGGGGTTCAGAAGCTGTCTAGAGAAACATTAAACGAAACAGAATTTGTTGTTTAGTAGAGACAATTGAGTAGTATTGGGGAACATTTTCTGATCTACTGTCTTGCACTCTATTTATTTCTACCCTCTTGTCTCATGACTCATCTTTAGACTTTACTACTATTATTGTCCTTTGGGCCCGTTTCCCAGCCCGGAACTCCGCTCACCCTCAAATTTAATTGCCTCTTCCTTTCTTTTTCTTTTGGGTGAGACCGTCTTAGAATAAGACGACATAATATTTCAGCTTATCGCGCTCCTTACATGTTTTCTCTCTTCTTTTTCATTTTCTGGGCATTTTTCAATTTTAATCTTAAAGGTATCAATTTTGACCTTAAAGATATCAATTTCAGTTTAGGTAGACATTGATCAGTTTAACGCCACAATTCATCACTTATAGGTTCAAATTGAAATTTTTACTTTAATTGATATGTTTAAGTACTACTTTATGTTGAAATTGATATCTTTAAGGTCAAAATTAATACCTTTAAGGTCCAAATTGAAAAATGCCCAGAAAATTAAAAAAAAAAGGAATTTTGGGGGGAAATAGGCGCGCGCGTGTTGCACATGCGCCTACAATGGGCCGGCCCAGTTGTAGTTTTAGAATAGGACGGTCTTATGCAAGTTTTTGTGTTTTCTTTATCTGTCTCATAAAGGTTTCACTACATATTTTGAGATAGAGCTGTTTAAAATAAACATGATGATATGATATTTACCCGACCTTTTAACAAAACCCGACTTGAAATAAATTTAATATTATTTAAAAACCAATGTAAACACAAGAATCGATTTTGAAACTTTCCGAAACACCTAACATGAAATTGAGTCTATGACCCGAAATAACACCACTATCTTATGGAATGAGAGTCCTAATTTGACCCAAGTCCGACCTGATCCGAAAATTATAGAATTTTAATTTTTTACATTACACTAAATTCATTTTTAATTTATTGAATGCCAATTTTATTTAAGGTAAGTCGTTTACTTTCTCATATTCTCTTAAAGCTTGAATTTCTTTGTCTAATTTAGAGTCATCGTCGAAATTTTAATTGATCATGATAGCCCTTTATTTATTTTAGTTTTTTTTTATCATTATCTTTAAAATAAAACTCAATCTCCTATCTCCATTGGACACATCCATTTAATGGATGTTTAATCCATTTTTTGAAATTTTTATATCTAGCTATCAAGTTGAGAGTTTTAATTTATTTAATGAGTATAATCATATAAATTTGATGAAACAAATTATAAGGAAAGTCCGGTAGATTTTGTAGAAATTAGTCCCATCTTCTCATATAACGAACCAATTGTCAAATGGAGTATGATTAATCAATTTAATTCGATCACTTTTGCAAGTAGAATCAGTTAAAAGGTAAAGTCATCGTACGTCTATCATGCCCAACAATGATTATCTTCTTTTATTAGATAGTACTTAAGTATATCAACTAAAATTATCCCAAATTTTCATAGCAATTTAACATCGTGGTTATTTTGCTCATGGAAACTAGATTATAATTTTAAAAAAGAATCAAGTAATAATTAATGTCAAAGCTGGAACCAACTCAATTAAAAATTCAAATTAATAAATAATTGTGGGTTTTTTTGGCCGCTGAATATATTATACTTCCTCCGTTTTTTTACTTGCACCCAAACACCCTTTTACGCAGTCCAATGCGTTTGTCGGGTTGTTAATATCTAGAATTATACTCAACTAAAAATTATTAAAATTTGATATAATGAAAGTATTCGACGAGACGAATAAAACAAGATCCCACATGACTAGGTTTTTTTCTCGTTTAATAGCCGCACTATGCAAAACAATATCAAATGATGAATAGTGTAAAAAATGGAAATGGTGCAAGTAAAAAAAAACGGAGGAAGTATATTTTGTCATGCTCCCAAGGGCGAAACTACATTGGTGCGTAGGGGAGGCCTGACCCTCTTGCCGAAGATGTAATCCTTTGTATTTTTAGCTTTGACCCCTTACTAATTTATGATATATAGTTTAAGATTGCAAAAATATAACAAAACTACTATAGCTTAAGGGGTTGTAGTAACATATTTATAACCTAAGGTTAAGAGATCAAATCCTAATTTAAACTATTATTCCTTAATAAACTAATAAATTTATATTATAATGTTATCTATTTATCTTTTATAATTTTATATTCATCTTTTTTCAGTTTGTCTTTATATTTTTGCGATCTTAATTTTAATAGTATTTTCACAAATTGTTGTGAGAGACGGTCTTTCCTAGAGACGCATTAGATACATGGGCTAAATAGCCCAATTAATACAAGTTAGAGAGAAAAATAAAATTAGAGGCCTTTTGTTTTGAGGTCGTCTCTTTAAAAGACGGTCTCTCACAAGAGTAGTTGTAGTATTTTTTAGAGACTTATTAGGGAAATAATAGAGTCAAAAATACTTGGGCTTTCTCAAAAGAGATAATTATAAAAAAGCTTCAACTTCATTTGTTAAATATATTTCTGGCTATGATTCAAGTTTATTTTAGTCTACATATTTTTAAATTTTTATAATTTAACTAGTTTTATATAGTAAATAATTTACTAGTTTATCGATTATTTGGTCCCCTAATTTCAAATCCGAACGTCACTTTTATATGCTCCCTCACTTAATAACCTTTAGGCATTAAGTATAGATGCAAGACATCCGCACCTATACATAATGCTAAACTTGAAGGTGGATGTTCACGTTGGAGTCTCAATATATTATATACTCAATTAACCATCATTATATAATTGTATGATACTTTAAAACTAGATGATCTTTTTCTTCTTCCATCTCTATAAATTGGCACAACATATCATTTTTCGGTAAAACAAATTTTAATATAATAAATGCAAACCTAAATACTCAATCTAATCCACAATCCCATTTAACTTGCACTCAATTAATTCTATTTGAAGTTATGGCATTTATTTTGCGTTTTTCCTCTTTTGATAGTGGCCCTACAATTTTGATCTCATCGAAAAATTCTTTCTCTTTTTTAGTCCCATAAATTCTTTTCCTTACTCCGATTAATATACGTCTTGTTCATCAACTACATATTAATATTTATAACTTTAATTTATAAAAGAGATGTAAACTAAATGAAACAATATATTATATATTATGAAAGATATAAATTTAAAAATATCTATTTATGCATATATCTATATATCTGACCTTTAAGTCTCAATAACATGGTGATATAACTAGAACTGTTGTTGTTGTTGTAGCAGCTATTATTCTGTTGTTATTATTATGGTTTACGAATTGTTAAAATTAAATACTATTTTGTCTCTTTGAGTGTGCTACTTTTTATATTTTGTGAGAGTATAGTATTAATTAGTTAAATGGATAAATTTTAAGAAACTAATAGAGCATCCTAGAAAAGGATCCAAAATTATTCTCTTTAAATATAGTAAGGCTAAGTTACAATGCAAAAAGCTAGCAGAAACATATGTAGAGTATATTTTATAGTCTACAACATCATGCATGATGAGAAATTTTAGGGATATTGACCACAATTATTGTTCTTGGAAAACCTCTTATTCATTGACCATATTATTTAATTGTACTCATAATTGGATACCCCCTCTCTCTTTTGAATATCCATATTCTTCCATTTATATTTTTTATGTCCCCTCACTTATTTTAAGTTTTAACAAAAATAATTCTACATGGAATATGTTTAGTTTACTAATAAAATATAAAATAATTACATATATAACATGGGTTTTTGATCAAATAAAACCTTTAAAATTTTTTTAAATTCTAAACTAAATATGCTCATAATCATTACAAAAATATTATTATTTATTTATTGATAAATTTTTAAAAAACGTACGCGATTGTTTAGAAAATTTTTGAACCGCAACAAACTGTTTAATTGCTTCGAATTAGACTTGACTAAATCATTTTATTTCAAAAAAAAAATTATTAAAACAATATAATTTTCGGTTTAATCTTGTGAGACAACAAATTAAACTGACTTAAATTGCTAATTAATTTACGATTAGGTTCAGTTTGAGTTTAAGATTTATGCATTACTTTAATTATTATACGTATAAACTCTCTTGGAAATGATTGACACCTGTTGTTTGATAAACTACTATTCAAAAGATATTCTCATCGCATATCTCATCTCATACTAGTAAAAAAATGTTACATCAATTATAAATTAAACAATAAAAGCAAAAGTAGATTCTCACCGGATAAACACTAAATGACCCAACCAGAACTAAACCTTTTTAATGCTTCTTATAATAGTTGATATTAAATAATAGAAATGATAATAACAGGGGCAGAGTAAAAATTGACAAATTTTTTAAAGATATTATAAATAATTTTAAATATTATGATATTTTTCTAACAATTTTAATTTGTATCTTTTAACACTTAATATATAATACCACCTAATTTAATATTAAGACCCCTAATTTAGTGTAATATTGGTGAAAAAATCTCTTAACAAGTTTAGAGTTCATACTTTTACTATTACAATTATATTATTTTTTTTCACAAAATCCATTTCGATGCATTATGATGAGGTGTAAAATTATAAAACAAAATAAGATTATGAAAAAATAATAGCAATACATTCAATTTTTTATAGGTTTCTAATTCAATGATATTTTAAGAAATTATTATCAATGTTGATATAATTCAAAATTAATTTTTTTTAATATAAACTATTTTAAATTGGTTTATATAGTTACATTTATCATAGCGTGATACATATGTTCGAGTGTATATAATATATTTATTAAAATTAAAACTGTCATAACTTTTCGTTAATTTGATTACTTGATATGGTATCAAAGTCAATATGTAACATAAAGTCAAAAGCTAGTCATTTAAAATAGAGTATTTCATGTCAGATATAAGGAGAATTTGTGCGGTATTTATGCTTCTAGCCAAATATTCTCGAGGATGTGTTTTACACTTGAATAACTTTAATAAAATTACACATTAATTGTTTAATTAGTTAAAACTAATGGTTGTAAAATAGTATTGGAAGTCGGCCAAACAGATAACATAAATCCCTACAAAAAAGTCAAGAGAAGGTATGTATAATGTATTGCTATACGTACGCCTGTCAAATACTCAATGGTTAATATACTTCTACTAGTCATTCCATGACAACTTTAATACTTTATAGCTGATAATTAATACTCCATCCGAATCATTTTAGATGTCTCATTTTCTTATTTGGCAAAATTATATTAATTGTCCCATTTCCTTTTTTATCTATCCTTTTTTACCTAAATACCCCTAATTTTCCAATTCCCAATACCCAACTACCACCTTTATAATTAATTTAATCAATTAAAATATCCAACTACCATCTTTTTAATGGACCCCACACCATTCTTAATAACCGTAAAAACCCAAATGGGACATCTAAAATGATTCGGGGAGAGGGAGTAACAGATATGGTTTAGATTTAGCTGCAAAATGAGTAAAGTAAAGGCCTTAATTCATGTTGCAGAAAAGTTCTTCTTTAAGAAACTCCAAACCCCTTACTTCATAAATAATTTATTTATAAAAATTGAAAGGCCACAAAATAATATATTAAGAGTAGTATATTAATTAATTGATTGATTAATAATAAATAATCCTACGAATTTATCATAGGTAGCTTAGTTTTACCTATTTATAATAAAGTGCCTCATGAGACTTTAGTTAAAAGCTTTCCCGACTTGTTTTTACAATAAATTTATATCGTGTTTTAATCAAATTATTGTTCATATAACAACAACAATAATAATAATCTCAACTAAAAACTTATAAGTTATTGGTTGATTCTCCATAATATGTTATATATTCCAACACATCTTTCACACGAGGGTTTTTACGTTAGAAGTGATGTAGTAACAACGTTCCTCATAACTAACATGAAATAAATATTTGACATAAATTTTTGTCACGTTGGATTCTGAAACCATAATAACTCAACGAAAAAAGTTTAAAGAAATGATTGAAGCTCCATGATATGTTATATACTCCAATAATAATAATAAAAATAATAGTAATAGATAAATAAATAAATAATAAGATAATGTATTGCCTTTTCTCAACCAAAGATAACGTAATAGAGTTGCATATACATGTTGGTCTTTTCCTTTTAGACGTTGTCATTCACATGCATGTTTGTTCGGTGAAATTACACTTTTTCTTTCTAAATATTAGGTATAACTAAATTTGTGGTAATTCTTGATTGCAAAACTTTATAAATATACTATGTTTTCATTGAAAAGGTAAGAATCACAAAAATAATGAGGTTTGATTTTTAGTTTACTTCAAAAATAAAAATCATATATATAGTTGCTTACAATCATTAAATAAAGGGTGGAAAGTACAAACAAATATGAACATGTGAAAAATGATAAAACATTTCTATATAATAATAATCTCAATTCATATGAACAAATCTAACTAATCGACGTCATTTGCCAAAATTTAAAATTAAAAGTGGGAAATCAAAACTATATAAAATAAAAAGTTTTTCAACAACTCTACTTTTAAAATAAAAATAAAAAATAAAAGAAAATTTTTTTAAGGTAGAGAAAGCTAGGAGGAAAGAATAGCATACTACTAGAAGTTCCAATTCTACAAGAAAATCTTTCTTCCTAAATTAAAATTCATTAAAATATATTGTAAAAATCTTTCTATTATAAAACAATTATTCACATTAATCAGACAGAAATAAATTGTTAACATAATCACATCGATACAAGAAAAGCTTTCTTCCTTAAAAATTAAGAAAGAGGCTACTTCATTTGTACAAAAATAGCCTACAAATTTTAACGTCTCTCTAATCATCCATCATGAACAAGTGCTACAATAATTCATACATAATTGCGAAAAAAGTAATAAAAAAACTAACATTAAATTGGATAATCGTATCCCATCTAAAGGAGTGGCCTCTTTGAAATGTTCCTAGAAACATCCCCTAAGAAACCTCACATAATTAATTAATTTTCACAGCTTTCTCATCTCTATTCATTACCATTACACCATTGCTGACCCGGAACATATTTAGGACATTTCGGACTCAAATAACTTGAAACCACTCTTGAATTCAACAACTCTACAATTGGTGCATATGTCACACACCTAGGAGTCTTATATTGATTAATGGATGCCCCTAAACTAATGGCAAAATCCATTAACTTATCGAACGTACCATTTTCAACAATCTTAATCTCCAATGGTCCAATCGAGTCTGATGCTCGTCCTTGTCTATAAACCGAGTTAAGTGACTCTTCGATAGCTAAACAACAATCCTCGAAAAGCGACGATGGAATCTCCTTAGAAACATTTTGGCTTAATTCCCAAAAGAGCACATAATGGCCTGGTATGGTTGTGGTATCAGCGTAACTTGTGTACTCCACCAAAATCGTGTCGAATGGCTGCAAATGGGTTACCCCATTTTTGACGGCGTTATGGAGCTCTACCTCGTCGGTCTTGTCAGAATCTATGCTTAGAACAACGTTTTTCCGGCATACGAAGCTGAATTGGGGTGCCTTGTTTTTAAAACCTGCCACCCTTAGAATGTCACCTACCCTGTACCTGTATAGACCTGTGCCCAAAAAGTACATACACAAGTCGGAATCTCAATTAGATCTCATTTGATAGTCGATATTTTATAACTGTTTAATATTTTATAACTTTTTAATATTTCGCTGGGTAGTTGGTCAAACAATCAACAAACAAACACAGAGTTTAAAAAATAATTTTTAAAGTTAGCATTTAAGTTTACAAAACAAAAAAATTGCTATGTATAACTTTTTTGTTTGCTTATTAATTTTTTTATAGAATAAACTATCAATAGCCATAACTAATTTATCAAATATTTCTTTTAATAATAACTTATAGAGGTAAGTTAACATCCAATAAAAACAAACTGAATAACTTATTATTAATGTCAATTTTTAATTCAGAATTTTTAAAGATCATTATACCCAACTCTTTTTAAAGATCATTTGAGATTTCTTCTAAAATGTAGCAATTTAATTGGAATATGGACATATGTTGTTTAAAAATAAAATAAAATAGAAAAATTTATGTAGAAATATATTCAACTATTGCTCATTGACTCAAAATACTCATAACTATTATTTAACTTTACCTAACCTCTTGTATACCCCAACAATTGGTAATTGACTTAATATATGTAGAATAGTCGGTTAAAAGTAATGTGCATAACATTAAAGATTAAGAGGGTGTTTGGCGAATGGCTGACAGCTGGTAGCTGGTAGCTGATTACAGTGGCCGATTTGACCAGCTATAAGCAGCTTGTTCAAAAACAACTTATTCGTATCAATAAGCTGTTTGAAACAGTCAATTCACCAAACACTAGCATTAGCTGGTTTGACCACCTAACCCTCTATTTATATCAAAATAAGCTAAAATTACTCCATAAGTTAATTTGCCAAACACATCCTAAGTATTCTAATACTTAATTAAGGGTATATAAAATTAAATAAGAATTGAGAATATTATTTAGAAATTACCTGCATAAGTAGTGATGACGAGCTCATACTCATGGCCAAGTTTGACATCAGTAAGTTCAACAAGATCTTGCTGTTCTTTGTCAGTGAGAGATTTAGGCATGGAAATTGAATTTGTAACACCATTTATGTTACGTTGAACCGGTAAAAACTCGAAGTAACCCATGGTAGGAATAAGTGTATATGTTACTTCACTAGGTTTACAAATTGGGTTTAAATTTAGACCAAAGTAACATTCAGAAGACCCATACATAGTACACACAAGGGGTAACCCATTACTATAATAATCAAGTGTTGGAATATATTGTGCCATGGTCCCTGTCACAATTACGTCTATGTACTTTGTGTTAGGCCAAAGCCTAGGAATTATCCCTTCCCATGACTCCTTGCTACATTCCGATTCGATAAAATCCGCGAGCTCAGGGTTGGGTTTAAGGATCCGACCCACAGCATCGCGGACGGACGGGTCGGTTATTTGTGGGTTTAGTGACCCGACCCGGATATCGTGTGCTAGTAAAGCCCAATGCTTTTCGAGAAACTTGATGGCCCGGATAAAGCCCGAGGCGAAAACCGCCCCGACCCGGAGAACCTCTTTATGTTGGTAAAGGCCACAGAGCATTTGAGAGTACATGGATTGGTAAGAGTCAAGGCAAAGGATGGTCTCATTTGGGCTTGTGTATTTGGTGTAAGATTCAAATGGAGGGTTTGTGAAATGGGAGCTTTTATAATAGCTGGTTAAAACGGGCCGGGCTAAAAGCCCACCTGGGGTCTTAGCTTCGGATTTTATGAACAAGAAATACATCCCTTTTCCTTTGTCTAAATCAGGTACAAATTGACTCATTACTGGCATAAGTAAACTGTATAACATAGATCTTCTGTCTAAATCTTCTTCAATTGTTGGCATCAATTTTCTTTCTCCTCCTGATGTTCCTGAACTGCAATTTATCAATAGCAAATTTAATATTAATATTTGCAAAAATTCATATATGAAACAATCTCATCGAAAAACACACCTAATACATAGGTTAAATAACTCTACTTTAACATATAAGCTTATTGTTTTCACCACGTCTCACCAACAAACGGTCTCATACTAGTATATTACAAGAATAGCTTCAATGTTTTTCAAATCACTAAAACAGAACAACAACAATACCAACTAATTTGGGTTGTATTTTTATTATTGGTTAAAAAACCTGAAAATAGTTTTTGATTTATGGACTTTGAACAACTAACTTTTAAGCGAAAATGATAAATCTATAGGTTGACTTTTTCATTTGCTTATACTCTACTAAGCGGCCAAAAATCAATACCTAATTTATCAAAAAAATAGTTTAATAATTAGCTGGCATATGTATTCAGCTAGCTTAAAAGTCAACAAAAACAATCAATACTATTAACAACTAATAGTTATTTGTCAAACACTCAAGCCATTTTGACGGAATTTGGGATTTGAATGTACACAACCTTATCGCTTTTATAAAGAGATAAAAAAAAAGTCAAATTAAAAGAGGAATAAAATATTACCTAGTAAGGAATTCAGAGATGGGGTGAGAGGAAAGAATAGGAGATTTATCACCATTAGCAATACGAGTAATATAAGGTTGAATATGTTCATATTTAATAACAGGGATTAATTTTTTAAAGGAATCTCTGTCAGTAGCACCATTAAGACCATGTCTTTGAAGGTATTCTACATTAGAGTTTCTACTTAATATTTCATTTAAAACCTTCCTTTGAATTTCATCAGCATTTTCTGTTACTTCTTCTATGAACTTAAGAACTTTCTTGTTCTTTTCATCCATGGTAGTTTCTTTGGGTGCTTCAGGCATGCTTGTTATTTTCTTATGGGTTAGAGAGAGAAAGAAGAGAGAGAAATGGGGATTTTATTTGATGATTTGTTGTTGGTTATAAGAATAAGAGTGTGGGTGTAAAAGATAGGAAGGGGATGTGGGTTTTTATAGAAGAATACAAAGGGGAAAGAAGTTTGCCTTTTGCTCCAACTCAGGGTTCAAAGGAAAATTTATAAATAATTGACTCAATATTCCAAGTACTAAAATACTTATAGGTGTTCATTCGAGTTATCAGGTTGATTTTGAATTAGGTGTTTCGATTCGGTTTGAAATTGGATATTGTGTCCATATTAATTTTTATATAATTGCAAATCATTTTTTAAGTCAGGTCAAATGGGATTCGGTTACAAGGTTGGGTAAAATTCGAGTTATTGAATCTGTATTGAACACTTCTAGTCAAATACTTAACCTTATATATCTTTAATTATTGTTTGTTGGCTAAAATTATCTCAAAACAACTGATTGAAAATAATATATATAGTGTTCAAGGCTAAGTATTCCAATACGTGAATAAATAGAGTTAAATAATAATTAGGGGTATTTTAAGTTATAATAAGTAATAGTTGAGAGTACTATTTAAAAATTAAACTCTAAATAAATAAAAAATTTAAAAATAAAAAAATTAAATAAAAGAAAATTAAATAAAAAAAAATGAGGTGGGTAGAGATGTCAATTTATAAAAGATTTTGATTAGCATCAAATGAGATTTTCATTTGTTAACAATTAACGTTTGCTAGCTTGCTTGACCGACCAACACATGGATGTTTCATGCTATATTAATAGAAGTCAAACTACAACTACTCTACAAACCAAAATATGGATGTTAATTAGATTTAATTTCTTACTTTATGAAAGATGATCTTAGATGTACCTATTCAAGGAAGAGTTAAACTATACTTAGTCTAGGTGACAATTCAATTATGTGTCAATGTATCAAGTTTATTTATGATGACAAAAATTATTTTTTAAAATGGTAAGACTTTAAACATGTAGATAATATATAAAATCATCATCATATTCCTTATTTGGTGTTATGCATGGTTTCTCGGTAAACTTCTAGTCTGATTAGGAAAACCACATAAAATAAATCTGCTATCGAAGGTTACATATTTGGTCATATATATTTATAAAAATTTTGATTTAAAAAAAATAATTCTATAATATTTGAACTAATGTATAATGAAGTAAACTACCCCTAACATCTCAGTATTACATCTGTAGTAACACTCCAAAAATGTTATATTAAAATATTTAAATATTGCAATAAAACTTATACAAAATATTTTGAACTGCTGCTTTAAATCGCGCTACATTAGCAAGATACAACATTTTCAAGTTCGCATAAAACATATTAGAAGCGTTACAAACACACATATTAGATAGATGCAACATTTTTTTTTTTTCAAAATCGAATTTAATACTTTAAATTAACACACCCCACTCCTTATGGATTCAACCCATACCTGTCAATGTACTATGCTACGCCGTACATATGCAGTATTACTATTGAAGGACGCAAAGACTTAAATTACAGAAAAAGGAGTAATACTAAGAATTAAGAATTGTATGAAAATATGACAATATATAAGAGTGTATAGAGGAGTAAAACATACTTAAAGGTTATTTAAACTGATTTTAAGTTGTTTAATCTTTGTTATTGTTAGTGCAAGTCCCAAATCACCTATGCGTAGAGGCTAGTTTGATCATCTTGTTGTTGACACCATGGCAGACACTATGAAGGATGATGAGGGGTGTGCAAAGGAGCATGAGCATTTAATGTTTGGAACCTTGATTGAAGGGCTTGGTTGAGGTAAGAGGAGATCATCTTGAAGAGTGTAAGGAGGTGCATCGTGCACAAGGTGTGCCTTAGAAAGACCAGGTGTTGGGCATGGGATGCCTTATACAAGACTGCAAGGAGAGGCAAAGACCTCACTCAAGGATCACAAAATAAATTTTAAATGAATGTTTGTGTTGTGTCAATAGTTAGGAACAAATAATAATGCAAGTAATGGATGAATGGCTAAAATAAACTAAATAAACAAGACAAGAATTTAAGGTGGTTCACCAATGTGGCTACATCCACCATCTAGCCTAGGATTTATATTAATGTGTTCAAAGGAGAAATACAAACTTGAAGGAATTACAGATGGAGGTTATGTGTAGAAGAGAGGAGCTAAATGAGGGAGAAAAGCAATAGGTAATAGCTCTAAGTATGAGAGACTATTGGGGCACCTTTAGAGCATGGATATATGTGTGTATATATAGGGAAGTATAGGGTTTAATAGTACTAGGCAATGGACAGCAGTACATGCAAGGTAGCAGCTGTTTCAAGTCACGAAAATCTTCCAGAGAGTGCCGCTCGACCCCTACTCGGGCGAGCCAGCCTGTCGAGCAGCAGGCAGTGGGTCGACTTTGATTATGTGGGCTACTGCTTGCTTTCTTTTTGTATCCCTTTTGGTCCCCACTTGTACTAGCACTAGTATACTTGTCTTGGAGCCCAAGGCTTGCACTACCAAGGCTTCATCTACCCAAGTTCCTACTACCATTAGTACAATGTACTATGGTACTTGAAGATACTCAAACACCCAATCAAAAACATAATACTTTGTCCTCTTCTTACTACACTAACAAATATGATTAATTAACTTAATCTTGTTTTGATTACTTGGTGGACCAAGTCACCAATAATCCTAACAATCTCCACCTTGACTTGTGTTTACCAAGTCACAAACATCACCTTCAAAATTCAATCCAAAAATACCCAAAACATCTCTAGCTAGCAACATACTCAAAAAATCAAAATAAACATGTGCACAACAATATACAAAAGCACATGTACTACAAATGCTCTCTAAGAGCTTACAACACAAGAGTATGATTAAACACCAACCAAGTCCACACAAACTATGGACTTGTTGGAAGACATTGGAATTACATTCTTATCATCATGAGAAGTATCATCATCATCATTGAGCTTGGTTGAGGTAGTAGCATCATGAACCGGACTAACTAAGGTTGTGCCAAGTAGCTTGTACAAGCCATCATCATCAATGGACCCTTTCAAGAACACCTTATGGCCCTTAACAACCTTCAAAACTCCACCTTCACCAATGCATGCAAAACCTTCTCTATCAAAAGTACCATGGGAAATTAAGTGCCTATTCATGCTTGGAACATGGAGGACTCCGGATAATGTTCTCACAACACCATCAAACATAATGACTCTAACATCACCCATACGAACTATCGGACAATTGGCCTCATTGCCCATAGTGACACTTCTTCCTTCAACCTTTTGATAAGTTGAGAAGAAGCTTGAGTTAGAAGTCATATGGCTAGAACAACCCGTATCCAAAACCCAAGAATCACCACCCTTGTACTCACTAGTGACAATAAGAGCACCAACATCATAAACCTCTTCAACAAAACTAGCTTCGGCGGAGCTAGCTCCTTTGGACTTGCAATCATCCGATTGTTTGGATTTTAACTTCCAACAATCTTTCTTAAGATGGCGTTTCTTCCTACAATAATTGCAAGTCATGCCTCTTTTGTTCCTACTTGAATCCTTAACAAATAAAGCATCATTAGACTCAATGGACACCTTTTGTGCAAATTGAGAATCCATAAGGTCTTTTTGTGTCAAAGCCTTTCTAACATCCTCACTACACAAAGTGTCTCTACCATATAATAAGGTCTCTCTAAAATGCTTAAAAGAAGGGGGTAGAGAACATAATAAGAGAATGGCCAAGTCTTCATCATCAAGTGAAACATCAATGTTTTGTAAATCCAAAACAATAGAGTAAAACTCATCAAGATGAGGTTTCATAGGCTTACCTTCTTGCAACGGGAGATCATACAATCTACTCTTTAAGAGTAATCGGTTGGTAACACTCTTGGCCATATAGAGTGATTCCAACTTCTCCCAAATCCCCTTTGATGATACCTCCTTTACAACTTCCCTCAATACTTCATTGGAGAGGCAAAGTTGTAAGGCGGATAAAGCTTTTGCATCCATCCCTTCCCACTTAGCCTCACTAAGACCAATGGGCTTCCTCTCATCACCTTCAAGTGCCTTATGAACGCCATTTTGAATCAAGATAGCCTTCATCTTAACTTACCATAAACTGAAATTTGTGTTCCTATCAAACTTCTCAATGTCTAACTTCATTGTTGACATTTTGGACTTCAAATTACCACCACTAACACCTCAAGCAACCCCAAATAAACCCTTGCCTCTGATACCAATTGCAAGGAGAGGCAAAGACCTCACTCAAGGATCACAAGATGAAGTTTAAATGAATGTTTGTGTTGTGTCAATAGTTAGGAACAAATAATAATGCAAGTAATGGATGAATGGCTAAAATAAACTAAATAAACAAGACAAGAATTTAAGGTGGTTCACCAATGTGGCTACATCCACCATCTAGCCTAAGATTTATATTAATGTGTTCAAAGGAGAAATACAAACTTGAAGGAATTACAAATGGAGGTTATGTGTAGAAGAGAGGAGCTAAATGAGGGAGAAAAGCAATAGGTAATAGCTCTAAGTATGAGAGACTATTGGGGCACCTTTAGAGCATGGATATATGTGTGTATATATAGGGAAGTATAGGGTTTAATAGTACTAAGCAATGGACAGCAGTACATGCAAGGTAGCAGCTGTTTCAAGTCACGAAAATCTTCCAGAGAGTGCCACTCGACCCCTGCTCGGGCGAGCCAGCCTGTCGAGCAGCAGGCAGTGGATCGACTTTGATTATGTGGGCTGCTGCTTGCTTTCTTTTTGTATCCCTTTTGGTCCCCACTTGTACTAGCACTAGTATACTTGTCTTGGAGCCCAAGGCTTGCACTACCAAGGCTTCATCTACCCAAGTTCCCACTACCATTAGTACAATGTACTATGGTACTTGAAGATACTCAAACACCCAATCAAAAACATAGTACTTTGTCCTCTTCTTACTACACTAACAAATATGATTAATTAACTTAATCTTATTTTGATTACTTGGTGGACCAAGTCACCAATAATCCTAACAAAGACAAGGCATCAACAACTGACAATAGCATTCTGAAGTGATTGCTTGTTCGAGCACAAGGAGTGCTTGTTCAAGCACCCTGCTGTAGACCAAACTTTGCGATTTTTATTTGGCTCAAACCTGTTAAACACGTTTCTGCTTTGAGTTAGGATTGTTCTAATCTTATATATATATATATTATATATATATATATATATATATATATATATATATATATATATATATATATATATATATATATATATATATATATATATATATATATATAGTATATATATATATATATTATATATATATATATATATGTATATATATATATATATACTAGCTTGAATCCCGTGCCAAGCACGAATGATCAAAAAATATTTAAATGATCTCTTAAATATAAATAAAATTATTTTAAATTATTCTGATACTTGGTAAACATAATAAATATAGTGAAAATAATATTTGACCTAACTTAAATTTTGAGTTGTTGCCTAATTTTTTATTGCCATTTTTATAGAATGATATAAACCAATATATGTATATAACATAAATAACATAAATAAAGAATAAAGAAGATTTAAAAAAGAATTTGACCATACATTGTCCAATTTTTTTAATGCTTTTTATACAGAATAATATTTTGACCATACGTATATTGATTTCATTTTGTTCAATTTTTTATTGCCATTTGACATGTTAATTGATTTAAATAATAGGGCATTCAAGTTTAATTATTCTACTTACCTAATTTAGCTAATTGAAAAAATTTTGGAGGGAAAACAATGAACATGAAAGCGACACGTGTCATACTGAAGAATGCATTTAGTATATATATATATTCTACTTACCTAATTTAGCTAAATGAAAAAATTTTGGAGGGAAAACAATGAACATGAAAACGACACGTGTCATACTGAAGAATGCATTTAGTATATATATATATATAGACCCTAAATAATATTTAAAAGTATGATAATGTGGCTACTACAAGGAAAAGAGAGGTTGACAATCTAGTGAGTTCCTCTGGTATTACATGAGCGACTTCCATTAGAATTGGAAGCTTTAGGCTTAATAGTGTATGATCAAGCTTTATAAGTGAAATTTTATTTTTGTATTGTTGAATAATTAGTTAATGAAATACCCTTTGAGGGGGAGATGTCTAATACAACATCTATCTTTGTGTCTGTGCTATATTCATCAAGATTTCAATCTTTGTGCATGTTCTTGTAATTCGTACTCGATTTTTCTACTTTTTATCTACATTTCTTGTCACCAATATTGGGTCTAAAACCCTTCTCTTTTGGTTATTGATAATTTTTCATGTCAATTTATTCTCTTAATATAGTGAATTCATATATTAGGATAATATTACTATTGCTTTTATTTTGTTGTTTTGTGTTGTACAATCTTTGTTATTATTAGTGCAAGTATTATATTCATAGAGTGTATTTAATTACCTTGTTGCTCACGCCATGACATGCACTATGGAGGATGATCAAGGGTGTGTAATGGAGCATGAAGATTTATGTTTGTAAACTTGATTGTAGACTTGGTTGAAGCAAGAAGAGAACATCTTGAAGGGTGTTACAAGGCAACGAGTGTCTTGGAGAAGATAAGGAGTTGCACAAGGTGTGCCTTGAAGTGACGAGAATTTGGACGAGGGATGCCTTGAACGAGGCAAGACATCAGCAACTTATAATAGGTTTTTGAGTGAGTGCTCATTCGAGCACATGGAGTGTTCTGTGCTCATTCGAGCACCTTGGTGTAGACCAAACTTTGAAATTTTTATTTTTGCTCAAACCTATTATGCATGTTTATTTTGTGCTAGAGTTCTAAATATTTGGGATAATATAGATAAATCCTATATAATATTCAAAAGTATGATGAGTAGGCTACTATAAGAGAAAAACAGTTTGAGAGCAAGAAGGTTTCTCTTATATAAGATGAGTGACTTTCATTAAAGTTGGATTCTTTAAGCTTGATACTGTATGATCAAGTATTATTTTTATTTCATGATGTATTGTTAAATTAGTTAATAAAATATTGTTCCATTTAAGAGGAGCAAGACGCCGTTTATCTTTATGTTTGTGCTTTGTTCATTAAGGCTTCAATCTTTTGCTTGTTTATGTTCATACTCTGTTTTTCTATCGACATTCTTCTTATCGATTTTTGGTCTAAAACCCTTTTTTTTCATTTATTGATAATTTTTATTGTCAATTTATTTTCTTAATATAGTGAACTCATATATTTGGATTATATTATATCCAACTCTATCCAATACTAAGTATGACATTACTATTGGTTTCATTTTGTTGTTTTTGGTAGTTGTCAATTTGCAAACATTTAAGGACATAAAGGGAATCGGCTATCGGCAACTAATTATAACCTCATCAATTGGCAACTAATTATATCCTATCTTATTTGTTCTGCTTAATAGTTTGGGGTTACTTGCTAAACCATGTATCTTATTCTTACTGCGTAAACAGAAAATGAATGCCAGCTGTCTTTAACCTAACCATTATTTTTATATTAACACGTGTACGAATAACACTTCAATAAGTTCACGTACTATTGAACAAAAATTAAATTAGCTATTATTATTATTATTATTATTATTATTATTATTATTATTATTATTATTATTATTATTATTATTATTCAACAACTGAGACAAATCTCAGGAAGTTATTTGACTGGATTTAGGTGTAAACACGATGCATATATGATTGGAAAAATTATCGTAAATAATTCCTACAATGATAATAATTTTTGATTGATCATAAATAATACCTATTTAAATGTTGATTGCCTAAAATAATAATTATTACCAAATTTTGTTTATAATAAGTTATTTGACAATAAAATAAAGGTCAATTAATGGTTAATAAAGTTATATTAGTTTAGGAAAACACCTCTTAAGTTAGTATTATTTGTGGTTAATTAATTTTTTTTTGAGATGATTGGTTAATTAAAATTCAGTAGTATTATTGTAGTAGAAACTAGATAGTGCCCGTGCGATGCACTGCTTTATTAAATTTACTGACATATTATTTAAGAAATTAAAATTTTAAGAAATAAATTTTACATTATATTTATATTTCATTTTGTTCTGAATAGTTGTATACATTACATACCTTGTTTGATTAGTATCATACTTTGCATTGTGCGTAGATGATTATCAAAATTTAGTTATAGATTTAACATAAATATTTATGTAAAATTATTTTATAAAATTAAAAAAAAATTTTTCATAAAAAATATAAGTGACTTGCATAAAGGTAGCCACAACCTAAATCATATTAGACTTATGCATTGCATTTAAGTAACCAATTTCATTAGTATAAATAAAAAAATCTTCATAAAAGTATATTATCTTTTAACCAACTTAAAATATCCAATACACTTAAATAATACTTATTTAATAAATAAAATTGATAAGATTTTATAAATAATTGAAAAAAATAAAATTAAATTTATAGATCTCTAATAAATTAAATGATGTGACTTACAAAGTATAATATCAATATGAATAACATTGTTATATTCATAGTTAGAAAGCAATTAAGTCAAATATATTAATTAGTGATGATGTCATCATTGAGTTTTGGACGGAAATTTTTTGTTGCGGTTGTGACACATAAGCTCTATTAATTAGTGATTATGTCAGCGTGTTTTGTTTTAGTAATAGTTAAGATTTAGCAAAAATTTGTATTATTCATGATGATTTTTCCTATATTATATTATGTATTATTGTTCTTGAGTTAAGATTAAAAAAGAACGTGAAAACTTTCCATCATATATAATAGTAAGATTCAAATATGTTTCAGATCTAATGATGAAACTAAAAGTTTAATAAAATCAACCAATGAATTTAAATACATGGTTACGTACTTTAAGCTATGGTAGAACATAAGCTACGGTTTTATCATTTTTATAATTTTATGTATGAAAATTTAATTTATTAAAATTATATGCGCTTTTTTTTTTATATCTATATGCGTTTTATCTAGCTCTTATGTGGCATGAACGTCTCTTCATCTTTTTTGAGCCTGGGGACTTCTTTTGGCCACGCTCTCTTTTTGGGTATGAGCTGCAGCCGTCCTTCCCTCCCCAAACCCTGTCCATAGTTTTCTATGTGCGAGATACACTGGGTACGATAATGATTATGATATGCCTTTTTATTTATGTGAAATTGTACAAATTATTTGCTATTATTGATCAATCAAAAAAACTTATTTGTAACTTTTATTATTAATAAGGATAATATTATATACATCCGATCGATCTTTTCAAACCCCATCATAAGTTGGAGCTACTTAATTTTTGGGATTTGTCAATTTATACAATCATACCAAATCTATTATTCTCTAAAATATTAAATAAGTATTAAAAATAGAAATATTTAAAAGTCTACGCTAATTTTAGGATGGATTTTAAAGTAAAAGGTGGCTTAGATTTGTGGGAGGCGGTTGACCTAAATAAAATTGGATGCCGTATGATTTATGCGAACCAAGATTTTATACAATTATTGCAATTCCTAACAATTTGGCAGCTCTATGCATATTGGAGTGCTTTGCAATTTTATAAAAATAGCAAATAAACTTCTATCAAATAGCAAAATCATTAATTAATTATACAATATTTAAGTTTCTTCCATTAATTTGCGCCAAAAAGTTGATTTTTTTCTTCTAATTCAAGCTGAATTTGATGGATTAGAGTTAGTGTATACCCATATTACACGACATTTATATATTATTTAAATTTATATAAAATAATTATTATGATTATAATCATGGTTATAAGAATTCTAATTATGATTTAAGATTTTACGATTCCACGATATAAAAAAGAGAGTAATCAGATCTAAGATCTCAATGATTGTGGGATAGTACGATCCTACCAAGATCAAGAATATGGGTGATAGGATCATAACATGGTCCTACGATCTTATGATCCTAAGATCCATCAATCGATTATGAATTAGACTCAACTCAAAACCTTACGGATATAAACTAAAATGATTAAATATGACCGAAAACATATTTGTAGGATCTTACGATCCTACATTTCAATTCTACCGATTTGATTAGAAGCAAAAAAAAGATATGCATGCTAATTTTGTTGTTTGTTATTACTCCCTCCTATTGATAGAGAATTAGACATTTGGGTTTTGCACCAAAATCAAGGAGGGATGGGGGACCACTTAAAGTAAGTGGAGAACTCTCTTTATCCATAAAGAGTATTGATATTTATATTTTGTTGTGTTGTTGTAGTAAGGGTAAAAGAATAAAAAAGAATGACAAAAATAGAAATGAGATATTTTCAATGAATTGGCCCGATAAGAAAATGTCCCATTCTGTATGAATTAGAGAGAGTATTATATTAATTTAGAAAAGAAAATAATGATTTAAATATCTTCTATATGAAATTAGAAAAATAGCGATGATATTTTCAAAACTCTTTTTGGTAATGTATATTTGTTTCCATATTCAATTTTCCTATTATAAAACTATTATTTCATAGTTTTATATAAATTTAGTATAAATTGATTCATCAAACTCTTTCATACAATTGAATTTTGGATAATTAAACTATTAATTGTTATAGAATTCTTGATCGGGGATTTGATTTTAAGGACATAAGTTTCCATTCAATTTTTATGGTGAAACAAAAACAATTGGCACTTCAATTCTTATTTTAAGATTTTGGGGTCACAAGGGTCCCTTTATTATATAAATGATATTATACGAATGATCCGTCCCGGCCCGTTTAACATTTGACATGACCCGCCCCGTCCCGGCCCATTTAAATTTTGACCCGCCCCACTCCGACCTGGCCCGTTAAACACCTCTAGTCACAAGGGTCCCTTTATTATATAAAAGATATTATACGAAATAATACAGTGATGGTGTAAAAATCTTTTTTATGATAGAATAGGTTGAGGAAAAGAGAATGTTACTTCAATTCAAGATTTTACTCAGAAAAATAAATATGGTCTGAATTATTTTTACTTTGAGTTTGATCGTAATCAAAAGATTATCTATTCTTTGGAGGTTAAAAACGATAATCAACTCATGATACCATGTGTGTAAGCTTGGTGAGGTCAAGTTTTTATAAAGAGTGGACTTAAATTTGTAATTAACAGTTTTAGACTTTTAGCCTGTAAAAATTTATGTACTGAATTTAAAGATTAAACCATTAAATTAGAGACTTGTTTCTTATTGCTTACTGTGTTTTCAGTTTTTAGTTATTTTTGAAAAGTAAAAAAAAAACATAAAATAAAAAAAGTAGCTTTCACTTTTTAGTTGTCAGTTTTCAAATCGTCATATTTTTAAAAATTAAATTAACTTTTTATTCATTCTATGACATACGTCATATGACTTTGAAAATCAAATAACCGATATAAAAAAACACACTTATATCAAATAGGCTCTATATTTACAATAGGATTGGGCTTTTGAGAACCGTCTTTACAAAAAACGGTCTCTTAAGAGAGCACCTGTTGCTTTATTGATCACAAGTATGAAAACAGATTCCCGAGTTTTGTATGAAGAAATATTACATATTCGTTTGGGAAATGTGAGAATTTTTATTTTCTATTTAACAATATTTTGGAAAAATATATGGCATATGCCAAAGGCTTTTGAGTAGTCTTTGGAAAAGCAATATGTTATCGTAAGACTCCTTTGTGTACGGCGAATAACCTATTACTTTTGATGAACACTAATGAACTTATTAGTTTTGTGAAGAATTAGCTTAAGTCACTTGAAAACTTGATGATAAATTGAAAGCAATATGAAAAATTTTTCTTTTGTGATATTTTCCTACAAAGGTACTAGGGTTAAGATTTGCAAATTCACAAACAGATACAATCAGTCATAATAATCACTTAGTATAAAATTATTACACGAAATGAAAATATGTTTTTTTTAAGAAGATACATAAAATCAGAAACTTTATAAGGAGTTTATAATGTTCTTTAAAAGTTAAAGCACAAGAGAAAGACAATGGAGATTTCTCAACTGCAAAAAAATGAATTGTTGTTTTAATACACAATATGAACTTTCAAGCATTTCTCTATTTGTAGATTTTGATTTGCAAGTTATACGCCCTATAACTTCCTTAGTATAATTGATAACTAAACAGTTATTTTATGAAGAAACCTTCATTGTCGAAACAATACAAAAGTCTATGAAACAGAGCTTTATTATAATGAAATAAACATCATGAGGCATGATGAGCAAATTTATTTTACCGCAAGCGCACGGTGTACGTGTAGCTGTGGGTCGAACACAAGGAGGCAAGCTAATTCAAATTGTATGCTTTATGATCACTAAGACACGGGATAGACAATGTATGGGGTCGAAAACTAGTTCTAGGATGCAATTATACTAAAACAGACAATATAAAAATGGTGTTAAAACGATAATATGACAAACTCTAAGGCGTCGGGCGTCACCTAATTCTAACATGGGAATCAATTACTCTCATGATTGTATGAAATTGAGTCATCGGCATAAATGAACGTGATTTAATTAATCTCAAGCTTCCGCTCTATTGATTAATATCGGTTTAAGACCAACTAGTATTAATCCTCAAACTTCCGTTTTATTGGTTAAACTAGAAGGAATTTAACTTAAATATATCTCAATCCTAAATCAATCCTAATCTCAAACTTCTGTTTTATTGAAAAGGTTAATAAAGATGTTTAAATCGAGATTCATTAAGCGTAGGTTCAATCATATGCTCAAATCACACACAATCAATCGATAAAATATCAATTCATGCTTTGAATTAGGGATTATACCCTAACCCTAGATAAGAAAACTACTCACTGTGCATATATTAATGGAAAACATAAAGCAATCGATGAACAAAAACGAAGAACAAAACAATAAAATATGAAAACTTACAAATCCGGAAGATAACATAAACTAGATATAAGAAATCCAAATGCAACAATAAATTCTTCAAGGAAAGCTTCGACAGATCCAAAAGTACGGTGCCGAAATTGAAATTACAATAAGTAAAATGCTGGGAAATTGAAAGAAAACTAAAATGGTCCTAAGACAGAAAATAATAATAGTAACCGCCATTATATATAATGGCTCCAAAAATCAGGAAGAATAACCGTCAAAAATGCATTCTGACGGAAAAGCGACGAGCGTCACTTTTCAGGCGACGAGCTGTCGCTTAGTGTCTGACTTGCGAACTTTGAATGGCCGCCATTTCTTGCACGGTTATCGGATATGGATATATAATATACCTTTGGAAAGCTCTTGAAGTCTACGTTCCAATGTCGCAAACCTTGCATCAATGTGATCTCTCTATCAAAAGTTATGGCCAAAAGAGTGAGCACGTATCAAATTTCACTTCCAAACTTTTGTCTTTTAAGCACTTTTCCATTCTTTTCTCTTTTGCCCATCTTCATTGTGAAACATCTTCAAGTGAGCGACGATCTCTTCACTTATGTAAGGGGTCTTAGGCTATTTCTCCAAGCCTTCACCAATTTCTATTTTATCATCAGTTACTTCAATTTGTGTTTTGCATTTTAAAATAATTAGGACTATTTGAATGTAACACTTAAAATATCCTACTATCATTGCCTACACACAATACCAAAGGGCAAGGGGGTAACTTCAAATATATAGCAACATATCCAAAACCTTTGGTGTTTACGCATTTGTTTTAATTCCCCCTTTTGAGAAGATGTACAACTAATTGTTGCATATATAATATTTAGCTATGTAACACATACGCTTTGTTTGGTAATTGATATTGAATAGTGGGAATACCAATAATTTGTAATGTAAATTTTATAATTTTATTACTATGTATCACGTCATTTCCATGGTAATGTATGTTTGATTATAAAAATGTTCTGTTTTCATAATTTTTTATTACCACTTAATACCACATAATGGTAGCGCTTTGGATTGAAATTTATGAAGATATGAGATTATTGAAAAAGAATAAGCATGACCATTTAACTTGTTAAGAGATATTCCTACCAAAATTCACTACAACATAATTCACTACTTCAAATTTCTAATAGTATATTATATAGTGGATTTAGTGACATTTATTAGACACTTTAACAGCATAATAAAAAACCATATTAAAGCTTTTTGACACTTTCTCATAAATGTCACTATAGACTATAGTAACAATTACATATGTCACTAAAGACTATATAAAGTGTCGCAAACTCACCTTATAGTGGAACTTATAATAAAAACTAACAATTATTACACTAAAAATACAAATTAGTTGCATTTTTTTAATGTCATTAAATCTAATGTCGCGAAAAGTTAAATTTGTTGTAGTGATTACACTAACTTCTTATTACCATTTTCATCGTACTAATAACCCAACGAGCCATGAATTTGCTTTTTTTTTTTCATTTTAATCCGTCCCAAAAAAATTTGCTTCATTTTTATATTTATATATAACTCCACCTTGTTAAGTTTCTATATTATCTTTATTATTTTTAAATATTCCACAATTTTTACTTGCTATATCCAATTTATTAATAAAGGTAAAGGTAAAGGACACTCCTAGTATCCCGCACAAGGCAGGGTTCGAATGGAGGGTTTATTTTCCTGAAAGATGCGGACAAATCATACCTTTTCCCTCAAGGATGGAGTAAAGAGAGATGCGCACAGTTAAGAAACTCCCAATTGATACTTGCGCTTAATAGGAATCGAACCCAACATGCAGATGCACTATCCATTGAGCCAAAAGCGCTTTTGATATCCATTTTATTAACATCGGTGTCAAAAATGAATAAAGCTAAATGATGGGGATAATAGTGTACTATCCTTCGAAACAAGGTACTAGGAAAAAGGTTATATTGGTCCTGATTTCCAAACAAGGTCACCTGAGAGCAAAGGTATTCCATCATTACTTCAAATCGAATGTTGCATGTGATGTATTATAGTTTTTACCTTACTATGTTGATCTAAATCTTAAAGAACCAATTAAAGTCTCTAAATCTATCAAATTAAATTAATAATTTTAATTAAGGATTAATTAACTTAGAATTACGTGCTAAAGGCAAGATCCTGCCTTAACGACGATTCTAACATAATCAAAGATAATCCTCTTATTAATTATAATTAGTGTTAATTAATTAAAAGTGTGTTCCCATACTGTTGGCACAGGTAGTGGCAACATCCTTCTTGTCACACATTAATAGGACACAAGATTAGGGACCACTAAATATAGATTATAGGAATTCTAATTACTTTGACATGGGTAAGATTAGGAACCCTTAATACCATGGGCTTAATAATCTTATATTATCAATGACAACTGGGGTATATCATTAAAGTTGAACAACTTTAATGTGGTGGTCAATTAAGCATTCTAAAAGACAACAAAAGGTAACTAACTGTTCAGACCTGCTAAGTGTAGATTTTAAGTTCGATATAAAAAATTAAAAAACAAAGATCAGAACTACATAGTGGTCGAATATCGATTTAGTATACAACCTTTTGGGAAGGTGGCCAGAAAGAAATTAGTACAAATTTGGTTCAAATGAAATGCAGTGGCCATATATTACCCACATGTGAGTTGTTTCACATTGGAGAAAGAGAAGAATATGCATCACTTTATGTACTCAAGGAGTAACTCCTACTATTACCAATTGGTTTTAGTAGTGAACCTTCTTTGGGTTTATGAGTGAACTACCTCTTCTCCTCCTTGTTTGGGTTGCCCAGGCCCATTTTCTAAATTCTATCATGGTATCAGAGCCCGGTTTGTTGTTGGACCTTTATACTAGGCATTTAATCTTACCACTGGTTAAGGGGTCTTTAATTGGATGTTCATTCTCAATAAGTTTGTAACCCTTCTGGTGGGCTAAAATTCTAAGGACACTCACATGTGAAGGGGAGTGTTGAAGTGCTCATGTGTTACCCACATGTGAGTTGTCCCACATCGGAAAAAGAGAAGAGTATGCATCACTTTGTATACTCAAGGAGTAACTCTTACTATTACCAATTGGTTTTAGTAGTGAACCTTCTTTGGGTTTATAAGTGAACAACTTCTTCTCCTCCTTGTTTGGGTTGCCCAGACCCATTTTCTAAATTCTATCAGAATGTAATGCAGATCATTTACGGATATTGGGTCCAACATTTGGTATCAAGAGCCAACAAAAATACATTTACAATGGAGAAACATCGTGGCAGGCATGCTGGATTGCTAGAGCACATGTGTGGGCGGTTCTCTGATTGACAATGGTATAAGACAATCTGGTCTTGGTGACTTGTAAGTGCCTTTTTAATTGTTATGGTGGTCAAGGAAGTAAATCATGACACAAGAAGTGTAACACCCCGAAAAAAGGTAATTTCCGCGAACCTTTCTTATTAAAGAAAAGAAAGACAGGTTGTTATAAGAAGGGTGCAATGACACAGATTATATCGTTTGAGAAGAGGGCATGAGTGATACAATCCTTGATATAAAACAGGGATTATTAAGATTACATTCTAAGTCCAAAATGATAAAAATAAGAAAGACTTAAATAGAATTTAAATGATCCAACTGTAAATTATTATGAGGCCTTTTGATAAATGTAACCAAAAACAAATTTATGTATTCTTTAGTGCAAAACGGAAAGGATCATTTACCAACTACAGCCTCTAAGTTTACTCAATTTCAAATAAACAGCCGCGAATTTTGTTTATTACCAACTACAGCCTCCAACTTACCAAACATGACATCGAGACAGTCAAAACAGCCAAAAAAAAGGGTAAAAATAGGGTTAAAATAGGGTGTTTTGGCTGTCTCGATGTCATGTTTGTTAAGTTGGAGGCTGTAGTTGGTAATAAACGAAGCTCGCGACTGTTTATTTGAAATTGAGTAAATTTAGAGGCTCTAGTTGGTAAATGATCCAAACGGAAAATATCATAGCAATTGGAATTGATCATTCACGACTAGTGGCCAAACAACACTCGCTAATCTTATTATTGATTTAATTTTAAAAAAATAAATGATAAATATTATTATTAAATTATTTAACTATAATACCTGAATTATTCAACTAGCCATTTTACAGTTGTATATTTGTATGATAGCTTTATAAATCAAACGATCCAAGTAGGGATGGACATGGGTCGGATCTGGATTTGGTCCATCTAGACCCAGATCCAGACTCTAATTTTTTTATTGGACCCAGACTCGAATCCAGATCTTTGGGGTCTAAAGATTTTGGACCCAGAACCAGACCCTTAGGGTCTGGCGAGTCTAGGGTTCAGATCCGGGTCCAAAACAATTTTTTTTTTCTGAAATTTTTTAAAAATATATTATAAATTATAATTTCGACCATTCGCATAAAATTATTTAAACATTTTCGACAAACGAGAATCTTCTAATACTTTATACTAATTGAGTGAACAAACATATGAAGTTTTCCGACATTCAAGTTCTTATAACGAAATATTTATCAAGTCTTTAATTTTTCAAGTATATAGATACAACGACTACATTTTAAATTACTTGAACCGACAAAGTTCAAATATCACGTAATGTTCAGAAATATAACAAAATTTCAAATCAAATAATTAAATACACACGATAGCTTATATATAATTTTTTTTAAAAAAGATGTAAATGGGTCCATGAATCGGATTTGGGTCTCTAACTTGTAGACCAGTACTCGAACCTAGACCCTAGAAGGTCATGGATTCAGATCCGACCCGGATCCATAGGGTCCAAAAATAAGTGGACCCAGACCCTTAAAATTAAGATATCAAGTCGAATCCTTAGAATCCAAAACCCATACCCATCCCTAGATCCAAGTTTAAGACTATGCACAAAGTCTTCCTACTAAAGTTTAAAGACGGTGATAAATTCATTATCGAATTTATAAACAAATTAAACCCACCTAAGATAAAAGTTATTTGCATACAAAATTAATAAATTTTATTCTAAAATCAATTAGTAACTTATTAAGCATATATTAAGTTACTTAATCTATTTCTAAATACAAGATCATATATGCCATATAAGCTATTTTTCTAACAGTTTAATTTGTAGACATCACATCACATCACATAATACTAAAAAAATATTAGATAATTCCAAGTGTCATCCTCTAATCTTTCAAAATTAAAGAATTTTAACATTATTATATTGTTTAAATATGTTTGGTTTGATAATATAACATGTTCATGCCTATTCTGTAATTTTTTATTTTTTGTCATTTATAATGTGATAAATCAAAGATTAGCACTACCTCCTATTCATAGAGAATGAGACATTTGTTTTTTTGACACTATTCACTCATTACTCTTAATTTGTATTTTATTCTTAATTCATAGATTAGAACATAGTTAAGTGATATCTTATTTGATTCGTCTCAATGCAAAGATTATTAATATTCACTTTTTATAATATTTCGTTATGTATAACAAGAGATATTAAGCATTGAATAAGTGCATTGGATAGTGTGAAAAAAGAAATGTCCCATTCTCTATAAATAGGAGGGAGTATAATTTAACTTTTCTAATTAAATTTGTATATAAAAAAATTAATTTTCCGTACATTCTACGAGTTTTTATTCTAATATTTTCATCCGGATGCCGTCATATGTCGCATAAGTACAAGGGGTGTCTCACATGGTGGTGTTATTAATACTAATCATCTAATTACTTGTCATTAGCTGTGTTTGCAGTATGAAAGAATTGGGTGTCTTCTAATTATGGAATCTTTAATCCGTGTTAGAATCCTTAATTAAGTACGTAAACACTAGTAATTAAAATTAAATGCATGAGAAAATCAGATCTTTTACAACAGCTGTGTTACACCTAGTACTTTGGCTAGGTACATTGGCTCACTCCTTTTGTCATTATAAAGATTGGATTACAAAAAGATATTTCTAGAATGATTTGCAGTACATGGGTTTAGATAATAAAATTGATTATTTATTTGAATTTATTTTATTCTTTATATGCAGGGTTTATCTATTTGGGGTAAAATTGAATGTTTTTTGATCTTCTAATCCTCACTGTAAAGGGAGTACTGGTGTGGATTGTCCGTCAACTTCCCTCACCCAAACCCTGCTCTAGAGCGGGATATTGGGTTTGATGATGATGATGATTCGAAACTTTTTTTAAATATATTAAAAAATAGGATAAATGAACATTAATAATCCAAACTTTGCGTGATTTGCCCAAAACAATCCCAACTTTCGTATATTTTCTAATATTCCTAACTTTGCTTCTTTGTTGTTGGGGGCATACCCTTTAAAATTTTGACCGGTTATAACCGGTAGTATTAGAGCTGTTGCATTCATTATCTTTTTATCTTTTTTTCCCCTTTAAATTCAGTTCATCTTCAACCTTATCACATCCACCATTATTGCCCTTCATCCTTATCAACCACCATAGCTGCACCTACATCTTCAAATCAATTTGGCAATCAACTAGTGTAATTACTTTACCCCCTTCCCTAAGCTCCCACTCTAATTGTTCAGTATCTTCCACCCTTACAACATACAATTCAATAGCCCTATGCTTGAACCTAATTTATGCCATTTCTAGTACTGTAGCATCATCAACTATCCTTACCAACCCACCATCAAAAGAAAATGGTCAGAATCAAACGAAGAACCCTAAAAATAAAAAAAAAAAAGAAAGTCAATTTACCATTTTTATTCAATCAAAACAATAAAGAAAACGAAATTACATATGATGATGGAGAAACTTACCATTGATGACGAAGACCTGCGACTCTTCTTCCTCATTGACCCTTCGAATTCAACCGAGGTCGAGGATGGAGAATTTGCAGAGAAATGGGTTGAAAAGTGTAATTGGGGTTAGGTGAATTTCATTAATAAGGAGGGAAGTGGAAAACAGTGGGTAAGAAGTTGTCAATTACAGGTTATAACCTGTTAAAATTTTAAAGGGTATGCCCTCAGCAACAAAGAAGCAAAGTTAGGTATATTAGAAAGTATACAAAAGTTGGGATTGTTTTGGGCGGATCACGCAAAGTTTAGATTATTAATGTCCATTTATCCTAAAAAATATTATTATATTTACGTATTTAATTTAAATTAGATATATTCTATTAAATTTAAAATAATTACCAAATTTATTGTCTAAACCTGTACACTAGGTGCATACGTGATTCAGGCTTATCTCATTAATAAAGATTGGGTTAGAAAAAGATATTACTACAATGGTCGATTTTTTTTTAATTTTTTAAATAATAATAATGGTTAACAATCTAGGAGTAGTTTACATGTATTATTATTATTTATAATGATGATCACTACTATGAATTATTAGCTTCTTTCGTGCAAAGTTAAAACATTACAAGAAATTCAAACGTGTTGTACAACATGTTCTTAAAGTATAATGACTTTTTGTTTTGGATGTGTAAGATATATAATATATATAGTTGAAACTTGCTACTCAATATACCTACCAAGCTAACACATGTTTATTCATTAATATTAACAAAAAACACAATTTCAATTTCAATTTATTAGTTTGAAAAATTGCTCAACATTATTCGATGTTTCACTTCAATAATATGGTCACTTACCGAAAAATGTCGTTGCCCAAATAAATAATTGTTTTTTAGGTTAATCACAACCAAAAATAAAAAAAGTACTCCTATGTCTCATGTAAATTTGCACATTACACAATTGTATGTGAGAGTTCTTAAGAGAAAAACGTAAAACAAAAAAAAATGAAAAATATAAATATAATGTTTAGTTTTTAATTTTTTTTTTCTGCATTAGCATTTCTAATATAATTTGGTTTCTATGTTTTTGGTAAATTACATATTTTACAAATCATAGCTTATCTAGGTGCACTCATAAATCATAACAAACACTCTTTAAAGTTGCATGGAATTGTTTATAATTAATCAAATATTAATAATATTATAGTATATAGAATCACTTGTTGAAAACAATCTTAAATTTTGAGGCTTAAGAAACTATAGTGGTGAAGTTTTTTTATTATTGTTACTGGATAGTGCCCGTGCGATGCACGGTTTTATTAAATTTTTCGACATCATCATTGACTAGTGAGGTTGACATGTAAGCATTTTTAAATAGTGCTGATGTCAGCAGCGTTTTGTTTTAGTAATAATTATAGATTTTAACGGGTTATAGGCATTATAATAAAAAAGTGGAAGAATTGTAATCACGTTGATGATGAATCGTGGTGGTTTGACCGGAAATGACATGTTTCACTTAGATTTTAGCTTAGACACTACTTAAATGGCTTTTGACTTTTTATTTTATCTGTTTTAAAAATCAAAATACTATATATTTTAATTTATATATTTACTAATCATGTTAATAATTTCTACATTATATTTAGTAATCAACTTGTAAGTTTTAAGTGGCTCTTGAGTCGACAAATCACAAATTCATGGCAATGGGACGGTCAAAGTCAACACATTAAACGACAAAATACAAGTCCATAATAATATTGGTATTAGTTTCAAACTTTTGTTTTCATAGTAGTTGTTAAATTTGTAAGGATGCAAGAGAAACTCATAAATTGTTTGGTTTTGATTTAATTGATATCATATTCTTGTCGTCTTATATTTAATAAATTCAACTTATCTTTCACGCCCTTAAGTTTAGTTTTTTTTAATTGATATTATATTATTAATATTCTTTAAGATATTGATTTTTGGAGAACAAAAGTTATTACTAATTAACTTTTTTATTATTATAATCACCTATAACGAGTATTTACATTTTTTTTTCGAAATACACGTGAATGGAACATAGTCAAAATATTATAATTACTTCTTTAAAAATAATATTATAATTATTACTAAATGATGTTCGATGGTGATCTCCTATGGATTTCGGATATCTGCAGGTTCCTCTCTTTGAATATATTATTATAATCCATTAATGATGATATTATAATACACTCTTTGAATCCATCCACATATGTGCATACTGAAAATCGTCCTCAACTAGTCTGTCATTGTGATACTCATTCCATCCTCATTCCATGAATGTATTTTTATATCAATTCGCAATATTGCAATCTATAGTACGTTTTACTCCACCCTTATTAATCTTAATTATCATAAGGTATAAAATGAATATTCTGTAGAACATAATTTAATAGAATTAGTCTTAAATTATAGAATTTATAATAAAAATATATATAAAAAAAATTGCTTGTATTCTATATAAGTTTTTCGCTAGTGTATTATTCATCTCCTATAATCTAGTGTATAACTAATTAGTCTTTAATTAAAATTTGTTTAATTTTGTCAAATGTTTCTCAATTAACTAGTTTTGGGCTAGTGGAATTTATAGCCTTGCAATGTGAATATGAGAGAATAAACTCAAATATCTAATAAGTTATCATTAGTATATTCCTAGTGAGAACTCCTGCAATGCACAATATTGTTAGTATAAAAGTATATGTAAATATAAATTTTAAATAGAATTGCACTTACATGTTATAATTATAAAATTATAATTTTCTTATAAATAGATAAATAAGTTTTGAATATATAGTGCTTTTAGTGAAAAAAAATATGTTGTTAATATAAGTATTAATTAAAGTTATACATTTTTAGTAAAGGTTGATGAAATATCTTAGAAATTAAATTATAATTTTAATGAAAAAGCTTTATTAATTAGCAAATAGTTCAACATTAATAAAACAAATATATTTTTTTATAAAAATTTAACTAAAAATCTTATGTATCTTTTAAATTCGAAAATAATATTACAAGAAAATTTAAGAGAACATATCTTATTGTGATATATATATATATATATATATATATATATATATATATATATATATATATATATATATATATATAGGATTTTAAAATTAGAAGGAAAAAGATCAAATAAGAAGGATTTTAAAATGAGAAGGATGAGAAGGATTTTTGTTTGATTTTTTTTGGTTACTAGATATAAAAAAAAGATACTATGTTATAAAGTAAGAACATTTTAAAAATTTTGTCATAGTTACCTTTCTGTGTAACATAGTTACTTTTACAATTATATGTTTTTGGTTAAATCGTGACCATAGATTTTTTTGTTGTAGTGAAATCAAGGGTATGGAGTCCTTCTTACCCTTCTCATTTTCAACACCCTTCTAATTGGATCCCTCCCATATATATATATATATATATATATATATATATATATATATATATATATATATATATATATATAAAATAAGAACATTTTACAAAAAATTTTAAGAACATTTTACAAATTTTGTTATAGCTACTTTTCTGTGTAACATAGTTACTTTTACAATTATGTGTTTTTGGGTCAATCTTAACCATAGATTTTTTTTAGGAAAAATTATATAAAACCACCTAATCTATACACTCTTTTTTAAAAAACTACCTTATATAATTTTTTTTGCAAAAAACCACCTTATATAATGCATTTCTTTGCAAAAGACTACCCTATTCTCTATTTCGCATTGTCAGTTTTACGTTTGATCCAAAGTGCTTTTAAAAACTACATTATATAATGATTTTTTGCAAAACCACCTTTATAATGGTTTTTAAAGAATACCTTTGGCCAAACGTTAAAACTACTGGTCAACCAACAAATAGGAGTTCTAAGGTAGTCTTTTGCAAAAAATGATTAATAAAGGGGGTTTTTCGCAAAAAGTTTTATAAGGTGGTTTTTAAAAAAAAAAGATTATGTTTATATAATTTTTCCTTTTTATAAGTGAAATGAGGGTGTACAATTCTTTCTTACCCTTCTCATTTTCAATACCCTCTCATTAGATCCCTCCCTATGTGTATATATATATATATATATATATATATATATATATATATATATATATATATATATATATATATATATATATATATATATATATATATATATATAATTATTTAGGTGAATACTTAAGTTATGGTCCCTGCAACTTTTTCTATTTTAGCAAAATCGGTTACTATTTTTTTCAACGATTAACATTTATGTACAAAGAGTTAACCTTTACAAAACGAAACATTTTTTAAAAGAGTTACTTTTACATTAAAAATTGTTACTTTTTCTACCATAAACATTTAACACAAAATAGGGAAAGCCTTTTTGCTAAACAATAACAAGGTTAAGGTTCGCCAAACATTTTAAAGACGCTAGATATATATATATATATATATATATATATATATATATATATATATATATATATATATATATATATATATATATATATATATATATATATATATATATATATATATATATATATATATATATATATATAGAGGATTGATCTTCTAAATGAGGTGAACGTCGACCATGTTATTTTTAGCAAAAACATTTTTACTATTTTGTATGAAATTGTATGGTAGAAAAGTAGCAATTTTAATTAAAAGAATAATTTTCCTTTTGGCAAAAATGTATTACTTTTCACCATAAAAATCAAAAAGAAAATATTAGTAACACGATTTTAAAAATAAAATGATTACTTAACTCAAAAGAAAGCTAGCGTGGCTTAATCTAATATATATATATATATATATATATATATATATATATATATATATATATATATATATATATATATATATATATATATATATATATATATATATATATATATTATATATATATATATATATATATTATATAAATATATATATATATATATATATATATATATGTATATAAATATATATATGTATATATATATATATATATTATACATATATATATATATATATATATATAATAAATATTATAATAATAATAATAAAAATGTATATATATAATATTTATATAATATTATATATATTTTATATATATTTTATATATATATATATATATATATATATATAAAATATATATATATATATATAAATATATATATATATATATATACATATATATATATATATATATATATATATATATATATATATATATATATATAAAATTTTATATAATATATATATATATATAATATATATTATATATACTCCTAACTTCCGGTAGATTTTGGGATGAACAAACTTTAAAAAAAGGAAGAGGGCTAAAATTGGGGTGGGCGAGAGATTTATGATTTGGAGCAAAAAAAAACAAAACAATCTTTAAACCCAAATTTACTTTGAAAGATATTTTAGATATTTTGGGGGAAAAAATTTTTAAAAAATAAAATTTTATATCTTGTTTTAGGTAAAATTTTTTTGTTTTGGGTTTTTGGTAAAAAACCCCTTTTTAAAAGAAGTTTTTGGTTTAAAATTTTTGGGGGGTTTTTTCCCCGGGGTTTCGTTTTTGTCCCTTTTTGGGTTTTTTAAAAAATCATTTTAAAAATATATATATATATATATATATTTTTATATATATATATATATATTTTTATATAGATATATATATATATATATATAATATATATATATATATATAATAATTAATTTTTTATATATATATATATATATATTTAACATATATATATATATATATATATACAAAATATATATATATATACATATATATATATATATATATATATATATATATATATATATATATATATATATATATATATATTATATATATATTTAAAATTGTATTATTTTACATAATAATATCAATTAAATTTTAAAATATAAATTTTAAAATAATAAAGGGTAAATGATTTTAAATTTTGTTTTACATAATATTAAATAATTTTACAAATATTACAAAATTATTATTATATATAATATTAATATATTTAATACATAAAAAATATATATATATATATATATATATATATATATATATATATATATTATATATATATATATATATATATATATATATATATATATATATATATATATATATATATATATATATATATATATTTAATATCACAATAAATTTTTTAATTATTTTTTATATATATATATATATATATATATATATATATATAAATATATATATATATATATATATATATATAAATATATATATATATATATAAATATATATATATATTTAAATAATATATATATATATACATAATTACATACCCCCTACAAACACATATATATATACATAAAAATTTTTGCAATGCAATATGTATACTTATTTTTTGTAAAACAAAATATAAAATTTTTCGTATATTTAATATATAAATATATATATATATATATATATATTTTATATATATATATATATTTAATTATATATATATATATATATTATTTATTTTTATATATATATATATAAAAGATAATGAATGATTATTTTTTCAAGAAAATTTAAATTCGAAAGTTTTAAAGTCTTTAGAAAAATCTAGCACATTGACAAAAAATATCATTGCTAAACGCTAATGAATGCCTAATTAGTGTCGGACTTGTTCAATAACAAAACTTAATACTACCTCCTATTGTTACAAAATGTCCCATTTTCAATGTGACATTGTTTCTTTTGATTGGGAAGTAGGTTTGAATAACATATAAATAAGAAAAAGAAATAATTAAATATTCCTGCAAGTGGTTAGAACTAAACTCCCGTCATCAAGATGAAAGAAAAAACTTAAAGCCACTAATTCGTGATTTTAGGATTTATCACTATTTTACTTATAAATAATGTTTTTTTTATGCTTTATATATTAATTATAATATAGTCACGTAATTTCTTATTTAATTCATCGCAATCTAAATTCTTTTTACTATTATTCTTTTATAAATTTTTACGTCATTATTTTTGATTGTGTTTGCAACTCCAATACTCCATTGTGTATTTGAGTTTGAAAATTGTTAGTGATAAAGTCAAAGTCAAAAACAAGTAGAGAGCTTAAGCATGCAATTTATGTCTTCCACAATTTGGACAACACTGAAAACAAGTAAATCAACTTAATTTAAATGCTAATTGTATAAAACCCTAATCCAAACCATTGAAATATGGCCTACTATTCTAATTAGATGTAATATTTGATTTTATACACTTGTCGATTCACTATTTCAATTCTAAATATTTGTAATTATACAACAACAATTATAAAAAGTTTATATTAATATAATTTATATTGAAATTAATCAAAAAAGAACATATATGACTATTTTTAAGTTATAAATTGAGAAAAAAAATACAAATTAAAAGTGATTGACGAATACTGCTAGATCCTTCGTGATTGAACAAGTAAAGGACACTCCTAGTATCCCACACAAGGCAGGGTCCAGGCAGGGGTTTTTATTTTTCCTGTAAGATGCGGACAAATCATAACCATTCCGGCCATGAGGGAGTTAAGAGAGATGCGCGCAGTCAAAAATCCCCCAATTGATATCTACATGTAGTAGGGGTGGAGCCCCAAACCTTCTGCTTCACATGCAGATGCTATATCCATTGAGATAGAAGCGCAAGTAGGAGTACGAAAAAGAAAGGCAAAGCAAATCCTTGATGACAAGAAATGAAGGAGGGAACAAAGAAAGCAGAGAAAAGGGAAAATTGCATTCAACAAAGGAAATCCAAGATCTCATCCATCAATAATGTCAATGTTTATGGGGAGAAATTGATTCAGAAATTCAGGGGTCAAGCACATTAATACATGTAGTAAGCAATGTCATGGACCACTAAACCTTATTACCCTTTTTCATAATCATTATACATAAATATCTCCAAATAGTATTTATATGTTAATCTTAATAATTAATAATGGACCACATCATTTTAGGCCTAAATTTGAGCCACTAGCTATGGCTATCTCAATGAATAGTGGGTTTAATCTAGAAGTCAAAGTGAAGTAAAGGAAGAGGTATGTAGGATAATGGGGAGGAGACACATCTAGAGATCAAAAATATACTAATGACTTTTTTCATGATGCAAATCTCACCTATTTCTCATTTGGTATGCTCTCTATTCTCTATTAATAATTATTTTTAAATAATTTATCAACCTTTATATATTTTTTACTGACAGCATCTCTTGCTATATTTTGATTGGCTACTGTAGGTACTAGGTACCTACCACTAAAGAGGAGTAGAATTAGACCAAAGAAGAAGCATAAAGTGAAAGAAGTGAGTGTAACGGCTAGTAGGTACATACATAGTCGATTAAAATGTGAAAATGGGTGTTGTCAAAAAAATATATACAAAGGTTGAATTGTTTAGAAATATTCAATAGTAGGAATAATTTGTAGTAGATGGGCAATATGTAAAATTATTCAGGACAATTGTTTTTTTTATAAGCTTATAATTACACATATTTTCATTTTAATTACAATACCATCATCCTCTTGTGTAACTCTGTGACATCTGTATACAGTAGTGAATCTAAAGTTTAACTTAAGTCGATTAAAGAAGTCAAAATTAAAGTTAACTTCAAAGTCTAAGTTGTATATAATATATCTAATAGAGGTGGAGTAATGAATTTTGAGGCTCAATTATTTTTTATGATTTCTAAAATTCTAAAATTGGGAAAGATTTTCTTAAACTAAAATAAAAACTAAGCACAACTATAATTTGGAGTACTATAATTATATAAATACTCAACACAAGTTTTAACTACTTTAATATTTAATTTATTAGAATAGCTTAAATTAATTTCTCAGATTTTAAATTTTCATCTCTAATTTAAGATGGAAGAGAAACAAAAGTAATGGGATGATGACTAATAATAGAAAAGTGTAGAATTCTAAACGATTGAAATTTAAAAATAAAACATTGATTATTTTTATAAATTAAGTTGGTGATAATTGATGTTTAGTGAATGGTTGAAGATTAAATGATATAAGTTAAGATATTTTAGAGTTTAACAATTGCATCGCAAAGTGATAAAAGAGTGAACAGAAAACATGTTATAAATAAGATTTGATTCTATATGTGGCCCTTTAGGTTTGAGGGTGTCAGTGCAAGAGTAAAATAAACACTTGATGGACGTAGTGTTGATTACCAAATTACTCAAGCCAAGACACATGTTATGAGCTATAATGGGGTTGTACATTAAATGTGTCATGGTGATGGAGCAACAAAGTAGATGGGATTGATAAAGAGTGCCTTGAACAAGGCAAGAAAGTGTACAAGATATGCATTGATTGAGACATGGGCTTGCCTTGAAGAAAGGCAAACAAAAAACAAAGACATAAAAGAGAATGAGTAGGTGTTCGTTCGAGCACATGAGTGCTCGTTCAAGCACCCTGGTGCAAGGACTTTTTTGAGTTTTCGTTTTCACTTAAACTTGGTGCGCACGTTTGAGCATTTTGGGCTAATTATTCTAAATGTTTGGAAGGTTGTATACATGCCCAAAATCAGATTTAGAATAATACAGAGGTGGCTAATACATAGGTAAAATAGGGTTTGAAAGTCCTAGAGTGTTCTCTTGTATTAAACTCCATTAAAAGTGGAAGTTTTAAGCTTAATAGTGTGTGTTATATCAAGCATTGTGCGTAGTTTTGGGATCAATCCCCAAATCACAAGCGCAAGATGTTCGAATAGCTAACGTTTCAATATCAAGGAAGCTAGTTAAATTAGTTGAACTAATTCTTATTATTATGCAATACGGAACAACAAATTATGTGGGATTATAAATCTAACACTACTATAATCGAAGAACTAAGTACTAAAATATATTACTAAAATAGACTAAGCAAGAAATTTCGAGTTCAAAGAGTAATTAAAACATTATAGAACATCGAGAATCACCTATTCTTAGTATGGAATTTGATTACTTTCCAATTTATATAAAAATTAATGTATATGACAAAAAGCGATCTAATTAATCTCAAGCTTATACTATATCGATTGATATCATTTTTAGTATCTTACTAGTTTTAATCCTCAAACTTCCATTTTTACTATCTAAATAAATATGAATACCTCAATCCTAAATTACTCAAAATCTCAAACTTTCTATCTATTGAAAAGGTTAATAAAGTTGTTTAAATTTAGAATCATTAAGGATGAATCAATCTAGTAATATAGTTTTATATTAAAATTGGGCTCAATCCCCAAATCCTAAATGATAAAACTACTCACTAGACATATTAAGTTATAAGAAAGATGAAACAAATAAACAAATAATGAATTTAGACATCAAGAACAAATTAAAGAGCATCACATGAATAAATTAAAAGCGAGAATAATAAAATAAAGAAAACTTGATTTTATGGGCGAAGCCACGTGAGGGGTCCGCGGAAGCCCTTGTCGAAAATGCGAGCCTTTGTAATTTTGGTTTTGGCCCCCTTACGAATATGATATACTCCCTCCGTTCCTAAATGATTTTCCTATTTGGGAAAATCACTCATATTAAGAAAAACAGAATCTTGGAGGTGAGTGGGTATTATTTTAATTAGAAATTAGTGGGAAGTAATGATGTTACTGGAATTATGAGAGAGAAAATAATTGATGATATAATAAAATAATCAAAATAAAAATATGATTTTATTAAGGAGAGAGAAATACATGGAGGGAAAGTTAACCACTTTCCAAATTGGGAAACTTTCTACTTTTGGTTCTAAAAAAAAAAGGAGGGAAGTTTTACACCTAATTTGATGATCTTCATCAAAACAGCCATCCAAAAACAAAAATGTTGGCTTTGCATTGGCCAAATTAAGAATACATGGATTACCTCTTTCAATTATTACAAGTTTAATCAACAAAAAATGACCTTACAAATTCCTAATCAGCCTATTAAAGCTGATGAGCAGGATCAATGCACACAGTAGCTCAAACACACGAACAGCAGTACCATTGAACCAAAAATCAGTAGCTTCAAAGTATCACAGTATCACAATACCATTGAACCAAAAAATCAGTAGCTTCAAAGTATCACAGTATCACAGTACCATTGAACCAAAAAATCAGTAGCTTCAAAGTATCACAGTATCCAGCATTACCTCTTTGCATCATTAGCCATAATATAATGGCTTCAGACAACGAAGAAGAATTACAGGGGGCTTGGTATTTTGGATCAAACCAATACGATCCACAGTCCAGCTCGGAGTCGGAGGAGGAACCACATGAAAACGATGCAGCAGTACCAGAACAGCAGCCTCAACGTAAGCCAAGGCTTACAAACGAGTTGAGGCATCTCATATTACATGAAATGTTGTCACTCAAAGTTAGTGACACACTCCCACATGGAACATTTGTTAGAATAGCAAACAAGTATGGGTACACACCAAGAACAATTCGAAACTTATGGAAACGTGCAATTCAAAGCAAAGAAGAAAACAAGCCTTATGTTTTCGATGCGAAGTTCAGAAATTGTGGAAGAAAAAGAGTTGAAGTTCAACCCAATGTACTTGAATCAAAACCAATGGGTGAACGTACGTGCATAAGAGACGTTGCAACATGTCTAGACCTGGCACCAACAACGGTTTGGCGATTAATTCAAAGGGGGGAGATTAAGACACATTCAAATCCACTCCACCCTTTATTGACCGATGCAAACAAGGCAAGAAGGGTTGAGTGGATTTTAAGTCTTATTCATGAAGACACCATTCATCATCATCCAATGTATAAAGCCATGTATGACTTTATACATATTGATGAAAAATGGTTTTACTTAACCAAGAAAACACAAAGAGTATATTTATCAAACCAGGAAAAAATTCCATATAGGGCGGGTAAGTCATCCAAATTCATACCGAAAGCCATGTTTTTAGGGGTGGTTGCTAGGCCTAAATGGAATCAACATGGCCAATGCATATTTGATGGGAAAATTGGTATTTTCCCTTTTGTAAATAGAGTTGCAGCACAAAGAAATTCAATCAACCGTCCAAGGGGGTCTATAGAAATTAAACCAACTGAGTCGGTTACTCAAGAGGTTTATAGGACCATGCTCATTGAACAACTAATTCCAGCAATAGTTAGGAAATGGCCAAGTGATGGTCCATCAACAATATTCATCCAACAAGACAATGCAAGGGTTCACATAACTAATGATGATCCAATTTGGCAACAAAACAATAGGCAAGGGGGTTTAACATTCATTTTAACGCAACAACCACCAAATAGTCCCGATTGTAATATTCTAGATTTAGGTTTTTTTAGGAGCATACAATCACTAATGCATAAGAAAATGCCAAAGAACATGAATGAGCTAATAAAGGCAGTGGAAGATGCATTCGAGGAGTTACATCCAAAGACCTTAACCAATGTTTGGATTTCATTACAACATCATTTAAATGAAATCCTATAGGTTAAAGGGTCAAACGACTATATTCAACCACATCTTGGGAAAAAGGTGCAAGAAGACAATGGAAGATTAAGATTACAAGTGCGAGTACCATCACAATTGGTTAGGGAATGTGTACGTTTTCTTAACCCAAACAGAAATCAGCTAACTCAACAAACAGAGAATGAAGATGCTGCTCAACACAATCAACAAATTTTGGAAGCATATGATGAAGCAGTGGAAGAAACTCAAAGATAATCAAAAATTTCAGCCCCTCAGTTATTTGCTTGTCATCATTAAAATTAATTCTTTGAGACTTAGGAGCAACAAATTGTGAAATGAACATCAAAAAAAAAAAAATTCAAGATCATGCATATGTATTTACTTCATTATATAATGAACAATTTAGTTATTTTGCCCCCTGATTCATCATTGAGATGTAAAACCTCTCAGTTATTTCATAAATCAACAACAAATGAAGCAAATGACATAACATGAAACTAAAATTAAATTGATGAGTTCATTGTACACAATTGCTACTCAACCAAGGACTTATAGACAATTTTTTAGATTTTTTTAAGCAAGTAAAAGCATGAACACATCACAGGGGTTTAAAAAAAAAATTTCATGCACAGACTTAACCAAAATAAGGACGAATTTAGGGTTAATCAAAACATACGCACCAAAATCAGATAATCAAACATCACCAGTATTCAAACAACAAACATCATCAGCACTCCAACAGATCCAACACCAGTATTTTACAATTAAAGAAAGTAAAAATAAACCTTACAAAAATCATTTACGTTTTTTAGGGTTTTTTTCACCCCTTGATGCAATAACGTCCTCAGGAGTGTCAAGGACAACCAAATTTTCGATGTCTTCTTCAATCTTAGATGGAGTTGATGGTATTTCTTCAGATGGAGACTCCAAAAAATACTCAAGAACTGATGATGGTAATTCTTCTTCAATAGTAGGAGAAGGAGTAGGATCACGAAACCTAGAAATAACATCATCCTCAATTGCCTTTTGGTATGATTCAAGATCTTTTTTTGTCCATCTTAGAATTTCATTGGAATATGAGTGTGACCTCCCTTTAATGGAACAAGAACAAAATTGTCCACGTTCACATAAACCATCATAAAGGTATGATGGTATGGTTGAATCACTCTTTGATTCGTCCTTTTCCATGGACAGACCAAATAAAGAACAATAACAATGGAGGTCGAAGAAAATGAGCCAACAAACAGAGGGCTAAAAAATCAAACTCAACCAAAAATCACAAAACGAACCTCAAAATGAAGAACAAAATCCGATCTACATTTTAGTGCAGTAAAAATGGAGAAAAAACGATGAATGAACAGGGGGTAATGGCTTAGAAAGCCATGGAAGAAACTCAAGGAAGAGAGAGAAACCAACGGTTGGTTTCTTGGAGAAGGAGGAGTTTTATGCAGATGAATAATGACAAGTGATACAACCGAGGTAAATAAGGGAATCAAAGGGAGAATCACGGTTATTTTAAAGATAAATTAGGATATTTAAGGGGTATAAGTGTAAAAAAAACTTTCCATTTTAGGAAAGTATTCCAAAGTGGAAAAACAAATGGAACTACCCGTTATAGTAATGTGGAAAAACAAAAAGGAACGGAGGGAGTATAGTTTAAAGAGAGTAAAAACATAACAAAAATTACCGTAGCTCATTGGTTAGAGTAACACATTTGTAATCTAAGGTTAAGGGATCAAATCCTCATTTAAACAATTATTTTTTTATAGACTAATTGATTTATACTATAATGTCATTACTATTTATCTTTCATAATTTAACATTCATCCTTTTTACTGTGTTTATATTTTTCTATCATAATTTTAATAATGTTTTTTTTGGAGAATTATTAGGCAAATATATAGATTCAAAAACGTTATTTAAAATTAATTATTATATGGAAGCTTAATCTCTATTTATTGTAAAATATAAGTTTTTCAATGATTCAAGTTCATTTCAATATGTATGATATTAATATTTTCATAGTTTAAATACTGTCTAATGGTGTTCGTTGGGATCATCGTTGATTTCGGATTAGGTGTTTCGGGTGGACTTGAAATCGGATTTCGTGTCCATATTGTTTTTACAGAATAATTATAAATTTTTAAAGTCGAATCAAATCGAATTCGGTTATAATGTCGTGTAAATTTCGGGTCATCGAATCTGTTACAAACACCTTTAGTTTTTATATATTAAAAAAACTTCAAGTATATCGATAATTTGGCCCCCCTAATTCAAAATCCTGGCTTCGCCCCTGTTTAAAATATAATAATAAAAATCATACCAAACTGAGCAGAATAAAGATAAAAACATGCAAGAAGAAAAGAAATTGAATTTGATTGAGAAATGAATTCACAATTTCAAGTTCAAGATTAAGACTAAAGGAAAAAATAAGAATAAAACCTAGAATAAAAACTTGATAGCTCAAAGAATAAAAATTATGTAAAAATTAAAAACTTGAAAAAAAATGAGGAAGATAAAGCTAATTTATAATATTCTCATTTTATAAAGGGAGATTTCTTGGAAAACAATCTTCTCAAAAACCTTAAATAAAACTTAAAACCAAATAAAAACCTAACCACCTGTACGTTGAAGAGGCGTGCATAAACCATCTAGAATAGAGGCAGCGAGTCGTCTCCTGAAATGCGATGACTTGTCACATTCTTATTGACTCAATCTAATATACCATTCTTTCTCGCTCAAGGGTCGGAATTGGGCATATAATATAACATTAGTTGATTTGAAGTCTAATATCTAATGCCATTGGTCGTGCAAATACAATCTTGCTATCAAAAGTTATACGTAAAAGAGTGAACATGAATAAGTTTAAGCTCAAAACTTTGCATTGTGAATACTTATTAAACTCTTTTGTTTCTTTTCTTTGTCAAATTTCTTTGACCAAGCCAAAATCTTCTCTCTAAACTCAGTCATCTTCAAAACCATAAATATTATGCTTACAAACAGAAATTTAAGATTAGAAAGAATAAGCATCTTTTGTCATGCTTATAAACGTAGTAAAAAGACAATTAGCTACGCTTATTAAGCATGTCTAAAATTTACCCACAAATGCTGGAAGGACGTTAATTAAATGTGGCTAAATGCATCAACTTCACATATATAAGTCTAAATGCATTTTTAAGTTTAGGTAGATGCAACTTTTTTGTAGTGCTGGAAGGACGTTAATTTAGCAAATCACCGTTACGGAGACTTAATTAGAGGAGATATGAATTGTAGGTAGAAGTTGAGTCCATAACCCAAAAAGGAAATGTAGCTAAAATTTTGAGATAACCCAAAATGAAAAATGTAGCTAAAATTATGGGATAGAGCGAGGGAGTAACAAAAATTCATACAGAATGAAAAATATGTGGAAAAACATCATGGATAGCTACTAATAACCCCTCATCTTTGTGAGTCACAATTAGATTAGGAGTTTGAGCACCTCAAGTGTATATTTAAACATTTTCAAGACCTAGAAGTATGAAACTGTCGCTTCATCCCTTATTAGTAGAATGCAACGAAGAAGTTGTGATTTGTTGGGGGTCACACCAATATTCTCATATAGCAAGACACTTCTTGTTGTTTGTTTTATAAGTTGTATCGATCAATACAACATAAGATCATGTACAAATCATTCGAATGGTTGTAGAATTTGCAACTCATAACCGAGTCAAATGACCATCACTATCCTTATTTTTTTCACAGACATGTAGTTGTATTCTGTAGCCAAATATATATACAACATTGTATAAGACGCATACCATCACTTCTAATTGCTCGCATACCAGTAACTCTAAGTTCTTGTATATGTACACGAATGTCAGCTGACAACCTACTTACTTTTACTTAACCATCTCTATAAACTATAAAAGAACGATTATATCTTGCTTTATCATAGGATGCACTCTCATTATCCATGGTCTTTTTCCAAGTTTTCGGCAACATTCTATTAGTATAAATCGACAATCACATGCCCAATTTCTAAAACCTGGTCAAGGGTGTAATCTAAATCATGCAACTAACCTCTAAACCTACCATAATGATGACAACATAGATAAATAATACTAAAACGACCCTTTGTATTGCTTATACGACGCATGAGTAAAATAAAAATCAATTTCAATAACTATCTCATCCGCGAAAGCATGCAATTTATCCCCTGATTTTGAATTGTCTATATATTATAAAAATACTTGAATAATTTATATCACCTTAATGTTCAAAGCTATTATTCATTTATTAATAAAAAACAATTTAAAAAGGAAAATTCCACATGGTAGCATCCAATCTTCATGAAATGCCAATGATAGCACGTTTTTAAGATAATTTCACATGGTAGCATCCAACTTATGCACTATCTAATTGTCGTAGCATTTTCCGTTAAGTTCTTGTTAGATTCCATTTAATTCATCATTTTGTAAGTTTTTTCCACAAGGTAGCATCTAGTTTTGAACTTTATAATGCCTATAATTTTATTAGTGCTTGAGATGCAGCTTTTGAACTTTATAATGTCAACAATTTAAATAAAAACAAAATTATTACAACATTTATGGGCAATAATGAATTCAATGGTGAATTAAACGTTAAATGGTGAATTAAACATTTGAGAACAAAGACTGGATGCTACCATGTGGAAAAAACATACAATATGATGAATTTAACGGAATTTAACAAGAACTTAACGGAAAATGTTACGACAATTAGATAGTGCATAAACTGGATGCTACCATGTGAAATTTTTTTTAAAAAGTGTTACCACTGACATTTCATGAAAATTAGATGCTCCCATGTGAAATTTTCCATTTAAAAATTAATAATGCAAGGGTTAAAAAAAAAAGTTGGTTGTGCAACTGGACCTAGGTCCAGTCGCCCAATTTATGCGCTTTCCAACTATAATTTTTAAATTCAATTTGCAACGAAAATTCATGTAAAAATTCGTAATTGATATCTATTGAATCATTTTGGTGGTCTAATTCATCAGTGGTATTCTTTTATAGTTGAACTAGTATAGAAACCCGTGCAATATACGAATTTTTGAGTATGAAATATATAATAATATAACTTAAAAGAATAATGCAAATATATATTATGGTGATGAAATCTATCGAATAATTTTTTATCGTGATGAAACCTATCGAATAATATAACTTAAAAAAATAATGCAAATATATATTATTGTCATGTAATCAACTATCATTTTTTAGCATTTTATGAGTAAATCATATTCTAAATTAGCATTTTATTCATTAAAGTAATTCTATTGGTGAAAACTCCCTAAGGTTGACATTTGTTATTTCAGCATTTTTATTAGTATATTCAAATTAAAATTATAAAGAATGTAAGTTTATAGTATGTAATTTTTTAGTTTACAAAGATCGTAAATTTACGTTATGTAATAATTCGAATTAATTTTTTTATCTTTCTTTTAGTTAACCATTTATTATCTAATATAACTCAATTTAAGTTATTCTGTGTTTAAAAATGGAAAGTTACTCAATTTAATTAATTTTTGAGAGGCTAAAAATGACATGTTGATTCACTTTATTTGCCAAGTAAACCAATCTCAAATATTGAAATCCAATAAAAAAAAATCCACATGTCAAGTGTCTTAGAATGAAGACACTTGACATTTTACATTCTTTTTAGTATATGTTATGATGATTTTTAATTGGAAGCGTTACTTAGAAAAAAGTTAGAAAGATAAAAATATAAAATAAAATAAAAACAATATTAGTAATTTAATTTATACTCCCTCCACCCCTTTTTTATTGTCCACTTTTTAGTGGGCACGCAAATTAAGAAAAATGGTAGTGGGGTATTTTAAGTGATTATAATAATTGTAAAGATGGTAGTTAGGGTATTTAAGTAATTATAATAATTGAAAAGGTGGTAGGTGGGGTATTTTAAATAATATAAGTTTGGGTAGTTAGGGGTATTCAGGTAAAAAATCTTTGCCAAAAATAAAAAGTGGACAGTTAGAGTGAACTAACCAAATAAGAAAAATGGACAATAAAAAAGAAACGGAGAGAGCAAGAAATGACAATACAATAAAAAAGATTACGAACAATAACAAAGACCGAAAAATGTCCACATATAGCTATATTAATATACTCCATATTCATGTGGGCTATGGATTTAACGGGGAAGAAGTGACAATTGATATTTCCTCCTTTTTATCCGACTAAATTCTTCATTGTCCTCGCTCCTCACATTTACTATTCTTTTGATTAGAATTCTTTTTTCTATAAAAGGGATAAAGGCGTAACCTCAATCAATCTTTTTAGTGTTGACGATGAGAAATTGATGCATTATCATGTTTAATTTATGCCCTTAATTTACTCTTTGAATTATATATACTACTTCCTCCTCTCTGAAGTCCATCAAAGAGGAATTGGTGTATTTTTTAAAAAGTAGTAATAAATAATGAGAGAGAATGAATTGTGTGGATGAACTTTAAATAAAAATTAAATGTGTGGATAAGATTAAAAGAAAGTGGTGGGCCATTGTCCAAGTATAGAAATGATGCAAATTAAGTGGGACGGACCAAAATGGTAAATAATGTAAATTCAATGGGACGGAGGGAGTATGTTTTTTTCATAATAAATCAACTCAATTAAAAATTTAAACCATGGTTCAGGCCCCAAAATATTTTTACATATACTCTAACACAAACCTAGCCCTCACACGAGAGCCCTTAGGGCTATAGAAGTGTGGGCTTGTGTGGATGCAGCACATGTCTATCTATCTATCTATACTTAATACTAAAACAAACACCACCTACTGCTACGTGTCATGTTCTCAGAGAATTTTTTCCCGCCTAAAATCCTACTCCACGTGCATCTACATCTGGAAACTTAAAGATTACCAAAATTGTTGCCCAATTAGCTCTGCTTTGACCAAATGTAGTTATTATTAATTGAATATATTTTGATGAATATTTACTATATAGTTTTTTTTTGTTAATTTAGTAATGTTGACTATGATGTATTTAATTTTTACTATACAGATTTAGCTCTGCTTTGACCAAATGTGGTTATCATTATTTAATAGAATAATTTCCATTTGCTGCCATAATTAACCTCAATTAATCTTATTTTAAATATTGCATATATAAGTATTAATCTTATTTTAAATATTGCATATCTTTTATTTTTTTTATATGTTCTAATACTAAAATAGAAACCACCTAAGGACGCGTGTCATGTTCTGATAAGTTTAATTCCCACCTAATAACTAGAGTACTGAATACGCTATTACCTCAAATAATATTTAGATTATCTACTATAATAATCCCTACAATTAAGGAATTAATTACTACAACATTACTGACTTTCTATGTCTCAATAAACTAATTATCATATTTCATATTTTGAAGATCATTGCAACTTGTGATGAAAGATTACTTTACCTTTTTCTCATAAAAATTCTCTATCTTTCTTCGGTTCTCATATCTAAAAAATTTGATATTTTATTTTTAATTCTCTCTATAAATTTTTTGGGTTTAACTAATTCGAACCAAAGAGAGAAGTAAGGCATGTAATCGATTTCGATGAATGGTTCATATCTCTTGCATGGCTGAATTAGTCTATTTTTATCTTTTATTTTCTTAAATATTTTATTTTATATTTTTGATATCATGAGTATTTTCTATATATGTGAATGATTTATTTATAAATTTAAATTTTAATTGTTTTTTATTGTTATTATTTTGATTGATCAAACTTGGATATCTTTTTTTTCTAATTTAGCAAACTTAATTTCTTTATTCAAATTGAGGTAGAGGAAGTCGTGTTTAGAGATGGACAAAATCTATATAGAAGTAATTAAACTTGAGAAGGATTGCAATAACAATTGTGATATTGTTTCCTAATAACTAGAGTACTAATACGCTATTACCTCAAATAGCCTTTAATATCTACATTATCTACTCTAATAATACCTACAATTAAGGAATTAATTACTGCAGCATCTTATTGTCCCTACCGACGTTATAATAAAAGATTTTTTTTTTGAATACTTGACCCGTTGGGTTGATTTAAACTTGACCCAAACCCTATAAGACTTAGTACGAAATTAATTCGGCTTGAAATTAACCCAATCAAAAATAATTCCACCTGTATATATCACATCTCATCAACCGGTTTAACAGGTCTTGTTTAACATAAGCTATGCTTACTTTCCTCAAGTTTAATTTCCTACTTAGCTTGTTTTTTCTTTCTTTGATTATTCATGGAAGCTTAGAGCAAAACTTCACCAATAGATCATTTTACGAATATAATGAATGTTGAACTTAAAATACCTATTATATTGTTGTCAAGACACAAGACTGACGGTCCTAAGCAAGGGCAAGGCGTGCCTACGCCAAGGGCCCCAAAAATTTTAGATTTCAATTAGTGCTAAAGTTCAAACTTTTCTATGTGTACAATAGCTTAGGAGTCTATAAATAATATTTCGCTTCGTGCCCCTAAAAACCTAGGGCCGACCTGAGACTAATTGAATTATTATTACAATAGAAAGTAGTGGCTAGTTATCGATGGGAATGTAGAACAAATAGTTTACCGACACAACATGTAATAGACACAACATGGACAATACCTTGTGATATTCTAAAATATCTTACCTACGTGGGAAAATAACACGTACAATACAATTCTTTAATAAGGGTATAGTTGATAGTTTATTAATTTTAACTCTATTTCTTTTATTTTGGTTTAGTTGATAAAAGATATTATATATAAATTGTAGCAACTTTAAATTATTATGTATTTATCAAATTTGTTGATGTAACAAAACTTATGTTTTATGACTGTTTTAAATGCATTGTGTTTTTAAAATTTTTGGATAGGAATATTTGGAGATATTTTATTCATGTTCTAGGCTTCTGATAATGTATCGACTACTTGTGACTTTGTGAGTGTTCTTGTTCTTTGCTTTACTGTTTACTCTTTTTATATGTTTTTAACCTAGTTATTTTGATTTATATGTTTTATTTATTCTAGTTTTATGTTTAAGGGCCAAGCTTGAGCAGTTAGATGTTGGTCTGAGGATTCAGCTTTACTCGGTGCTTTTTGTTGCAAGAACCCCTTATTCTGAGGATTTTCAAAGGATCTTTCTCGAGCCGAGGGACTTCTTGGCCGCATCCTTCTTTATAAGTATGGGTTGCCTCATCCTTCCCTTCCCAAACCCTTATAATAGTTTTCTATAAATGGAATATATTAATATGAATATAGTTATTTCTAAAAAATAAGTCAATTAATGATGTTATCATATCACTTGTTTTGTTTAAGAAAATGTCATAATATGAATAAATCTTGAGTTATGACTAGGTACAACTAATTAGGAGCAACGAGGAAGTTCATTCTCATCATATCACTTTAATGGGAATATGTGATACACATGATGTTTTGAAGGTGGATGATGTCAATAGTATTTTGTTTTTTAGTGTTTTTTTTACGTAGTTATAGAAGATATATTATAGATATATCGATACTTTTGCTTTCATAATATTCACTAATTTTTTGGCATAGTTTAATTAAACTAAGTTTATATACTCCATTTACATTTAGTTGTATTTAGTCTAATTGAGTTCAATTATTCACTACTTTAAAAAATTCAAGTCTTTTGAGCATCTAATAAGAGGAAATAATAAACGATAGAGAGCCAATTCTATATTATGGCATTTTTTTTTTTTTGATTTTCAATGTCTTATGATATAGGGCTTATAATGAATAAAAGCAAATTAAATTTATCGATGACATAATTAATAATTTTGATAAACGACAATGTAACCCTTTTTTCTTTCAGATTTTGTATTATAGTTTTTAGTTTTCAACCGAAAATATACTATAACAAATGGGCCTTAAGCTAAACTAGAAAACTTGAGTAACAACATTAAGAAACTAGGTAAAAACATTGAATCATCAATTTTTTTAAAGCCCCGATTCATGCAGTCGTATAAGGGATTTGTTGTAGCTTACCACTTTTACTTTTCAAACAAATCAAATTTCTTCAAAGAAAATGTAGACTTTTGGAGGAAGTTATGGCTTGTATGGTAAATTAGGCGATGCAGTATGTTCTCTCTCAAATCCATAAAAAGCTAAATGTTTTATATTTATCACCTTCCTATTATCTATGGCGGGTAAAATTTTCATATTTACGTCTGCTCATTTGGTTATGCATTGAAACTCATCTCAACCGGGTATAATGATGGGTATACCCACATTATACGACCCTCATATTCACTCCAATTTCGTGGTATATGCTGCATAAAATTGCATTTCTTTACAAATTTAATTGTCAACCTAAATTTTAGTTAAAACATACAATTTAAAATAAAATAAAATTATTATCAAACTCAAAAAAATTAAATAAAATTATCTTTCTTAATTATTTGTCAATATTGTGTGTAAAAATATACAAAATCGAATAGGATTTTCATATCCGTATCAAGTGGAATTATTTTAGAGTCGAGTCACTTAACTTCAACTAACCGGAAATGTTGTCATCAGCTAATGAAGTAGCTTTAAGTTGGAATTGAACCCTCTTAAATTCTTTTTAATGTATTTAATAGACTCTTTTAATTTTTTCAATTAATTTAATTTTTATGATATAATTATCATTTTTATAATAACTTGTTGATGTTGATAATATATCGTACCAGGATGATACGATATTGTATTGTTTGAAAAGATGTGAAATTCAAGAAATTAAAAAAAAAGTCCGATGAATTTGGTTTTTAACTAAATTGATCTATTTATCGTGATTCTATATCTTTTACATTCATGTCTACTTCTTGCCTATTGTAAAATTTAGACATAATAAACATTATCATCTTTTTTAATGCGTTGTCATATTTTTTATTGCCTTAGACTCAAACTCTAACACTATAAACAAAAATTTTCTAATTCAATTGATTATTTGTTAATCAAAGCAATATGGAAAGTAAAGTAACATTATAAATGTCCACATAAATAATAGGGAAAAGTGTCAAAAAGTACCTAATAAATTTTTTTTTTCAAAAAAGTACCTAATAAATTTTTTTTTTCCAAAAAGTACCTAACAAAAAATTTTCTTTTCAGAAGAGTACCAACTAACGGTTGGAGTTAAGTTTTCCGTTATCTTTTTTTGCCCATCTTTAAAAAATACCTATAAAAATTTTATTTTTAAAAGAGTACCAAGAACACAACATAATCATCTAATACAAAAACAAAATAATATATAACTCTCAGAACATAATCCAAAAAAGTTCACACATCTTTCAATACAAACATAATAATAAAAACAACAACAATAATAATAATTATAATAATAATAATAATAATAATAATAATAATAATAATAATAATAATAAAGAAAAAGTGTCAAAATTAACATAATAATTTTTTTTAATAAACGGTCAACTTAACACCAACCGTTACTTGCTCTAGGTTTGTGTTGGATGATGTTCTTATGTTGTGTTTGTATTGGATGATGTGTGAACTTTTCATGGATGATGCTGTTAGAATTATATAATGTTGTGTTCTTGGTACTTTTTTGAAAAGAAAATTTTTATTATGTACTTTTTTGAAGAAATTTTTTTTATTAGGTACTTCTTAAAAATGGGCAAAAAAATATAACGGAAAAGTTAACCCCAGCCGTTAGTTGGTACTCTTTTGTAAAAAGAAATTTTTATTAGGTATTTTTTGGAAAAATATTAGGTATTTTTTTGAAAAAAAAGTTTTTATTAGATACTTTTTGACACTATTTTCTAAATAATTTTGTGTAAAATTTCGGAAAATTTCTGAATTTAATAATTTTTTAAAATTAGTTATAACTTTAAATACCCACTTCGCAGATGTTTAAAAGTAGGGGACTCGATGCACGGTCAATGAGCCAGGGGTCCATGGGTCAAATTCTTAAATAATATTTGATGTCATTGTAAATATAATCACTAGAACTTATAATTAATATCATCTTAAATATATCAAATTTTTATTTAAAAAATACAAAAAACATTTTTTTTAAAAAAGGGCCATATGGCACATTTTGGGCGAGTATATCTAGGTGCAGTTGGATGTTTTGTGTAATTTGACTATTTTTCAAAAATAATTATTTTTTGTTTTTTACAAAATTTATCTAAAATTAATAGAAAACAATTTAAAAGTGTTATTTACGAAAAATCACGTGGGATATAAATTTAAGTTGAACAAACGTTGAGTTTAAATAATTGATTAAATCAAAGATTTTTAAACGGAGAAAAAATTTTAATTTATGAAAAAACTAGGGCGATATAATAAAAAGAAATAACAAATTAATAAGAAGCCAATAATTTTTTTCACATTCTTTCCTAATCTATCAACATGATATTGATCTAAACAAGTATCAAAATTAAATCAAGTACAATTTATGTTTCCATCCCACTTACTGATATTTTTTCTTGACTGCACGCATCTCTCTTTATTCTCTCTTTGGGCGTACGGGTATAATTTGTCCGCATCTTTTAAAAAAAGAAAACTCCCCACTCGAACACTACCTTGTGCGAGATATCGAAAATATCCTTTACCTATACCTTTACTTACTGATATTTTCTCTGATATTTTGTTATTATATTGATTATAAGTATTTTAGAACGAGTTAATATAAGGGTCATTGATTTTTATCCATAACACATGTACAATTTATCTTATAGGACTACAGGAGTAGTAGTATATTTGCTTTTTACATGCACTATTGTCGGCCTAAGGTGCATGGCCAAACATTACATACTATTCCTATTTCTCGGTCAAACAATTTAGGAGTAATACATTTCAGTATTTTACTTAGAATGATTGATCTTTTTGTCTTGTAAAAATGGTATCAAATGCTGACAAAAAGCTTTTGACAAATTGCAAATTGTGCATCATCAATAGTTGATTGAAGTAACTGATTTAACAGTTAATTTTATTATCTGATTTAAACAATTGATTTTGAATATAACTAGCACTTCGAGTAACTTGTTCAAAATTAGTTTACTCTGATTTCTTAAACTTTTTGGGCTTTTTAATTTCCTTTTTTTGTTCTAGTATCATAGTTAGGGATTTTTAATTATTGGTGAGTAGTTTCTTTTATAGAGCAGATGGTTTGAACCCTATTAGACATGATTTAATTTATGTATGATGCTATTTACGAAACTGTAGATCTTTTAATAAAATTTGTATTTAATGGACCTTAGATTAAAATCTTTGTTAACTTAATTAAGAAAACAACAATACAAGATTATGATAACTTAATCTCAAGGTAAAGTTAACTTAAATTCTTATTACTGAGACGGTTTTTTTTAGAGACCATTTTTAGTTGGGTCAAACCATTATATATTTATTGAAATATTGTAAGAAGACATTAAAGATAATGTAAGTTGACATTTAAGATATTATAAGTAGGCATTAAGGATATGATAAATAGATATCAAGAATAATGTACGTAAGCATTAAAAATACGATAAGTAGGCATTAAATTTTAATGGGCCGGCCCTAAGAGACATCTCTCAAAGAGATAATCACTCAAGAGACTAGCTGTAACTTTCATCATATATATTTTTATTTTGTCTGCGTAATTTTTTAATTTTAGTAATCCAATTACCACACAAAGTTATGATATATGAAGCACCAACCCTAACACACATTATGATGTTAGGAACCATAAGAAAAAACCTTACCTCTAATTTATAAAAGCCCAAACAAACACATAATATGATTAGATAAAAGCACCCATTGTGTTAGTTCGACCCATTATTAATAATAGTGGTGGAATTCCAAACTAGTTAATTCTTAGGACGTTAAACAACAATTGTTAGCGAAAAACTCATAAAAGTATCAAATGAGCTACATAAAACTACCAAAACACTAGGAAGCAGCTTCCCCAACGATTTCTCTCTTGGAAGGCCATTCTCGAGTTTGGGGACTCTTTGATCACACTCTCCTTTATGGGTATGAGTTGCCGTCGTTCTTCGCTCTCCAGATCCTGATTATAGTTTTCTATTAGTGGGATACACTGGGTATGATGATGATGTATGATAGTATATCAAATATTGATTTACTTCTTTTTATCTTGCTTTAAAATATTGGTAATTTCGATGAATTATGCGTAGTTCATGTACAAAAATTTTGCATTATTTTAGCTTTTAGATTCTACAAAACTATTTGCACGATGATTTAAAAACTATTTCAAATATACTTAAAGCTCCTAAAAAGAAACTAATCATTCCATTAAAACATAAGACTAAGATTATAGAACCCCACAATTATAATAAAAATACTAGATCATTAATGCTATAAAATAGTAACTTTACCACTAATGAGCAAGGATGAAAGTGATGTAATGTTTAATTTTTGGGATCATATCAACAAGATGAGAAATTTAACTATGCCAAGATAATGACTAATGCACTATCTAAAAAGGGGAGGAGGCTAAAAATTCCCTTATTTAAAGAACAAACTATAGATTAATCAATAAGTATCTTGTTCAAAGGTTTAATTAGAATCCTAAGTGCACTTAAATGACAAAGACTAAGAGAAAGTTCATGTCAAAATCCAATTGATGGATGTCAAAATCCAAGTGATTGGTTGATGTAAACTAAACAACTTTATACCCATCAATTAGTGTCCCCAATTAGGCAAGCCAAGTGGACCCCTTATTACATGAACACAACCTATTTTCTCTCTTTCTCCTACAACATGATTGCACTCATATGCTAAGCAAAGAAGGATAGGGAAGCACATTAACATTTTCATATAACTACAAATAGTATTTCTATATTAATCTGTGTTCTATTTAATTTGCAATATTTTCTATTTAATCCACCCCACTTAATTTGCGTTATTTCTATTTTGAACTATGACTCACCATTTTTTTTAATCTCATCAATACATTTTAACTCTCTTTTAATTTCAACCACACAATTTATTCTCTCTCTTCATGTACATTATCTACCTTTTTCTTAAAAACCTTTCTCTTTGCTTCAAATTATATGGGACGAAGGGAGTACACCTTACTTTTTCTATTTAGTTTTTTTCCCTTTTTAAATTGTCTTTTTACTCATCACTTTCCATGTTGTTTTTGTTAGCAAAGATATGATGCCTATGAAAAGAAGATTACATAAAGAGAGATGAAGATTTGAGGTAGGGAGAGTATTCATACAGTGTAAAGCCACCTTACCAATCGTTGTGGGGAACATGTTGAATGGAAATTTATATATACAACATAATATACTGTTTTGTCTTACTTATTTTGCATCATTTTAAATTATGATGTTAGTGTTTTTTTATTTTAAATAATGCAAAATGAATTAGACTAAGAAATAGTACCTTTGTTTCATAATACTTGTACCATTATGGCTTACATAATTATCAAGAGAAAGATTAGTTGATAGCAAAATATCGTTGTTGTTCCTAAATAATAACAAAAGTATACACCTAATGAGTTACGAAGTAAGGAAAAAGTAAAAAAAAAATATATATATATATAATTTATAAGCTACTTCATACTAACCTATATAGTAATATAACAAGTATCGTAAAACACATCAAAGAAAAGTATAACAAGTTCTTCTTTCGTTCTACTCCCTCCAACACAATTCAATTGTCCCATTTGAGTTGGGCACGGATACTAAGAGTGGGATGGGGTCTACAAAAAAGGTAGTAGTTGGGCATTTTAATTGATTAAATTAACTGTAAAGGTGGTAGTTAGGTATTGGGAATTGAAAAAGTGAGGGTATTTAGATAAAAAAAAGATAGACAAAAAAGGAAATGAGAAAATTGAAGTGAATTGCCCAAATAAGGAAATGAAACAATTGAATTGTGTTGGAGGGAGTATTATACTTGTTACAATCACTTTGTAATGCAATCTAATTTTGTTTTGATTATTTTTCATTAAGTTACGGATAACTAAATATGATAAGAATTTGATATTATGAAAATATATAATCAGATAATTTAAATAAGATTTCAAAACTAGGGTATATACTTCCTCCATTACATTATACTTATTACATTTAACTTCTTTACGCAATCCAATGTACTATTTTGTTCATTTATATGTCGAATTATACACATTTAAAAATTATAAAAATTTTATAATATGAAAGTATGCGATTAGACGATTCAAACAAGATCCCACTTGACTATATTATTACTTACATATTAGCCGCAATATATAAAATAAGCTTAAACGATGAAAAGTGCCAAAAAGCGAAATGTAGCAAGTATTATGTATAAGAGGAAGTATATAACAACTAAATCTAGCTGTAATAGGCACACAGATGTATAACTTCCATGAATTTCTACTCAAGTGGTTCAAGTTAATGCAGGTACTGTAGTTTTTGTTTGTCTTCCCAAATTCCAATATTGACAGTTTATCTGATCTTTATCTTTGGTCGGTTACTATTCCCATAAAGAATATAAAAACAAGTATCTATTGTCTACTTTTATTTTGAGAATGAATGTATTGTAAATATAATGATATATTTTATTTGCATGACAAGAAATAAAAAATGCATTATTAGAAATAATATGTTTCACTCATTTCGTCACATTTCAAGAATTATTTAATTTAATTTTTACAAAACGGGTGAGGAGGGAAAGAGCAGTGATCTAATGATATTTTTATATCAAAAAAAATACTATTATACTAACATATGGTTTCAATGATGTCAGTGCAAATTTCAATGCTCCTAGCGTAGTAAATGATTTTGATTATCTTATATTCTATTTTATGCCTTATACTTTAGAGGAGGATGATGTATGTGCAATATAGCATGAGAGTTTGAGGTTTAGATAACTACATGAAGTCATAAATGTGGTGCATATAGGGTGCCTTGAACAAGGCAAAAGGTGTACAAGAAGGTGCACAGGAAGTAGCCTTGGTTCATGCTTTGAATGAGGCAAGAGGAAGAAGTAGCAGGTGTTCGTTCGAGCACATACAGTGCTCTTCCGAGCACCTTTTACATAGTCTGTCCATTCGACTTCCTAGTTTGCATGAAACTTGGGGATAAGCATACTACTTTTTCCTAGAACTATTCTATTTGTTTGGAGGCTATATAAAGGTCCTAAATCAAATTAAAATGGCACATGGACAGGCCAAATGGCTAATACATAAAGAGCAACTGATAAACCTCATTTTTACCGTATATTTAGGCCTAATATTTATTGATTATTCCATAGTTTCCGTCCATCTCCATTGTATTTTGTTGGTTTCACGCCCTTTTGTAGGGTAGCATGTTTGTCGCTTGTTTTTGCAGAATGATCACCTATTTTCGAGCTTTAAAGCATGCTAGCTTGGAGGAGGCATGGATCAAAGCCAAGGAAGAGATGAGGCAAAGAGGTGAAGAAAAGTCCAACCCAAGCAAAGCAAGAAGCATCATTTATGAAAGTCAACTTAAGTGCCGATAGAGGTCAACTCGCTCAAATTTTGGTGGATATGTTAATGGATTGCAAAAGTTGGGTTCGTTAGCTTCGAATCGGCTGGTCACACGTCGAAATCGGAGTAATAACGAAGAAGATAGAGCAATTCCAAAATGACATGCCAAAAGAGAAGGAGATCGATCGATCAATCTACTTGGATCGACCAATCGATCTCATAAGCAAAAATTTCCAGAATGTTGTTGAGTAGGTCAAGAGTGATCGACCGGTCGATCTACCTAGATCGATCTTATTCACATGTGCCAGCAACAGGAATCAAGCAGCAAAAAAGGGATGCTACTAAGAGGCTTCAAACATTAGACCTACTACATGCAAGTACAAGCACCTACCAACTGAGCTATCTGCATCATGTAATACTCTTGTACACGAACATTTTATATCTTATACCAACCAGGCCCAATTTAAGAAATCAATCTTATAAAAGCTCAATTTCGAGAACAAGACAGGTGAGGCGAGATTAGAATAGAGCAGCAACACTTAGAATAGGGCAGCAAAACAGTAGCCGTTTTTTTTTATTTTTCTTTCCCTTTTTATTTTTATTTTTAAACCCTAAATTTATTTCTTTAATTTTTCTTAGCTTTAATTTAATTTCTTCCATCATGATTTTATTTTCTTAGTTTATTTTGGTTAGATTTTCTTTTTTTATATCCATTGATGATATTTATTTGAAGATATTTTATTTATGGGTTTTCTCATTTCTCCAATCTCTTTTATCTTTTGTGGGTAACTTCTAATCCTTATTATTTTTATTATTTCACTATCTGTTTGTTGATTTTAGTTGATTATGATATTTTTTTATTGCTTTTAGTTATTTGCTCTTGTCTTTGTTCGTATTTTTGTCATTGATGTTTGTTTGAGATTTTAGTTTATTTGTTTTGATGTTGATGATGATTAGTAATGATATGATTATGATTGTGAGTAGTGAGTAGTTGTTTTGGGTTAGGGGTTCACTCATTTTGTGCTAAAGGATTGATTATGGTTAGAAATGGATCGATGTTGGTTTCATTGTGAACCCCAAAAGTGGGTAACTCTTCCCATTGATTTGATGTCACTCGGATCTCCTTCCCGGGCACCAACGAGAGTTGGGTCCGCTTGAGAACCGACCTTATTTCAATCGGAGGAGTTGAGTTAGGGGAACGACGAGAGTCGAAACCTGCGCTCGCCCCATGAAAAAGGAGTTTTACCCTCTTATTCCGAGAGGAGAAGAGGATTGACGGGTTGTTGGATTTTTGTTGCCCGTAGGTCTTGTTCTCACTCACGAGAGTGATGGGAACGAGATTCTCGGAGGCGATCCCAAGTAAACCCTAATTTAACTAAATAATGTCCGTTGCACACGAGTTAGCCCCTACCCCGATGTTTCTTTGTTTGTTTCTTTCATAGTTGTAGTTGTAGTCTAGCCCAGCACCAATCTTTCTTACATGATCCCCCAATATCTAAAGAGGCCCTAAGTCTCACAACTCGTTTCCCTGAGGATCGACCCCCTACTTGCCATTACACTTGTGTAGTGTTAGTGAAGGGTGTTTATAAATTTTGTTTGATTAGAGGCTTTACCGACGACACCAAAAAGTCCTCAATCAAAATGGCGCCGTTGCCGGGGAGTTGAGATTTGTATGACTTAGGTTGATTTCTTTGGTGTTGATTGTATATAAAAAAAATCCAAAAAAAAAATTCTTGTTTTCTTCAATGGCTAGTTATTCTTGTTATCAATTTGAGCATGAGCCTTTTTGGAGGTTCTTTAGGAGATATGGTGATTCCCTCCCTTATGACCATTGTTTTGAGAAAGAACAAATTTGTTTAGCTTTGTATATGGGTTTGAATGATAGGACTAGGGACCAAATTGAGACTATTTACGAATATAAGTTTCTTGACCAACCAATTGAGCAAGGTTGGAATATGTATTTGTGGTTGGCTAAGGATACTTATAAGAAGGAAATGCCTAACTCCCTTCCCCTTGACATACCCATTGCTTACTCTTTTGACCTTCTTGGGAATAATGGGAGTTCTACATTGGTTAATGCTCCTAGTGGTGATGACACTTTAGTTGAGGATATGGTGGACCTTGTAGAGAGTCTTGAACCATACAGTGAGAACTTAGAGGAATGTTTAGGACCTAATGGGGCTTTGGCCTTAGATCTTGACCAAGCATCCCCCTATTCTATTGATAACTCTCCTCCACCCTTTGTGATCCTCACATAGTTGAGTCATATATAGTGTGCATTGTTTTCATGAGTCTTCTACTATGTCTATTTATGAGTCTCCTGTTTTTATGCCTCTTGAACATGACTTTCCTATGCCATGTGGTTTTGCACCCCTTGTTTGTGAGACTCTTGTTGAGGTGCCCCGTGTGCCTCATGTTGACGAGTCTCCTATCTTTGTGCATTATAATCCATTGTATGAGCCTAGTGACTTAGAGATTAGTGCTTATATTGTTGATGAGGCTTAAGTACATGCTCCTTGTGTGTTTTCTGTTGAGTCTCCTACTATGTCACTTGGTCACTTTGATATGCCTCTCACTATCACTACTCATGCTTATATTGATTCTTGTGATACCTTGTTGCTTGCTTCCTTTCCCCTTCCCTCCGTTCATTCTTCTCCCGACTTTTCATCTCGTTATGAAAAGTCGATGTTTGTTGTGTTTCTGCCCCTCTTCTTTCTTCTCTCCCTCTTTCACTCCCCAATCTCTGCTGTTGTGGGGAGTGAGTTTGATAAACTCCTACGGAGTTTAACTCGCTACCCAATAGTGAGTCAGGTCTAGCTAAAGACCTTAAAGAAACGCTTGTTGGGAGCCAACCCAACTGTACATATTGTTTTTGTTTCATTTTTGTTTTTCATCCATTGCATTGTATTTTTGCTAATCAATGCTCACGTTTGGTTTGTAGTGTTGTTTGTTAGAACTTCCAGATCAAACGACCATTAGAATTGACCCTCCAAAAGGTTAGCTTGTGTTTGATATGACGATATTGAGAGGGTCAATGCTAACGGTCCCGCAAGGGTGAGAAAGAGAGAGAGAAGGGCTCAAAAGAGCAATTGAGCCAAACATGAAGAATATAGCTTCACCCTAGCTTTGGGGAGGCAATCGCTCTAGCCTTGTGCTTCTTGTCTCTGCTTCTTTTGAGGAGTGGAGAGTTCTTAGACCCCTTGATGCAAGTGATGGTAGTGCTAGGAGTGAAAGCCCTCCTAACCTAGGTATGAGCTTCTTCCCTCTTTATTATTGACTGGTATGTGTTTGTGTTGGGTGTCGTGACAATCTTGTTGACCATGGTTTTAAATTTTTCATATTTATCTTTTGTCTTCTTCTTTGCTAGAGGCTAGCAAAGGCTTGGCTTGGGGGAGAGTTGGTCAACACTATTGTCACTTTTACCCATTTGTTTGTGCATTTAGCTTCATATAGTTCTAGCGTAGTTCATTGCGTATATCAATTTGTAGATATTTTGTACATTCACCTTGCATTCATAAGCATGTTGTACATATAGCATATTCATGTTTTGTTTTCAATAAAATGGTTGAGTTGTGAAACTAGCATGCTTGCTTCTGGTGTGTACATCTATGGTCTTATGCAAACTCGTATTTCCTTAGCCTTGTGCCTGTTTTGGGACCTAGAGTTTAACTATTTTCCACATTGCTTGGGGGATCTGGGTTTGCTTGGATGGTGGCTTGGATGACTACCATTAGAGGCACATTTCGACTAGCCAATGAGGATTGAGCCTTGTTGGACTCCTTGCGAGTTCTATTCATTTTGAGAGCTAGTTAGGGGAGCTAAGTATTGTGTCGGTTCTTCTCCAGTATAGTCGACTTTTCTTGAGACCAGGGATGATAACACATTCGCTTGAATTGAGCTACATAGCCAAGTAGCCTACCCCGAACGTAATTTGACTTTAGGTTAAGCCAAGTTTTTTCCTTTTCCTATCCTTTTGTAGCCACATTGTTTAGCCTCTACATGAGCCAAATTGTCCCTCTTCTTACCTAGAGGATAGCTTAGTGATGGTGGGGTTATTGTGTGTTATAGGGATTTGTGGGCCTTTGGTTATGTTATTGGTTGTTGGTTTCATATGACTCTATTCATTCTTATCCAGCTCATATTGTTTCTCCTTTCATCCTCTCGTGCTTATTATTATGATCATTCATACATATTCTTTATTTGAGGAGACCTTCTCTTGTGATTCATTGAGATTTACACACATATATTTATTTGAGTGAGGAGGTGAATATTTCATTGGGAGATGAGCTTGGAAACACATGTTATTATGAGATTTCAAATTTTTGATGGTGTTTGATGATAGAGATCATTGTGCTTATTTGAGATTATTGGGTTATTATGATTGTTGGATATGATATTTATTGGATTATGATGTTATGTTTGTGGTTGTTTAGTCTAGGGTCACTTGCTATCCTCTTCTTAGCGGCACATTCCCAAATGTATCCCACCTTAACCCTAAGCCAACGTTACAACCCTATGCTAACCTGTTCGACTTGGTCCGATTAGTTTGTTCTATGCTGGAGTGAGATATGACATAATCCCCATGATTCGCCCCTATTAGGTGTTTGATTCCCGACTAATCTTTAGTCGGACGATTATGAGCGAAACACGAACCAAAATCAAACACATGAGCGTAATTGCATATTTCTCACATCTTTTGAGAAATAACCCACGGAGCGTAGACTTGTGACCTCTCTAGGTAGTGAGTGGCATAGCCTGTGATGTAACTTACCCTAGTGATCTTGAGTTTGTGGAATTGGTCATTATTCTCGGTATTGCGCTCTATTGAGACCATTGTACTTGCACACCCACGGCTAGGGAAGAGTTTTGCTCGTGCACAGCTCGTGTTGCTTTGATTTTCGCTCACCTTGCATTGCATCACAGTAGATTTTACATTGTAGCTTTTATTTCCATATAGTCTGCATCATTGCATTTGCATTACGTTGGATTTGTGGGTCTCCTTCTGAAAAACCCTCACGAGACCTTACTCGTCCTCTATGGGAGACCTTAAGGTTTAAAGGGCTTGTCGTACGTGCTAAGTGTGACCGCGATTCCTACGAAAGTGAGTCTTAGGTTTTATTGCTTTTTGTAGTTTAGTTTTGTTTTTGTAGCTTAGTTTGTTTTTGTTGCCCCGTGCTTTCATGTTTTCCTACCTAGTCTCTTTGCTAGAGACTAGCAAAGGCTTGCTTTGGGGGGGGGGGGGGGGGGGTTGATAAACCTCATTTTTACCGTATATTTAGGCCTAATATTTATTGATTATTCCATGGTTTCCGTCCATCTCCATTGTATTTTGTTGGTTTCACGCCCTTTTGTAGGGTAGCATGTTTGTCGTTTGTTTTTGCAGAATGATCACCTATTTTCGAGCTTTAAAGCATGCTAGCTTGGAGGAGGCATGAATCAAAGCCAAGGAAGAGATGAGGCAAAGAGGTGAAGAAAAGTCCAACTCAAGCAAAGCAAGAAGTATAATTTATGGAAAGTCAACTTAAGTGTCGATAGAGGTCAACTCGCTCAAATTTTGGTGGATATGTTAATGGATGGAAAAAGTTGGGTTCGTTAGCTTCGAATCGACTGGTCACACGTCGAAATCGGAGTTATACCGAAGGAGATAGAGCAATTTCAAAATGACATGCCAAAGAGAAGGAGATCAATCGATCGATCTACTTGGATCGACCAATCGTTCTCATAAGCAAAAATTTCCAGAATGTTGTTCAGTTGGTAAAGAGTGATCGACCGGTCGATCTACATAGATCGATTGATCGATCTTATTCACATGTGCCAGCAACTGGAATCAAGAAGCAGCAAAAAAGGTAAGAGGCTTCGAACATTAGACCTACTGCATGCAAGCACAAGCACCTACCAACTGAGCCATCTGCATCATGTAATACTCTTGTACACGAAAATTTTATATCTTATACCAACCAGGCCCAATTTAAGAAATCAAGCTTATAAAAGCTCAATTTCGAGAACAAGACAGGTGAGGCGAGATTAGAATAGGGCAACAGCACTTAGAATAGGGCAGCGAAATAGTAGCTGTCTTTTTTTATTTTTCTTTCCTTTTTATTTTTATTTTTAAACCCTAAATTTATTTCTTTAATTTTTCCTAGCTTTAATTTAATTTCTTCCATCAAGATTTTATTTTCTTAGTTTATTTTGGTTAGATTTTCTTTTTTTATATCCATTGATGATATTTATTTGAGGCTTGAAGCCTTTTTCATGGAATTTGATGATATTTTATTTATAGGTTTTCTCATTTCTCCAATCTCTTTTATCTTTTGTGGGTAACTTCTAATCCTTATTATTTTTAATATTTCACTATTTGTTTGTTGATTTTAGTTGATTATGATATTTTTTTATTGCTCTTAGTTATTTGCTCTTGTCTTTGTTCTTATTTTTGTCATTGATGTTTGTTTGAGATTTTAGTTTTTTTGTTATTAATGTTTTTGATGTTGATGATGATTAGTAATGATATGATTATGATCGTGAGTAGTGAGTAAGTTGTTTTGGGTTAGGGGTTCACTCATTTTATGCTAAAGGATTGATTATGGTTAGAAATGGATCGATGTTGGTTTCATTGTGAACCCCAAAAGTGGGTAGCTCTTCCCATTGATTTGATGTCACTCGGATCTCCTTCCCGGGCACTAATGAGAGTTGGGTACATTTGAGAACCGACCTTATTTCAATCGGAGGAGTTGAGTTAGGGGAACGACGAGAGTCGAAACCTGTGCTCGCCCCATGAAAAAAGAGTTTTACCCTCTTACTCCGAGAGGAGAAGAGGATTGACGGGTTGTTGGATTTTTGTTGCCAGTAGGTATTGTTCTCACTCACGAGAGTGATGGGAACGAGATTCTCGGAGGCGATCCCAAGCCCGATCCAGGATCGGATCGTTGTTCGTATTTGAATCAACACCTTTGTGATCAAATCAAAGTAAACCCTAATTTAACTATATAAAGTCCGTTGCACACGAGTTAGCCCCTACCCCGATGTTTCTTTGTTTGTTTCTTTCATAGTTGTAGTTGTAGTCTAGCCCATCACCAATCTTTCTTACATGATCCCCCAATATCTAAAGAGGCCCTAAGTCTCACAACTCGTCTCCCTGAGGATCGACCCCCTACTTGCCATTACACTTGTGTAGTGTTAGTGAAGGGTGTTTATAAATTTTGTTTGATTAGAGGCTTTACCGACGACACCAAAAAGTCCTCAATCAGCAACTAGAGTTTAGCTAGTGCCAAAAGAGTTCCGTATTTGTATTAGTGTGTGTTTCCATTAAAGTTGTAAACTTTAATTATGTTTCCATTAAGGTTCTTGTCATGGTTTATGAGAGTTTTTTTATTAATGTAATGTAATTATTAGTAAATAAAATACATTCTTATCTGTGGGGGATGTATTTAAGATACCTTATGAAATACATTGAGCCTGTTGGAAGATTGGGTAGAATTGATAGTGGAAGAGATGGAAACATATTAATTAAGGTTACAAATAACGTAAAAGATTGAATTATTCTGCATAATTTTTTTGAAAATAATCCTTCCTTTATTAAGTGACTATTGGCTAAAAGGAATGAGGTGTAGTGGACCATATTAATTAGATAGAGTCTTGGTTGTCAGAGTAAAAGTCTCCTACTTGTGACAGAATGTCTGGAATTTAGATAGTGCTAATGAGAGGTGGGCAATGAGTGTATGGTTATGTTGTTATTTGTTAGCTTATAAATGTCATGTATCATGTTATTTATTTAATTCTCCATTACCAAATGATTTCATTGACCTATGTTTCTTGTCTCTAAGGTGTTGTGGAGAAATAGGGAAGCTCAGAGAAAAAGTAGCCCCCACTATTCAACAATGAATAAATTAATCTATGATAAAAAATGTAAAATAGTACTCTCTGTCTCACCAAATACCTATGAAGTAAATTTGGTGAGATAGAAAAAGAACTGCATTTATCTTTTTTTTGTCATAGATTCATTAAATCTAACCTTATTAGTATATAATGGTTAAATCAAGAAATGAGACGAAATATATATTAAGGGAGAATAAAATAAATATATGAATGAAATGAAGAGATAAGTCGATTATAAGGATGTCAAATAAAGAAAATATGTGGATCATGTCCAAAATAAAAATTGAATAGATATGGTAAGACAAACTAAAAAATGTGAGAAAAATTCCTTAGAATGGAGGAAGTATAGGACTATAAGTTGTGTTGCTCTTCTACATTTAGTAGGTTTTGAAATGAAATTAGCCCTTCAGGCTAGATATTTTATAGCAATAAGAATAAAATTGATAGTCTCTTTCTTTTCCTTTAATGTTCTTATTGTAATTTTTGCAATTTAAAGTGAGAAAAAAAACTTGTATATCGTATTTCATGAATATCTAATAGTTAAACTATGTTATTATTAGATTTTGTTAAATTTGTTTCAATGTATATTAAGAATCAAACACATATGCTTTAAAAACTACACAAAAAACAAATGGAATATCAAATGTGAACAAAGTGACTACTAAAATATTAACTTATTGGGTCAAACTCAAATGACCTAAAACCGATGTAATCAACCATTTTCGCCATTTTTTTTCGAAATCATATATGGATCAAAATCCAAGATGAAAAGGTGCATGCTATAATTGTGACAAGACTAGGCACCAAGGGCGTACATGTCATATTGCCAAACATATAATGATATTGAAACCGAGCATTCCAAAAACATAAAAAAAAAATGTATAACCAAATTTCAATGAAGCATGCGAATTTCAATGTCTAATCTTCAGGACTTCATCTTTTGGACTTCTTATATACTACCTCTGTTTCAAAATACTGGAACATTTGTCTTTTTCACGCAGTCCAATGCACTAATTCAATTCTTTATATCTATAATTATGTATAATATAAAATTATAAAAATTTGATATTAATAATCTTTACGTCGAGATGAATCCAACAAAATCTCACTTGACTATGTTTTAACTTATAGATTATTTATTAATTACAAATTAAAGAAGATAAGTGAATAGTGCTTATTTTCGTATTTTGCGACTATATTGGAACGGAGGAAGTAAATGATAAAGAATTTGGATAATATTTTGAAATGATGTTTAGCTTCTAATTGATGCTTTGCTTTATTTTTTCCATAAGTCATGCATTTTTATTTTTGTGTTAAAAATACTATATATATCAATTATATTGTCTTTTTTATTAATTATACATATTTATATTTTACTTTGTATGAAGATATATAAATCACCTTAAAATTGAACTCAGATATCCATGCCTTCTAAATAACACAATGACTCAAATTTTTTTAAAATACAAGACATTCAAACTTCAAAGGAAATGTTGAAAATATATAAGATGTATATGCATTAACGATATTAAATTTATGTGTGTCAAACTTTCATTATGTTTAACCTTATAAATATGTGAAACCAGATGCACTAAGTGAATAAATTTTTTTCTAACTTATTCGAATTTTATTCATATCCCAACAATATGCCAATAAAAATTAAAAATAAACAAGGAGACAGAAAATATATGATTATGTCCATTTAGTTTGTGTGTAAGTGTTCCTTCTTTTATGGCCCCTACCTCATCCTTCTTTCTTATTTGTTGCATGAGGATGACAAAAAAGAAAAGAGAAAGTGGGTTATGAATTTGAGCACAAATAGTTTGATATGTCTTGACACTTAAGGGGTGTCCCCTACCCTTCTCTCCTACACAAAGAAAACCCTTGTTAAATACTTCCTCCTCCGTTCCTTTTTACTTGCAATATAGTTACTGCAGTAATATTTATCAAGCAAATTGACTTTTATATTGTCGGTAATCTAAAAGTCAAAACATAGTCATATATGAGATCTTGTTTGAATTGTCTCGATTCAAAGTTATTAATTTTGAGTTTTTATAATTTTTCGATACGTATGATTTAGAGATATTAAATATTGAATTCGTACACTGGTAAGTGTGAAAAAGCAAATGGTGCAAATTAATATGAAACGGAGAAAGTATCATCATCATCCTACCCGGTGTATCCCGCTCATAGAAAACTATGGATGAACAGAGGAAGTATACTAATAGTATTTCATCTTTATCTATAATTTGACAATGGAGGTAGGTGTAGATATGTAGGTTCAAAGTATCTAAGACTTTTAACATTTTTATTTTTTGAAACATCATTTTTTATGTAATGTGCTTGTATATTAGGGTGTTTTAATTGGTAATTAGTCTTCTTATTGATTTTTTGATTTGCTTTTGACTTTTAGTTTTAGTTGGTTAAATGGTTAAAAAGTATTTGATAAATGATTTTTAAATTAGCTAAAATACTGACGTTTAAGCTACAATCCAATAATTTTTACATCTCCAGAAGAGTTGGCTTGAACAACTAGCTTAAACACTTGACTGATCATGTACCAATTATTTTAGGCCACAATCACTCAAGCTAACAATAATTTGCCAAAACAGTCCATTGCCTCAATTCCATGCCATGAGGATCATGCTTCTCTATAATCTAATTCGATGGAAGTACTTTCTAAATCCAGATTTGTGCAATTAATAACTATCATTATTAAATAAATTGTGAAATTTATAACTAGAATCATCAACCTTTTATTCTCATCGTTTTCAATAAATAAGATACTTCTACTTTGCATCAACATGTACCATTACAATATTAAATGTGAATACATGGTTTCCACTTTCCATAAATAGAACTTAGAGCTAGAATATTGATGTTTAAAAGATGGAAAAACGTTAACAAAATAGTACATGACATGAGCTAAATTAAGAAATTGCACAAAGGTTGAAAAGAAATGATTTCTTCACTAAGTTATAGTTGCCTTTTCAAAATAGTTGGAACTTGGAAGTGATCAAAACTTATTCGAAATTCATTTCATAATCTCTTGATCAAAGTTTTATTTGTATGCCATTATATATTTTAGTAGAAAAATATTGATAAAATAGATTATTTTCATATTTGAATCTGTTACAGAGTATGTTTAGTTATTCTTGTTACATTTTCGGAATAACTTAGAGGCTCTATTATGAAAGTAAATAGGGGGAAAGAAGAAAAAAGATTTAAAAGGATAAAAATTCCTTGCTTGGATAGCAAAAAGAAAGAAAAATGGTTTCGAGTGAAGGGATTTGAAGGGATTAAGTCCCTTCATTTTGTTAAAATTCAAATCTCCTCATAAGAGAAAAATTTTAAAAGGAACATGAAATGTTCATACTTTCCCCTCCCCTTCCTTCCTATCTATTCCCTTTCTTCTCCTCCCCTTCTTTTTCTCTTTCTTTTCTTTCCTTCACTTTTCTTGTTTTTTTTTCCTCCTAATCTGCTATCCAAATCTAGTGTAAGTGTCTGGTAAACTAATGTCACAAAAATTAGATCTACATCTCTTAAAATCTAATAACAATAAAAAGAAAGTTCTCTCTATTAAATGTACTTAAAACTTGATGTTCTTAAATTTTCATAATCCCTCCTATTCACCAATTTTTCTCATTTGACTTTTCACTAATTTTTAGGTGGTCAAATGTAACCACATATGAAAGATAAAAGTGTAGTATTTTTAAATTTTAATATCGGTAAAGTGGGGTTAGTGGGTGTAAAGATGTGAAAAAGTTAAGTTTAATAAGGGTAAAATAGCGAAGTTGACATACCTAAAATAGAAATGATACATTTAAGGTAACTTGACCAAACAAGGAAATGTAACACTTAAAGTGAACAAAAAGGAGTATAAAATTTGGATCTCTTGCTATAAATGTTGTTAGGTTTAACTAGTTTCTCAAACATGATGATATCCCTAACATTGCCAAACTTCAAACTAGAAACAACATCAATCCCCTATATATGTGGAATCCTACAAGAGTTCAATTTGACTTAAAGAAAATAATTTTCAAAAAATGGAATCAAGCCCCTTTGACTTGTTCCGTGCCTTGTCATTAATGGGTGGGGGTGTTGTAATTATTCTTTTATGGAAGGATATTGTGGAAGGATACTATAATTAAATTTTTAGGATTTTGATAAATAAGGAAATATTACCTAATATAGCATAAAATTTAATCTATCACTAAATCACAATTAGAAATATGTTAGCAGTATATTATTTATATTATTTCATTTATTTATTTTATTTTTCAATTCACTATTTCAAATATGTTATTATTTTACTTAACGAAGGTCTAAGAGCGTTCATTAGCCTTTAGCTAATTTTTATTTTAAAAAGGGGTATATTGAAATTTCTCAATTATCTTGTTGTGCCAAGTCCAAAAATCTCAAGCTATAATGATGAGTTTGATCACCTCATAGCTCATGCACTATCTTACACGCTTCAGAGTGAAGATTTGACTGGCATGGGTCATAAAGGATTGAAGTATGGATCACTTGACGAAGTGATCAAAGTGGATGAGTTGGTGTGCTTTAATATGACGAGGGCAAGGGAGTGCAAGAGGAAGGGTTGCCTTGAATGAGGCTAGAATCAAGGAGGCCTTTGCTCAAACAAGGCAGTACGTTTTTGAAGTTGCGGGATTTTGCTTGTGCATCAAGGGGTATTGCTTTAGGGTTTCTAATACGTTAGACTATATATAGGAGTCTTGGAACATCATTAGAACGATGGGAGAGGCAAATACAAGAGAGGCAGTTAGGGTTTCAACCATTAGAGTTCTTCCTCTTTGTATTTGTATATTTGTATGAGATTGACATTAAATGTTCAATATGTACTCTGAGAGATTATTCTACAAGCTTGCGTGTGGCTTGTCATTAGTGTATGTTAACATATTAATGAAATTACTCCTTGTTTGAGAGGGTGGTATCCTTAGATACCTTATAATTCTTGTTGTTGTTTTTCTTTGGCTTTGTGCTATGTTTTTGTGGTTTTTTTGTGCATTTGTTTGTTGATTGTTCTTCACCAAACATTCTCAACATATCATTAAAATTGCTATAAATTGACTAGGGAAAGTTTTTGTTGTTAATAATAGCTAGTAATGTCAATAAGATAAAGAGAATAGAATAATGAACAATTAAGAATAAGGTGAATTTATATCTTTTTTTTTCTTTTGAGGGGAAGGTGAATTTATATCTAATAATGAGTTGAATTATTTCTACTACCTAGCCTACCTCTCTTCTCTCTCCTTTTTTCTCAAACAAAAAAAACTCCTAGCGTTTATTGTTAACCTTGGGACTACTATCAGCTTTATAGTTGAAGGTAAGCCTCCAATCTCTTTATTTTTGTTTTTTTTTTGGTTTTTAATTACTAATGAAAAATCATTCTCTCTCTCTCTCTCTCTCTCTCTCTCTCTATATATATATAGATATATATATATATATATATATATATATATATATATATATATATATATATATATATATATATATATATATATATATATATATATATTATAGAGTTGTTCTACCCATTTATTGGATTCGATCTACCATCTATTGGGTTTTAAAGTCTCTCATGGTGAGAGTTTGGAGTCTTGTTATCAATTCGATAGTATCAAACTTATCTCTATTTCAAAATAACACCAGATCAAAAGACCTCATTTGAAGAAGTTGTATCAAACAATGATGTGATAAAGGAAAGACTTCATTATTAGATCTCCATTATAATGATTGTGATTTTTTCTATATAGAATTTTGTTTGATTAGAATTGTTATGTATTTGATCGATTGTTGATGTGCAAATTTTATTTTAACCGCAAGCACACGATGTACATGTAGATGCGGGTTGAACACAAGGAAGCTAAGACAAAAATCTCGCTAATTTCGATCAATTATATTGCTCAAGGGAAGAAAATGTTGATTGGTTGTTACTAACAACCTACGAATGCAATAAAAAATGTGAATAAAACTATATGATGAAGGAATCTAGGGTGTCGGGAATCCCCTAAAGTCTTGTATAATCAAATTTTCATTAGTGTATATGAAAAGTCGAATTAATTACGTGGTTAAACATGATCTTGTTAATCTCAAAATCTCGCTTTGTTGATTAACTATTAGATTTAGACCCAACTAATTCAATTCTCACACGCTAGTTTTATTTAACGAATTAATAATAATTTAACTAAAATCTACCCTAAAGCAAAGTTGATCCCAATGTCACACGCTAGTTCTATTGACTAGTCAAAGCACATTCAATTTAGGATTAATTGACACAATTTAACCACTTTAATCCTAGTTTCATAGACACATTCAAGAATCAAATCATACTTGACTTATAGGTTCAAACTCTAACCCTAGAAAATAGATCTACTCACTAATCATGGTAAAAACTATAAAAACAAATCCTAGGATGATACTAGACATGACTAACAATGAAATAAATGACAATTTCAAGAAAATCAATAATTAAATGCCAAATAACACTACAAATCTACAATCAACTCAAATAACAATAGTAAAGGACAAACTAATCCCTCTATTGAAGAAAGATTAATAACAAAAGATAAAAGTTTACTAGAGAAAGGTTAAAACTATTACAAAAAATTAAAGACTAAGAAAATCTATAATCTATGATAACTATTACTAAAACAAAATACTGCTGATGTTATCATTTTTAAAAATTGCTCGCTTTCTCAATAAAAATTGTAATTCTCACTACTACAAATCATTACTTGTGCCACAGTAGCAGTCGTGGCACAAGTAAGAATTTCCCATGGCTATGATGTCCAGCCACGAGAATTTAAGTTAGAGACTACCGTGGCACAAGTGATCGTGGCTAGATTGTTGCCACGGGAAAATTATGGTTGTGGCATAAACTCTTTTTCTTGCCACGGTAGATCCCGTGGCTAATTATATTATTTTACCACACGCATAACCCGTGGCTAATCATATTCTTCACCCAATCATTGTAAATTATATTCGTCTACCAAGTGCACCACACGTGGGTACAAATCATTTATACACTAGACTCGTAAACTGGGAAATTCAGCTAGTAGTATTGATTTAATGTTAACAATCAATTGCATTCCTTTCACACAAATGCTTTGGGTAGGATTTGAACCCAAGACCTTCAGGTTGGTATATAAACACTCCAACCACTAGGCCATTAGTTATTTAATGATAATTTAAGAAATGTTATTATACTTATAACATAATACTCCTACCACTTAGTGTATTATTATTATTATTTTTTGGCAAACAAATTTTTTTTTCATTCACCAGAAAAACCAAATACAACAAGTCAAAGGGAACTCGAAAAATCCTATTTACATCAGTGTGGAACCGAGGCCCACCTTCTATAGAGGGTTTCCTCGGCCCACTCTTCATGTGCATATGGGCAAAAACTGAGGCCAAAACAAGCCGACATAGAAGTCAGCAAAAGTAGCCAAACAGTATAAAATATAAATACATCATAGTATGTATCAAGCACTGGATTAAAGTAAAGGCTTGAGGAGTATGAGACGTCAACCCACAAGCAGCGTCCCGAACAGCAGTCAGCAGCTAGTAGCATATATAACCAGCAGTACACCTAGGTGAATACAGGACAACAGTCAGCAGCTCGGAGCACGTGTAACCAGCAGAACACTATCAGACTACAAGAGAAACAACAACACTTTGCACAAAGCAACAACAATATCAGCCCAGTTGGAGCAGCTACACACAAAACCATCAGTAGCATTATGTGTGCTACTTCTTATTGCAATAACAAGAAGGATTGGACCAGCAGCTTCATGAAACCAACCAATTGGCAGCGGGCAGCTTCGCAAAGCAGCAAGAACCGAAACAGTTTACAGCCTGCACAGCCACAGCAGTAAATGGAACCAACCAATGACAGCATACAGAGATAACACTTAGCATAGGAATTGCATCAATCCAGCCCAGCCACCACAGAACACAACCATCAGATCCGGACTCAAATTCAGTATCTCATCTCCAGCAGTATTTACTCAGTCACGGTCTTCAAAGCTTGCAACAACAGGTTCCATTTGCAAGAATCAAAACAGCTATGACAAAAATGGACTCTAGACCTCAGTATCACTAGATGAGTAGCAAGCATTGGACTCTATACCTTAATATAGCTATGACAAACAAGACCATTCAAGACGGTATCAAACAAGCAGGAGACATCAGTGCATTGGGACACAGAAGCTCGCCAGCCCCAATCTAACTCATTATCATCCAGTGGACAATAGTACACCACACAGTAGCTCCAAATGGCAGTTCCAACAGATCATTCACAAGGCACAAACTCATTGGTGTGAAACTAAGATAAGCATTATCCTTTGCAAATCACACGAAACAGTATCAGTCAACATTCAGCAACAACATATGGAGACAGCAGAAGCAGTCATCACTAATCATCAACAGAAAAGGAAAGAGGATACAAAGCTGCACACTACAGCCCACAAAACAAAGCAGCCTAAAAGGAAAGAGCAGTCAACAGAAAAGCACCATCAGAATGACCTACTACACTGCGGGAGCATATCCAACTAAAGCACTCTAAGACGGAGTCTAATTTCTTGCTGAACACCTCTAACTAGGGAAGATGGCAGTCTCACAACATGATTCCAAACCGCATCATTCCTTGCTTGCCATATGGAGTAAACTGTAAAGGCATATATTGCGCACATCACTCTTTGCAGCATTTTAGAGAGTTTAAATTTGCGAAAGTCCATGGTACTAATGGTTTTGAATTTAACCCCAATCCATACGGAGAAATCTTTTAGGCATCGGATACTAAACGGACATTCAAAGAACAAATGGGAGATGGTCTCCTTGCTAGCGGAGCATAACGGGCATAAATCATCAACCAAAGCATCGCTCAAATGTAGCCGATCCTTAGTTTTTAATTTACCTAACAGCAAGAGCCAACAACAAAACCTTGTTTTTGGAAGAGAGATGTTGTTCCAAACCAGAGAGTGCCATTTAACCCTTTGATGTTCGCCGAAAACCTCTTTATATACCTCATTGATTGAGTAGTTGTCCCTAAAGACCCAATGTTTCCAAGTATCCTTAACCACACATAGTTTTTTCATTGCCCAACTAGCGGACGGTTGAGCATGAAACAGGTCCCATTTACCACCCTTCATATAAACTCCATGTACCCAACGCACCCAAAGAGAATCCTTTAGCATATGAATATACCAAGCAATTTTCTCAACTGCTATTTGATTCCAAGTATAGATGTCCCTAACACCCAAACCTCCAAATTTCTTAGGCTTGAAAACATCTTTCCACTTAACCAAACCCGGCTTAGGAGAATTAGCTATGCCAAACCATAAGAACGATCGACATATATCATTAATACAACGATTGATAACCTTCTTGGGAAGAATAAATATCTGACACCGGTAAGCCGAGATCCCCATGACAACAGAGTTAATCAATTGAAGACGCGCAGCATAAGAAAGATGCGTAACTTGCCAACCTTTAATTCTACTCGTCATTTTATCCACCAAGCTTTCACATTCGGCGATTGATAACCTTTTGGATGAAAGAGGAACTCCAAGGTAGCGAAAAGGAAAGGTACCAAACGAGAAATGAGTGAGGTCTTGAATGACTGTTCTAGTAACCGAATCCACACCAGACGTATAAATGGCTGACTTAGATGTATTCGCTTGAAGACCTGAGGCCGCAGAGAAGGCCATGATACATACATAAAGAACCTTTACTGAAGAGATATCACCTTTGCAAAACAACATCAAATCATCTGCGAAACATAGTTGAGAGAGTTTGGTTCTCCTACAGCAAGGATGGAAGCCATAGGTGTGCTCAACACTTCTCAAATATCTAGACAGGTACTCCATACCGATCACAAAAAGCAAGGGGGATAAGGGATCGCCCTGACGGAGACCTCGCTTGGCTTGGAAAGAAGGTGTAGGACTTCCATTAATCATAAGAGTATAAGTAGTGGATGAGATGCAAGCCATAACAATGTTAATGAAGTGAGTGGGAAAATTCAACACAACCATCATTTCCTTGAGAAAGAACCAATCCATTGTATCATATGCTTTACATAGATCAATTTTAAACAGGCAACTGGGAGGACTATGTTGTCTAGAGTAATACTTAACCACATCCTGACATAAAAGAATGTTGTGCATGATATTTCTACCAGCTACAAACGCCCCTTGGGCTGGATCAATTAAACTACCAAGCACCAATTTCAACCTAGAACAAATGAGTTTAGATATGCATTTGTAAATGACATGGCAGTAGGAAATAGGGCGAAAGTCACCTTGGTGAGATGGGCAACTGACTTTTTGAATCAAAGTGATAGTAGTGATATTCCAACTCTTAGGCATCCTACCACTGATAAAGAACTAATTCACAGCTTCTACTACATCATCTCCAACTACATCCCAAGAAGCTTTGTAAAACATGCTATTAAAGCCATCCAGACCTGGGGCTTTATCCTCCGGGATACTCCACATGGCCTTGCGCACATCCTCCTTACTAAAGGAAAGACACAATAACTCCCTTTGGTAATCCGATAGGATGGGACCCTTCCGACCAATTTCCAAATTAACCCTGGCTCTATCATAATCTGCACAAAAGAGATTAGTGTAGAATTTGTGGAACTCCAATTGAATTGTCGAAGGATCTGTGACCTCCTCCCCCTGAAGATGAAGGTAAGTGATACGATTCACCCGTTGCCTATACTTGATACTTTTATGAAAACACCGTGAGTTATCATCGCCAAATTTAACCCACTTCAACTTCGCCTTTTGACGCAAAGCAGATTCCACCTCAAGCTTGATCTTATGTAAGTTACTAGCGGCCTCACGTTCCTGAATGGCCAGATCCACTTTCTCAGGACTAAGATGGAGTTGATCCTGAATAGAGTGCAGAACCAATTGAGCCTGAGAAAGAGCTCTCTCTTGTTGTCCCTGACCATACCATTTCCGCAAATTAATTTGTAGAAGCCTCAACTTCTGAGAAATTTGGAAACCCAGGTGACCGGGGATCGAGTTATTCCAATTCTCTCTGACTTTATCCACAAAATTGTCCTGAGACGCCCAATAATTGAAACATCTGAAAGGCTTACGCCCACGAGAAGGAGGGTGGAACGAAATCACCATTGGCGAATGATCAAACAGACCTTCAGGATGAAACAAAACCGATGCAGTAGGAAAGGATTCCTCCCACAAATCGTTTCCAAGAACCCGATCTATCTTACTCATAACTCTATGATCCCCAGACTGTTTATTATTCCAAGTGAAGAAGCGCCCACCATATGGGAGATCATATAAACCACACCACGCCAAACAATCTCGGAAAGGTTGAATCTCATGTAGTTGCACCGGTTGACCAATTCTTTCATCAAAGTTGCAATACAATTAAAGTCTCCCAAGACGACCCAAGGAGAGTTGATAGACAGACTTAAGTCCTGCAGATCATGAAAAAGTTGCACCCTACCCTGCTTCTCAAATGATCCATAGACAAAGGTGCAAAAGAAATGAACCCCACTAGTAAAAGAGCCCTTGACATGAATAAATTGACTACTACACTGCAAGATGTCGATTTGTACATCCTCACTTCGCCACGCCACTATGATACGGCCCCCATCACGCCAAGCAAAGTTATTAGTTAGACACCAGTTAGGAAACATTCGAAGATAAAGAGCCCCCAGCCCTTTCCTCTTTATTTTAGTTTTAAGAAGACCCACAAGACTAATATTATGAATGGATAAAAAACGAGTAACTTCAATTTGCTTACTAGTCTTATTGAGTCCTCTAACATTCCATGCTCCCAAGTTAATCATTACCATGGATGGGATCAGCTCCCAGCGCTATATTTATTTCCATATTAGATTTCAAAGTAGGTGGCAAATCCCCAAGAGCACCAAAACAATTGGCAACAGTGGCTAGTTGATTAGGAAGTGCATTAGGCTGTGTAACACCCACTGGATCAGGTAAGGTCACCAAAACCTGTGAAGTCTGAGGGGAGACTTCAGTTTCAGGAGCAGCCTCCACCACCTCAGTCATAAGCTCACTCCCAGGAACCGAGGGCTTCTCAGTAGGCCCAGGTTGCACAGCTTCCACAACTCGCTTTTGGAAAGGTTTTTTCAACTTTCTAAAACCATTCTCATCCACTTCAAGATGAGCCTTTGAAGGACGAGGTTTGACCCATCCGACACTCAGAGACAATGTGACCAAATTGAGTACACTTAGTGCACCAAACCGGAACCCACTCATATTGAACAGCTTGGGAAATCAACTCATCATTTTTATTCGAGAAGAACAACTCATCAGGAAAGCCTTCAGCCACATTCATTTCCACCAAAACTCTTGCATACATCATACGTGTTTTGGTAAGAGTAGCGTTATCAATTTTAAGAACGTTGCCTAAGTAACCTGCAATATTCCTTAAGGTACTAGCATTCCAATACACCAAAGCAAGTTTAGGCAACTTCACCCATACCGGAACAGCCGTGATATTAGATTTTTCATATGAAATACCGGGATGCCAAGGTTTCACTATAAGAGGTTTTTTATCAAATAAAATCCCATTCATACCACACACCCTTTCGTGATCAACCATCGAGTTAAACCTAACTACAAAAACACCACAATTGACCATACCAATTCTATCAATATCCTGATCTTTCCACACATGCCTAAGAAAACCATCTATTACAGTAAGAGGCAGATTCGCATTAGTCACATAGCAAACCACCGCAGACTCCCAAAAAATGATTTCATCAGCAATCTCACATTTAAGAACCTTCGCAATCGTACGAAAGGTAGAAGGGGTAGTACCTGAGGTGGGAGTAGTAGCCGATACTGGAATGGTAGGGATATGCGCACTCACTGGATCGTTAATCTGCTGAGGTATCACAGGATCCTTAGTATCCTTCTTCGAGCCCTTTAGAACAGACACCCAGCTTAGCCTGACAGCCGGCGTGGAGGAAGAAGAAGGAGGTATCAAGGAATCCTTCTGCGCTCCATTACCATCGGTAGAGTGAAACAAATAACGCTCCAGGGAAGACGAAGGCTCCCTGGACGAACATCTATTAGCAATCAACTTCCATGTGACGGCTTGGACCTTTGCCGGCCTTCCTCGCCTGCCCATGGCCGGAAATGGTAGCTGCGCTCCAAATCGGTGAGGAGAAAGCCCTAGAGGGAGAAAGCTAGAGGGTGAAAGTTTTTTGAACAAAATTACTTGCAAAATTAAAATTAATTTGATCAACTAATATTCCTAAATACAACAAAATTAGTCGTATGTTAGAATAATATTACTCGTATTAATATATATTACTTATGATAACACTTATTAGTTATTAGTATATTACGATATTGTTAGTCATATATTACTATATTATTAGTCATATATTCTTTTCTTTTCAATTTAAAATTCCGACTTAAAATTGATTTAGTAGCAATTTAGTCGGAAAATTAGTTAGAAACATTCAGTTGGAATTAGTCCGTGTTTTTGTATAGTAACGGTTATAGAAAGAAAAAAACATTTTTCATGTGTTCTTGAATTTAAGAGGATGATAAGATCTGATTTTCACTAAATACAAAATTGGAAAAGTCTTGAAATAGGTTAGAATCAACATTTCTCTCTTTTGTTGAAAATACTTTAATCTTATCTAAAATCATTGTTTAAGGTCTAGTTTGAGTATTTGGTAAGTGAAAAAGCTTCTCAAATATAATTTTAAATGTTTTTATTTAAAATATATTAAGTTAAATCATTATTTATAGAATTTTTTCTTATATTAAATTAAAAAAACAAGGAAAAATGATGACTTATTTTCTAATAAATCTAGAACTAATTAAGTTGGATGAAGATTTTGAATTTTAATATTTGACAAACTTTTTATTATTTTATTTTTCTCATAAAAAATACTATCCGTGGCAAGATCAAAACTTGCAATAAATTCAAATTCAGGTGTCATAAATTATAACACAATCACACAATGGTTATTTAATCGTGACCTATAAGTCTTTATTTGCCATGATAAATATTTACCTGAGAAATAATTTGTGGCACAAATTTTTTGTCATGATAAGTATATCGTTGTGACATAATCTTTGGTATTACTATTTGTTTGCCACAAAAAATTAAATTTTCCGTGACAAGATTAGTGGCCCAAATGCTTGTTTGCCACAATATTAATTTACCTGTGGTAAAAGTGTTTGTTTGCCACGGGTATATATTTACCCGTGGCATAATTTGTGGCACAAGTACATCTTTGCCACGATATATATTTACCCGTGGCAAAAAATTTGGTTATAGTTGTGATATTGTCTTGAAACCTATTTTTCCCGTGGCAAGATCAAAACTTGCCACGGATTTTGAATTCCCGTGGCATAATTAGTGACACAAGTGATGATTTGTAGTAGTGTCTAAAACTCAATAATGATGTCATTGTATTTATTACTAATGTTTATATCTTTAACTTTTTAATTTTCTAATTATGATTATAATATTATTAATATTAATTGATTTTACATTATTTTCTTTTAATTATTTATAAAATCTTTTTAATGTTATATATTAAATGAGTATAGGATATTTTTGAGATGATTAAAACAAAACTATATATTTTTCATTTTTTTGTTTAAACAAATATATCAAAAAACTGAATAAAACCGTGCAAGAGAACTTATAAAGCTTGAAGGAAATTAATGATGAAAGACTAGATTAAAAGCTGAAAATTAAAAGTAAAACTAATGGAGTAGTTAAGTCTAAAATGAAAAGAAGAGAAGAGGAAACCCTAATATGAAATTAAGGGGTTATTTATACTAATGAGGCCCACTAATCCAAGACCTAAAGAAAAACGGCTAAAAATAATGAACCGATCTGAGATGCAAAAACACCGACTCGGCTGCCAAAGAAAATTAACCCACCGGCGAGTCGGCTGAGGTTTCTGGAAAATTAGCAGCCTCAATCGCCGAGTCGGCAGTCACTCTTCAAACACAAACGCCGAGTCGACTTAAGCTTCTGGAATAACATAATCATACCCTCAGCAATTGACACCGACTCGGTTGTTGCTTCACCATCACTAAAGTCGAGTCGACATTTTCTTCTGGGACCAAAATGCTTCAAAATCTTGATCTTTTTCTCTTTTACTCCTCATGGCTTGATACAATTAATAGTTTGTTCGGTCTTTGAGTCCTGTAAACATGATTAGCCACAAAAGCCCACAAAAACGACTCAAAAATGCCATGATTCACATGTTTACCCACAAAATAGCCATGGAGTACCGAAATGGAGCAAACACGCACAAAATGATCCTAAAACGCTGCTAAACACGCAAAAGGAGCATTAAAACGATAATAATAGACTACAAAAAAAATGCAAGTTTCCGACTACCCGAAATAGTCGGAGTTTAGTCGGTATAGAGCTATACCGACTAAATTCTGACGTTTCAGGGTTAGTCGGCTCAGATTGGTCGGTAAGTCATTTTAGTAGGAAAATAGTCGGAAATTTCCGACTACCCATTTGGTCGGAAATTTCCGACCATCCATATAGTCGGAATTTAGTCGCTAAGCACTATTTAAGAATTCAACCCAAAATGAATTAAAAAAATTTTCCAACCAAATTACCGACAAGTTTGCGACCAGCTAGTTGGTCGAAAAAAAAAAAAAAAAACTAAAATTATAGAGCCACGTCATACGGGAAGAATCGCTGGGAAGAATCGAACCCCCGACCTCATGGACACACCTTGCAAACTGTCGCTGGGAAGAATCGAACCCTCGACCTCATGGATATGAGGTCCATGCTCTAACCAGTAGGCCAAGTGATAGTTATTGTTACTCAAAGCTATGTTAAAGAATTTATAACATAATAACGCTCCTTCCACTTATTATTATTATTATTATTATTATTATTATTATTATTATTATTATTATTATTATTATTATTTCTATTAATGTAGTAATAGTCTAATTAATATAATATTAGTCATATTAGTGTAATATTAGTATTTTTATTAGTTGTATTAGTATATATATTTACTTGTATTATTATTATTAGGAAAAAGTGTCAAAAAGTACCTAATAAAAACTTAATAATAAAATGTAGTGAGAGGTTTCTAGAGAGGGAGGTTGTCCTAGGGTTTATGGTTTTCCATTCCCTGGGTGGGCCTCACGGTGGTTCGTCGGCGTTCAGTTTGTTCTCTCGATGGTTTTTATTGTGCGGCCTTCTTTTAAGTTGTGTTTTTTGCTGCTTTTTGAAGTTTTTTGTGTCTTCCTGTCTGGGGCTCTGTTCTTGAAGGTGGGTTTTCTGGTCTTTCTGAATCATCTATAGGCTTTGGTGTTCTAGATCTTGTTGCGGTTGGTTTTTTTTTTGGTCGGTAGTTTGTTTCTGGGGTTGGTGGGTTGGTGGGTTTGGTGGCGACGGGGTGGTGTTAGGGTTGCAGAGTGGTAGGCGACTGGTCATCAGTTCAAAACATCTCCTCTCTGTGTTTCTCTGGGTTTTGTCCCTTTGACCTTTGATTTTGGTGTCCTCGGTTTGGTTATGGTGGGTTTTCTGGAGGGGCGATCCAGATCTGGTCTGATGGGTCGTTTTGTGATGTCTCCTTGTGGTGGTTCCTCTGGTTTTTTTCTGTGGTGGTTTTTTGTTGTTTCGTGCGATTGGCGTTTCAGCTCCTTTGGATTTTGTTGGCGTCGCTTCTGGGGTTCAGTTGTTCTGGGGTTCTGGCGAGTTCTGGTGTGTTCTGGTGTTTCATCTTCGTTTGATAGCCATTTTGTTGGCGAGTCCTGGGGTTCTGTTGATCTGGGCCGTCTGGTTGGGGCTTTGTGGTGTTGTCTGTCTCACTATTCTCGATGGTGTGGTGTTGCTTAGTGGCTGGTGTCGTTTTCAGAGTTAGCTCGTTTATTGGAGGGTTAGTTGCTTATTTGGGTTGACGTTTCAGAGTCTTGTCTATGCGCTGTTTTTTCCGCTTTTTGCTTGGGGTTTCAATGGGTTTCGCATCCTGGGCCTAGTAGTTCCTGGGTGTTTGGTTTTCTTGGTGGGACAGGTGGTGTAAGGTTTCGTCGGAGATCATGTGGGAGTTTAATCTATGGCGTTTCTGCTCCCCCCTTTTGCTCGTGATTTTGAGTTACAGGTTGTGGGCAACCTATTGGTGGACGCTTCGTCGTCGGGGTTTTGGCTCTGTTTTCAATTACTGTGGGCCGCGTGGTTGATGTTAAGGTTAGGGACGTCTTAGTAACGTGTTGGAGGGTAGCGTTGATATAATTTCTGGTGTTTTGTTGCCATTCTTGGGAGCCGGGCTGGGTTGTATGGAGTTGCCGTGGGTGTTCTTTTTCGAAATTAGTTGACAGTGGAGTTGCCGTGGGTGTTTGGGTGGTTTTCTGGTGTTCAAAATTCGGGTCTCGAGGGTGGCGTTTTGATTCATAGTGGAGTCTTCTTCTTGGCGGGATTATTGGGGATTTCAAAATTCAAAATTCTGGTTTTTGGTTGGCGGAGCTTATCTCAGTGGAGTTGACTTTCTGATGGTGTTATTGGGGCTGATGGTGTAGGCGGTTGAGGGCCTTGTGGAGTCTGGGTATTATGGTGTTGTGGGATTGGTGTATCTCGTGACGGGAGTTTGATGGTTATCCTCCCTGTTGGTGTTTTGAGATTTGAATGACGAGGTGTTGGGGGTTGGAGTCGCTCTTGACGATGGTGGTGCAAAATACAGCAGTGCTGTTGGTGTGTTAAAAGAGTGGCGCTTCATGGTGTTGCTTTGCTAGCTTTTCTCTTTCTATTTTGGTGATTTAGGTGTTATAGCCTGTATTTCTCGGAAACTTTTGGGTGATGCATAGTCCACTCCTATGCTGTTTCTGAGTGGCCTGTTTCTTGGCCCCCTTTTCCAAAGGCTTTTTTCCTCTCGAGGTTTTTTTATGCCGGCGGTTTTGGGGTTCCCGAGTCACAGTGTTGGTGTTTCCTTTTGTTACTTATATATATATATATATTTCCAATTTTCAAAAAAAAAAAATAAAAAATAAAAAATAAAAAATAAAAAAAGTACCTAATAAAAACTTTTTTTCAAAAAAGTATGTAATAAAAAACTTTTTTTCAAAAAGTACCTAATAAAAATTTATTTTTTCAAAAGAGTACTAACTAACGGTTGGGGTTAACTTTTCCGTTATCTTTTTTTGCCCATTTTTAAGAAGTACCTAATAAAAATTTTCTTTTCAAAAAAGTACCTAATAAATTTTTTTTTTCTAAAAAGTACCAAAAACACGACATAATTATCCAATACAAACACAACATAATATCTAACTTGAAGAGCATCATCATCATCCAACACAAACACAACATAAAAACATCATCCAACACAAACCTAGAGCAAGTAACGGTTGGTGTTAAGTTGAACTTTTATCAAGAAAAAATTATTAGGTAATTTTTGACACATTTTCCTTATTATTATTATTATCAATTATTATTATTATTATTATTATTATTATTATTATTATTATTATTATTATTATTATTATTGTGTTTGTACTGAATGATGTGTGACTTTTTTTTGGATTATGTTCTTAAGGTTATATATTATGTTGTTTTTGTATTAGATGATAATGTTGTGTTCTTTTTAAAAAAAATTTTGGTTTTTAAAGGGAAAAAAATAATGGAAAATTAACCCCTATTTTGAAAAGAAATTTGTTTGTTAGGTATTTTTTGGAAAAAAAATTTTTATTAGGTACTATTTTGAAAAAATATTTTTTATTAGGTACTTTTTGACACTTTTCCCTTATTATTATTATTATTATTATTATTATTATTATTATTATTATTATTATTATTATTATTATTATTATTATTACTCATACTATTAGCCTTATTAGGGTAGTATTAATATCTTATTAGTTGTATTAGTTTATAATAAGTCGTAATAATGTATTATTAGTCATATAGTATTACTCATATTAATGTAGTATTAATATATTACTCATATTAATTGTATTAGTATATAAAAGTCGTATTAGTGTATTATTAGTCGTACATATTAGTGTTAGTATAATATTAGTTGTATAAGTATATTACTACTCGTATTAGTAGATTATTAGCATTTTATTAGTTATTTAGCCGTATTAGTTATTATTAGTCATATTAGTGCATTATTAGTACTTTATTAGTTATTTAGTCGTATTTGTTATTATTAGTCGTATTAGTATATCGTTGTTATTATTATTATTATTATTATTATTATTATTATTATTATTATTATTATTATTAGTTGTTGTATATTATTAATATATTAATAATGCAAATTAAACTTTTCGAGTACCGACAAAATAAATTAGTAAGACAAAAAATAAATTAATAATGCAAAACTATTAGTATAAGACAAAATTTTAATAAAAAAACAAAAAATGTTGTTGGCTTGAATTGAACAAGGGACCTTTGGTTTGAAAACCATTGAGGTAACCACTACACCACAATAACTTTTGTATTCTACATCTAAATTTTTTCAACTTATATCTATATTTGGTCAACCAAAAAAATCAAAAAAGGAAAATTATCACCGACCAACTACCGACCAACTTCTGGTCGGAAAGTGGTCGGAAAAATTACTGACTAAAAAGTGGTCGATAGTTGGTCGGTGATAATTAATGCTATTTTTAATTTTTTTTTTCAATTTGAAATTACGACCAAAAACACATTTAGTCGCAATTTAGTCGGAATTTCCGACTAACATGAGTTAGTCGGAAAAGTAGTCGGAATTTTCCGACTAAAAGTGGGTAGTCGGTGGGTTTTGGTCGCAATTTTACAATTTTTTTGTAGTGATAAGTGCAAATAATTGCACTCATTAATTATTTCTCTGTTGTAAATAACGTGTTTTTTTTTATCAATGAATTATTAGATTCCTTTTAAAAATATAATGAGTTGAGTTGAACTAAATCAAATTATGAAAAATCACTGCAATAAAAGGCGATTCTCTAACTAAACAATTTAGACTACCCTCTTTCAGTCGCCCGACCGATGAAATGTAGTAGGGATTTCCGTCTAATTTCCAACTACTTGACATTTAGTCGAAATTTGTGACTGACTGCATGACAAATTGTGTTCAAACTTTGCAACTCATATTTTGTCGGAAAATTAGTAGGAAATTCATCGATAAATAATGAACGCAAATTCTTGTGAAAGACGGTCTCTTTGAGTGACCATCTCTACTTGAGCACGTCTAAAAAGAAAAATATAAGTTTTTCGGTAGGCATTAAGAAAATTTTACTTAGGCATTTAGAATATTGTAAGTATTTAAATATTTACTCGGTGGGCGTTAAGTATATTGTAAGTAGACATTTAAGATATTGTAAGTAGGCATTAAGGATATGCTAAGAAGGTGTTCTCTTCAACTTATTTTTTTGACTTATTACTTATTCTTATTGGAATCAGATTAGATCGATGATCGATCGATCGATCGTCGATCGTAACTATTCGATCGGATCGAAAGTTTCGATCGATGCACCGATCGACTAGATCGATCACTGCACGTCGATCGACTGCACGATCGATCGATCGACATACCATTATATTATTATCTATTATACTATTATTATATATTATATATTATTATTATTATTATTATTATTATTATTATATTATTATATATTATTATTATTATATTATTATATTATTTATTATTATTATTATTATTATATATTATTATTATATTATTATGTTATTATTTATTATTATTTTATTATTATTATTATTATTATTATTATTATTATTATTTTATTATATTACTATATTATTATTATTCAACGAAAAATTGAATCCAACTAAATATAGTCAACGATATTTGGGCATCAATCCAAAGAGAAGCAGAAACATCGTAGTTTTTGATGTTTAATTTGTAGAATGTAATGTACGTATATTATTATTAGATGGAAAAACTATGTAGTAATAATAATAATAAAATAATAATAATAATAATAATAATAATAATAATAATAATAATAATAATAATAATTTAATAATAATAATAAATAAATAAATAATAATAATAATAATAATAACAATAATAATAATAATAATAATAATAATAATAATAATAATAACAATAATAATAATAATAATATAATAATAATACCATACCTTAACTACTATTATTAATAACAAACTCAATGAAACCAAATCAAATCGATCAAACCGTGATCGGATCGACGATCGGATCGACGTACTGCATCGATCGGATCGAAAGATTCGATCGACGCATCGATCGATCGAAAGATTCGGATCGGATCGATCGAATCGCACGCGATGGGCATTAAGTACATTTCTTAGTAAATTCAGACCTTATCCAATCAGATCAGACGAAGAGAACAGGGCCTAAGTAGGCTAGTAGACTAAGTTTCTCGGTAGACATTAATTTGTAACTAGGCATTTTAAGTACTTACTCGATGGGCATTAAGTACATTTTAAGTAACATCAAGGATAATGTAAGTAGGCATTAAGAATACAGTAAGTGGACATTAAGGATTAATGTACTGGCCTAAGAGACGTCTCTTTGAGACACGGTCTCCTAAGAGACCGACTGAATAATAAATCACTAAAAACTGTAATATTAATTTTGAATTTCTTCTTTTCTTTTGAACCAAAAACACCTATCAAGAAAACAACTAATTTAGGCATATCTTATTATTATTATTATTATTATTATTATTATTATTATTATTATTATTATTATTATTATTATTATTATTATTATCATCGTTATTTGCTATATTAAGTATACACTCTATTCCTATAGGACCGCTAGTGACTACCCCTAGAGATTGTAGACTAGCCCTAAGACCAGGACAAGTCCGTTCAGCGCAAGTTGACCTTAATTGTGCGCACTCGAGAAAACTTTCTATAGGAGCTCATCAATCATAAGAATGCCCCAAGCAAGCTTAACTGCAGAGTTTTTAGCATATTGATCTCATAAAACGAAAATACCCCTTATTAATATGTAAAGACTATTAATCATTTTTAAAGCTAACTCTGTAAATCATACTCTCCCCTACTGAAGAGGCATACTAAGGGCAAGACATAATGAATCAAGGCATAGTCCAAAAAAATAGTTAGGTAACAAACTAACAGATTCAGTGTGCAAAATATCTGAATTCTGTTAAACATTAAATTCTGTTAAACATAATGAATCAAGACATAAGAAATAGGTAATTTGAAAAAATAAATTTTATTTTGATAGTTTTTATCATTTTTCCATTCATAAACGACATTGAAAATATAATAGCAATTAAGTAACAATTGAATTCACACAATCTAGTGCTTCTCTGCTATATTAAACATTCTTAACAATTTAAAGCTGAATACCAACTTTAAAATTAAAACGGATTTTACTAATTGCTTATTATTTTACAGGAAATTACAAATTTAAAAATGACTTTTATTAAGATACTAATTTTTCACAATTTTTTATATGTAGAAAAGTTTTCCACAGGCAATGAGGGAGAAGAAACGATATTCCTTCAGATAATCAGAGAGTGCAAGAACAAACATTTAACCACTACACCAATTCATGAATCATTTTTTTTTCTATTTAAATTATCCTAATACAAATATTATTGGAAAAAAAAAACTTTTAGTGAATATTATTATATCAAATTGATTAGTACAAAGCTTAATCGTTGAAAATTATTATTATTGTTTGCCATTACAGAAAGCAGAAATTGGAATAAGGAGCCTCAGAAATAATTAAAAATAGCAATTGAACAAAGAGTATACTCATACGTCACCACTTAAAATCAATCAATTTAGCTTGAATTCCCTCAAAAAATAGGAATGTGAAAGAGGAGGTCTACCCTCAAAGGTAGAACCATGGAGGAAGAAGAGAAAGAAAAAAAAACAGAGTAATAATCAAGAGAACAAAAACAACAATATAATGAGGTATCTATGGATACCTCCCCATCAATCAAAGTATCTTATCATTAATATAATCAACATTACATTAATGACTCAACTCACACACTTGAGAATAACCTCTCAAGTTAGTGAATCCATTCAACAATGGAGTTCACCCCTAATCTAATACAAAGAAGAAGAGACTCTCTTGGTTCTCAAACCCTAGCCTTTCTAATGTGTATTAGCCTCTCTACATCCTCTCCTAATGTTCTAAGGACCCTTATATAGTCCCAAGACCCATTAGAAAGACCTAGCACAAAGGGCTTAAAGCCCATGACTTTCGGCAACAAAACAGAAACCCGCACATGTCCTTCGCTGAAGCCCGCTCGACCCGAGCACCTATGCTCGACCCATCGAGCGAATGGTCAGGAGCTTCTGGACCCTGTTGTTTGCTGGCTTGACTCGAGCCTATCATGCTCGAGGGGTCGAGCAGCCTTCGACCACTGCTACTGCTTCTTCCTTGCTCGAGTTATCACCATTACTTCGAGCCATGGCTTTGTTCTTCGTCGTACCCTCATAACGACACCCCGAAGACCCTCCATTCAAGTGTGATTTGGAGCTTGCTCTAACAATCCCCCCCTCAAGCCCAAATCTCACATCATCATCAAATGACACCTTCCTTGGTGTCCCAATCACAACCTCAACATAGGATTTCGGTCTTGGCTCCCCCTCAAGACCAAACCCATCATCAACCAACTTTGTGCACTACCTATCATTGTGACCACCATCATCAAAAGTCACTCTCCTTAGTGACTTAGGACTTGCACCCCTCTCAACATGATGCAATCCTCCACTCATTAGCAACACATGGCCATGGTTGCCCATCACACCAATCAAGTGCACCAAGCACCCCTTTGCCACCTTCAAGACTCAATCACTTTGAGTTTTCATGGTGTACCCAATCTTCTCAATGAGATTAGATTCTTCATCATCTTAGGAATGTATCTCACACCCCTAAGCTTCCTCACAATGCCATTGTGCATTCTCAAATGCACCTCACCAATGGCCTCAATCACAACTTCCTCACCACTAGGCAAGGTCACTCTCTCATGCTCACAAGCCATCACCCTTGTAAACAAGCTCTTGTCTCTACAAATATGATATGGGTAACGAAGTCAAACACCCAATCACCATCATCATCACACTTCGCCAATAGCACATGACCATCCTCATCATCACTCTTGGTCTTCTTCACAAGACCCACATCAAGGTTTGGGAGCTCCTTCTTCTTTGCAACCCCTTTCACCAAAGTTGTTGCCTTCTTCACTTTCTCAAGTGGAAGAACCCTCTTCTTCCCTTTGAGTTTCTCATCATCACCAACCTCCATTGTTGGCTTCTTCATCTCCCTTAAAAGCTTCAAGCTTTTAAGGTCCTTCATCAACTTGTTGCAAGTATATTGAATATGGCCTCTCTTGTGGCAATGAAAGCACACTCTATCCCCATAATCAATCCTTGCCTTCTTTGATGGATTTCTATTAATGACCCATCCATCTCCCAAAGATGAAGTATCATCAACCTTCATACCAACCCCCATGGATGGTACTTCCACAACAATGCTACTACACCTAGTAGCTCCCTCAAGTTTTTCAACTCTCAATAACAAAGACTCAATCATTAGCCTTTGCTCTATCACCATTGTTAATAAGCTCTCCTTCTCTCTTGAGAACTCCATTAACAATCTCTCCATCTCTTGATTACCCATTGATTTTCTCTCACCCAAAGTTTCAACAAACCCTAATGGCTTCAACAAACCATCTAAACACTTCTCAACTTCCACCATCTTTTTTCTGCCTATCTCCAAGCCTTCCCTCACTCAATACCCCAAGGAATAACACACCAAGCTCTGATAACAAGATGTGAAAGAAGATAAAAACAGAGTATAAACAAGAGATGCAGGAACCAACTACAAACAAGTGTTTATGAGGTATCAAAGGATACCTCCCCCTCAATCAAAGTATCTTATCATTAATATAATCAACATTACATTAATGACTTAACTCACACACTTGAGAACAACCTCTCAAGTTAGTGAATCCATTCAACAATGGAGTTCACCCCTAATCTAATACAAAGAAGAAGAGACTTTCTTGGTTCTCAAACCCTAGCCTTTCTAATGTGTATTAGCCTCTCTACATCCTCTCCTAATGTTCTAAGGACCCTTATATAGTCCCAAGACCCATTAGAAAGACCTAGCACAAAAGGGCTTAAAGCCCGTGACTTTCGGCAACAAAACAGAAACCCGCACATGTCCTTCGCTGAAGCCCGCTTGACCCGAGCACCTATGCTCGACCCATTGAGCGAATGGTCAAGAGCTTCTGGACTGTGCTGTTTGCTGGCTCGACTCGAGCCTATCATGCTCGAGGGGTCGAGCAGCCTTCGACCACTGCTGCTGCTTCTTCCTTGCTCGAGTTATCACCATTACTTCGAGCCATGGCTTTGTTCTTCTTCGTACCCTCATAACGACACCCCGAAGACCATTCAAGTGTGATTTGGAGCTTGCTCTAACAGAATGCTTACAGGATTTAACCAAAATACAATATTTTAGATAATGAATATATTATTTTATTGAATAATGAATTTGATAGAGAAAAAAAGTGATGATCATAAACATTAAAAAATATTAAAAGAAAGTTAGTGGAAAAAAAATATGAAAACCATAAATATTAAAAAAATAATTTTATAAAGTTGGTGGGAAAACAAGTTAGTAGAAGATATGTATAAATCATAAGCATTATTAAAGTAGTCCTATTAATATGAGGAAGAACAAGGTTGTTTTTGTCCAAAAATTTATGATATAAATAGAAAGATTTTTTGTAGGAACAACAAATAAAACATCCCACAATAACAAATGAGAACTTCTTCAGTAAACGGAAAAATTTCCTTGTTTTCCAAATTTGAACTCCAATCATTAGACTTTGGCATATCATATTTCTTCAAATTTTGTTTATTTATTAACCAATCACCGAGACATCCTGGCTCCAACTCCAGCACACAATGACATTCGAACGAGTTGAAACATTGTAAAAATGAATCATTCCATCTAACAAACTAGAATTACATACTCTCTAGATTAGGATATCTTAGTATCAAGCCCTCTTTCTCTCTAGATTACATACTCTCTCCCTCTAAAACTCTCTTTTCCTAATTGTGATCATACATCCATTGTAACTTCATTTGAGTGTTCTTGAAAGCAATGAAGACATCTAGGCTAGATCGCAGACATAGCCCAATTAATTGCTTTAGTTTTGTTATTATTGATAGTTGGTTCATTGGTTCTGTTTTCGGGTCTCATCGTTCAACCCAATTCTTCGAGGCTTAAACCTTTGATCTTAAGTAATGGGGGCTTAATTCTTCAATTGGTATCAGAGCTTAAGGTTCTTGGAGGCTATTTGATAGTTTCTTGACTGGTATTGGGGGAAAACATGGCTTTAATGCAGTTGGAAAAGATAAGTGTTGGGAAACATTACACAATAATAGTAGCAAAAATAGTTAGCATTTTCCTTTTACGTGTAAAACAAAATAGGCTAACAAATATCTTTTGTAAAACTTCAGGATAAATTCTTTAACAATAAATACTTTGATAATAATTTCATTGCACTACATTTCAACAAGTATTTATAATAAACGTAATACTAAACAATGAATGGCCTATATTGAAGACAATTATTAATCTCTAAAAATACACATTTGCTATTTGTTTCCTATTATTGATTTACCATATTTTCTGTGTTTTACCAGATTTATTTCCTTGGATTAATTCCTCTAAATGTAAAAGAGATTGACAGAAAATTAAGGAAATAAATGTGGTAAAACACACAAAATATGGTAAAGCAATATTAGGAAACAAATAGCAAATGCGTATTTTTAGAGATGAATAATTGTCTGGAATATAGGCCATTGTTTGTTTAGTATTACGTTTATTACAAATACTTGTTGAAATGTAGTGCAATGAAATTATTATCAAAGCATGTATTGTTAAAGAGTTTATCTTCTAGTTTTAGTGAAGATATTTGTTAGCCTATTTTGTTTACACGTAAAGGGAAAACGTTAACTATTTCCGCACTATTATTTTATAATATTTCTTAACAATTGGTATCAAGAGCTAGGTTCGAAAATTTGTGTAAATCAAAATGGATGATTCCGTAGTCACCCTCTTAGGAATTATAAAATTTACATCCACCAATTATTCAATGTGGAAGCCTCTTATGGAAGATGTTCTTTATTGTAAGGATTTGTATAAGCCCATTGAGTAAGAAAACAATCTAGAAGCAAAAACGGAAGATGTTTGCAAGGTGGAGAATCGTAAGGCATTCGGGTTAATCAGACAACACATTAATCAAAGTACTTTTCAACAAGTAGCTAACAACACTAATGCCTACGTGTTATGGAAGAAACTGCAATCAATGTATGAGAGGAAGACATCTGTAAATAAAGCTACATTGGTAAGGAAATTGGTTCGTCTACAATATGAAGGAAAAAACATGGCTAAACAGATGAATGAATTTTAAGGCATTGTTAATCAGATAACAAATGTTTGCATGAAAATAGAAGATGCAGTTCAAGCCTTAATACTCCTTAGCTCATTGCCTGATAGTTGGGAAACACTTGTTATTTCGTTGAGCAACTCGGCTCCGAATGGTCAACTCACTATTGATATGATGAAAGAATAGCTTGTTCAATAAAGAATCTAGAAGAAAAGATATTTCTTTTGCAAGTTCAGGTGAAGCGCATGTTGCAGAAACTAGAGAGAGACCATTATTCAGAGGCTCCCAAAAGTCATGATAAATCAAGGGGAAGATCAAAATCAAAAAAGAAGCTGACTTGTTTTATTGACACAAGCCATGGCATAAGCAAAGTGAATGAAGATTTTGAAAGCGAGCCATGAACTCAAAGACTGAAAAGAGCGTTGACAATGAAGACAAGAATAATGTTACAGGGACAGCAGTCAGTGATTACATTCATTTTGTTGGTGATGATGCATTCTATAATCTTACAAGCGAAGATTGTAGTTGGGTGATTGACATATGTGCTTCGTATCTTCTAATTGCAAACAAAGAGTACTTCTCAAATCTCAACTTACACAAGTTGAAATTTTGGCTGTGTAAGAATGGGAAATGATGAAGCTTCAAAGATCATAGGTATTGGGGATATTTGTTTAGAAACCAATACAGGGTGCATTCTTACCCTCCATAATGTCAGACATGTTTCTGATATACGCTTGAATTTTATTTCAGGTAGCAGACTTGATGAAAAAGGGTACTCTAGTCATTTTGCAAATTTAAAATGGAAACTCAGCAAAGGCTCATTAATTGTTGCTCATGGGAAGAACCAACATGCTCTTTATGTTACAAATGCTAAGCTCAACTCACAGTTAAATGTAGCTGAAAGATGTTTGACTGAGCTATGGCATAAGCAGCTCAGTCATATGAGTGAGATGGGATTACAAATCCTCACTCGAAAGCAACTCCTTCCATTGAAACAGGTTTATTAGAAATCTTGTGTTGATTGTTTGGCAGGTAATTAACACAAAGTATCGTGTAAACGAAATCCTCCGTATAGAAGAAATCAAGTTCTAGATTTGGTTCATACAGATATGTGTCCAATGATAAAGAAATCCCTTGATAGTGCATCATATTTTGTCACGTTTATTGATGACCATTCAAGGAAAGTGTGGGTCTTTCTTTTGAAGACTAAAGATCAAGTCCTTGATGTGTTCAAGATATAGTGCAAAAACGCGGTTGCGGTGGCGGTCACGGTCGCGATTGCGGGTCACGGGAACGGATAAAATTCGTTTATTGCGGAACGGATCGCGGTATAGTTTTATAGGAGATGGTTATTGATATTTAATAAAAGTATATATCCTTTTAAATAAAAATATTAAAATATTGATTATACTTGTTAATGCAATTGAACCTTGTATTTTAGCATTAAAAAAATATTGTAATTAATTAAATTTCAATAATATCGACATTCCTTATTATCCCTATATAAATTAATAAATATACTACTACTAAGAATTTATAATTTATTAAGTTTTTAAAAAAATAATTATAAATAATATAATTAATAATTTAATTATCTACTAATAAAATAATAAAATCACAAATATAAGTATTTATAACAAAAATTAAGAATTAAAGAAACACTCCATAGTTTCAAAAACATTTTAAAGAATAATTTAGTAAAGTTCTGCATGACAATTGAAAGCCTAAAGTAACAGTAAAAGAAAATAGTAGATGACAGCTAATAGCCCTAATAGATGCCAGCTAACACCCAAATTTGTCTTTACACCAAAAAAATATATTTTATTCACTTTTCAAGTTGCATATTCTATCTAATTTCAATCCAGCAGACTTCATCGTCCTCAACCTTGAGCATTCATCTGCTTCAAGGTCATATGTACCTTCTTCAATGGTGGGTTACTTCAATCTCGCCCATAGAGATGAAATTCGCCAATATTAAGCGAGATACACCGTTTTAAAACGGTAAAATCGGCCGATTTGCGTCTTGATGCGCCATTTTCTTACACAGCGTTATGAATCGCGAGATCTCGCAACAGTGAACTGAAAATCCGTGTTAACTCGCCCGTTCCGAGTTGACTCGGCCGAGTTTTAATACCATGGTTCAAGGAGTTTAATGTAAAAGTTGAAAGAGAATATGGCATGAAATGAAAATGTATGCGATCAGATAATGGTGGTGAGTATAGAAGTCCGTTTGAAGAATATTGTAGGAAGGGATAAAACATGAGAACTATCCCCAAAAGACATCAGCAAAAAGGTCTCTCCGAAAGAATGAATCGAACTATTACTAAGAAAGTTTGTTCGATGTTGTCCCACGCGCACTTGCCCAAATATTTTTGGGCCGAGGCAGATTTCATCTATCTATCTCATTCAGTTCCACTTGATTGTGACGTTCCGCAGATGATATGGTCCGAAAGAAAAGTCAACTATAAGAGTTCGAAGGTTTTGGATGTAAAGCATTTGTTCACATTCCAAGAGATGAGAGATCGAAGCTTGATAGCAAGACAAAACAATGCATTTTTTTGGTTATCCTAAGTATGAGTTTGATTATAGGCTATGGTGTCCTACTGAAAGAAAGATTATCAAAAGTAGAGATGTTTAAAAGGGAATATGGCATGAAATTAAAATGTGTGCGATCAGATAATGGTGGTGAGTATAGAGGCCCGTTTGAAGAATATTGTAAGGGATAAAACATGAGAACTATCCCCAAAACACCTGAGCAAAATGGTCTCTCCGAAAGAATGAATCGAACTATTACTAAGAAAGTTTGTTCGATGTTGTCCCATGCGCACTTGCCCAAATATTTTTGGGCCGAGGTGGTAAAGACTGCAGTTTATTTGATCAATATATCTCATTCAGTTCCACTTGATGGTGACGTTCTGCAGATGATATGGTCCGAAAGAAAGTCAACTATAAGTGTTTGAAGGTGTTTGGATGTAATGTATTTGTTCACATTCCAAGAGATGAGAGATCGAAGCTTGATTGCAAGATAAAACAATGCATTTTTCTGACTACCTTGAATATGAGTTTGGTTATAGGTTATGGTGTCCTACTGAAACAAAGATTATCAAAAGTAGAGATGTTGTCTTCTTTGAAGATCAAACCATTAAAGATAAAGAAAATTTAGGAATATCAACAGCAACCCAAGAGTCGCTTATAATCATGGATCCTGTTCCTTCTCCAAACAAAATTAATATTTATGGGGGAAATGTGCACCAAGAAGATGAATATCATAATGATGTTGATGAAGACAATCATGAGAATGTGAAACAAATGGCACAGGAAGGTCAACGACAATCACCTGGTACAAGACAATCCGTTAGAAACCGTAGACCTCCTACATGGTTAACAAGTGGTGACTATGTTACACTTACTGAAGGAGGAGAACCAAAATCTTATGAAGAGGCTCTAAAAGATATTCATCATGAAGAATGAATTAAGGCCATGCAAGATGAGATGAGGATCTTGCGTGAGAATCATACACTTGATTTGGTTGAATTACAAAAGGGCCGACGAGCACTTAAGAGCAGGTGAGTGTTCAGGTTGATGACTAGAAAAAATAATCCACAACCAAGATACAAAGCGAGGTTGGTTGTGGAGGGGTTCAGTCAAAAGAAAGTTATTGACTTTGATGAAATATTCTCACCTGTAGTGAAAATGTCGTCAAAACGAGTTGATCTGAGCATGGCAGCATGCATGGATTTAGAAATCGAACAACTAAACGTAAAAATAGCCTTCCTACATGGTGATTTGGAAGAAAAAGTTTATATGGAACAACCCGAGGGAGATGTGAATAAGAGTTTATATGGCTTAAAGCAAGCTCTACGACACTGGTATCGAAGATTTGAATCCTTCATGAAGGATCATAATCATCAAATAACGATATGAGATCATTGTGTTTTCATCAAAAGATTTGCAGAAGGAGATTAAATCATACTGCTCCTCTATGTCGATGATATGTTAATCATTGGTCAAGATAAAGATAAGATCGCAAATTTAAAAAAGTCGATGAACGAGTTATTTGCCATGAAGGACTTAAGACCGGCAAAACAGATATTGGGCATGAAAACCTCTCGTGATAAGAAAAATAAGAAGCTATGGTTATCGCAATAAAAATACATTGAGAAGCTACTCGAGAAGTTCAACATGCATAAGGCTAAAATAGTAACCTCTTCACATGCAAGTCACTTTAAATTAATTTCTCAACAATGTCCCACAATTAAGAAAGAGATAGAAGAGATGAATAAAGTTACTTATGCATCAACAGTTGGTAGTTTAATGTGTGCTATGGTCTGTACAAGACCAGCCATTACTCATTTAGTAGGTCTTGTAAGTAGGTTCCTCTCAAATCCAGGGAAACAACATTGGGAAGCTGTAAAAATGAATTCTATGGTATCTATGTAGCACATCAAAGATGTGTCTATCTTTTGGTTTAGGAAAACCTGTGTTGAAAGGATACATGGATGCAAAGATGGCTAATGACATGGAATTGCAAAAGTCAGTTTCAGGTTGTTTGATGAGTTTTGTCGGGGAAGCAATATCATGGCAGTTTAGACTTCAAAAATGTGTTGCATTATCCACAACTGAAGCTGAGTATATAGCTATAACCATGGTTGTTAAAATCGCGATTCTAATCTACGATTCTACGATTTTACAATCCAAAAATAAGCGAGCGATTTGAATCGCAGGTAGATCTTAAAGTTTTAGAATCTTACGATTCTAGTTGGAACAAAATTTTTAGAGGTAGAATCATAACACGATTCTACAATTTAACAATCCGATTCTACTAATTTAGTATGAATTATTTTTAATTTTCTTATGTATTATCTTTTACTAATCTCTTTCACATATACAAATAAATTTCAAATTTTCCATCATGAAAACTTTTAAAAAACAAATTTCTTAATCGGTATGAAGATTTAAACTAATTATTAAAAAGTTTTTGTTATATTCTTAAAAATAAAGTCAAAGAAACTTAATTCATAAATTTAAACTTTTGAATTGGATTATAATGATAAGAAACTAGATTTTTTTAATATATTTAAGTTTATTTGTATAATCGTACGATTCTACGATTCAATTCTACCGATTTGATTCTACCTATCTAAGCGATTCTAAGTAGAATCGCGATTTTAACAACTTTGACTATAACTATAGCTTGCAAAGAGCTCCTATGGATGAAGAAGTTTCCACTAGAGCTAGGTGTTAACTAAGAAATGTTTGTGCAGGGCATAGTGCAAAAACAAACTTAGCCACTACCTCTCAAACTTCTAGCCATTCACATTTTAAACGTTATTTTTAGGAGAAAACAAACTTAGCCACTATCTAACTAAGAAACAATTATGGTTAATGACATACACAAAGGAAAATCATAGCTGATGATAGAGATGGAGGAAATGGTTGTGCAGGGCATAGTGCAAAAACAAAGGTACACAAAGACAACAAAGGTACACAATTGGGCAAAGAAACAAAGTGAAAAAACATGGGAACCGTTGTGCAGGGCATAGTGCAAAAACAAAGTCGAATCACATCACATCGATTACATGGTAAAAGTTTTAAAATAAAAAAAATGAACTGGTAGTCGTAAAGATGTAAAAAAAATCACATTTTAGGTCGTTTTGAGGAATATCTCATACTTTCTACCAATATATGGCATTATGACCGCGGACATTAAATGTATTATTATTCTGTTATCTTGATCGTGCCTATAACCGCAGTGTTGCACAAATGTTGCAGAATTACATGTGGAAACAGGAAATACCAGGTAGTTACCACACAATTTTTAAACCATGATTTTCTAAATGAACCAAAACTCTACAAGATATCATCATACTTCCACAAACCAAAAACTATTAATCCCTTCCCCTATGCCCTGCGTAACCATTCCCGTGTTTTTTAACGAAAAAAAAAACCCTAATGTATAGTTCTATAATCATTCCGATTAATAAAAACTTTAAACCACACAAATATTCAAAAATCTTGCACTATAACAAACTTAACTATCACTAAAGAACAACCTAAGATAAAATTTCATCATGCAAATGAAACAAAGAAAAAAACAATACCAGATAGAGCCGGCAAGTTAAGAGCAGAAGCCATAAGAAATTTCCCCCTATCAGAATATACTGCCATTGTCAGGAATCAGAGTTCCAATTCGGGAATTCGAATCCAGAAAAATAGGTTTACGAGGTGCTAAATCATAGTGTTGAGGTTGCTTTATCGGAGCTCCGATCGTTTCGTCATCATCGTCGTACTCGTCAGAAATAAATGATTAAGTTTTGCATATTAGATGCACTTTCACAGAACCAGAACGATGCCTTTGGTTGGGTTCTTTAAGTATCCTGCGAGGGGAGAGAGAGGAAAGGGACTTTGAGGGGTTGCTTGGCACAGGAAACTTGGGGGGAAGGGAATCGGACTTTGTTAAAAAAAAAGAGTCTAAGTCCGTATTTGTTTTAAGTGAACTAGTATAGAAACTCGTGGAATGTATGAATTTATGAGTGTGAAATATATAAAAAGATAATTTCAAAATTTAATGCTAGCATATATAATCAGGATTAAATTTATCGAATACATGATTTTTTAAAAGCAAAAATTAAATACTAATTTATTTAAATTTTTTATTGAATACATCAATTTTTCATTCAATTAAATATATTAAATTTTAGGTGAGTTATGTAGAAATGCTACTAAATTATACTCCATACTATCCTTAATTTAGCTCTAAAATTAAAAATAATTACATTCTAATTTAGGTAAATATTGTCATGTTATTAACTATCATCCACTAAATTAATAACATTTGTCATGCCTCCTTAGAGGATGACACTTGTAATTTTCCAATATTTTTATAGTATTGTATTGTATGATGTATGATTGTATGATTTTATTGAATACATTAATTTTTCATTCAATTAAATATATTAAATTTTAGGTGACTTATGTACAAATGCTATAATAAATTATACTCCATCCTATCCCTAATTTAGCTCTAAAATTAAAAATAATTACATTCTAATTTAGGTAAATATTGTCATGTGATTAACTATCATCCACTAAAATAATAACATTTGTCATGCCTCCTTAGAGAACGACACTTGTAATTTTCCAATATTTTTATAGTATTGTATGATTGGAAAAGAAAATGGGTATAAAAATGAAGAAAGTTTCTAAGAATAAAGTTTTGGGAAAGGGTGGTAATTTGTGAGACTTTTATTTTCATTTATTTCTTTCAAGTCCTTAACATGTCAAATAAAGAATGAGACTTTTATATTTTCAAAGTCTCATTTTAAAGTATCACAAGTCTTATTTCCTTATGCCAAACACCCCCCAAGTTTCCTGTGAGGCTGTGAGGATGGTAGTGAAAATGTGAAACAAATAAGTAATTTAAAAATAAAATATAAAAAGTTAAGCTTCGGGTAAACTTAATTTCAAAAATAAGTGTCTTTATATCCGAGCTTACGGTTGGATATGTTTGCAGTTACTAACTGTTAGGGTTTTAATTTAATGCCGCAAGTGTACGGGTGTCATAGCACAATTACGGGTCCGTTCACAGGGAGACAAGATTAACATACATCATCGTTTAATTAACTACTCAAAAAGACAATGGTTTAAGGTTGATTCTAATTCTAGAATGCAAGAAACTTAAAAGACAGTGATAGCAATGAAATGAAGAGATTAGGACAAAGGAATTCCCCACTAACAACATGCAATTGGTTCGACAAGAATTGCTATTGATTCAGTTGAACTCATCTAGCGATGAAACTTAATCACTTCATTTCGGGATGGTAACTAAATTAAATCGGATTAAATAGGTTCTCTCAATCTCAACTTTCGTATTTTGATCGATTAACATCAAAAGATAACACACTAGTCAATTTCAACTTTCGTGATTTTGACTAAGAAGGCGTATTAACTTGCTTTATCATCCAAGACTAATAAATTTCTCATCCCTCAACTTTCGTGATTTTGGTATTAAGAGAAATTAAAAGACTTAAACTTGAATGATCATACATAACAATTTTATCAAATCAATTCAACCTCGCAATCAACAATCCTCATCTAGCAATCACATACATATTAGTGTTCAAATTCAATGCCCTAGCATACAAAACTACTCACTAATCATGGCTAAAGAATTTTCTAAATCAAATAAACTATCATAAAACATAAAATAAGACATAATCAAAAGCATGAAAAGAATAGGAATATCTTGACAATGGAAATATGATGAAGAACACAATCAAATTCAAAGATGAATATTGTAAATTGCAAAGAAAATCCAAGATTACAATATAGAATTACTCAAAGTAAAGCTTAGAAACCAAAATATAGAAAATTCAAAGGAAATCTCAAGAGTTCTGTAGAAAAGACTGAATGAATAAACTAAGGTGTAACTGCCACTTTAAATAGTGGTTCCAAAAACTAGGAGAAAAACCGTTCAAATTCCTTCTGACGGAAAGCGACGACTCGCCACATCAAGGGCGACGAGTCACTGCTTTGGTATTGCCTAGATACTGAAGTTCAGCGGTTGAGCGACGAGTCGTCGCTTTGGTCCTAGAGCGTTATAGCTTGGTCGGTGAAGATGTGGCGACTCGCTGCATGGGTGTGGCGAGTCGTTGCTCAGTCTCTGGAACATTTTTTAATGCAACAAATGGGCGACGAGTCGTTGCTTTGGCTGTGGCGACTCGTTACTTGCTTCCTGAAGTCTTCTAGCATATTTTCTCCATCAAGCTTAGGGGTCTTAGGCTATTTCTCCAAGCCTTCACCCTCTTACAACTCCATACCCTAGCAAAAGCTTCAATTCCGCGCCTCATATATCATAGGATTACCAAATGAAACACATGAGAAAAAATTGCAACAATTCACTACTACAACTCCTAAATCCCACTAAAACTTCATACAAGGCGTGTAAAAAATAGCACGGATAAGCGCAAATAATTGCACTTATCACTAACGACGAACAAAACAATTGGTCATAAAAAGTCAAAATAGTTTGATCGCAGTTATTAAAGGCAAACAAAAGAGAGACAATGTCATAACGTTAAATGAGACAGAAAAAGAACTCATGTTTGTTCGCAGTTACTGACTCGCCACATCAAGGGCGACGAGTCACTGCTTTGGTATTGCCTGGATACTGAAGTTCAGCGGTTGAGCGACGAGTCGTCGCTTTGGTCCTAGAGCATTATAGCTTGGTCGGTGAAGATGTGGCGACTCACTGCATGGGTGTGGCGAGTCGTCGCTCAGTCTCTGGAACATTTTTCAATGCAACAAATGGGCGACGAGCCGTTGCTTTGGCTGTGGGGACTCGTCGCTTGCTTTTTGAAGTCTTCTAGCATAATTACCAAATTAAACACATGAGACAAAATGGTAACAATTCACTACTACAATTCCTAAATCCCACTAAAACTTCATACAAGGCATGTAAAAAATAGCAGGATAAGCGCAAATAATTGCACTTATCACTAACGACGAACAAAACAATTGGCCATAAAAAGTCAAAATAGTTTGATCGAACAAATTACATGAGTTCCTTTTTTTGTCCCATTTAACGTTATGACATTGACCAATTTTTTTGTTCGTTGTTAGTAACTGCGAACATACATGGCCTTGCTCAGACATAAAGAAACTTATTTTTGGAATTAAGTTTACCCAAAACTCATTTTTTATTACTTATTTATTTCAAATTTACATGGTAGTTGGGTCTTGAATTGAGAATAAGAAGTGGGTCATGGGCTCATGGCGGCATGGGTAACCCAACAAGACATAGTCTGATGGGCTACGAAAAGAACAAAAAGCCCAACCGACAAAGTCCAAGGTAAAAGTCAAGCACAAAAATTTGGAGACGACGGTCATTATGGGTCGGCCCATGAACGTGCGTGTAACAACCAAAATTCCTTTCCCTTATTTTTTTCCCCCAAACTATTGAGAGCAACTGTGTCATATTGAGATCAATGGCCCAATCGGCATAATTATATTTTTTTATAATATGCGTTCAATAATTTATTAATTTAAGGAAATAATTCATACCTTTAAGGTCAAATTAATTTGTTTTATAAGTTATAATTGATCATTTAATTAATCACTTTATATAATAGATCATTATAAGGTCTGAATCGATCACTTTAACATCGAAATTAAAGACAATAAAATAATTGATCCATTTAAGATTATCAACTTGTAAGTAGAAATTGATCACTTTAATATCAAAATTGATTACTTTTAGGTTAAAATTGAATTTTTTTAAATTGATCTATTTGAGGTTTACTTTAAGTTGAAATAGATCACTTTATATTTTTAATGTCGAAATTAAATTATTATTTTTTAAGTTTTGAGTTTTGTACCTTTTTAAATTTTTGACTTTTGGACCGATACATTTGTACCACCACATATTGAGGCGATCTCTCCTAAATTTTTACAATTTCAAATCACAACAACTTGTATGGAACGACCATATACATGCGCCCTTTACATATCGGGTTTGTTTTAATCAACCCAATTTGCCATCTAACTCATATAAAGTTTGATTCAATACCCATATACCGGCTTCATCTAAAAATTACGGTGAATTTAATATTTATTTTGAATTTAATATTTATTTTAATACATGGGATATGAATTTTAATCATTATAATTGGCATTTTAACCCATGATATTGATAATTTGAACCTCTAAGTTGACAATAATTAATAATTTACAGTACTAAAGTCATATAAAGATGTTAGACTACTATTAACAATACTTAATTGATGGAGTAAGAGTCTAATAATTTATACTCCCTCCTATTCAAAATTATTGTCCACTTTCTTTATTTAGTCAAGTCACTCTAATTGTCTACTTTTTATTTTTGGCAAAGATTTTTACCTAAATACCCACAACTACCCCAACTTATATTATTTAAAATACCCCACCTACCACCTTTTCAATTATTATAATCACTTAAATACCCCAACTATCACCTTTACAATTATTATAATCACTTAAAATACCCCAATTACTATTTTCTTAAAATCCGTGTCCAACCCAAAATGAACAATTATTTTGAATAGGAGGGAGTAGTACTTAAGTCATTGAGTAGGCATTTTAAGCCTTAAAATTGATATTTTGAACATTGGAGTTTACATTTTAAGGTTTGGAGTAGGATATTAAATTTAGGTAATTGAGTAGGCAATCTAAGCTTTGGAATTGACATTTTAAGACTCATAATTAACAATTTAATGATTGATGTTGACATTTTAAGGTTTGAAGTAGGTTACTAAAGTTTAGTATGAACATTTAAGCTTTGAAATAGACATTTTAGGGTTTAAAATTGGTATATTAAGACTTATAAATTGACATTTTAAGGTTTGGAGAGCCAAACTGAAGTAACACAGAAGGCATTTAAATTTAAAATGTATATTTTAAGGCTTACAATTGAAATAACATGTATAACACATCATCATCATCATACTCAGTGTTCCCGCACATAGATAGATCTATGGTCAGGGTCTGGGGAAGGAAGATCGATGACGTCTCATACCCATAAGGAGAGTGCGGTCAAAGGAGTCCTTCGGCTCCAGAACATGTATAACACATGTATAACAATTATGCAAAATAAATGTAATAATTAAATAACATGTAATTATTAAAATAACATGTAATATTATATTTATACAAATAAATTATTACATATACCAATGTTTTTCCTTTCTCTGTATCAATCTTACAATCTTAGTATTTTCTATTTTAGAAAAATTAAATAATTTTTTGATACCAAATTTTCTTACGCGATCAATCGGTTATACTTTTATCCGCTTAATTCCACCCGCATTTTATAGCCGATGTCAAGGAACCATCTCAACCAAAAGCTTAAGTTAATGGTTGAAGCCCCGGTATATGTTATATACTCTAACACGCCCCCTCACACGAGAGCCCTTTGGGCTAGAAACACTACAAAAAAAATGCAACTTACCGACCAAAAAAGTACCGACTACCCGAAACAGTCGGAAATTTCCGACTGATTTTCAGACTAACAGACGTTAGTCGGAATTTCCGACTAAATTGCTACTGAATTAGTTTTTGGTCGGAATTTAAAAATTTTTTTAAAAAAAGAAAATTTATATCGTATTTTTTCCGACTAATTTCCGACTGAATTTTAGTCGTAAATTTTCCGACCACTTTCCGACCAAAATTCCGTCAGAATTTAGTCGGTAATGTTTAGCAATTTTTTACACTAATATTGGCCTGGAGGATCAATCTATTAATATTAAGCGCTATCCCATAGCATGTGTATATAGTTGTCTCAGCTGGTTAGTTTCTTTTTTTTTTCTTGTTTTTTTTTTTACTAATCTTGAGGGCAGCATTTGGTTGTTTTTCTTGTTTTTTTTTTACAAATCAATTAATCAATTAATAAGTAATAATAATAATACGCTAATGCAATTAATAATAAACTAATACGATTCAGTATATACTACATAACAAATAATAAACTTATACTAATAATCATCTAATACGAGTAGTAATATAATTATACAACTAATATTATACTAATAAAACATTAATACGTACGACTAATAATGCATTAATACGACTAATACGACTAAATAACTAATAAAGTAATAATATAATGTACAAATACGAGTAATAATAAACTTATACGAGTCACAATAACTAATATGAGTAATACTATATTAATTAGACTATTAGTACACTAATAGAAATAATGATGATGATGATGATGATGATGATGATAATAATAATAATAATAATAATAATCCACTAATTATCTACTAATGCAATGAATAATGCACTAATAAGACTAATCATACAATAATATAACTAACTATATACTAATAAGCTAATAATACACTAATACGACTCATTATATACTAATACAATTAATTAATAACATACTAATAATACACTAATACGAGTAATAACATAATATACTAATACAAATAATAATAATAATAATAATAATAATAATAATAATAATAATAATAATAATAATAATAATAATAATAATAATAATAATAATAATAATAATAATAATAATAATAATAATAATAATATAATAATAATAATAATAATAATAATAATAATAATAATAATAATAATAATAATAATAATAATAATAATAATAATATAATCGTTTCCTTAGCTTGCATTCCTCAATAGATAATGCATCTATCAGTCGTTGGCTATCCTAATTGGTGATTCTGAGTGGTTATGATCTTTCATTCGTTCCTTCTTCTTTGAATGGTTTGGGGTGATTGTGCTTGCTCCTACTCAGGTTTTGAATTGTCGAGATGTTGTCTCTTAGACTTGGGTAGTTTTTGAGGTTTGAGGAGCTGAGGCTAATTTTGTTTACTGACCTTGTCTGTCACCTTCGATATTCTGAGTGTATGCTGTTGCGGTTTTGGTTCTGATGATATGAAGATGTGAGCTTCCTTGATGGATGATCTGCTGTCTTGAGCGTGTTTGTTGTGGTCTAGCTCCCCTGCTGAGAAGCTATTGGTTTTGTGTGCTAAATATTGATGATATGATGGAATATTCTGTTGCTAGTCCCTCTATTGGAATACATCTGGTTTCTCCCTGTACTGGTGCCATATGCTCTGTTCTTAGGGATGGCTAGCTGCTGCATTGATCTATTCTCATGTCTTGCTGTTGCAATGATTTTATTCTGGATGACTTGCTAGGCTGCCTGCCTGCAGCTACTGTATTGTGGTGTCCCTACTGTGCTGCTAGTGTTGTACTGCTGTTAGATAGGTGTTGCTGTGTTGTTAGATGCTGGTGAATCTGCTGTGATGATAGGGCTGGATCTGTTGTACTGCTAGGATGATAGGTGCTGATGTGATGCTAATGTTGGAAGAGGCTGCTTTGTTTTGAAGCTACAGCTTGAATGCAGATGTGAAGTGCTGCTGTGATGTGAAGTGCTGCTGTGATGCTAAAGCTTGAATGCAGATAATGGGATGTCGAGTCTGGATACTATACAGCAACTAGACCTTGAAGTGCTGCTTGATAATGTTGTAATGCTGCTGCTGTGATGGAGAGAAGGCAGCAACTTCTGTGCTGCTGTGATGCTAATTGATGCCTGCTGCCTAGCATACTCTGAGAACCCACTATTGGAAATTGCTGCTTGTTTTCTGAAGATACAACATTTATGTGAAGTACTAAACTGGTGCAACTGATGCAATGCTCCTGTTGTGTGCTGTTTTATTCACGAGGAATTTGATGATGAAGATACTGATACTTGATGCTGCTAGCTGCTGTATAGCCCACCTGTTTTATTACTGAGCTAGAATAATTTTGGAGATACTGATACTTGATGCTGTTGCTGGTTCTCTTAATTTCTGCTATTCTATGACTATAACTTACTGTCTGTTTGAGCTGCTGATATTGGCGTGTATTCACTGATCTGAGAGAACTGTTGAATGTTGTTGTTTCTGTTATTGGCGTTTAAATTCCAGCGATTTGGGGTTGCTGCTCGATTTTTGGAAGCTGCTGCTTATTGTGTAGTGCTGAATTGCACTGATTCATATTGATGTATTTATATTTTGCATTGTATAGCTACTTTTGCCGGCTTCTTTGTCGGCTGGGTTTGGCCTCGGTTTATGCCCGTATGCACATGAAGAATGGGCCGAGGAAACCCTTCATAAAAGGTGGGCCTTGGTTCCACACTGATGCAAATAGGTTTTTCCGAGTTCCATTTGACTTAATGTATTTGGTTTTTCTGGTGAATGAAAAAGCTTTTTGTTTGAAAAAAAAAATTAAATAAATAAATAATAATAATAATAATAATAATAATAATAATAATAATAATAATAATAATAATAATAATAATAAGTGGAATAATACACTAATAAGACTAATAATAATTAATACGACTAATACAACTAAATAACTAATAAATTACTAATAATCCACTAATACGATTAGTAATATACTTATATAACTAATAAGATAACAATAATAATAATAATACGACTAATATTATACTAATACAACTAATACTATAATAATAATATACTAAAACGGGTTATACGAATAATAATAATAATAATAATAATAATAATAATAATAATAATAATAATAATAAGTGGAAGGAGTGTTATTATGTTATAAATTCAATAACATAGCTTAGAGTATTAATAATCATCACTTGGCCTGCTGGTTGGAGCATTGACCTTATATCCATGAGGTTAGGGGTTTGATTCTTCCAAACAACATTGGTGTGTGTGCAAGCTGGTTGTTGAGTTGCGTCCACGTGGGCGCCTGGTGGGTACCAAGTGGTCGCCACGTGTGTATGACGTAGCACTTTCATTTTTTTTTTTTTCCGACCAACTAGGTGGTCGCAAACTGGTCGGTAATTTGGTCGGAATTTTTTTTCCTTTTTTTCATTTTGGGTTGAATTCTTAAATAGTGTTTGGCGACTAAATTCCGACCATATGGGTAGTTGGAAATTTCCGACTGTTTTTCTACTAAAATGATTTACCGACCAATCTGAGCCGACTAACCCTGAAAAGTCGGAATTCAGTCGGTATAGCTCTATACCGGCTAAACTCCGACTATTTCGGGTAGTCGGAAATTTGCATTTTTTTTGTAGTGAAAGTGTGGATGTGACACAGGCCCTCCTCATACTTGACGTTGGATATTCCACTTTAATTAAGGGGTGATTCGAACCCGTGTCACGTTAGCTCTGATATCATGTCAAGGAACCATCTCAACCAACAGCTTAAGCTTATAGTTGAAGCCCCAAGATATGTTATATACTCTAAAAGCAGAAATTTCCAATTTGAAAAATATTAGTGAGTAAATAGTAGTAGCGATTTAGTCATTACAGTTTTCAAAATCACATATGGCTACTAGATTTGTATGCCTATCCATAATTCTTTGAACTTTGGTAAGAAAGTTATGCAGAGAAAAAGCATTTAAAAATTTAATGTCTTATGTAAGATTTAAACACCTCATAACTTTGGCAAAGTGTCTCTTCAATGCGATGTTATGAGATTTGTATGCATAGAGAATTAGAGATAGAGTTGTTCTAAATTGACCCGACCCGAAAATCCGACCTGAAACCGAAAGTAAACCGATCCGAAAATGTGTTCCTTTTTAAGGTTTATCGAACCGACAATACTCGAATCGAAGTTGTACTCGAACCGATTGACAACCGAAAATGAGAAACCTGAACCCGAACTATAACCGATTTTTGTAACCGACACATAACCGTTAACCTAGATTACCCGAACTAAAAATGACCGACCCGAGTCATATCCGGCCCGAATCATGCTCGAAACCGAACTCGATCCGGCAAAAACCGACTAAACCCGAATAAATTTTAGATCGAATTGCTTTAAGCCTGAGCCAATTTTAAACATAGAAGTATGATAGACTCATATTCAATCATCTTATTATTTAATCTAATCAAGTGATAGATATTTTAATAAATTAAATTTTATAAATACATGGTTTCATATATTTAGAGTTAATAATCAATGGTCAATATATATAACCGTATTAGATGAAAATTGATAGAACTTTATAATTCTAATTTCCGGTTAAACAAGTAAAAGTAACAAAGTAATAATGATCACTAGTTGATTTACATTTTAACTATTTTGCTTTAAGTAAAAGAAATTTTGTCATCAATTAAAAAATAACTAACAACTTAATTTAATATTGACTCGATCGATAGTAATTAGTAGTACGTAGCCGATAGTAATTAAAACCCGAACCCGATATGTACTCGACAAAACCGAACCAATTATTAACCGATGACAACCCGATAGCTCGAATAACCGATCTTCAACCGAACCGCGACTAACCGACCTGACCCGAGTGCGACCCGTCGTAACACGCAACCGAAAAATAGCCGATCCGGAATACAACCGAACCGAAAGACACTCGTCCGAAACCGACCCGATCACCCGAATGAACACCTCTAATTAGAGATGAATGACATGAATTTGATCTATAAATACTCGTCGTAACATGCATTGATGTGCTCGATAGAGCACATTTATGTCCCCACTTTGGTGTCAAGTCTCGTTGATTTTCATTGGTTTTATACACTTTACACTCGATTTTACCTTGTTCTTGTCTCCATGGTGTTTAGAGGTCATTTCAGGTGTTTTCGGGAGATTTTGAGGTAAATCGGATCGAGTTCGAGGCTTAGATTTCAAAGTCGAAGAAGAGGCACGCGTTTCGAGGCTCTCACAAGAGTTTCGGGTCATCCCCGAAGTTGTCGCGAAGGCCGGAAACCGTTTGAAGCTCGTTTGAACATGCAAAGAGGCCAAAAGACCTACATTCGGTCGAATCAAGCATGGGTTCGGTCGAATTGGACCCCAGCAGCCCATAGCCAATGCTAAAGCTGCTGGAAATAGCGAAGTGCAAGCCAATTCGGGCGAATGGCAGCCCAAATTCGGTCGAATGTCCCTAGAGCCAAACTTTGAGCAATCCACTGGAAAACCCGAATTCGACCCACATCCGGTCGAATGGGCCAGATTCGGGCTAATCTGCCCCCAATTCGGGCGAATGCTGTGCAATGTTCGCGATTTCTTTTCTTCGCTTGCTTATTCCACGTAGGATCTTTTAGGGTTATTTCCCCCACCTCTTGTAGCCTATATAAAGGCACTTTTCTGAATGTAATGCCCATGACTTGATTGGGAGTAACCCTCCCTCTCTTGTTCATCAACCCTTTAATGCTTTCTCTTTATTTCTTACCCTAGAGTAGATTTCTTGCTTTCCTTTACTTTGTTCCTCTTCATTTATGTAAGTCCACTTTCATTTATTGTTTTTATGTCATTTAATGCTTTCCTTTATGCTTTCATTTAATGCTTTTGTAGTCTAGATTTATTGCTTTCATGTTATCTCTTTCATTTATGCCTTGTTGTTCTTCATTTCTTCCATTGCTTTTTTTATTGCTTTCTTTAATGCTTTCTTTCTTTATTGCTTTCTCTTTCAATATGCTAGAGTAGATTTTAGGGTTTTGGGTTAGAGAAATCCTAGGGTTTTGGTCTTGTGTTTAATGTTTTGGAAGTTGGTTGAGATTGATGTTGGTTTGTTGATTGATATTCGAGTCGAACCTTGTCCTGCCACTCCTTAGTGAGACATAGGGCGATTATGGGTCGTTCGCATGACTATAGGTCATCAACTTCCCCTCGATGTCTAGAGTGTCTCGATTGACCTTCGTTCGATCTCCCTCGACCTAGCCTATCTCTATTTCCAATAGACCTACCTAGGGTGGACCCAACATAAACCCGCTTTCTTTCCTTGCTTTATATTTGTCATTAGATTAGTTCACCCACCTTTCAACCTACACACCATCAACCTTTCCCACACCAAACCTTTAGTCTTCCTAGCCCTTGTTCTCTGTGGTTCGATCCCCAACTTACCTCTATACTCGTTATAGTTGTATTTAGGGTGTTTATAAATGTGTTTGCATAGCCAAGGTTCTTAGCGTAAACGACGCGTTAGAAAACGGTTATCAAAATGGCGCCGTTGCCGGGGACCAAGGCGTTAGTTTAGATTTTAGGATTGGTGTGTTTTGTAAATAGTTTTTGTTTTTGTTGTTTTTATTTTTCTTTATGGCTTGCTATATGTATCAAGACGAGCATGAGTCTTTTTGGTGCTTCTTTCTTAGATATGGGAATTTCTTCCTCCCTAGGCGTTATATGAATAGATGGCAAATGTGTCATCACTTATATGGAGGTTTGAATAGTGAGACTAGGGGTCTCGTAGATGAGTTTTACCAAGACTTGTTCCTTGACCAAACCCCCGTAATTTGTTTGAATTTCTTCAAGTGGTTGGCCAAGGACACCTATAGGAAAGAGAACCCTTATCTCCCTCCCCTTGAGGTTCCACTGGCGTACCCCTCTAGTTATGATTGGGTTGAAGAGGGGACCGAGTTGGAGAGAGTGTGGAGTGTTAACACCTTTAGAAGGGTTTTTGAGGAGAGACTAGAATTCCATGACCATGACCTAGACTCCCCTCACCCTATCATTAGCACACCTCCTTCTCTAGATGATCAATGTTCTTGTGTTGATGCACCACTCACCGATGAGGTTTATGATGAGGTTCCTTGTGCACCTCAACATGATACACCCCTCACATATGTGCATGATCATCTAGCCAGTGGACCCGATGACCTAGAGGTAGATATGTGCGTCATTGAGGAGTCTCAAGTGCATACCTTAGATGTGCCTTCTGTTGAGTCTCACCCTACACCTCTTTGTCATCATGAGAAGCCCCCGGTCGTTCATGTTCATGCTCACCTTGACCCATGTGTTGCTATGCCTCTTGCTTCCCTCCCCCCTCCCTCCGTTCATTCTTCCCCCGACTTTTCATCATGTTATGGAAAGTCGGTCTTTGTTGTGTTTCTCCCTCTTATCTTTCTTCTCTCCCTCTTTCACTCCCCAACCTCTGCTGTTGTGGGGAGTGAGTTTGATAAACTCCTGCGGAGTTTGACTCGCTACCGCGTAGTGAGTCAGGTCTAACTAAAGACCTTAAAGAAGCGCTTGTTGGGAGGCAACCCAACTGTACATTGTTTCTTTTGTTTCGTTTTTGTTTTGCATTCATTGCATTGCATTTTTGCTAGTCATTGCTCACGTTTGGTTGTAGTATTGTTTGTTAGAATTTGCAGATCCAAACGACCTTTAGAATTGACCCTCCACAAGTTTGCTTGTGTTTTATTTGATGATTTTGAGAGGGTCAATACTAACGGTCCCGCAAGGGTGAGTAAGAGAAAGAAAGCTCAAAGGTGCGATTGAGCCAAACATGAAGAATATAGCTTCACCCTAGCTTGGGGGAGGCAATTGCTCTAGCTTTGCGCTTCATGCCTCCACTTCTCTAAAGGAGCGGAGAGTTATTAGACAACTTCATGTTGGTGATGGTAATGCTAGGAGCGAAAGCCCTCCTAGCCTAGGTATGACCTTCTTCTCTCTTTATTATTGGCTAGCTTGTGTTTGTGTTGGGTGTTGCGACAATCTTGTTGACCATGGTTCTTAATGTTTCATCTTTCTCCTCTCCTTCTTTGCTAGAGGCTAGCAAAGCTTTAGCTTGGGGGAGGGATGGTCAACTCATTTGTCGCCCCACCCATTTGTTTGTGCATTTAGTCTCATATAGTTATAGTTTAGTTCATTGCATGCATCATTTTGTATATATTTCGCATATTCATCTTGCATTCATACATAGTGTATATATTGCATATTCATGTTTAGTTTTCAATAAGATGGTTGAGTTGTGAAACTGGCATGCTTGCTTCTGGTGTGTACTTCTGTGGTCTTACCTTTTGCAAACTCATATTTCCTTAGCCCTGTGCATGTTTTGGGACCTAGAGTCTGACCTATTTTCCACATAGCTTGGGGGAACTGGGGTTTGCTTGGTTGGTGGCTTGGATGACTACCTTTAGAGGCGCATTTCGACTAGCCTGTGAGTATTGAGCCTTCTTGGACTCCCTGCGAGTTCCATTCATTTTGTGTGCTAGTTAGGGGATCTAAGTATTGTGTCGGTTCTTCTCCAGCGTAGTCGGCTTCTCTTGAGACCAGGGATGATAACACGTTCGCTAGATTTTAGCCACATAGCCAAATAGCCTACCCTGAACGCAATTGACTTTAGGTTAAGCCAAGTTTTTGCCTTTTCCTATTCTTTTGTAGCCACATTATTTAGCCTCCACATGAGCCAAATTGTTTCCTCTTCTAACCTAGAGGATAGCTTAGCGACATTGGGGTTTGTTGTGTGCTACAGTGATTTAGTGGGTTATTGGTTATGTTTTTGGTTGTTGGTTTTCATGACTCTATTCATTTCATTTCCAGCTCACACTACTTCTCTGCTAATTCCTCCAGTGCTTTCATTGTTATTATTCATACATAGTCTATGTTTCGAGGAGACCTTTTTCTTGTTTTTCATAGAGATTTTATACACATACATATTCATGTGAGTGAGAAGGTCTATATTCATTTTGGGAGATGAGCTTGGAGACACCTGTTTTTATGAGATTTCATATTTTTGATAGTGTTTGATGATGGAGATCATTGTGCTTCCATGAGATTATTGGGTTATTGACGGTTGTGGATATAGTTTTCATTGATTTATCTTGAGATGTTTGTGGTGGTTTTGTTTAGGGTCACTTTTTATCCTCTACTTAGCTCCACATTTCCAAATATATCCTACCTTAACCCTAAGCCAACGTTACAACCCTTCGCTAACCTGTTCGACTTGGTCCAATTAGCTTGTTCTGTGCTGGAGTTAGATATGACACAATCTCCATGATTCTCCCCTATTAGGGGTTTGATTCCCGACTCATCTTCAGTCGGAAGATTATGAGCGAAACACGAACCGTAATCAAACACATGAGCGTCATTGCATATTTCTCACATCTTTTGAGAAAGTACCCGGGGAGTGTAGACTTGTGACCTCTCTAGGTAGTGGGTGGCATAGCCTGCGATGTAGCTCACCCTAGTGATCTCGTTTGTGGAATTGGTCATTCTCTTCGGTATTGCGCTCATTGAGACCATTATACTTGCACGCCTATGGCTAGGGAAGAGTTTTGCTTGAGCACTGCTCGCGTTGCTTAGATTTCCGCTCTCCTTGCATTGCATCATATTAGATTTTGCATAGTAGTTTTTAGTTGCATTTAGCTTTCATCCTTGCATTTGCATTGCATTGGATTTGTTGATTGATGTTGGTTTGTTGATTGATATTCGAGTCGAACCTTGTCCTGCCACTCCTTAGTGAGACATAGGGCGATTATGGGTCGTTCGCATGACTATAGGTCATCAACTTCCCCTCGATGTCTAGAGTGTCTCGATTGACCTTCGTTCGATCTCCCTCGACCTAGCCTATCTCTATTTCCAATAGACCTACCTAGGGTGGACCTAACCTAAACCCGCTTTCTTTCCTTGCTTTATATTTGTCATTAGATTAGTTCACCCACCTTTCAACCTACACACCACCAACCTTTCCCACACCAAACCTTTAGTCTTCTTAGCCCTTGTTCTCTGTGGTTCGATCCCCAACTTACCTCTATACTCGTTATAGTTGTATTTAGGGTGTTTATAAATGTGTTTGCATAGCCAAGGTTCTTAGCGTAAACGACGCGTTAGAAAACGGTTATCATGCATCTACTCTTAACTTGTTGATCTGACCAAGCTCCAACTTAACTCAATGAATGGCGAGCTTCAACAACTTCATCATCATCATATCCAGTGTATCTCGCTCATAGAGATATGAGCAGGGTTTGGGTAGGGAATGAAGACAGCAACCCAGGGCTGGTTCTTCAGGCATCCGAGGTAGCCGACCGCCTAGGCCCCCATAAATACAGGGACTCAAATACTAAGTGATGCTATTCAGGACCAGTTCAAAACAATAATTTTTAAGTGATTTTGAAGTAATATAATGGTACGATATATTTTGTCTTAAATTATTTGTCTTAAAGTGGAGAATATTTAATCTTTTAATATAATGAAGGGTTCCATTTTAAAAGGAATCACAAAAGTAAATAGGACCTTTAAAATACCACCCCTGCGACAAACTATACCCATAAAGGAGGATGCAACCAAAGAGTCCTCCGACTCAAGATAGATACTCCGAAAAAGTTCTTACTGCAGCTACTCGCAAACCTACATCTTACACCATAAGTTTGACCTTTTACATTAATTAACAAATTGATAAGTGCAATTATTTGCACTCATCATTGACATTTTTGTGCTCCTTTTCGATGTTTAGAGGCGGTTTAGGGTCGTTTTATGTGGTTTTACTCCATTTCGGTATTTCATGTCCAATTTGTAGCCAAATGGGTGAATTATAGTACTTTTGAGTCTTTTTTGTGCGGTTTTGGTGCTAACCATGTTTACAGTGCTCAAAGAACGTATCAAACTATCAATTTTGTCAAGCCATGAAGAGTAAAAGAGCAAAAGAGTAGAAAAGTGTTGTTAATGCAAAAGTTTTGAGGTGAAATTTGATACATGTCTACTCTTTTAGCCATAACTTTTGATAGAAATATTGCATTTATACAAGGTTTGCGGCATTGGAAACTAGACTTCAAGAGCATTCCAACGGTATATTATATGTCTGATTTCAACAACCGAGCAAGAAATGGCGATCATATGAAGTAGCTGCAGTTTTCCAGTCCAAACCGCGGAGCCGGCGGTTCTGTCCTATTATAGGGAAGCCGAATCGACTGTGCATTCTTTTCTAATTACTTTAATTTTGATTTATTTTCTTTTATTTTTATTTTAGGGTATATTTAGGGGGTTAATAAGAGAGAATTAGGTTAAGTCTCCTTGGGAGGAGCACAAGGAGGGAGACTAAAACCCTCTTCTCCTTCTTCTTCTTTCATCTTTCTCCATTGATCACCATTTTTATTTCCTGTAAACTTTTAATTTCTTGTCTTTAATTTATTTTCTTTTTAGTAGTTTAATCTTTATTTATCAATTTTGTATTAGTTTAATTTTTCTTTGTCAAACTTTGATTATTTTCTTAAAAATTGTTCTTCATATTTTTTTTGGCTCTTGGATCTTTAATTGTTTGTCTTATAGTTTAATTATTGTTTTTCCTTGCAAATTTCATTATTATCATCTTTTATCATGCTTAGTTTCATTCTAGGGTTTTTATTTATTGTTTTTACCATGATTAGTGAGTAGATTCATATTCTAGGTTTAGGGTTTTGAACCTATTAGTTGAGTATGATTTGATTCTTCAATGTGTCTATGAAACTAAGGATTAAAGTGGTTAAATTGTGCTAACTAACCCTAAATTAAATATGCTTTGTCGGACTAGTCAATAGAACTAGCGTGTGAGATTGAGATCGACTTTGCTTTAGGGTAAATTTTAGTTAAATTCTTATTAATTCGTTCAATAAAATTAGCGTGTGAGAATCGAATTAATAAGGTCTAAATCTAATAGTTAATCAACAGAGCGAGAGTTTGAGATTAACAAGATCATGTTTAATCATGAATTTAATCCGACTTTTCATAGACACTAATGATAATTAAATCATATAAGACTTTAGGGGATTCCCAACACCCTAAATGCTTTCATCATATAGCTTAATCGCATATTTCTTATTGCATTTTTAGCTTGTTAGAAAACAACCAATCAATCTTTTATTCTCTTAAGCAATATAATTAGTAGAAATTAGCAAGTTTCTTGTCCTAGCTTCCTTGTGTTCGACCCGCAACTACACGTACACTGTGTGCTTGCGGTTAAAATAAAATTTGCTCATCACAAATAAATATAAATAAAAAAGTACTAATTATATAAAGAAAATTGTAAACTAACTAAAAAACAAGTCAAATAACGACATCTGAACAGCAAGGAAAAAGAATAGCAATAAGTAAGGGGAAACTAAGTATTCCACCAATGTTCTCCTAGGTCTCCGTCAGTTTCTTTTATCCGCCACTATGATGCTTTCGATATCCTTTTCACGGGGGGATTATATGTCTTTCTCTTTACATGCCCAAACCATCTCAACTTATTTTCACGTATATTTGCAGAAAAAGGGGCAAATCCTAGCTTAACTCTTAGTTCCTTATTTTATCCATTATTGTGTGACAACACATCCACCTCATCATATTTCTATTTGAACGTCTTCTTTATTGGCCAACATTATGTCTCATACAACATAGTAGGTCTGATAGCAACTCGGTAAAATTTACTTTCTAATATACTAGGAAACTTCCTATCACATATCACCCTAGATGCTGCTCGCCACTTGAGTCAACTCGCTTGTACAACTTCATTAGTGATAAATTACTAATTTACTAATGATAAGTGCAATTATTTGCACTTATTTATATCATTTTATACTCCTTAATCATGGTTGTTGTTAGTAATTTCGTGCTTATTTTGAAGATTTATGCTACTTTTCCCATTTTGGTTATTCATATTGATTTTTAGTGGTTTTGATTGTTTTAAGCATAATTTTTTATGGTTATAATGATGAAAAAGTTCACTAAAGAGTTTTAGCTCGATTGAAGATGTTCTACATATAAAATGAGCAAAAGAGCAGAAAAATGTTTATAATGCAAAAGTTTTGAGGTGAAATTTGATACGTGTCTACTCTTTTGGTCATAATTTTTGATAGGAAGATATATGAATGCAAGGTTTGCGGCATTGGAAATTAGGTTTCAAGAGCTTTTCAATGGTATATTATATGCCGAATTTCAACAATTGAGTAAGAAATGACGATGGTTTGATGTTTGTTGCGGTTTTTAGAATAAAAAGCCGACTCGGCTTATAGTTCATGGAAATTCCATGCAGCCCTTTTTTCATTACTTTAATTTTTTATTATTTTATTTTATCTATATTTTAGTTAAATTTCTAGGGTTAATGGAGTGATTAAGAAGGGGAATGAGGTTCAGCCTCCTTGAGGGAGCATAAGGGGGGAGCACAAGGACGGAGATTAGAAATCTCTTCTGCTTCCTTGTTCTTCTTGTTCCTTTATCTTCCTCCATAGAACACCATTTTTAATTCTAGTGAGCTTTTAATTTCTTGTCATTTTAAATTATTTTCTTTGATTTACTTTCTCATTATTAGTTTAATCTTTCTTTATCAAATTTGTATTATTTTATTGTTTACTTGTCATACTTTAATTGTTTTCTTAGAAATTGTCATTTAATAAAAATAAAATTGTTCTTCCTATTTTTGTCTCTTGAATTTGTAACTGTGTGTCTCATAGTTTAATAATTGTTTTTCCTTGTAAATTTCATTAATATCATCTTTTATCATGCTTAGTTTCATTCTAGGGTTTTTATTTATTGTTTTTATCTTAAATAGTGAGTGGATCTATTTTCTAGGGATAGGGTTTGAGTTTATAATTCAAGTATAATTTGATTATCAAATGTGTCTATTAAATTAGGATTACAGTGATTGAATTGTGCCAATAACCCTAAATTAAATATGCTTTGTTGGACTAGTCAATAGAACTAGCGTATGAGATTAGGATCAACTTTGCTCTAGTGTAAATTTTAGTTAAATTCTTATTAATTCGTTTAATATAACTAGTGTGTGAGAATTGAATTAATATGGTTTAAATCTAATAGTTAGTTAATCAACAGAGCGAGAGTTTGAGATTAACAAGATCACATTTAATCACATAATTAATCCGTCATTTCATAGACACTAATAAGAGTTTGATCATACAAGAATTTAGGGGATTCCCGACAGCCTAGATCTTTAATCATATAGTTTCAATCCATATTTTCATGTATTTTTAGTTTATCAGTTAAACTACCAATCAACCTTTTTCTCTTCAAGCAATATAATTAGTAGAGATTTGCACGTTTAGAACGTTTCTTGTCCTAACTTCCTTGTGTTCAACGCGCATTTATTTACACGTATACTGACGCTTGCAGTTAAATAAAATTTGCACATCAATTAATAATTTATTCATTCCGTATTATTTCAAAATTTGTGATGGCTGAGTTCCAGATTTATTATGTTTGTATACCAAATTTTCATTTTTGGTCATCACTAATAGTCTTTCTTTAATTTTTATCATTCATATTTAAGTTATATTTTGATCTCATTCACGTATAATTGTCACTTTTCCATAAATACTAATTTATCCAACTTTCTTGGTTTATCCACCAAATATCCATAGATAAATTTGATGTGACAGATGAAGTAACTCAAGTATTACTTATTTTGTTATATTTTTTGTTATAGCATAAGTTATTCTAATACAACTACTCTAATTGAACACATTTTGCAATGGATAAAAACTAAAATAAACTAACGAACAAAATGAATGTAAATCAAAACATTTTAATTCAAAAATTATACATGCTAGTTACCTTCCATTAAGATTATCGTAATTTCTTATACAATTTAATCTTCACTTGTGCCACTAATTATGCCACGGGAATTCAAAATCCGTGGCAAGTTTTGATTTTGCAACGAGAAAAATAGGTTTCAAGATAATATCACAATTATACCCCAAATTTTTGCCATGGGTAAATATATACCGTGGCAAAGATGCACTTGTGCCACAAATTATGACACGGATAATATATACCATGGCAAACAAACACTTATGCCACGGGTAAATTAATATCGTAGCAAACAAGCACTTGCAACACAAATCTTGCCACGGGAAATTTTTTGTGGCAAACAAAAACTTGTACCAAAAGTTATGTCACAAGGATATATTTATCATTACAAAAAATTTGTGCCGCCAATTATGTCTCGGGTAAATATTTCTCATGGCAAATAAAGACTTGTAGGTCACGGGTACATAGCAATTGTGTGATTGTGTTATAAATTATGATACCTAAATTTGACTTTATCGCAAGTTTTGATTTTGCCACGGAAATAGTATATTTGAAGAGAAAATTTAAAAAATAAAAAGAATTAAAAATCTTTATCCAACTTAATTAGTTTTATATTTATTAGAAATTAAGTCATTATTTTCCCTTGTTTTTTAACTTAATATAAGAAAAAATTCTTTAATCAATGATTTAATTTATTATATTTTAACTAAAAACATTTAAAATTATTTTTGAAAAGCTTTTTTCACTTACCATATACTCAAACTAGACTTTAAACAATGATTTTAGGTAAGATTAAAGTATTTTCAACAAAAGAGAGAAAGGTTGTTTCTAACCTATTTCAAGACTTTTCCAATTTTTTATTTAGTGAAAATCAGATCGTATCATCCTCTTAAATCATGAAAAATGTTTTTTCTTTCTCTAACGTGCTACAATACAAAAAAAAGAAGCAATTGCGACCGAAAGTTTCCGACTAACTCAAAATAGTAAAAAATTTCTGACTAATTTTCCAACTGACAAGCATTAGTAATATATATTAATACGTGTAATATTATTCTAATATACGACTAATTTTGTTGCATTTGGGAATATTAGTTGAACAAAGTATTTTTTAGTAATGTTGCAACTAATTTTGTTCAACTAATTATAATTTTGTTTTAACTTACTTTTAATAATTTTGTTCAACTAGTTAATAATAATAATAATAATAATAATAATATACAAGATTTTAAGATTTTCGAACCTGCTTCACCCTCTAGCTTCTCTCCTCCGCATCTCCCTCGGACCGATCTGGGTCCTGCCATGGCAAGAAGAAGAGGACGCCCGAGGAAGCAGCCGGCCCAAAGGCAAGTTTCCGTTCCCCCATCAAAGGACTCTTCATCATCTTCCTCATCTTTTCAATCCTTGAAGATGACGGCGCCTAGGGTTTCTACAAATCTGGATTTAACAATACTCGAAAATGAGGTGTTGAGCCCTCGTTCTTCACTCATTCATCTTCAATCTCAGAGCTTGTATTCAAGCTGGGCTACGAACCTGTTTGGAGCAAAGAGCAACAGCAAACCCGAGGGTGCTCCCCCTGTTGTGCCCATTGCTAATGTCACAGGTATGAATACTCCTCCCCCCATTCAAATAGATTACGAGGATGTAGCTGATGAAATTGTTTTCTGGGAATCGGCCGTTATTTGCTATGTTATGGGAACGAACCCTCCTCTCCATGTTATTGACGGGTTCGTTCGCCGTATATGGAATGCCGAGAGTATAGACAAAATTGGTCTTGCTGGGAAGGGTGTTTTTTTAGTGAGAATGAAAACTATACAGGCTATGATAGCTGCTTGTGGTTCTAGTGGAATGTTATTTGATAAAAAGCCTTTCATAGTTAAGCCTTGGACCAAGAACGCCTCGTTTGAGAAGGAGACCTTGAACTCTATTCCTATTTGGGTGTGTTTTCCCGGCCTTGGGAAACACTACTGGGGTGAACGGTGTTTGAGGAAAATAGCAGGAATGCTAGGCTCGGTTGTAAAGATTGATAGTGCAACTCTAAATAAAGACCGTCTCTTGTTTGCTCGTGTCCTGATCGAGATGAAGCTAGATGGGGGTTTCCCTGAGACTTTAGCTTTCACAAATGAGGATAATGAGCTGGTGACATTTCCAGTTACTTATGATTGGAAGCCAATAGCGTGTGACAAGTGCAAACAAATAAGCCATACGAGGGAACAATGCAAAATGGGCATAATTAGGCAATGGGTTCCTAAGGTAACAATAGCTACAGCTAACACTATTGTGGAAACCACAGTTGATAAGGTTACTACTGCTACTACTGGTGATACTGATAACTCTGCCTTTGCTAGGATTGATCATGCCTTTGAAACCATGCTAGGGAAGCAATCTACCTCTGCTATTTCTGATCCAGGTTGTGAGGAGGGTTTCCTTGTGGTACGTGGAAGATCTCGATCTAGGTATGAAGTAGGGGAGAGTAGTAGACCTGCTGTTGCGATTCTCATAAGTACTAGTAATGGTTTTAAAGTACTATCAGAACATGATACTCATCCAAGTCAAGCGCTGGGAGCTATATCCCATCCTACCAATGAATAGCGTTTTATGTTGGAATATGAGAGGGTTAAACATGGCTAAGAAACAACTCGAAGTGGCTAGAGTCATATCTCAAAATAATATTAGCTTGTTTGCCCTGCTCGGAACAAAGGTAAAGTGTCAAGGCCTTGATCAGCTTTACCAAAGAATTTGTCCTAGTTGGTGCTCTTCAAACAACTTGCATCATCACAAGAATGGTAGGATTTTTATTGGCTGGAAACATGAGGTCTAGAAGGTTACTATTCAATCTAGTAGTAGTCAGTTCATTCACATCTTAGTCACTCCTTCCCTTGGTGACTCTTTTTCATGTACTTTTGTATATGGTGCTACTGATAAGATTGAACGTCTCCATCTCTTCCGACACCTTGAGGAGGTGGCTTCGTCTTGTACTGGCCCTTGGATTCTTTTGGGGGATTTTAATTGTATTGCGAATTATGATGAAAGAATTGGCCAAATTGTGCGACCATCTGAAGTACTTCCTCTGAGAACTTGTATGTCTATATGTCATATTCATGATATGAAGTATAACGTGAGATTCTTCACTTGGAATAACAAGCGAGCGGGATGCCAAAGGGTCTTGTCTAAGATTGATAGGGTTATGTGCAATGATCTCTGGGAAACCTCCTACCCCACTGCAGAAGCTTCTTTCTTGCCAGAGGGAGACTTTGATCACTCTCCAATGCTAGTGCACTTTTACCCGTTCACTAGTGGGAAAAAGCCTTTTAAGTTCTTCAACTTTTGGGCGGGGAACGACTCTTTTCTTGAGATTGTTAGAGATACCTGGAGTATGCATGTTTCGGGATATGTTAGCTATCAAATCCAGGAGAAGTTGAGGATACTTAAGCTAAAATTTAAGCAAGCCTTTCAGCACACCCCTATCCAAGTCTCACTTGCTCATGCTGAACAAGACTTTGCTCAGGCTCAGGAGGCCCTCCATCAGAACCCTACAGATGCTCACCTAATGGATGTTGAATGTGCAAAGGCTCAGGCCCTTAAATCGGCAAAAGATGATTACAGATCCTTTCTTCAACAAAAAGCCAAAATTGATTGGCTACATCATGGGGATGATAATACTGCGTTTTTCTTCAATAGTATTAAACATAGAAGAATGACCAATAGAATCAGCCTCATCTTTGTGGATGGGAAAGCTGTGAGTAACTCTATGCTTATTCAGGATGCTTTTTTGTCCTTTTACTCTAACCTTCTTTGCTCGACTTTGGACAATAGGAAGAGGATTAACATGCAGGTAATTCATGCTGGCCCTGTTCTATCTTCTGAGAAGAGAGACTTGCTGGACCTCTCCTTTACCCATGAGGAGATCAAGGAGGCCCTATGGAGCATTGATGATAATAAGGCACCTGGGCTGGACGGCTTTAACAGCAAGTTTTATAAGTCTGCTTGGCCCGTGATTAAAGACGATATTGTTGAGGCTATTCAAACTTTCTTTAGCAGTGGTAAACTCCTGCAATCTTGGAATATAACTCCTATCACATTGATCCCCAAGGTCCCTTGCCCTTCTACGCCTAGAGATTTCAGTCCCATCTCTTGTTGTCACACTCTCTACAAATGCGTATCGAAGCTCCTATGCTCCAGGTTGACACTGGTGTTGAATCACATTATTTGTCAAACCCAAGGGGATTTTGTTGCAGGGCGGTATATATCTCATAATATTCTTCTCTGTCAGGACCTGGTGCGTCATTACACAAGGAAAAACTGTTCGCCTAGCTATCTTATCAAGGTGAACTTGAGGAAAGCTTATGATTCAATGGACTGGGAATTTCTTCAGGACATGATGCTTGCTCTCAACTTTCCGTCCCATTTTGTTAAAATTGTTATGATATGTATCACATCCACACAGTACTCACTCCTGGTCAATGGCAACCCATCTGATATCTTTCACCCAAAGAGGGGGCTTCGACAAGGTGACCCTCTTTCTCCTCTACTGTTTGTGATAGGGATGGAGTATCTCTCGCGCCTCCTTATTCGACTGGGTGAGGATGCCTCATTCAAATTTCATCCCAGATGTAGAAAACTCAAACTCGATCATTTATGTTTTACGGATGACTTGTTGCTACTTTGTAAGGTGATTTATGTTCTATGAAGCTTTTGTGCCAGAGCTTTGATGTCTTTGCTCAGTCTTCTGGTCTTTAGGCCAATCTTAACAAATCTGTTGTGTACATTGCTGGTTTACCACAAACGGTGAAAGAGGTTTTTGCTTCTGCTGTATGGTTACCGCTTGGAAACCTTCCCTTCAGATACTTGGGGATCCCCCTTACTGCTAGGAAAATTTCTGTTGGGGATGTGATATGCTTGTAGATAAAATGACAGCCAGGATTAGATTGTGGTACTCTAAACATTTGTCTTATGCAGGCAGACTTCAGCTGGTATCCTCCATTCTTATGAGTATCTCTTCTTATTGGTGCCAACTTTTCATCCTTCCTAAGGCTGTTATCAACAAGGTCAATTCCATTTCTAGATCGTTTCTTTGGTTCACTGATCATAGTGTCCTAAATCCCGGCAACATAAATTGGAATCAACTTTGTAAACCAAAAAAAGGAGGGCTTGGCCTTAGACACTTGGAAAATTGTTGCGGTGGGGAAGCTAGCGTGGCATGTCAGCTTTCCTCAAGAGTCTCTCTGGGTCCGTTGGGTTCATGGGGTCTACACTAAAGGGGCATCTTGGAGACTGTTCAACCCACCCATAACCTCTAGTTGGTCTTTCAAGAAATTATGCAAAGTGAAAGACAAATTACACCCTTGGGCCCATCATTCTATTTATCGCATTGGGGATGTTTATAAACTCATGCTTTTGTTACTATAGCCACGGTTATGCTTGCGGCAAAAGAATATATTTAGCCACGGGATCTACCTTGGCAAGAAAAAAAGGTTCAGTCACAACCATAATTTTCCCGTGGCAACAATCTAGCCACGATCACTTGTGCCACGATAGTCTCAAACTTAATTCCCGTGGCTAGATATCATAGCCAAGGGAAATTCTTACTTGTGCCACGACTGCTACTATGCACTACAACAAATTTAGCTTTTTGCGACATTGGATTTAGTGGCATTAAAAAAATGCCACTGACTCATATTTTTAGTTTAATAATTATTGGATTTTATTTTAAGTTCCACCATAAAGTGATTTAGCGACACTTAATTTGATCTTTAGCGGCATATGTAATTGATACTATAGTCTATAGTGGCATTTGTGAGAAATGTCACTAGATCCTATGTCGCTAAAAGCTTTAGTGTGACTTTTAATATGCTGCTAAAGGCTCTAATAAATGTCACTAAATCCTATATATACACTATAAGAAATTTAAAATAACGACATTTGAATTAAATGTCGTTAAATATATCCCACTAAAAGCAAATTATAAAAGCAAATTATATTGTAGTGATGGCACAAGTGATGATTTGTACTTCTTTTAAGACCTTTATGTGATTGATCCATAGCTAAGACACGTACACTTGCATTACTAAAATTTACCCAATTGTTAATTTTTAAGTGAAATTAATTTTAACCTTGAAATTGACAATGTAACTCTTGTATTGTGACAACCACTAAACTAAACAACCATAGATTTTTCTTTTATTATGTTCATAGCTAGTATAGGACAATAATTATACATAAAGCTACTTTGTTATATTTAGAAAATAATTGACATCCTAAATAAAAATAATTAAAGTTAGGGCTATCATACATCATCAAAGAAGCAAGAGTAATAAATAATTTATGTTTCTCTCATGAGTATTATCATAGAAAAATTTAATAACAACAAATCATGTTCACCAACCCCACAAAGGCACTAAGTATTGGCACCTTATAGAAAGACTTAGCTATATCCTTCCACCCATTCAATATAATGATGAATATTAAGACTTATAATAATAGGAAAGCCAGAGAGTTTCTTTTCTGTTTCTTTTTCAGTTATTTTTTTGTCAAACGATTATCTATTAACACAAAAATAAAAAATTTTACAAACGGAGTATAATCTCAAATATTCAAGGATCTCTCTAACAATTACATCAGTGCGAAAGTAGCGCTTATCTTCTAGGAAGAGTTTCATGTTATTTATCATGAAAAAATAACATAAATATCAGTATATAAAGACTAGAATAGATGAAGTGTACGTTCCGATATTCAGGTATTCGAATATTCAGATTTTTTGATATCGGTTGTGTACACCACTACCTAGTTATGTAATCAAACTCACCATGAGTAAGTAGGTATATCCATCACGGTTATACTCACGTGCTGCGTATTCACACCATGTCCACATTTATGCTACCTATACAATAGTCATTCGTTACAAATTAATTATTAATTATATATCAAAGTTTATTTAAGTTCTACGATATAATATGAAAAAATCAAAACTTATGGTCAATAACTTACCATATTATTTATCTGAAAACTAATATTTGAAATCCTTATTTAAAATAAGATCTTATATAGAGTTAAAAGATATATAGTACCTTTAATTATCATATTTTAGAAAAATTTAATATCCTGAAATAAATTTGTGTCAATAAATTCTAATAGTAAATACATAAACTTTTAATTGGACCCGCGGATATGGGATGAGATAGGTTAGTATATAAGAGGATAAGATCTCATATTCATTATCTACCGATTATCAATGACTTTTGAGAGGCATGCTTGTATTGGGTGTAAATATTTAAGGGGTAAAAAAAGTCAAAGTAAGAAAATGAAGTTGATAAATGAGAAATTAGTGAAATTTGATTGTTGTAGAGGTGGAAGAATTGTTGCAAAGTAATGAAAAATGAAGGGAGTTTTCAATTTTGTGGAGTAAATATTTATCCTAGGGGAAGGTGGGGAATGTATTACCTTCTAATAAGGGAAATTATCTTCTTTTTTCTTCATGATTTTTAGTTTATACTCATTTTACCTTCTTCACAACTATCTCAACTACTTCAAATGCATCTCTATTTACTTCCATTTCACTAGTTTGACTTTTTTACTCCCTTAAATATTTACACTCAATACAAGCATACCCTTATATTCAATTATTATTTTTCCAATTGATTCCTTCAACTCGCGCGCATATAGTACGAATTTATAAAATTTTACCCATCTATTAATTTTTAAATTAAAGTTTGAGATGTAAGTTTATTTTCAAGGGTGGACTATAAGTTTAACTATTACTATCGATTTTTGTAATAATAAACATAAATATAGGATCAACAATATATTACTATGCAAAGTATCAACGTTGAGAGAAGACATGAATATTAATTGCCACTAAGGAGGAAAAATGTTATCTAGGGATGGCAATGGGTCAGACTCTGCTCGGATTATACATACTCCGACTTTGCTCCGGATAATAGTCGGACTTTTGTTTTCAATCCACCTCCACTCGGAGTCGGATTATGCATACTCCAAGTTTGCCCCGACTCGGACTCTCGGATCTCCAACGGAGTCGGATGCAGAGTCGGATTATTATCAAATAGTATCATTGTGATATTGTACTAATGATTTTAAAGCATACAAAATTAACAAAATATATTTTTCAAATACAATTTAACAAAAAAATATGTACTTTAATTTGAATTTAATTTTAACAAGAAAAATAATCCAACTACTACAATTTAACAAAATTTTCTCGTTTTTTGATTTGGCGTATTTTATTTCTCTTGATTTCATTTGTCGTATTTTGATTCATTAATCTAAATAAAAATACCAAGTAGTTTTTCAAAATCGAAAATTACAATTACTATGAGTGAGAGCTTGAATTAGTCACTCCTAGAGTTTTAAAAGAAACAAAATATTAGTGTAAAAGTCAAATTCAAAGTCGGATGTCCTTCAAGGTCGGAGTCGGGTCGAGTCTCGGATTTTTAATAAGGTCCAACTCCGGTCCGTCTCTAATTCGGACTCAGATCGTAAAGTCGGAGTCGGATGAATTTTTTCTCGAACTCGAATCGGATTATATTCCTCGGATCGAGTCGGATTAGGGTCGGATTCGGACTGAATTGTCATCCCTAATGTTATCTAACCAAAAAAAAGAAGCAGAAAAGGACAAAAATGTACAAGACTAGAACTGAGCTCATTCTTTATACTATTATTATATAAATTATAATATAATAATTATTATACTCTTAGGAACTTAATCAAAGATAGTGATAATAAGTGGGTCCCATTTAGAAACTTATGAGGGAATGTTTCCTAAGACTAGGATCAACAATAATCCATATTAATTGTCAACGATACCTGAGGGAAGGAAGGAGGGGTTGACTAAAAAATTCAAATTAATCACTGTGATTTATAAATTATTATAAAAAGTAAAAGAGATACTAATTAAATAAATAAAATACAAAAAAGTAAATTATAAGTTTTAAAATGTCATTATATCAAATCCCTCCACATAAATATAATTTGCCAAGTTAGTAGATAACGATTATTAACGTAGAGTTGCTCGGGAGTTGACTACTTAGCAGGCAACATTGACAGGAAGGACTCCACTAGTCAAATATGATATGTTTTTTTTCACATGTCTATTGTTATGGGATGAATAAGCTTTGCCTTCACATTGGTGGAGCACCCATTATTTTTTTTCTATTTTTTTGGACAAGTCAACCATTGTGGATTTTTAATGCTGTTAGTTTTTCATTTTGATTTATTAAAATAAATTATTATTGATATTATTATTCGTCCTATTTAAAATATTGTTGGAGAAAAGAAAATTTAAATTTTCTTTAAAAATAGAGTTGTTTTAGCTTTTCACCTAAAGAATCTGCCTAATATCTGCCGATCTTCATAACATATTTACATCTGTTGAAGTGTCCATGTGTTATCCACATGTGAGTTGTCCCACATCGGAGAAAGAGAAGAGTATGCATCACTTTATATACTCAAGGAGTAACTCCTACTATTACCAATTGGTTTTAGTAGTGAACCTTCTTTGGGTTTATGAGTTGACTACTTCTTCTCCTCCTTATTTGGATTGGCCAGACTCATTTTCTGAATTCTATCAACATCCGTTCTCTATTATATACCCAAATCTTCATTTATAGCCATAATCTTCCTAAAATCATCTCTATCACTGTCCAACATGAAAAATGTAATAATAATAATAATAATAATAATAATAATAATATTATTATTATTATTATTATTATTATTATTATTATTATTATTATGAAACGATTGAACACAACCCATAACAATCATCTCTATCATTGTCGCTTATAGCCATAATCTTCCGATTTGACTCAAAATAAAACAACGGCTCAAAAGCATGGGTGTGGTGGATAATGATTTGTGCCCTATTTATGGAACACAACCTGAAACGATTGAACATCTTTTCTTCAAGTGCAACTTCAGCGCTTGTTAAATTAGGCTGGACTTATTGTGAATGCCAGCAATTATCGGGGAAAATACGAGGTGCACACACTTCATGAGTCAAGGAGATATATGTCATCCCAAAACCATATGGCTATGGGAAGAAGGTCTCCAATAGCTTATAAAGTGTGCACATCATTTTCAATTTGTCGATGTGGGATAACTCATCCCAACACCCCCCTCACATGTGAACCCCCGTCAAGTTCGCATGTGAGAGTAATCAATTAGGGTAGGAACGTCATTCTTTTCGGACCTACCATTTTTAAATTTTTTGATCGAACCATCGGCTCTGATACCATGTTAAATTAGGCTGGACTTATTGTGAATGCCAGCAATTATCGGGGAAAATACGAGATGCACACACTTCACGAGTCAAGGAGATATATGTCATCCCAAAACCATATGGCTATGGGAAGAAGGTCTCCAATAGCTTATAAAGTGTGCACACCATTTTCAATTTGTCGATGTGGGATAACTCATCCCAACAGCGCCCAATGCACGAAAGCACTTATAAATTGGACGGGCGTAAATTGGAACATTGGAAATATGAAAGACATACTTCAAAAACGTCGTTTACCGAAGGAAATACCGCGTCTTATAGTTGCAATATTCTGCAACCTTGTTTATGCTATTTGGAAGGTTTAAAACGATGCGGTATGACAAAAGAAGGTCATGATAGTTCGGAGGGTAATAAACATCATCAAAATTGATTCGCCTCTCTATCTCCAAACGGGGCCACTGCACTCTGGTTCAAGAACGTGTAGTTGAGCCTTTTTGTTTTGGTGGCTTACTTGCTGTTTTGCTGTTTTCTTTTGTAGTAGTTGCTTAAGCCAAATTCTTGTAATGTCGTATGTGGCTTTTTTGAGATATCCAGTCTTCTCCCGTGCACATGAAGAGTGAGGTAAGAAAATCCTTCCTAGAAGGTGGGCTTGACTTTCACACTGATGCAATTGTTAGGAGATCTCTGGATATTTGGGTTTATACCCTGTTTGTAAAGATTTTTGTGTTTGTTAATAGAAAATCGTTTGGCAAAATAATAATAATAATAATAATAATAATAATAATAAATTTCGCTCGTAACCACAAAAATGTCTAAGTTAGTCTTTAAATTTTAATTAAAATAATTTTTATATACTTGAAATTAAAGTAATTTCATTACATTATTCTTATACAAACACTTTTGTCTGTCATATAAAATTTTTCTAACAAAATTTTGGGTTTACTTTGAACAGGCTCAGAGAAAATCAATAGATACCTACTTTAGTTAAACTCATTTAATATTTATTCAAGTTACCCCACCAATAAAGCCGACCCTAAGACTAAACAAGAGGGTCCTAGGTGCGGAGCCTATAAAAAAAAAGAAAATCATCGCTTTAGCATTTATAGTTTGGAGCTTATAATAGTATACTTAATAATCAGAGGCCTATTATTATTGTTTCGTCTCGGGCCTCTAAAATCTCAGAATCAACCATACTTAGGTAGCAATAGCAAAATAAGAATACAAAATCTACACCACATAATCCACTAATTTATTTATAACCATGCGTGAAACCTTGTTTAATACTAAGAATTAAGCTAATTGTCTACATCCTCTAATTAATAGTAAATTGTAATACCATCTCCTTGCAAGGATTTCTGACATGTACTAAAATGTCCTCTTATGTCTAATGCAAATAAAGAAACTTAAAGATATTAACTAATTATCTTTTAAGAATTAAAAGCTGTCAATTGGTTGTGGTATGTTTGTCTACTTCCAAACAATGGAATTCTTAGTTGGATTTGTATGGATTATTTTTGGCATATACGGTAGTGGAGCACTAGGATAATAAAGCTTTTTTTACCTTTTATTTTTTTAATAATTAATACAAGTAATAAGTCTTGAGTTTGATAATAAATAGATAATCGGTCGTTAATGAAAATATATATATATATATATATATATATATATATATATATATATATATATATTGATAGTAGTATATTTTAAGACCATGAACTGACTTTAATGTAAATTAAGTGAGAAAATTCTAGTATATTTTAAGACCATGAACTGACTTTAATGTAAATTAAGTGAGAAAATTCATTTATTATATATCAAAAATAAGTTAACAATCTATCAGATTATTTATTTCTATAGATAAATTATATTGACTTTAATATTTTTTGGTCAAAATCTATTTGACAAATAATTTGGGCGTATTTGACAAATAATGATAGTTTTTAGCTAGTATTTGATAGGAATACTTGATTTTATCAGATAATTTTATCAACTAGTTCACTGTGTTCTAGTGTACCTATTTCTGAACCACCACATTACTTGGTCCAGCTAATATATAAAGGTATCAATCATAGTTAATCTCTTACAACTTCAAGAGGTCTCATTCTACGATTATTATACCGTTTGCACAGACATCTAACCTCAAATTCTAAATTGTTTTTCTTTGCAAAATGTATTAATTCCTAAACCCTTTTAAATGTCTAACATCATAAACTCCTTTACAATTTTGCTTACATCCAACTTCTTTTATTAGGATAATATATTCTTCTACAAAATAATTACTTATTTTGAAATCAAAAATATAATAGAAAATAAACATTACGGAAATAATTTAAATAATAAAATATCAACAAACAACATCCCGACTAACTTTCAACCGCACATCGACTGGAAAATAATTGGCAAGTTTACCGAATAATAAGCGATCGGTATTAAGTCGGAAGGTACAATTTTTAAGAAAAATTACACATTTAGATTTCACAACATATATAATATAATAAAATAAACAATATATATAATTAACATATATCATAAACGGTTAAAGAATAAAAAAAATTAAAAATTTAAAGTCTACAATTGACAAAAACATATACAATGAATATAAGATAAAAGTAATTAATAACATATAAGATCATATATATATATATATATATATAATATATATATATATATATATATATATATATATATATATATATATATATATATATATATATATATATATATATATATATATATATATATATATATATATATATATATATATATATATATATATATATAATATATATATATATATATATATATATATATATATATATATATATATATATATATATAATATATATATATATATATATATATATATATATATATATATAAAAAGAGAAAATAGATACTTTGGAAAAATAGTATGTGTTAATAACGTAAATATAAAATATGAAAACATAACATACCTTGATATTTTGTTAAGGAAATGATGTATTTTTTTAATTATAAGGAGAAAATAGATACTTTGGAAAAATAGTATGTGTTGTTTTGTATAATATAACGTTATTTATAGATGGAAATAATGGTGAGCGGTAAAAACAAAAATTCAAACTTTCGTCAAACTGTCGACTAAATACCGACCAACTCGCCAACTCCATATTTACCGACTAAAAAAGGGTAATTGGAAGATTAGTTGTTGAGATTCTTACTATTTCTTTGGTTTTTCAGTAGGTATTCAGTTTTGAGTTTCTACTAACATGAAATTAATAGGAATTTAGTCGGAATTTCCAACAAATATATGTCAATCGGTATTTTAGTCGGAATTTTCCAACTTTTTATTGGTTAGTCCTAACAGTTAGATTTTTTATAGTGGTTTGACCAACTAATTTTAAACAAATTGAGGGTAGCAAGTAAAAATTTATAAAATAGTATTTGTATTCATATAAAGTTACAAATACTCTTTTTATAAATTTTATATAAATTGATATAAATTAAATACTTTTTGTGATTACTTTGAATCAATAAGAATAATTTAAGTTTATTTGAATTAATTTTGATCAAAAAAAGTTAGCTCACCTAGAGAAAATTTTATTTTGTTGAAAAATTATCAATTGCAATGGATTATTCTATTCATTGAATATATTCTATGGTTTAAATTTATTTTGTTTGGTAAAATAAGTTCTTGAAAGTGCAAATATGTAAAATTACTCATATGCGACAAGAATTAATGATCACAGATGCACTAGGACTGATAACGCTTTATTATATTATTTTACTCAACTTTCATAGTATCTATTTGGTAATTATAGTTTATCTTGATTTCTTCCCAGATTTCAAATGATAAGATAAAAAAAGAACGGAGAGAGTATTAATTTGTAATGTATACACATTATAAAATTATATATGTCATTACCTTTTAATTTTCTAAATATATTCATATAAATTAACAAATGAAATTAAAAAAAATGTGCGTTAAATAGAGATGTGTATTAACAAGTTAAATCGGGTCAGCTCATGTGTTATTCTAGTCAAATAAATAATGTTATCAACTTATAGATTTTTAAAGTAAATATTTCTATTAAAATTATTAAAAAAAAAAGACCAAATTGGTTTAGTTACCGCCCAAAGAAAATAATATATTTTGTTAAACTTACTATTTTTAAATTCTAAGAATGAGCTGAACCTAATTTCATGTGATACACACAAGCAAATATTTTTGTAATATCTTTTGAAAACAATTTTGGAATTTTACCGAACAAATATCTACAAATAGAAAGCTAATGATCAAAATGGGTTGACCCCACTAGAGTCTAACACCTATAAGTATATACTCCATCTCCATTTGATGGTTATTGGTTACCGTAATATGAGTCAATCTCCAAATTCATGTAAGTTGACTTTTTGTGTACAAAATAATTATTGTATATTGACTCTCTGACATGAGCAAAACTAAGTAAAGTATGTCCTCATTATCATACGCAGTTGTATCCCACTTATAGATAAACTATAGTCAGGATTTGGGGAGGGAAGGTAGATGACAGCTCATAGCCATATAGTATATTGGAGAGTGCAGTTAGAGAGTCCCACCGACTCTAAAGGATCTTCAAAGAGATATCCGAAAGCCTGCAACTTACACCCACATTAGTCATGCATAATTAAAGTATGTAACATCACTTAATATTAATATATCATATCATAACATTTAATAACCAACGAGCATATCAAAAAGAATATAGATCCACCATATATTTTTGTAATAACTCGAGATGCTAGTTCAAATTTGAATAGGCTCCTTTTAAAAACTAAAAAACATGTGGTAATAGAAAAGAGTTGCCCACCAATTTTTTGTGTTATTCGATATTTCACTAAATTTCATGATATTTAATCAACCCTCGTGCAAGATATCATAATCGGCATGCGAAAACGAGTCAAAAAGTACAATATGACACAAGTTTAGCTTAGAGGGGTTAGGCGGTTTGGACTTGAGCCTCCCCTAAGGTAGCTTACCCATGCTCATATATGTGAACACATCATTTTTTATGAACCCATGAGGCTCCATGGACATGACTTTGATGCCATAACAAATTGTCATCTGCTGGTGTGGACAAACTCGCGACCAATTTTGGGCTCATCTGTACAAGCTCACAACAAAAGAAAATTATGAACTACACACAAAATTGATGAGATTCCTTCTCAGAATCATTAGGCATAGGATAAGTGGCCAGCCAAAATATATAGTCAATATTTTTTTCATCTAAAATTTTCAACTTTGAATCTCTTTTCATATTAAACCCATGAACACATTTACATTGTGTTTGTGTGAAGGGATATATAATCAAGGGAAGGAAAGGTTTTTTTATTAGGATTAATTTATAATCTCTTAGTTGGATAACAAAAAGAGAGGGAAGAGATTTGAAGGGGATGTGTTTGGAAGAAAAACATCTAAAGTGAAAATATTTGGAAGAACAACTCTAATTTTTCTTCATTTTCCCTTCCCTTTCTTTCTAATAACGAAATAAAGTGCGCTCTCTCTTCTTACCCTTCCGACCCTCCCTTTTTTTTCCTTTCCTTCCTTTCTTTTCTCTCATAATTTGCTATCCAAACATAGTGCTACAATATGTATGTATAACAATTTTAGAGAGAAATGAATGGAATGGAAGAGGAAGAGAGAAGAAAAAAAGGAAGAAAAATTGAAAGAAAAATTACTTTTATTTGTTTAGGAGGAAAGAGAAGGAAAAGAAAGACAAATGAGAGTTTATTCGTTTTTCCTTCTAAATCTTTCAAACTTTAGAGAGATTAAGACGCTTAAATGAATTCTAATCCCTTCAAATTCTTCTCTTTCAAATCCTTTCCTTTTCATTTTGTTATCTAGATAAAAAAATTTCACTCCTTTAAATTCCTTCCTCTTTGTTTATTGCTCTTTACCTCATTCTTTACTTTTACCTTTATTTTTAATTATTTGTATGTATTCTATTTATCATATATGTAATTTGCAGGTTTCTCTCTCTATGAAGACCCTTCTCGAACCGGGGGACTATTTGATCGTACTCTCCTTTAAGGGTATAAGTTGTCGTCGTTCTTCCCTCCCCAGACCCTGATCATAGTTTTCTATGAGCGGGATACACTAAGTATGGTGATGATGATGATTTTTCCTTCAATTCCTTTATCTAAACACACTTTTAATTTGTATTATGCGGAATTCTTAATAAATCAAGGTAAACTGAAAAAATAATAGTAGATAGATCATACACAAACATTCATGTACAAGTTAAAATATCAACACACGGCTAGAAAACGATATGTAGGATATTATCATGTCGTTGACCATTACATTTTGTTAGATTGTTGCTTTGGAAAAATTTTAGATGAAACTACTTGCTCTTACCAATAAATAGTAATTCGATCCATAAGACTATTTTTTTTACTATTGAAATTATTCAAGTATATTTAGCTAAATCATCCTTATACAAGTTAAATTAATATCTCCCTCCGGTCTTATTTGTTCTTCTACTTTGGGTTTTTTAACAAATATTAAGGTAGATAGAATCTTTGGGTTATAATGTGTATTATTTTAATCAAATAGTAGTGTGAAGTAATGATTGTATTAGAAGTATGAGAGAAAAAATAATTAAAAACTAGTGTGAAGTAATGATTGTATTGGAAGTATGAGAGAAAAAATCATTAGATAGTAGTGTGAAATAATGATTGTATTGGATGTATGAGAGAAAAAATAATTAAATAGTAGTGTGAAGTAAGAAAAGTGGGGTTGTAAGGGGTAAAAGTGGGATAAAAACTTTTCAAAAATAGAAAGTATTCTAAAGTGGAAGAACTTTTTAAACTACCTGTTATAGTAAGGTGGAATAACTTAAAAAAACGGAGGGAGTATTACATGAGATTTTTAAGTTTAACGATTTTTTTCATCATTGAAAGTTACTTTCTAACAACAATATTATGATTATTCCATTCTAAATTCATTGATAATAAAATCTTTAAGTGGATAGACTCTATACATTCAAAAATATATTTTTTTTTATAAGAAACTAAGAATTTTTTTTATTACATTTTGTCAATACTTCCTTATAACATTCAAATAGATCTTTTAGTGTGATAGTAGGTTACTCAAAAAAAAAAAATTAGTTTTACTAGGTTGAAAACGATTAATCAATTTTGGTTCAATTAATATATAATTTCCCCAATTTAAAAAATATAGCAACTAATTCAATCGGGACAACCCAACTTACAAAATATTTTCTCATAATGCTAGTATCAATATTTAATTTAATTATATAATTATATATTGTTTACTGCTTGGATTTTCTTTAAGAATTTGAAATTGTAAACAAAATTAATTGAATTTGTTTCTTGATTTCTTTATCAAAACATGATAGAATTTAGAAAATGGATCTGGGCAACCCAAATAAGGAGGAGAAGAAGTAGTCCACTCATAAACCTAAAGAAGGTTCACTATTAAAACCAATTGGTAATAGTAGGAGTTTCTCCTTGAGTATATAAAGTGATGCATACTCTTCTCTTTTTCCGATGTGGGACAACTCACATGTGAGTAACACATGGGCACTTCAAGAAAACAATCTTAGTAAAAACAACCTTAGTAAATTATAGCAATACTCCTCAATTTATACATTTATTTTTTTAGTTTAAATAATTTAAACATAATCAACAAAACGAAACAAAACAAAATGAAACAAAGGGAGTAGAACTTAGAGTGGGAATTAAGTAGGAGCCTTAAAGACAAGGAAAAATTTTCTAGAATCAATCCAACATTTTCATGATTTTTCCACAATAATACCACTTAATGATTAACAATAAATAATGCAAACTTTAGGAGGTATTTACCTAGAGTAAACCCAGTAACTAAATGACTTAGTATTTCAAGTTTTATTTTTTTAAAAAGATAAATTAAATAATTTGTCGGAAAAAATGTAAAATAAATGTTAAATTTTTTAGACATTTTTTTATTGTTTAAATTTGTTTTTTGTAAATTTTTAAAATTTTTCTCTAATTTTACATTAAATTTCAGTTTAATTTTTTTGGTAAATTATCTATTATAACAGGTCAATTAATTACCCGAGTTTACCCAAAACAAGTTACTCATAAAGTTGAGATTATTCATGATTAATCAATATACAATTGTTATAGAAAAATTATGAAAACGTTAAACTATAGATTAATTTTTGTAAAGATAAAGAAGGTAGGCTTAATTATGGACGTTTGAAGAATTGGAACCCACCAATCACCAAGTTCGTGTCCGTGGGGCTGAGTTAAAAATAGTCTTAGTTTTCTAATATTTATTTTATTTTGAACACTCTTCGTGTGCCCATCAGGCTCACTGTCCCCCCTTTCGGCCTCTTTTATTTCTTCAAATTACTCTTTTTATTATCTATTACTTCCTTTTTTGTCTCCTAATGCACCTCATGCCTACCATATGATGACATCATCTTTCCTCTAAACACTTCTATAAAAGTATTCATTCGGGTCTTTATGTCGATTTCAGGTAAGGTGTTTCGAATCGGTTCACATCAGATTTTATGTCCACATTGATTTTTATGATACATGATTGTAGATCTAATTTTAAGTCGGATCGAATCGAATTCGTTGAGAAGGCTGGGTTGTCGGGTTTGTTTCAACCTTACCAACTAAAAAATGTCAACAATAAAGCTTCAAAATAAGAAAATTATCAATCTTAGTTACTTAATTTAATATAATATAGGCAGAGGAAAAGAGAGTAATGTAAGAATCAAACTCATAATCTTACATAAAAAAAATAGTTACTTACTCTTTAACTAAGACAAAATCTAATTTTCAACTGGAGTACATAATTGATACTTAAATATTGGTAACTTGTAATATACTCCTTCTTAGTAGTTCTTACATGTAACTTACCTAAATAATTGCATTAGTGTAAAGATAGCTAGTGAAATTATCTTCTATTTCCTCGTATCCACTATTATGATTCGGATTGGTTTTTATACATTTTTTAATATATATTACGTGTTAAATATCTCTAATTAATTGGGTAATTAATAGTGACATATTTAGTGGATAAATATCACTGTTAATAGCAAGTATAATAAAACAGAGAAAGTCTAAAAACATCAGATTATAGTTATAAATTGATATTTGGCATTTTTATCACTTACACGTGTTCTCTTAGCTTGCTACTAATGTAGATTAAGATTAATTTGTTATTGATATCTTCTCAATTTGTGTAAAAAAAGGGTATCATATATTGATGTTTTCAATGCATTTTTTAGGAATAATTGTGTTTATAATTGAGGCTTATGTTGAATTGATGTTTGTTGATTTTAATCAATTTATGTTTTTGTGTTCACAAACCTCAATGTCTTAGAATGCAAAAATTGTCCCTTTTTTGATGTATTTTAATGAGTTAGATGTCAATTTTATACCTTCTCTTTTTATGGTATCGATGATAATTAAGGACACTCGCATACTAGGTATGAGGTTAGAGATGAATGGAGATGATTGCGTTATGACAGAGTTTTGTGATGAAGGAAGAAATTCTGGCTTTTAATTGAAATTGGAGAATAATGACGAAATTTGAAAAGTTACGGAGATGAAGAAATAAAAGTTTTTTATAATGTTGGGGAGCAATAATAGAGGTGGAGGTGGTGCTCAAGGGTTTGCTAGTGGTTTAGGTATGGGATTAATTCTAGTAGAGGATGGTCGAGAGGAGTGGGTATTTTAAAAAAAAATGCAAAGAATTTGCGACGAACCATTTGGTCACTAATTGTGATGAAAAATTTCGTCGTAAAATATCGTCGTTAAGGCGATGCAACATCAAATTAATGTCGGCTATTTTGACGGTTTCAATCGGACCGTTTTTGTAGTGAAATAAAAAAAATGCATGTTGACAAGGTGACTAGGAAGGTGAGCTACAAGCAAACTTGGATGATGTAGAGTTTAAAATATTTCAACATATGCATGCTTGCATGTCCATCCTAAAATGTTGTAATATAATCCATTTATTTTTATGTGATTATTTTGCTTATTTTAGACTTATCGCACATTATTGTGTATGGTTAATATTAGTATAGTTATTATAATATGATTTGGATTTCACCAGGGGCGAATCCAGAAAAAATTCAAATGATGTTGATAATTAAAATGTTATTTAATAAAAAAAATTACATTCAACATTATAATTAAGATTATTTGTGATGAGATTTCATATTCTTAAAGCAGCATATGTTAGCGTCATTTGACAAATTTTGTGCATTTTAAATTATAAAATAATTAAGGGCAAAGTTGTGAAAAAAAGTGTTGGATAATAAAAAATTAACGATAATAAAATACGGGTTGAAATTACGAATAGAATAAAAAGAAATACTAAAAGTAATCAGTGACAACTGACAAGCGTGGCCACCACGCTAAGACTTTCTAACACTTCTGTACTATCTTGCTCTTGTTGAACGTTGACCGTCACCTTCAACAATTCTTCTTCTGTCTTCAATCACTATAGCCTCCATTGATTTGTACAAAGCTTCACAAACTAAATGAGCAACCAGCACAAAAATTATCCCAAAACAATGGGACTTTTTCAATATCCTTTTCCGGCGGCGGAGCATGGAAATCTCTCATCTTCTTCATTATCTCCGAAAGGGAGTGAAGATCGGGTTGAAAGTGAGGGAGGAACGAACAAGGAAGCAGTGAGTGAAAACTACGCAAGGCTCGATCTCTGGTCTCGGGGATGAAAGATAAGTTTCATTACCAACTCCACCTTGATCATATGCTGTCACTTGACAGCATTGCAATGGCTTGCATCTGCCCCTGGATTTCACTATTGATTATTATGTCTTATTATTGCGTATTTTATTATATTATTATTTATTTGGAGTTTAATTAAGTAAGGGATATAAAAGAAAATACCCCTCCGCTTTCATATGTTTTTCTCACTTTTTCCATTTGGAAATTTTTTTAAGTTCTTCCCATTTACAATCTTTCTATTTTAGTAACCAATAGAATTCAAGGAAATTATTACACTTACACTCTAATCTATAGAAATTAATTTACATGTTAATTCCCAATGCATTTACTTTACATACACCCAATGAAATTTAATGATATTATTACACTTACACTTTAATTAAAAGGATCTTTATTTTTATATTATTTTACTCAACTTTCATAGTATCTATTTTATAAGTATTATTTATCTTGATTTTTTCCCAGATTCTAAATGGAAAGATAAAAAAAGAACGAAGGGATATTATTAGAGGGGTATATTTGTTTAGATTGCGATTATAGATAAATGGGAAAAAAAGCAGAGTAAATAATACATTTGACTAATTTGACTTATTGGAGTGATTGGACGACAAATTAAATAGAAAATCTTAATTAATCACCTATTAATCACCAAATTAAATAAAGATCATCACTTATTACTTTAATTCGTGAATCATATCACTCAGATCAGACAATGTCAATTTTTTTCTCTCTATTATGTTCTTCTACAACGTCATATGAGCAATAACACCTTAAGGTTTGTTTATATTCAATATGCAAGAAAATTAGTTGATAATTATAATAGATGCAAAATAATGGCAACATGTTCGCAATTTTAAGTGGAACTACTGACAATATCAACGTTTTATTGACTTTTTTTTCCAAAAATTTTCAATTCGAAGTGAACGGCAATATACTTTTTTGTTTTTTTAAAATTAATTATTGCAATTTGAGTCGAATATACTAATTATTTCTAAATATTATACTCCCTCCGAATCAGTTTAGATGTCTTATTTTCTTATTTGGCAAAACCATACTAATTGTCCCATTTTCTTTTTTGTCTATCCTTTTTTTGCCTAAATACCCCACTTTTCCAATTTCCAATACCCAACTACCACATTTACAATTAATTTAATCAATTAAAATAACCAACTACCATATTTTTAATGGACCCCACTCAACCCTTAAAATCCGTTAAATCCCAAATAGGACATTTAAACTGATTCGGAGGGAGTATTAAAATATTACATAGAAATTTAATACTAATAATTTTTGCTTTGTGACAAATCAAACAAAACCCCACTTGATTTTAGGTTTTATTTTAACTAATAGATATAAAATCAATCATAATTTAAAAGTAATAAATAAATACTCCCTCCGTTTTTTTTATGTTTGTCCACCTTACTATAAACGGTAGTTTTAAATGTTTGTCCAATTTAGAATACTTTTGATTTTTGGAAATCTTTTTTCCAAATATACCCTCATAATCCCTCCTATTTTGCCCAAATATATTCTCTCTATATTAATGACAATGATAATTTTCTTTTTTCTTTATTTTTTCTTTAATTTAAATGTCTTTTCTCTCTCGTAATGCTAATAAAATCATTACTTCACACTACTATTTAATTAAAATAATATCTACTTACTTTAAAGATTCTAAATTTCGTAATTTACGTGAAAAAGTCACACCGAACAATCTTTTAAAAACAAAAGGATTAGTGAATATTTGTAATAATGTACGTAAATTGAAACGATGGAAGTATAAATTTATAAAATTGGGACATTAGGATTGTGGAATTTAGATTAACTGATTTTTATTTGTCGCCACCCTTTTAATAAAATCGCCACCTCCTATTTTTGTTAATTAAAAAAAAAAAATTTAAAATTACGAAAATGGCATTGGACTTGAAACGAGTATAAAACAATCGAATCTTTGACTTTAACACTTTTATCACTCTAAAACTCACAAATTATTACTCTAAAACTCACAAAATTCTTTCAAAAATTTGTCGGGCTAAAGCTTTGGTTTCGGAATCGTTATCGCAAAAACGAGGTAATTCTAAACTCAATCTCGATTCAAAATTTAAAAACAAAATAAAAAAAAAAGGAAAAATCGCACATTTTGTGCGATTGTACCATGGTACAATCGCACGTTTTGTGCGATTTTTCCTTTTTTTTAAAATTTTTTTTTTGTACGGTTTTCCTTTTTTTTATTTATTTATTATATGTTATTATAAATTTTATTATATGTTATTATTAAATTTTATTATTATATATTTTTTGTATTTATTATTTATTTAATATTAATATTATTATTATTTGTTATTGTTTATTTGTTTATAATTTAATAATGTTATTATAATAATTTTAATTTTAATATTAATTACTAAGGGAAGGGGTTTTGGGGGAATTTCCCCTTAAGGGGGGACCCCCATGAGAGAAGGGTTACTGGTTCTGCTAGGAGGGCTAGGCAGGAAGAGGCGGTCAGATATAGTCAGGCCCAACGATCGAGAACGCTACACCAAGTGCGTACTAACCTTGACCAGCAGGCGAGCCTGCGTAGCGATATATTTGAATCAGACGACGATGATACCGAGTTCGATGAGTCTGTGGGTGAGGAGGAGTCAGTTGGGGCTGAAGAGGAGTTCTACCATCCATCTCTTCTCTCCTTAATGCTTGTCTAATGTTATAGATTTGACTCATGCTAGGAAAATAATCAGGAAAGTTCTCCCTAATCGACGTCATTATAAACGCTGGTTGCATGCCAGTGGCTGTGAGATTCCTTATATGTTGCCTAATATCTGCATTCAGCCTATTTGTTCTTACTTGGCCTTCTCTATATACAAAGAACGGGTGATTATGTCTGCCCTTTTCCCCTGGACACACTCTTATCGTCCAAGGTCTTTCTTCCGATTACTTGGTTCCTATGATCATAAATTTGCAACGGCCGACTACATGTTGTACTGTGTCTAATGAAACATTATCTAGGTTCAAATCACCCTATATTTACCATATCTATGACAACGTAAGTACAAACTTTTCCTGCAAATATAAAAAAAAATAAATATAATCTATACATAATCAACATCAAAACTTAATAAAGTTCAATAATTATTTTTAAATTATTAATTAATCATAAAACAATAAATATTTTAAATAAATTAAATAAATATAATCGAAACATAAACATAATTATATGTAAAATATTTTAAATAAATTAACATCAACATAATTAATAAAATTAACATATTATAATAAAATTAAATAAACATATTATAAATAAATAATATATTATCAATAATATTAACATATTATAAATAAATTAAATAATTAATTAATCATAAAATAATAAATATTTAAATAATTAATTAACATAAACATAATTATATGTTAAATAAATAATTAAAAATGATCTAGAATTGCGAATACATAGAAAATCGCACAAAACGAGCGATTGTACCAATGGAAGAATCGCACAAAACGTAGCGATTGTACCATGGTACAATCGCACGCTTTGTGCATTTTATACAAAAAAAATCTAGAGAGATGTTACAGTTTTTCAGTTTTAAAACAATTTCGAAACGATTAATTAACTTACCGAATCGTAATCTTGTTCGTTTTGGTTCGCCATTATTGTTCGATTACTAAATTTACCTTGTTTTCGTTCAGAGCGTTTTTTTTAGAGATTTTTAGAGAGATGTTACAGTTTTTCAGTTTTAAAATTACTAAGAAAATATTTATTTATATATTCAGTTCTTTATTTATTTTTTTTTTATAATTTAAAATTAGGGGTGGCAATTTTATAAAAAAGGTGGCGACAAATAATAATGCCCTTAGATTATTAGATCATTAGATTTAGAAAAATAGAAGTAAATGATGACAAGAATAAGAAAGTCCCTATCGGGCTCTGACTCTGAGGAAAAACCCAAGGTCTATTCCTTGTCGGGTCTTCTAGTCTTCTCTCCCCACGCGTGCACCGTGTAGACCCCACTCAGTTGACTTTCTACTCCTATCTGATTTTCAAACTAAAAGTCTAAAACCATGTGGCTTACCTTAGTGACGACAAATTCTAGTCTTAAGGAACCATGTCAACTAAAAGCTTAAGCTAATAGTTGAGGCCCATAATATGTTATATACTCTAACACGTCCTCTTACACGAGAGCCCTTTGGGCTTAAAGTGTGGATGCAGCACATGTCCTCCTCATACATGGCGCTAAATATTCCACTTTAAATGAGGGGTGATTGAGATTCGAACCTGTGACCTCTTGTCACCCTGGCTTCTGATACCATGTCAAAGAACCATCTCAACCAAAAGCTTAAGCTAATGATTGAGGCCCCAGGATATGTAATATACTCTAACAGTGTCATCCTGCATCTTATCACAGGAATAATCGGGTTGATTTTGAATTAAGTGTTTCGGGTTCGTTTCAAAATCAAATCATGTATTCACATTAATGTTTATTAGAGGTGTTCAAAACAGACCCCATGATCCGATATTTACCCAACTTTGTAACTGAACTCAACTTGACTCGACTTCAAAATGAATTTAAAATTATGTAGAAACCAATTGTACTCAAAACCCGATTTTGAACCGACTCGAAACAGTTGACTCTAAATCGACCCGATAACCCTAATGAACACCTCTAGTATTAATAATATAACTTTAGATTAATTTTGTAGTTGGGTCAAATCAAATTCGGCTACAAGTTGGAAGCTATCGAGTCATCGGTTTGTTTTAAACACCTTTAGCTAAATGTCAAGTAAAAGTCTTGTATAAACTTATTTTATACTATTTTAGTGTGAATCAACCTGATAATAACTGATATTTCACAATGATTACAACAGTTTTCAAATATTTTATGTTTAGCAGATTAATACTCCCTCCGTTCCTTAAAGAAGTTCCCACTTTCCATTTTGGGGTGTTTCAATTGTTGTTCCCATAAGGAATCTTTCCATTTATATCACAAATTTGGACAAAAATAACCTCACCCATCCTCATTTTAATTTTTTAATAATGATTATGGGCCCACATATCTTCCACTAACTCTATTTTAACATTTTTATATTTCTTATGGTATCCACATGTTTCCTACTAACTTCATAAAAACATTTTTTAATTAGTTGTGGTCTCCATATTTTTTTCCACTATCTTTAAATACTTTTTAAATATTTGTGGTCCCCACTTTTTCTCCATCAAATTTATTATTCAATAAAATAATATCTCTACTATCTAAAAGATTGTACTTTTCTTAATTCCCGTGAAAATTCCCTATGGAAACATTAATAGAAAACGGAGGGAGTAGTAGTTAATCTTAATTTTGATGGTGTACTCCACTCAGTTGGTCGGCTGATTAAGTGAGTAATAAGTATGCTCTTGGGTGGTGAAATGAATCATGGATTTGGATTTTGGTGTATTGGTTAAGGATTAGTCCATCTAAATTTCGGTTTAGGTTTTGTATGAACACAAATTCTTACTATAGACGCTCTAGAGCATAGACAAGTAAATATGGGTGAGTCTGTTTTGCAAAATAAGTAATTGATTAGTCATCAACCTTATTTTTAAATTTAAAATCATTGGAATGGGCTGTTGGGAGAGCCGTCTTTGCCATAGACGGTCTCTCAAGAGACCTTCTGTTGTATCAATAGATTTTTGAATTGTATTTAGATTTTAGCGCGAGAAATCAGATCTAGATGTTGGACCAAAGTCCAAAGTTGGGCTTATGGGCTTATATGTAAATATTTATATGTCATTAAAATTAGTTAAAATTGTCTTTATGTCCTACTTAAAGTGATCTAATTAAAGTTAAAGGGTTTGTGCTTAAATGTATCAATACATTGTGGGCCTTAAATGTGTACAAACTCATTTTATGACTGGGTTCTATGATGGGCCGAATACCAGTCACAAGTTATTATATACTCCCTCCTATTCAAAATAATTGTCCACTTTGGGTTGGGCACGAATTTTAAGAAAATGGTAGTTGGAGTATTTTAAGTGATTATAATAATTGTAAAGGTGGTAGTTGGGGTATTTAAGTGATTATAATAATTGAAAATGTGGTAGGTGGGGTATTTTAAATAATATAAGTTGGGGTAGTTGGGGGTATTTAGGTAAAAAAATCTTTACCAAAAATAGAAAGTGGACAATTAGAGTGACTTGACTAAATAAGGAAAGTGGTCAATAATTTTGAATCGGAGGGAGTATATGGCAGTTATGGTCCCTAGGTTATACATATTCCTTTTCTCCTGCCATCCCATTATCAGAGAGAATTAAGAGTGATAACATTAAGGATCGTTACTTTAAGTAGGGCATAAAGACAGTTTTAATTAATTATATTGACATATAAATATTTACATATAAGCCCAACTTTGGACTTTGGTCCAACATTAGATTCTACACATTTTAGTTACACAAAGAAAGCAATAACCCAAAAGAATAAAGAAAACAATAAGACAATCACACCAAAAATTTAACGCAAAACAATAAGACAATCACACCAAAAATTTACGTGGTTTACTATCAATGTGATAGCTATGTTCACAGACACCGAGATAAAATTTTCACTAATAAAATCAGAAATTACAAAAATTAATCAACATAATCTCTTTTGAACGCTCACTTTTCTCTCTTGTACTGTTTCCATTAAACCCTAACCCTAATTAGAGGTGTGTTTATATAGTAAACCTCTCTTGAAGAGAGATTAGGGTTACAAAACAAGAATAATCAGCCTAAAAACGAGGAAAACCCCATCTGGCTTGATGCACACATAAAACCTACTCAGCTTTAGTGCCCCTCCAGATCAAGCCAAGTCGTTTTGAATTCTGAACAAAAACGTTGAGGAACCTAATAAGAAATGCAATTATTTCACTTATTTATATCATTTTATACTCATTAATGATGGTTGTTGTTAGTAATTCCGTGGTTATTTTGAAGATTTATGCTACTTTTTCCATTTTGGTTATTTATGTTGATTTTGAGTGGTTTTAATTGTTTTAAGCATACTTCTTATGGTTTTAATGATGACGGAGTTCATTAATAAAATTTTGGCTCGGTTGAAGATGTTTTAAAAGAAAATGAGCAAAAGAGTATTAGAAGAGTGTTTATAATGCAAAAGTTTTAAGGCGAAATTTGAAACATGTCTACTCTTTTGGTCATAACATTTGATAGTTTGATCTTATTAATGCAAAGCTTGCGGCATTGAAAATTAGACTGCAAGAGATTTCCAACGGTATATTATATGCCTAATTTTGACAACCGCGCAAGAAATGACGATCATTTGAAGTTTGCTGCGATTGTCAACATAAAAAGCCGACTCGGCTTACAAGTCGTGGAAGTGGCCACCGTGTAGACTTTTGATTTTGAATTCCGTGGGAATATTTTCTTGTTACATTAGTTTTGTAAGCTTTATTTAGCATTTAATTTTCTCGTCATTTAATTTATTGTCATTGAATTACTTTCTTTTATCTTAATATTTCTTTATCAAATTAGTATTACTTTCTTTTATCTTAATATTTCTTTATCAAATTAATGTTGGTTTAATTTTCCCTTGTCAAACTTTAATTGTTTTCCTATCAATAGCCATTAATAAAATTAATATTATTCTTCATATTTAGTCTCTTGGTTTTTTAATTGTCTTTTCATATTGTAACTTGCAAGTATTATTATTATTATTATTATTATTATTATTATTATTATTATTATTATCATACTTATTTTCATTTTAGGGTTTTTAGTTATTGCTTTCACCATGAATAGTGAGTAGATCCTTTTTCTAGGGGTTAGGGTTTGAACTTTGAACTTATAATTCAAGTATGATTTGAATATTGAAAGTGTCTGTAAAGTTACGATTAAAGTTATGACATTGTGCTATAAATTAAATATGCTTTGTTGGACTAATCAATAGAACTAGCGTGTGAGATTATGATTAATTTTGCTTTTAGGGTAAAATTTTGGTTAAATTCTTATTAATTCATTCAATAAAACTAGCGTGTGATAATTGAATCAATAGGGTCTAAATCTAATACTTAATCAACAGAGTGAGAGTTTGAGATTAATAAAATCTTATTTAATCACATGGTTAATCCGACATTTTATAGACACTGATTGAAGTTTG
>CM033456.1:3920840-4340840 GCA_019425755.1 Amaranthus cruentus
ATATAATATATATATATATAACACACACAATATACACAATACTATACTATATATATATATATATATATATATATATATATTATATATATATATATATATATATATATATATATATATATATATATATATATATATATATATATATATATATATATATATATATATTATTTGCTAAGAACTAAGTGCTAACCCAATTACTCTTATATTATGCACTCAAACTAGTGTTCGTAATAGAATTTAAGCGTATATGGATGACGTTATGCGACTTTAGATGTTTAATTAGTATCAAATATTTGAAAATATTATAATAATTCTTTTACAAATATACAAAAAATATAATGACTTACAAAATGTTCAAATTTGACAAATCAAAGAGACTTGTTTTAGACCCAGTAAGGACCCTAGACCCATTAGATCCGAAGGGTCCGTGTCTTAAATTTTTGGACCTTTAGGGTCCGGATTCGGGTCTAGATCTCTAAAAATTAAAAGGGTCAGGGTTCGGGTCTCGTTGAACCCTCTCCAGACCCACCCCATGACCATCCCTAGCAAAAACTAGTAAAATTAATCTAAAAGAGATGGAAGAGGAGAGGAAGAAGAAGAAGAACCCTAATATGAAATTTAGGACCTATTTATACTAATCAGGACTTAACCCTCAAAGCTGATTAAAAGATTAAAGTATTGAAAGTGCCATGTCAAAACAGTAGCCACAGCCGAGTTGGTTGCACCATAACAAGACAGTAACGCCGAGTCGGCGTTTTGGACTGGGAAACCGCAGCAACTTCAAACGGTCGCTATTTATTTCTCGGTTGTTGAATTCGGACGTATAATATATACTGTTAGCAAGCTCTTGAAGTCTAGTTTCGAATGCCACAAATCTTGCATTAATGAGATCTTCCTATCAAAAGTTATGGCCAAATTAAAGAGTGGACATGTATCAAATTTTATCTCAAAACTCTTGCATTAAAAACACTCTTTTACCCATTTGCTCATTTTCTTTGTAGAACATCTTCAATCGACCTAAATTCCCCTAAGTAAACTCCGTCATCATTAAAACCATAAGAATTATGGTTAAAACAATCAAAACCACTCAAAATCAACATGAATAACCAAAATGAGTAAAGTAGAAAAAATCTTCAAAATAAGCACGAAATTACTAACAACGACCATCATTAAGGAGTATAAAATGATATAAATAAGTGCAAATAATTGTAGTTATCACACATAAGCATAATTTTTCTCTCAAAAGCTCAACAACAAAAAAAAAAAAAACCAAATGTTGCTTTCTTTGAAATCTAATCTCTTATATGTTTGCGCGCCTGAGCAATTTATCCGCTCATGTAAGCAAAGCATTAGTTAACTCACAACCTACATTTTGCTATTTTTCTCGATTCATTAGCCCATGACTTGATCAAGAAACCTATATTTTTTTGCCACTTTTTCGCACTAGCGTACTTCAAAACTCTTAGCATATAAAGCCTCAAGTTCCTCATCAATGCAAGCCGACGCTTGTCCTACTAAATGCTCATGTACTTCCTCCATTTTGAAATATATGCTATATAACAATTTTTGGTATTATTCATCGTTCAAGCATATTTCATATATTGCGGCTATGTAACAAAAAAATATAGACAAGTGAATCTTGTTTGAATCGTCTAATCGCATACTTACATAATATTAACTTCCAATATTTTAAAATGTGTAAAGTTCAATATATAAAAAAATCAAAATAACAAATTGGATTGCGTAAAAAGCGAAATGTAGCAAATATAGTAAAACATTGGATGACATGATATGATTCTTTATTACTCAAAAATTTCAATTGCATCATATGCGCTAAGAATCTTCCTATATATTTCACCACAAAAAAGTATTAAAATAGCGACGAAAAAGAGCGACCGGAATGTACTCATCGCCATTGGCGACGGATTGGCTACGAGATGCACATCGCCTTTTGTTTTTGGAAAAAGGGCGATGGCCAGGCGACGGGGGCAAGTGGTCGCCAGTGAAGGGCGACGGGAATACCTGTAGCTGGTTGGTCGCAGTGACGGGCGACGGGAATAACGGTAGCTGGTTGGTCGCCTTTCCCGTTTACAGCTGGAAAATCTGATTGCTGTGTACAAGTATATCCTCCCCCTCATTTCTTTGGTCATATTCATCTTGATTTATCAAAGTTTAACTTTTTTCACTCCTCTCTTATTAAGAGTAGACACAAGCTCACAGCAGCAAGCTCTTCAATGTAGAAAATAATAGGAAATTTGCTAATTCCTATAAGTAAGAAATATAATATGCACTAAGTAAGAGGAGAAAGAATATTAAAGAATTATATATATCTGATTAACTTCATCTTTTTAATAATTAATTACAAAACTTGTTTTTATAATAAACTTAAGGCTATATTTAACATCCTTAAATTTCTCTTAACACATTAAATAAACGATGAAATTGAGTTTACTAAAATTAATTTTCGATTTCAAGTTTGTGGTATTTCCATCACTCCTCCTCAAACTTGAAACTTTTAATTATCATTAACAGGACTTGCGATTCCAAGCATAGCCTTGAACTTTTCAAATAACTCGGCTTTCAGAGGTTTTGTAAATATATTCGCCACTTGTTCTTCAGATTTGCAAAACTGAAGTTCAATTTCATTCTTCTTAACAAGATCTCTTATGTAGTGGTAACGAAGATCAATGTGCTTACTCCGACCATGAAAAACTGGATTTTTTGCTAGTGCCATAGCTGACTTGTTATCGCACATTATAATAGTTGGTAGGCTTTGATGATGATCAAGATTTTCTAACATTCTTCTTAACCATACTGCTTGACAAGATGCTTGTGCAGCTACAATGTATTCGGCTTCTACAGTTGAAAGAGCTACAACATGTTGTTTCTTAGATGACCATGATATAATTCCATTTCCTAAATAGAAAACATATCCAGAGGTACTTTTGCGTGTCTCGACGTCACCTGCCCAATCACGATCGATATATCCTACCAAATCATATTTCTACGTAGGAGAATACATTATTCCATGATTTCGAGTACCATTCACATAACGAAGAATCCTCTTTGCTGCTTGCAGATGTGATTGATAAGGTTTTTCCATGTAACGACTAATCAATCCAACTCCATAAACAATATCAGGTCTTGTAGAAGTCAAATATCTTAGACTACCCACAATACTTTTGAAAAACGTTGGATTCACTAGTTCTCCACTGCCTTCCTTTTTCATCTCTACCTTTTCTCCTACTGGAGTCCTTATAGGAGCTGTTGTATCCATTTTAAATTTTTTCAAAATATCAGTGGCATATTTTTGTTGCGACACAAATATACCTTCTTTGTCTTGGTGTACTTCAATACCAAGAAAGTATGACATCAAACCCAAATCTGTCATCTCAAAGTTCTGTTTCATTGCTTCCTTGAATTCTATAAACATATTCTCACTATTGCCAGTGAATATTAAATCATCAACATATAAACACAAGATCAAAATGTCACCATTGTCTTTCAGCTTCACATACAAATATGTATCAATGCGAGAATACCATGCACGGGGAGCTTGTTTTAGCCCATACAATGCTTTCTTGAGACGATAAACATTATTCTCGCTTCCTTTCTTAATAAAACCAAGTGGTTGTTCAATATATACTTCTTCTTTAAGTATACCATTTAGAAATGCTGATTTAACATCCATTTGATGAATATTCCACTTGTTTTGTGCAGCGATAGACAAAATCATTCTAATTGTTTCCATTCTTGAAACAGGAGCAAAAACTTCAAAGTAATCAATGCCGGGTTTTTGCCTGTAGCCTTTGACCACTAACCTTGCTTTATAGCGATCTACCTCACCGTCAGGTTTATACTTTGTCTTATAAACCCATTTCACACCAATTGCCTTTTTTCCAGGTGGTAAACTAGTTAGTTCCCAAGTATTATTTTTCTCAATGGAATGAATCTCTTCCTTCATTGCTTGAACCCACTTCTCATTTATTATTGCATCATCAAATGAGACGGGATCACAATCGGCAAACAAGCAAAAATTTGCTATATCATCATTTGCATCACTATCACTTTCATCATCATCTCTAGAAATCACGTAATCACGCAAATGAGTTGGTAATACTCGATTTCTCTGAGGTCGAACGTTTAATCTTTCTTCTCCCATTCTTGATGTAGAATTCACTTGTGGTGACGATAATGTTGATGACAATGGCTCTATGGTAGCACATTCAGGAGTATCATTGTAATTTGTTTCATTCACAATAACATTAGTATTTGTATCAGTCGCCTTATCCCATTGCCATTCTTCATCTTCAGCAAAGTGGACATCCCTGCTTATTATTACTTCTTTTCTATCCGGATTATATAACTTATAACCTTTTGTAACATCACTGTATCCAATGAAGATACATTTTTTGCTTTTATCATCTAATTTTTTCCTCTTCTCATCAGGTATATGGGCATATGCAATGCACCCAAATACTCGAAAATGAGAGACATCTGGTTTGTTACCTGTCTAAGCTTCTTCCGGTGTTCTTCCACGAACGCTCTTTGTTGGACACCTATTTAATAAATAAACAGAACAAGCGACGGCCTCAGCCCAATATGGCTTTGGTAAATGTTTGGCCTTTAACATGCTTCTCGCCATCTCAAATATTGTTCGATTTTTCCTTTCTGCTATACCATTTTGCTGTGGAGTATAGCTTGCAGTTAACTCACGCCTGATTCCTTCTTGCTTGCAATAGTCATTGGATTCATTAGAGGTGAATTCTCCTCCTCTGTTTGATCTTTAATGTTTTTAAATGAGATCCACATTGCTTTTCAACAAGAGCTTTGAATTCTTTGAACTTGTTGAATGCTTCTGATTTTTCTCTAAGAAAATATATCCATATTTTTCTTGTATAATCATCCACGAAAAGTAAAAAATACCTTTTGTGACCAATAGATTCTACCTCAACCGGTCCACATATATCAGTGTGAACTAACTCTAGTGGTTGTTTTGCACGCCTTGAATTTCCAATCGGGAATGAATTTCTCTGATGTTTTCCTAGTATACAACCTTCACAAGGATTACTAGGAGCTTCTATATTTGGTAACCCTGTCACCATTTGTTTTTGGGTTAATAGTATTAAACCTTTGAAATTTAAATGACCGAAACGAAGATGCTATATCCAGTTGCTATCCTTAATCATAGCTTGCAAGTTCATCAAATATTTAGTATGAATAGACAAAGGAAACATGCGATTCTTTGTCATTTTCACCCTTGCAATTGTCTTATCATTTTTGCCTTTGATCTCGCAAACTCCATCTTCCAATACAATCTTGTGTCCTTTCTCAGACAGCTGACCCAAACTTAATAAGTTCCAATGTAAATCAGGTACATAAAATACATCAACAATGGTAACATTAGTACCATCCTTAGAATGAATACTAATATCACCTTTACCTTTCACAGGGACCTTTGTCTTATTCCCAAAATTAACTTCTCCTTGAACTGATTCATCTAAGAAGCTAAAGATATCTTTCTGACCTGTCATATGATTACTACAAGCAGTGTCAAGATACCAAATATTGCTTGCTTCAGTATCCGCTCCTTGCTTGCATGCAAGAACTAATGGTTGTTCTGCTTCAGCAACATTAGCTTGCTCATCTTGATGACGTTGCGACTTGGATCGACATTCTGATGCAAAATGTCCAAATCGTTCGCATTTATAGCATTGCACTTTGGACTTATCCCGATTATTAAATGTCTTTCCACGAATTCCTGAAGAACTACCTTCTCCATTTTTTTCTTTATTAGAAGAAAAATAAGTTCCTCCTCTTCCTTGACCGCGACCTCGACCTCGACCACGACCGCGACCATTGTTATATCCGCCTCGAGTAGTGACATGTGCTCTACTTTGTAGAGCATGCTCAGAATTAGAATTAATATTACTGCTGCGATATTTCATTCGTTGTTCGTGTGATGACAACGAACCCATTAATCTTTCTAAGGACATTTGAGACATGTCATTCCCTTCTTCAATAGCTAGAACAACATTATCAAACTTAGAATTTGTTGATCGTGTAATTTTTTCAACTACACGTTGATCATTAATATTTTCACCATTAGCTCGTAACTGATTAATAATATATTGGACCCGATCAAAATAGGTTCCAATTGTTTCATCTTCATTCATATTTAAATTTTCAAATTGGCCACGTAACGTTTGCAAATGTACTTGTTTAACTCTTTCATCTCCTGTGTAGGACTTCTGCAGAATGTCCCACGCAGCGTGTGCAGTTTCCGCTAAAGAAATTTTTTGAAATATATTTTTTGTTTCAATAGAAGAAAATATAAAGCACAATGCCTTTTGATCTTTTTTTCTTTTTTCAAGTAATGAATCTTTCTCCTCTTTTGTCAAAGCCTCAAATGCTGTAGAGTCATTGACATCTTTAAATTCATGTTCAACAATATCCCATAGATCTTGGGCTCGAAAGAATACTCTCATATGAACTGCCCAGTCATTGTAATATTCTGCATTTGATAATTTTGGAAGGGGCACCTGAAATGTGTTACTTGACGACGCCATTATTAAAATTCAGATATATTATTTTATAATTCTGGCTCTGATACCATGTAGAAAATAATAGGAAATTTGCTAATTGCTATAAGTAAGAAATATAATATGCACTAAGTAAGAGGAGAAAGAATATTAAAGAATTATATATATCTGATTAACTTCATGTTTTTAATAATTAATTACAAAACTTGTTTTTATAATAAACTTAAGGCTATATTTAACATCCTTAAATTTCTCTTAACACATTAAATAAACGATGAAATTGAGTTTACTAAAATTAATTTTCTATTTCAAGTTTGTGGTATTTCCATCATTCATCTCCTCATCTTCATTTATGAAAAGTTAACTTTTTTCACTCCTCTCTTCATCTTAATTATCTTCATCTTTATCATATAATTTATGTTCATGACCTCCATTGATGTGGAGTAGGAGCTCCAAAGAAGCTTGAGTAAGAAACTATGGATGCACAGGAGGAGAGAAAAAAATCTTTCTGTTTTAGGCTTTTTAATGTTAGTCATCCCATTTAAATTAGTTCCAAGAGGTTAGTAATTGTATATTTTTTAAATGTCTAATTTTTTTAAAATTTATGTTTTGGGGTTTTAAAATGTATGTTTTAATTTTACATTTTGAATGTTTGATTCTTTTATAAATGTGATTTTTTTTATTTTTTAATGTATGTTTTGAGGTTAGTAATTTTAAATGCTTGATTTTTTTATTTTTATTTTTTGATGTTAGATATTAATCATGGGAAGAAATACAAAAGGAAAATGCCCAAAATACACTTCACACTCATACAAGACTCAGTGCAGATATTAAAGAGAACGAGATCTTTTTATGAGATCATTTCAGTGCATTTTTTCAACCCCACTCCTAATCAATAGTAATTGTATTTGTATAACTTTTATGACAATGTCTATTATAAACTTGTATTTTGTATTATATATGTAATATATTTTTTTTAAATTGATATATATATATATATATATATATATATATATATATATATATATATATATATATATATATATATATATATATATATATATATATATATATATATATATATATATATATATATATATATATATATATATATACTAAAAAAGGCAAAAAGGAAGCGATTTGTCATCAAAGTCGGCTACGGAAGTTGACGTATCCTGAAGATAGGCTTCCGCTTTGGTTTTAAAAACCCGGTTGGTTGCCACTTTTTCATGACTCAATCGCGAGGAAAAGGCTTCCGTTTTGGTTTTAGCGACCAGGGAAATGCCGTCCTCCTGAATATCGTCGCCCCCCGTCGCTAGGCCCACTTTTTAAGCAAATAGCAATGGGTTGACGATGAAAACTGTTGTCGCCTATTTGGCATTTTTTTGTAGTGTTTGTACTTACTTTCTAGTATGATCAGTTTATTTTACGTTACCTAGCTAATTGTTATAAAGAAGGGGTAATTAAAACAGTGACAAGTTGCAGCATCAATTATATTTCTACCCATCACCAATAATTCAAACACAAATATACTCAAAAACAAAAAACAAAACTAATTAAAATAACTATATCAGCAGCTTTACAGAAGGCAGATTCTTATTTTCTCAATTTAGTACCTCATGATTAGCATCCATAAAGAATTGTACTCATGATTAGCAAACTTGGCCTATTTACATAACCTTTTTCATTTGTTCAAATTAAAATGCTTTTGTATAGTTACCCATATATTCTCTATTTCAAAGAAAATTATCAAATTTTAATTTCTTTTAAATCAGTGACAATAAAATTACTATAATATTCAGTAATCATAACTTATACTTTTATATTAATTACGTTTTCTTCTATTAACGCATTTATGTTTCATTCATTTACATATTTCTCTAAATTCCACATAAAGTATGTTTTTTCGCTCCACTCCTTACACAACACCAAACAGGTGCATATAACGATTCCCATAAAACAAATATAATTCTCCTAAATCAGGTTGTATACAGTAACACTTAACAAGAGACTCTACCATATAGGGTGCAATTCAAGTCTTTAGATTAGTCGAAATCTAGTAGACTTAAATAAAAATTTTGGGTAATTAATATGTCTTATAGTTATTTAGTTGCTTTATTATGTTCTACCCATTTACATTCAATTTTATTTTTATGGCTCAATTACAATTTTGATATGGTTTGCTAATTGCATGTGCGTTGCAAGACAAGTTGTATACCATTTACTTTTCTCTTTGCAGAGCTTATTCATCTGAGGAATTATCTAAATACGCACATTTCTTTGTGCCATATATTCGAAGGGGTACGAGTACGACTAAGTCTACCTGCTAATACCTTCTTCCCCCGAATTTTAATTTGTGCGGAATACAGAGTTGATAATATATTATGACATACTCGTTGATTGATAGTAAAGCAAGCTTAAACGGATACAACATTGCACTCAATACACTATTGATTAATAATAACAACAATTTAGTAAAGTAAGCTTAGCTACAAGATAATTATGCTTTAATAGAATGATTAGTCATCCTTTTAAAAATATTTTAACAAAAGTCAGAGAATTTCATTTAAAAATGACGTTTCCTTAGGTCTCATAATAACCCAAGAAATATTTTTTGAAACAAAAATGAAAAAAAAAAAAAACTCGAATTATATTGTCAACCACATCAAACTTTTGCGTTCTATTCTATCGTACAAGTGACCCCCCATAGGCATATAGCCCATAGGGTATAAAGTCGGTAATATAAATATGTGGTCAGATGTAGCAAACCATTTTCCATCATTTTTCATTTTATCATTCAACATATTATAACCTCCCTTATTAATAAGTAAAAGAAATTAAGAGATTAATTAATCTAAGTTTTAATTATATTTAATTATTATCAAGAATATGGCAGAAGAATATTGTGGAGCAACAAATTGGTGGGATTCTACACCATCAAACAGAAGTAGGTTCGACGGTGGCGGTAGTGGCGGTGGTGGTGGTGGTGGTTCTTCTACAACTTCCTCCACCACAACGCTTACAAATAGTGGTGGTGGGCCTGGATTCGGGTGGTTGACTGATGGGTCAACTCCGGTGGATACTAAGATGGACTCTACATCACTTCAACTTGTGGGCCTAGGCTTGTCTTCTCAAGCCATGGCAGAGTGGAACCAGGAACCAACTGCTCTACTGTAAGTTCTTAGTTCTTTTGGCTCGTCTTATATGAGACTTACATCTCCAGGATAAATTCATATAATATTAATTTAATTGATCACGTTAAAATTATTAAATGTACGTAAATTATGAGCTCAATAAGAATGATAATGATCTAACCATAGTTCTTTTTTATATTTACCTATAGATTATCCATAACTGTTTAACTAAAACAAAATAATCATTTCCATCATTAGATAGAGATATTAATTAAATTCAAAATTTGTGCATTGAATAAAAGAAAATTAAAAAGAATCTTAGATAACAATACAAAAGCATTAATTCCAAACAATAATTGGAGTTTGCTATAAGAACTAATATACCGGCCAGTTTTTAAATTATTATGTCTTTAAGAATTGATTTTTTGTTAAATGATCATATGAGTAATTATGTTTTACTGAACCGATTGTCACAAATCCGTTATCGCTGATATTTCTTACTTTTACGACAGTCGAAATCCAGAGAAGGCGGATAATAGTTTTAGGTCTATGTTACAAGAAGGCATGGGCTTAAACACAAACTTTCAGCAAGATGCAACCGGAGGAGGATTAATGTTCGGAAGTAATAACAATAATAATAATAATAATAATAATAATAATAATAATAATAATAATAATAATAATAATAATAATAATAATTCATCACAAATTAGCCAAAGAAGAGAAAAATTATTTGAAGGAAACGAAGATTTAAGCCCGGAATTTAAACAAATGGGGCGGGGATTTTCGTTGGATAGTCAACAACCACAATTTTCTCCAAGTGGTAGTTCAATTGAAAGCACAATAACATGTCAAGGGTTAGCTCCTCCTTCGGGTTTTCAGCACGATTCGAGTTCAACAAGCTCGGTTTTTGGTAGTCCGTCAAGTATTCTTCAAGGGTTAATGGGTTGTCCCGATCAACAACATCAGCAACAACAACAACAAGTAAATAGTAATTTTCAACATAATTATTTTGGTAATGAGCAACACCATCATCAAGCACAATTGTCGCCTTCGTGGGCGAAAGTGCCGCAATTTCTTAGAGCGACGTCTCCAAAACAGCAGCAACAACAACAACAAGAGCAACATCATCTTCAATTTATCAATAACGCGGCTTATTGGAGTGGATCAGCCTCATTAATGGAAGTGAGGCCTAATTTGTTCTCATCGTTGCAGGGTGCTCAATTGCCTATCATGCCTACCTTTGAAGAAAAAACAAAGGTAAAGTTATCGCAATTTTATAGTAGTTGGCTTTTAACCGGAATCAACACCATCATACAATCTACATAATAAAAAAAATAATACTATTAATATATTTCTATTAACCGATAAACAAATTTATTTCTTACTTAACTGTAAAAAACGAGGAATTTCAGGCAAACACTATAACTAATAACTTTAATAAATACATATTTATTTAACTTTAATATTAATTTTGAAATTATAATTGACATTAGTCGTAAGTAACTTTTCTTTATTAATTTGTAACAAAATATAATTTTTTAGAAGTCATTTGCTATTCTTTAAATAATTTTTGTTTTGATTTTAGTTAAATATATTACCGATAAAACCAACGGCTTAGATTTTGCAATAGAATTATTGACGCGTAAAATTAATTGATTTTTCATTTTATAGTGAATTAGGGTTTTCACTAGAAGGACATTTTTTAAAGAGCATGAGGTATTTATTACTTTCAAGACAAAATTAGTTAATAAGACAAATTTTCCTGAACTATAATGCAAGATTCCCCTAAATTCTGTGATGTACTTTCTGTTCAGGAAAAATACTGCTTATGCTAAATTTTATGTATTTAAAATGTATTTTTTAATTTATTTTATTTTATTATTGTATATTTATATAGACTACAATGGAGTTAAGGGATACAAATTCAATGGTGAAAAAGAGTAATTCAGAGAATAATACTAAGCGAACCAGGAATGATGGTGCTTCATCAACTTTACCACCATTTAAGGTATTGAATTCTTATACTTCTATAGGTTATAGAACATATCCCGGGCTTACTTAACTTAAAGCTGATGGTTGTTGCCCTAATTTATAATTCGCATTATATACTCTCTTAAGGCGAAAGTCTTGTATATACTTGTGTTGGACAGTCTATTTTAAAATGCGCAGCAATCTTAAAAATATTTCTTTCTATTCGCTTTACTTGTCTCATTTGATTTTTCAACACTATTCATCAATTACTCTTATTATGTGATTTGTTCTTAATTTATAAGTTACAATATAGTCATATGAAATTTTGTTTAATTCGTCTATTCTAAATTTTTTTTATATCAACTTTTTATAATTTTTACTCGATCAAGCACAATTAGAAATATTTAAGATTGAAAACGTGCATCGACAAATGTGCCAAAATTAAATGGGACAACTAAAGAGAATAGAAGGGAGTATATAAAATACTCCTAGTTATTTTTTCATCTGACAAGTACGAAATATATTTGTTATTTTTAGATTAGTGCATACGCTATTGAGTTGCATAAGAGGTTTTGAGCATATGCACATGGCAACGAAAAATTAAGGGTCTTAATATTCAATTACGTTACGTAGTATATATTAATTTACAAAGATACAAAATTGTTAGAAAAATATTATTATTTTTAAAATTACACAGAGGTTTAAATAATTTGTAAATTTTTTTTACCTCGTTCTGTGTTGAACGAGAGATAAAAAAAGATTAATTAGAGAGTTGGGTAGTTGGCTAGCTAACTAGCCAAACTATGTTGTACGTTATTGATTGATTGTAAGAAAATCTTTTTAACTAGGTAAGGAAAGAGAAGATGGGGGACAGAATCACTGCTCTTCAACAATTAGTTTCGCCTTTTGGAAAGGTAAATTTAAAAGACAAAATTCAAAAATATACTTTAATATTGTGCTTTTCCTTAATTTTTCATATTATTTTCTTCTTTTTAGTTCAATATGATCATCATAAAATTTTGAATATTTTAGTTTACAGTTTTATGTCATTTCCTGAATGTCAAATGTCAATGGTGTGAATCCTACCTCATACACTTACGACCCAAATTAAATCCTTAACATAAAATTGGTGTAAATGTATAATGTTTGAACATCAAGAAAGTTACTGATAGTTTTATGATCATGTGCACCTTTTAAATTTAGAAAAAATTACTTAGAATAATTCAATCTATTCATGTTTTTTCTACAATAATCCACCTATTGATTAACCATAATAATCTCAATTTTGAGGAATAGTTTCCCAAAGTAAACCCGATAACCGGATGACTTGCTATAGCAAGTTTAATTTTTTATTAAAAAAGATAAATTATAATAAAATGTCAAAAAAATATGAAAACATGTTCAAAAAATTTTACGGTTTTTTTAATATTTAGAATTTTTTATGTAAATTTTCAATTTTTTTCTCTTATTTTAAATTAATTTTCAATTTACTTGTTTGGTGAATTACTTACTATAGCAAGTTATCAGGTTACCCAAGTTTACTCTAGGTAAATACCCCTAAAGTTGGAATTATTCATGATTAATCAGCAGGTGCGATTATTGTAGAAAAATCATGAAAAAGTTGGATTATTCTAGGTAATTTTTCTTTAAATTTAAGACTACTTTCTTTTGTTTTGTATCAAAACTTTCAATCACTCGCTTTAATTATTTTTCATTTCAATTTAATGTTCTCATATCTTCCATTAATTGTAGTATATTTTATTTATTATTCTCTTAAAAAATTTTCTATTTATATCATATTTTTCTTAACGTGATTTCTTTTAATCACCTTAATTTTGATATTTATTAATGTTAAAGATCTACCCATATTTCCTCTAACTTTACATTATAATACTTATAGTTGTTATATGTTGTTGATTAACTTTATTTTAACATTTTTAATATTTGTGGTTTTTATATTTTTTTCAGTTTATATTTCCAATTTTTCTTTATATTATTTATTATTAAAAAAAAATACTATTTTCACTATTTAACAAAATTCAATATTTTTTTAATTTTTATTAATATTTCTTATGAGAACATATATAGGAAAGAAGCGAGTAATTTTTAATGTTTTTTATTTTTTAATGCGTAGATTTTGGAGGTGTTTAGCAAATTAGATTATTGAGCAATTTTAGTTTAGTTTGATGTAAATAGAGGGTTAGGTGGTCAAAACAGCTAATGTTAGCGTTTGGTGAACTAGCTGGTTGAAACAACTTATTGATTTAAATAAGCTGATTTTTTGAACAAAATGCTAATAGCAGCGGGTTTAAAATCAGCTGGTCAAATCAGCCACTATAATCGGCTATCAGCTATGAGGCATTTGCCAAACACCCTTTTAATTTTGCCATAATCGAACATAGGTTATTATTGGATACCGAAGTGTAGGATAAAATTAATCCTAGAGATATATGATCCTGTGGTGCTGAAATTCTCACCGTTTCTTTCAAGCTTTAATTCATGACTTTTGGCAAAAGAGCTAAGCATGGCACTGATTGATGATTCATCATATGTCATTCTTTTGTTTCAGATCATTTTTTTGGTTGAAAAAGCTTACTTTTAATAAGTCTTTTTTAATTAATATTTTTATTTCATTCCTTAGTGCACACTAATTAATATTGGTCCATAAATGAATCATGGTGTATTTCTTTTTTTCTTTTTCTGCCTTTTACAGACTGATACTGCATCAGTCCTCTCTGAAGCCATTGAGTATATCAAGTTTCTCCATGAACAAGTTAGTGTAAGTTTATCATTATTTTATGTATTTATAATTCAAAAATTATTTTTTTTTGAGACATTTAACTATCATGACATGTTGTGTTGGAAATTTCATGTCAATGAATCAATTTAACCAAAAACTTAAATTAATGTTTGAGGTCTTAAAATATGTTATACTTCCTCCGTTCCATTATACTTGCTACATTTCACTTTTTACGTATTTCAATGGTTATTTTTTTTATTTATATGTTGAATTATACAAATCTAAAAATTGTAAAAAGTTAATATTATGAAAGTATGCGATTAGACGATTCAAACAAGATCTCACTTGACTATATTTTTACTTACACATTAGTCGCAATATGTAAAATAAGCTTGAACGATGAATAATGCATATAATTAAAATGTAGCAAGTATTTCAGAACAGAGGAAGTATATACTCTAACATGGTCCTCTACTTGATACCCTATGGCCTAACAATGTGGATGAAGGATAGACCCTACTCATACCTGACGCTAAATATTCCACTATAAATGAGGGATAATTGAGACTCGAACCCATAACCTCTTACCACGTTAGCTTCGGATACCATGTCAAAAACCAACGTAACCAAAATCCTATGCTAATGGTTGAGGCTTCACAATATGTTATATATTTTAATATTTAACCATTAGTTGCAAATATAAAGAAATTGAGGAAGTATTTGTCAAGAAACCAACTCAACCAAAAGCTTAAGCTTATGGTTGAGACCCCATGATATGTTATATACTCTAACACTATTAGGAGTAAAAATATTTCAAAAAGTATAATGTGTTCTGAATATGAAAAACATATTTCTCCTTCAATGGGATAATACAGGTTTTAAGCAGCCCATACTTGAAAAGTGGAGGCTCCTACCAACAACATCAACAGGTATATAATCTTTTCATTTATCAAATTTAAAGGGAGTTTAATTTAACAAAAAATTTAATTTTTAAAATTGGGGTAAAAAGTGTTTTAATAGTTCCCTTCAAAATTTTAATTATAAGAAATTCGATTTCTTCTTGATCTCATTCCTAACATTTTTACTTGGTCTTTTAAAAATGTAATAGTTTTCCATCCAACAAAATAAAAGTAAATTAATTTCTGAATACCTATTCGGCTAATTTTATAGCGATTGATTTTTAGAATCAATTATCATAATGAAACAAATCTCAAACATTGATTTTTCTTTCATGAAATGAGAGGCATTAATTTATTTTAATTATTATGTAATGATTAAAATGCATTTAAATTATTTTAAAATAAGAAATGACTGTTTAAATGATTATCTTTTGACACAAATCAAAATTATTTGTTAGTAAATGTCAAAAAACCAGACTTTATATTAAAGGTACATGAAAACCAATCACAATAAAATACAACAACCCTACATTTTCTATTAAAATAATTTTTATGAATTTTTTTTTAAAAAATTAACATTAATAAATATTTACTTGTCCGCTGTGAATTCACATTTAAATTATTTTCTAATAATTTAACATTTAGTCTAAGTTTGCTGTCAACAATTTTAACATTTATCTAAGTTTATTAGTAGTATACTAGCATACCTAAGTATTATTTAGTTTTATTAATATGGTATGTTGTGGGCAAATTTATGGCAAAAGTTAGATTATTAGAAAATAATTTAAAGGTGAAATCATACATAAACAAACACCCTTTTAGTTCTTTCTCATTGGTTATATAGGGGGCTTTAATTATAATTTTAGGTGGTATATAATTTTAACCTTATTCATGTAGAGTAACGAAAAGGCAAAGATGGATCCGGACAGTCCAAAGCAAGATCTAAGGAGTAGAGGATTATGCTTGGTACCGGTTTCTAGCACCTTTCCTGTAACACATGAAACTACTGTTGATTTTTGGACACCTACATTTGGAGGAACTTTTCGATGATAAATCGAACGAAAAGAAAAAAAATCATTGCTAGAACATATTCTTGATACGATAATGAAAAAAGAGAAAAAGGGAAGTATATATCTCATTGATGGAATCTCCCTATTCAAGTTGAAATATAGAGATCATTGGTCGATTGATGAGATTGATCAATGAAAAAAAGAGATGAGGGATTTGATGACGTTATTAGAATTCATCCATTTGTTATTTTGTCTCAATTCTGTCGTTTTAAATTTGCTACATTACAAAAATTAAAGTGAAATTTTTCTAGGGTAAATGTAGCAAATTTAAAATGACCGAGGGAAAAACTGTGTAACATGTACTAGCAAGGACGGAAACAATAGGAGGAAAACAAATTGTGAATATGGAGAAAAGAGAAGGAAAGGAATATGGCTTTTGATCAAATGGACATACAAAAAGAAGGATATGTGGACCAATTTGAATAGCCAAAAAAAGATGAAAAAAATATAAAGCATGGCTTTTTTCGGGGGGACCTTGAAGCAAGTTAAGTAAAAAGGCCAATGAGAAAATATTCATCTTTAATTTGTAATAATTACATGATTATAATTAGTTTACATTGTTTTAGTTAGTATTAAGGTTGGTTAGAGTTCCACAAACAAGGCAAAGTTTGGTAGAGAAATGGAAATTTAGGTTGAAATTTTATTTGCTTTGGATGAAGATATTAGCACTCCATAGATACAAGTTGAGGATTGTTCCTTTAAAAGAGTATTACAAACTATTACTAGTCTTAGAGTGCTAAAATCCTCATGCAATATGTCTATTGTACAACAACTTAATATTGATTTCTTTTTTTATTGACCAAATATAGTATAATCTTTAAAATTAATTTTATGTTATTTAGTTTGTATTTTATCCATCAAAATTTTTTTATAATTTATGTCTTATAATTCGTTGTGTTATCATTAAAGTTTTTCTAGCTTTTTGTGTAATAAATTAAGAAAAACAAAAGTATAGAACATAATAACGTATTATTTGTTTTCAATAGTTTAATTATGGTGAAAATAATTAAACAAGCTAATCATCTTAACTTGTTTTTTGGTTCTACATAATGAAAAACCCTTGATTACCCATGAATTAGCACATGCGTAGAGTGACAAAATTGGCATTATAGATGATGATCATACTAGAGGAAAAAAAGAGCAAAGAGAGATATAAGGTGATCAACAGTGTCGTCTTGAAAATTTTTTATTTTACGTCTTATTTATAGAAATATATTTATTTTATTAATAAACTTAACATGTTTAATTTTATAATTAACTTTTCTATATAAGGAAAAAGAGTGAATTCTGTACGATTGATCACCTTGCACATCCTCAAAGACCATCGCTTGATCAATGGAATAATTGAATTCCTTAATAGGGGGAGAGAGGGAGATGGAGTGTGTGAAGGTGGGGGTGTCATTGGATTGGAAATCTACCTTTTAGATTTTAATTGATAGGGAATATGTTAGTGGAAATGTAAGTGGGGTCCACATCTCCTACTTTTAGGGATTTTTTTTATTTTTACTAATTAAAATATTTATTTTATTTTATTTATTAAGAAAAGGAAGAGAAAGTAAGAGAAGGTGCTCAATGATCCCATCATCCATACTTTTGTGCTTTTAATCGAATGGTCACATTTGAGGAGCGTCCACTTGAAGGTTTCAAAGGAAGAGCTAAGTGTGGAAAACAAGATTTTTTTTCTATAAAAAATAAAACCTAAGATGTTATTGTTTGACTTTTCATCTTTGAGTGTCATTTTATAATCAATAAAAGTAATTTCAATATCAATAAGATTTGTCTAAGTAAATCTACAAGTTTAAAGTCTAAGTCATACAAATCTTGACTTAGAAAATGGTCACCACAAGACTTATACAACATAGTATATGAATTAAAGAAAGTTTTTAGAAAAGTGGAATAAATAAAAAACATCCTATTTTAGAATAGGAATAGAAAAAGTATTTCAACATGTTTAGAGTTGAATAATATTGTTAGAATTCTTAATTTGAAAAACTTAAACTTTTGTTCTTATAACACTATAAGTATTTCTTAAAGTGTTATTATTCATCGATTCAGTTTGATCTTTAATATGTGAAATTTTTCCACTCGATTTGATGATTTCTCTAGCAAATTCGAATGCACGTAACTATTGAAATGAAACTACGTGTGTCAACCAAACAATCAAACCCAATTTAACGAAAGATATGAAACTAGTAGTCCATCCATCAAGGCGAGGGCCGTTTTAAAAATTTTGGTGGTTAGGAACGAAGACATAAATTGGGGCCCTAATTCACATATAATATTTTAAAATAAAATAAAAATCAGATAGGCAAAAAAATAAGTATTTTAATACGCATAATAATCTTTAAAAACATCAAATTTCATATCGATAAAACGTTGAAATTAAAGCCTAAGCGTTCATATGAAAATATTTCTATGAGCCTTTTTAGATGCAAAGTCACTGAGAATAGTTTCTACATTAATATGTTCTAACATATTTTTCTCAATACATAAAGTAGCTAGACCATTTAAACTTAGCAATCTAGCATTTCGCCCAAAGCTTAATAGAAAGAAAAATTTTTGATGAAAAAAGTAGAATATACAAAGAGAATTATATATGATTAGATGATTTTCCGTTGATAATTAAAGTATAAATAGAGCTTGTTATTCTTTTCTTAGTAATGTGAATATAATTCAAAAATTAAAATCTCTTTAAGTGCTATTTTTCATTTCTTGCCTTCTCCATGCTGACTTATGATCATTACTTCACCAATACTCAAACCAATAGGGGAAAATTTAGCCAACCAATAAAGATCGACTCAAGGCATACGATTCTAATAAATGTGATGACCAAAAATCAAAGGCAAATTCACTATACAAATATTTGGGGACCGAATAGTGATAATTTTAACTACTACTCCCTCCGTTCCTAAATGATTTTCCTATTTGGGAAAATCACACATATTAAGAAAAACAGAATCTTGGAGGTGGGTGGGTATTATTTTAATTAGAAATTAGTGGGAAGTAATGATGTTATTGGAATTATGAAAGAGAAAAAAATTGATGATATAATAAAATAATGGGAAAAAAAATCAGATTTTATTATGAGAGAGAAATACATGGAGGGAAATCTAACAACCTTTCCAAATTAGGAAAGTTTCCAATTTGGGTTCTAAAAAAAGGGAGGGAAATGTTTACATTTTTCTTCAACAAATTCATCCAAAAAAAAAAATACATGGCTTTGCATTGGCCAAATTTAGAGTACATGGATTACTACTTTCAATTACAAGAGGTTTAATCATTCAAAAATGACCTTACAAATTCTGTTTTACCCTATTAAAGCTGATGATCAGCCCTCAAATGGAAACAGCAGCCTCAAACATTTGCCTTCACGCCAAACAGAATTTTCCAAACAAAAGAAATCAGCAGCATCAAATTGAAACAGTAGCTATTTTCAGCACAGTAGCCTCAAACCAAACAGTATTTTCGAACCAAAAAAGATCAGCAACATCAAAGTGATACAGCAACTTTTAACAATCAGCACAGTAGCCTCAAACCAAACAGAAACTTTCACATTGCCACTTTGCATCATTAGCCATAACACAATGGCTTCAGACAATGAGGAAGAACAACAGGGGGCTTGGTATTTTGGATCAAACCATTACGATCCACAGTCCACCTCAGAGTCGGAGGAGGAATTACAAGAAAACGATCCAGAAGTACAAGAACAGTTGCCTCAACGTAAGCCAAGGCTTACAAACGAGTTGAGACATCTCATATTACAAGAAATGTTGTCACTTAAAGTTAGTGACACACTCCCTCATGGAACATTTGCCAAAATGGCAAACAAGTATGGTTACACACCAAGAACTATACGCAACTTATGGAAGCGAGCAATCGAAAGTAAAGAAGAAAACAAGCCATATGTGGTCGATGCAAAGTTTAGAAATTGTGGAAGAAAACGAGTTGAAGTTCAACCCAGTGTACTAGAATCAAAGCCAATGGGTGAACGTACGTGCATAAGAGACGTTGCAACATGTCTTGACTTGGCACCAACTACGGTTTGGCGACTAATTCAAAGGGGGGATATAAAGGCACATTCAAATCCACTCCACCCTTCGTTGACCGACGCAAACAAGGCAAGAAGGGTTGAGTGGATTTTAAGTTTAATTCAAGAAGACACCATTCATCGTCATCCAATGTATAAAGCCATGTATGACTTTATACACATTGACGAAAAGTGGTTTTACTTAACCAAAAAAACACAACGAGTTTACTTATCAAACAAGGAGAAAATACCATATAGAGCGGGAAAATCATCCAAATTCATACCAAAAGCAATGTTTTTAGGGGCGGTTGCGAGGCCAAAATGGAATCAACATGGCCAATGCATTTTCGATGGGAAAATAGGTATTTTCCCTTTCATAAATAGAGTTGCGGCACAAAGAAACTCAATCAATCGTCCAAGGGGGTCTATAGAAATTAAACCAACCGAGTCGGTGACTCAAGAGGTTTATAGGACCATGTTAATCGAACAATTAATTCCTTCAATACTAAGGAAGTGGCCAAGTGATGGTGCTACAACAATTTTCATTCAACAAGACAATGCGAGGGTACACATCACTAATGATGATCCGAGTTGGCAACAAAACAATAGGCGGGGGGGTTTAACTTTCATTTTAACGCAACAACCACCGAATAGTCCCGATTGTAACATTCTAGATTTAGGGTTTTTTAGGAGCATTCAATCACTAATGCACAAGAAAATGCCAAAGAACATGGATGAACTAATTAAAGCCGTGGAAGATGCATTCGCGGAGTTACACCCAAAAACATTAACAAACGTTTGGATTTCATTACAACATCATTTGAATGAAATCCTCAAGGTTAAGGGGTCAAACGATTATATTCAACCTCATTGTGGGAAGAAGGTGCAAGAAGACAATGGAAGACTAAGACTACAAGTGCGAGTACCAAGCCAATTAGTTAGAGAGTGTGTTCGATATCTAAACCCAAACACATCTCAAATCAATCAACAAACAGAGAATGAAGAAGCTGCTCAGAACAACCAACAACTTTTGGAAGCATACGATGAAGCAATGGAAGAAACACAAAGTTAATGTGAAAAACAGCCCCTCAGTTTATGCTTTATCATCATTAAAATTCATATGTAAGACATTTAGGAGCAACAAATTGTGAAACAAACATCAAAAAAAAAAGCCTAGTTGATGTTCATGTAATTACTTCATTATGTAATGAAAATTTCAGTTATTTTGCCCCCTGATTCATCATTGAGGTATAAAACCTCTCAGTTTATCATAAATCAACAACTAATGAAGATAATCACAAAACAATGACTAAACTTAAATTTAAAGAGTTCATTAAATACAATTGCTGCTCTACTAAATTTTACATACAATATTTTTCAGAATTGTTAAAGCAATTAAACAGTTGCATACATCACAGGGGTTTTATCATAAATTTTCGAAAATAAGGGGTCAACAAAAATTAGGGTTCATCAGAATTGTTAAAGCAATTAGGGTTTTTTAGAACAGCCAACAACATCATCATTCAAACATTAAAACCCAGCAAACACTATCCATACCAGCAAACGAAATCCATCAAACACAATCCAAACATCATCATCCAAACATTAAAACCAGCAAACGAAATCCAACAAACACAATCCAATCCAGTCAGTTTAAAAAAAAATAAGAGTAAAACCTTACAATAATCAATTACGTTTTTTAGGGTTTTTTACACCCCTTGATGGAATAATGTCCTCAGGCGTATCAGGCACCACCAAATTTTGATTGTCTTCTTCCGATTTAATAGGAGTTTTTGGTTTTTCTTCAGGAGATTCCTTAAAATAATCAAGATCTGATGATGGTAGTTCATCTTCAAGATTAGGAGAAGGAAGAATATCACGAAATCTTGAAATAGCATCATCCTCCATTGCCTTTTGGTATGAAATAAGATCTTTTTTGGTCCAACGTAAGACTTCACCCGAATAAGAGTGGGATCTACCATTATATGAACAAGAACAACACTCACCATTTAGGCATAAACCTTCATAAAGATAGGAAGGTATGCTTGAATCACTGTGTGATTCCTCTTTTTCCATGTCAAGTAAATGAAGGAAGAACAGCAAAAAAGGAAGAACAGTAACAGAATCGAAGAAACAGAGGGCGAAAACTTCAAACTCAACCAAATCGAACAAAACGCACCTCAAAATGTAAAGGATAACCAGATCTACACTTTAACTCCATTAAAATGGAGAAATATAGGAGAATAAACAGGGGGGAACCAAATTAAAAGCCATGGAAGGTTTTTAAGGTAGAGAGAGAAAGAGACGTTAGTTTTCTTGGGGAAGGGAGAGTGAATTGCAGGGTAATAATGACTCCAAGCCACAAAACGAGGTGAATAAGGGAATCAAGGGTTTTTAACCGGTTTTGGTAAGATAAAAGAGGGAATATAAGGGGTAGTAGAGTAAAAAAAACTTTCCATTTTAGGAAAGTATTCCAAACTGGAAGAACAAATGGAACTACCCGTTTTAGTAATGTGGAAAAACAAAAAGGAACGGAGGGAGTATTGTTTTATGATAAACTAGGATAGTTTCCGTGAAATGCACGGATTTATAAATATATTAATATTTGAATGAAATTTTAGATTGAAAATTATGCTTTACATTTTTCTTAAAATTCGAAATTGTTATTATGGTACTTCAATAATGTAAATGACCAATTTTAATGATCAATTAGTTGAATTTTATATTATTTTAGTTTTAAATAACAATTAATGGAAGAAGGGGTTATTATGTTCTTCAAGTAATTTCCTAAATTGTTGTATAATTTTATACACAGTGTAATTTTGCAGTATAATTTTTTAAATAATGTAATTCCAATTACACTGGAATAATTGTAATTTATTTTGTAGTATAATTTTCTAAGCGGTGCGATTCCAAAATTTTATTAGACAATATATAACTTCTACACAGTATATCGTTATTTCCCATTATAAGTTTTAAAATACTGCATTTATATACATTTGTGTAATTGGAATAATTGTTATTTATTGCATCTATTAATGTATGAGTTTTTTCTGGTAAGTGTAAAAAAGACAAATCAGTCAAAATTCATTAATACTATATCCAATAAAAAAAAGACAAATGACATGCTCATATTCAAACTTTCTTTTTGCTATTATACAGTAAAATTAATAGAATGTATGATGCTACATGAACCAATATCAATAAGATTTTAATTAAATGACTCGACTCATAACCTATACAGACTGGAGCTTAAATTCTCTGCTAAAAGTCTAACCATTTATGATCTATCTTTATTTTTGATAGTTTTTACATCTATTAAGTTTGCATTTTAGGTATTATTTTCTAACTGTGTGATAATTACGAGATGTTCAAATATACATACTATATACTACTCCCTCCAATTCACATCTATTGTCCCATTTGGTTGGGCACAAATATTAAGAGTGGGACGAGGTCCACCAAAAAGGTGTTAGTTTGGGTATTTTAATTGATTAAATTAATTGTAAAGGTGGTAGTTGAGGTATTGTAAGTAGTAAAAGTGTCGGTATTTTGGTCATTATTTGTATGAACATGAGATATTGTTGATGCACTTTAACCTTCTTCCTAAGAATTAAAATAATTGCTACAAGTTCTTATTTTAGACGATTTCATCCCAATATTATCTTCTAAATAATCTAACTAAATTAATTAAAACGTCTATTTTCTTACATTAAATACTAATTTTTTACTAGTTTAATATTTACCATAATATTTTACAATAAGATTGACAATGTAAATATTAAAATATTCATATTTTTAAATTTAAACTCCTTTTATAGATATATTTTTTTATAAGATAGTCTCATACAAGAGTTGTTTAATTATAGCTCCCACTATATAGTGTTTTAAAACTGAGCAGTATCCATGAGCCACTATTACATGATAGTTGGTAAATTTGGGCCTATTTGATTGACATGGAATCCATGCTTCCATCAAATTAGGCCTATTAATCTTAATAAAAAAGAAAAAGGGTTTTAATCTCCTAATTTTCTTGGAAGGGTTGATTTGAACTTTGAAGTCATAAATGTGTTATAAGACAGTTTTAATGTGAGAAGTATTTTATATATAAGTTAAATAATCACGTGAACTTCGTAAATAATTAAAAAATAAAGAAAACCAACAGGATAATTAAAAAGAGAAGTTAATTGTAATAGCTATGCTATACAGTTGTATATATCAAAACCCAAGAGAAAATATAACAACTTCGTTCTAAACAAGAAATAGAGAGAAATTAGGAGGAGGAACCAATGTTGTTCGTTGTTAGTAAAAGCGCATAGGCTAAAATATTTTTTTCTTTTTGTAAAATTACATTTTTTATCAAATGAATTATAATGAGTACTTATTCGTTGTTACCAACATCGAACAAAGCTTAACTTGGCTGTTTGGCCAAATTTTTTATTGTTCTTTGTTTCTAACACTGAACACATCCAAACGGCGAATTCGAATGCTGAGACGCATTTTTAGGAAATATCTTAGTCTCACACTAATTTTGAGATTTTTTTTTATTAAAAAAGCTTTTTTTCTGAAATTTTGTATAACTTGCTCGTAACTCGTATGCAAGTACGTACATGTGAAGATTATGGGTCAATGAAAACCATAAGCATGGACTTGGACGACAATCTAACGCAGAGGAAACTTTTATCATCTTTTTTAAAATTAATTGTTTTCTCTGTTTTGTAATGAAGTTTTCATAAGAAGTATTTATGAAAATTAAGAAAAATAGTATCTTTTAGATAATAGAAATATTATTTTATTAAATAATAAGTTTTATGGAAAAAAGTAAGGATCATAAATATTTAAAAATAATATAAGAAAGTTAGTGGAAAAAATATAGGGACAACAACAAATAAAAAAAAATATTTTTATAAAGTTAGTGGGAAACATATGGGAACGATAAAGAGTATAAAAATGTTAAAATAAAGTTAGTGGGAGATTTGAGAGGACCATAAGCATTATTGAAATATTGAAATAAGGATAAATAAGGATATTTTTGTTCAAAATTTGTGATATAAATACAAAAGATTTCTTATGGAAGCAACAAATAAAACACCCAAAAATGACAAATGAAAACTTTTTTACCAAAGATTGAAGGTTACCTGTAAAGTATAATCCATCAAGATGTAAGCTCTACGAATCAAGATGTAAACCAATCTCCAAGATAGTTGTATACGAGGTTTCATTACTTCATGATTACACATGATTTCACACAATTCTCTTAGATTGCGTTTGAAAACAAGAATTTCATTTTAAATTGTAAATTTTAATTATGAATTTATTAAAGAAGAATTTGAGAATGAATAGCTAAGGACTTCACTAAACTTAAATAGCAATTAATCAATAATAAAATCATGCAATTACTCAGAATTGTTAGACCAAGTTGAGTTTCTCAACAAGTTCTTGTGCTAGATTACAAGTTACAACTTTAAGGCTGAATCAAACTCTCTCTTAGACATGACTTAAGTCTATATAACAAGCTCAATCAATCCCAACACTACCCTTACAACTTTGTAAGTAAGAAACTAATGAGCTTACACTTGTTGTACTAGAAACACAAGGAAGTATGGCATATTATTATCGTACGGGTAGAAAGTGCGAGAGTTCACTTTAGGACTTTTCCTCTCTTCTTGTCTCTTACATTTAGATCTTAAGATTTTTATTTCTTTTCTTTTAAAGGAGTTTGCTCTGTAATGAGGTAATAAGTTTGAACACCAATAAGTTTTATATATTTAAAGTTTATGAGGTATTTATTGTTGTTATTATATATTTAAGAGTAAGTAACAACCATCTTAACGATTAGTTTTGTAAACCTTTCTTATTATGTGAGGACGGGTTGTTACATATAATCTTAGCACAATTCCTAGATACAAATCCTCGATATACTAGCCTTTGTTCACTAGGACCTCAGATGAAAACCTTCTTTAACCAAAAATCATATGGGTTCTATGTCTATCTAACTAATCCATAGCGAATGTGTCAAAGAACCAACTCAACCAAAAGTTTAAGCCGATGGTTGAGGCCCCATGATATGTTATATACTCTAACACGCCCCCTCACACGAGTGCCCTTTGGGCTAGAAGTGTGGAAGCAGCACATGCCCTCATACATGGCGCTAAATTTTCCACTTTAAATGAAGGGTGGTTGAGATTCGAACCTGTGACCTCTTGTCACCCTGGCTTCTAATACCATGTCAAGGAACCAACTCAACCAAAAGCTTAAGCTTATGGTTAAGGCCCCAGGATATGTTATATTCTCTAACACGCCCCCTCACACGAGAAGTGTCACTTTAAATGATTCGAACCCGTGACCTCTTGTCACGTTGACTCTGATACCATGTCAAAGAACCAACTCAACCAAAAGCTTAAGCTGATGGTTGAGGCCCCATGATATATTATATACTCTAACAGAATGTCACATCAAAGTTATCTAAGGTTTACTCTATCATATCAACAAGTAAGGATACACCCAAAAAGTCAAGAGATACATCACGATAGGCTTTGACACAAGTAACTTTATTACCCTGAGGGTTGTGCAAATTCACTACTATTAACACACAAGACTAAACAATCCAACCTTACTAGCCCAAGACATCGTTAGACTGAATAAAAAGCTCCTAAATAAAAAAGTACTAATACTAGCACTAAATTAACCAAAAACGTACCCCAAAACCATCCGAGGAGCGTCCTCAGCCTCTTCACGTTATAGTGGCATCAATCGCCTAGTCATATGATCACTACTAGCTAAAAGCGAATGTAGCTGGCCTCGATGAACGCATCTAAGTACCCTGACACGATTGTCCTTTACCAGCATGACTAGTTGCAAATCTCTGGGTACGATCTTGGGTCTTACCCTCAGACTCAAACTCTTTAAGATATGACCAACAATCAACCTTTTTTTGGTCGTTAGCTTTCCAAAGTGAAAACACTCAATTTGTGGTCCTCCTTAAATGAGCTTTGATATGGTCTTAGAGGTCGTGATCTCTGGTTGGTTGATGGTTGTCATCAATCTATATATTGATTGTTCCTTGAACCCTGACCAAAATCACTGCAGTCACCTCTGTGCCTGAGTTGTGCATAAGTTTATCCTTCTTCAAATATTAATCTTTTAGCTGAACATGCATTACATGAATTATTATACGCATCTCGTACAGTCGTGTGACTTTGATCAACCATCTAATTTCAGAACTCTTAATTTAATATGCAAAAGAAGTGTTGCAACCCGGGTTCCTCACTTGTAGTCATGTCCTCTATTTGTGTCGCAAGCTTGATGAATCGTGAATAAAATTGGTGCAAAGTTTTGTTGTACCGTCTTAAATAGGAAAATTCATCACATATCTCTCTTTGAAGGCATACGGAAAAGAACTTTTCCGTATAAAAGCTATGACTTGGCTCCAATCTATTGTCGTATGTGTAGTGTTGCTCTGTGAAGTACTAGGAGAAGCTATAGCTGTACTAGCCTTAATTGCATCTTGATGTGTCATACACCACTTATAAGCATATCATGTCAAGTAATGAGCAACAAGGTTCACTTTCATCCGTTTTGGAGTTCCAAATAAATCAAAGACCTTCTCCATTTCTCGTATCCAATCATAAAGTTTAAAAGTTTTTTCCTTTCGTCGTATCTTTTCAGAGCTAGTCTTTGAATCCCCTAAGTCTATATTGTCACCACATTAGTACTTGGAATAACAATCAGAGGGTCAAGATGTGTAGGAGTAAATATAGGAATAGTTGTGGGAGTTTCAGCATTCAGCTAAAACTATTGTTGAAGTTGGTTATGTTGTTTTTTGTTGGGCTTGTAGAAAGGAAATAGCGGCTAATCTTTGTATTCGAACGGAAGCGCTTGTGGTAAGGAAGCAACAAGGCATTGCACTTGCTTGTGGAGGCGGTTGTACAAAAGACACAAAGTGTTGAAAGTGAGATGATTGCTCGGTCTTAACCACTCATTTGGACTGTGTTGTCTAGTACGGGTCACGCGTCTCCAAGCCATCATCATCATCATCACCCTACCCAGTATATTCCGCTCATAGAAGACTATGGGCAGGGTCTGGGGAGGGAAGGACGACGGCAACTCATACCCGTAAAGGAGAACACGAACCAGTAGAAAAGTCCCCCGTCTCCAAGCCATGATCTACACAAAATAATCAATGGCTCAAAATCTATGTTGGTTGATGTACCCACTAACATTTAAATGATATGTAACGTTTATTTTAGACTTTTATCTGAAATTTGTTTTATCTAACGTTTTTTTAGTAGTAATATAGATAGAGATATATAGACAACTGACTGCTTTTTCTATTTTTTTATTCGCTGTCACTATTGAATGGAATCAAATTCCTTTGTAATTTGATACACTTTTAATGTTGATTCAACTCTCTATTGTATAAGTATTTTTTTTGGTTATGCAGACACCTTTCTTTTAAAATAGTAAATCCATTCACAAATCCATTACCTTACATCTATATATATGTTTCGTCTGTTTATTTTTTGTCTTTCTCCAAATAATAATTATTAACATAAACCAATCCTATCGAGAAATTACATTTGTTGTTCATATTTGAATTGTCCTACAAAAATGTTTTTAACCTTGAAGAGTCATTCTTATCACACTGTCTTTGTTTTGCTTCTAAGAATAGAACTTGTCTTAGAATTTAGGAAAATTATCAATGTTACTCCTGTGTTTTTGGACTTTATCATTAGTACCATTGTGTTTTTTTGATTATCAATGGTACCCCTTAGCATTTCATGCTAATTACAATCGTGACAATATTCAAATTTTTGTCGTTATCTTGCCGTTAAACCCTTTTAAACACAAACCATGGTCAGTTTGTTTGAACCTTATTTGAACCTTGAATAATGTCAAGATAACGACAAGATAACGGCCAAAAGTTGAATAATGTCAGAATTGTAATTAGCATGAAATTCTAGGCGTACTAATGATAATCGAAAACACACTGGGGTAATAAAGATAAAGTGCAAAAACACAGGGTTACCATTGATAATTTCCCTATAATTTACTCTTCTTGCCCCTTGAATTTGCTATCCTTTTTATTTTTGTATGTCACACTTGCTACATTTTCTTTTATGGAAATGATTCCATACTAGTTTTTTAAAGAAAAATTGCATCCACATTTCTTCTCAATTCCCATGAAATTTACGCAATTAAAATTTTTGGAAACAATTCTACAAATCAATGTTTTTGTTATATATTTTAGTAGCAAACTCAAAGTAACAGCAGAATAAGTACTGACATAGCTTTTTTGCTCCTTGTAACACAACTCTCATTAACGTACTGATTAATTAGATACAACAAGCTATTGCATAACATGTAGCCCAATAAGCTTTATCTTTCAACAGTACAAAACATAATACAAGCATTTATTTATTCATAAATAAATTAAAAAGAAACAACACCAACTTAAAAGGCAGGGGAATAAAGAAGTGATCTAAAACAAATAATGTATGTTCCTAACGTGTATGAACCATTGTATATGTTATTCTACGCATCACTTGGACTTAAGCACTGCCCTTGAGCTTCTTAGTGATGGTAGCAATGTATTTGCCCTGGTGGAATGCCTGCTGCAATTCAAGCTCTGTAGGCTGCCTAGAACCATCTCCGGCGTAGGTTCCAGCACCATACGGGCTTCCTCCCTTCACATTCTCCATCTCAAACATACCGGCTCCAAATGTGTAGCCAATCGGGACAAAGATCATGCCATGGTGAGTCAACTGAGTGACAGCAGTCAAACTGCAACAAGTATAGAAAACGAAAGGTTTATGTAAATATATTTTCAGTATGTGCATTCTTCGGTAATGATAATAGGTGTCAGAAATGAGTATCAGTAAACATACGCAGTAGTTTCTTGTCCACCACCTTGAGATCCAGTGCTAAAGAATATCCCAGCAGGCTTTCCAGCAAGCTGCTGAGTCCTCCAAAGACCGCCAGTGGAATCGAGGAAAGCCTTAAACTGGGCAGCCATCATTCCGAATCTTGTGGGGAAGCCAAATATGAAGCCATCAGCTTCAGCTAGCTCATTTGGGGTGATGATTGGAGCATCGCTCTTTGGCGATGCACTCATCTTACCAAGAACCTCTTCCGAAAGTGTCTCAGGGACCTGTTCATTCCTCTCATACAGTTAATTTTAACTAAATATTCCTGCAAGTGGGGCATGAAATTATCTACTATATAGTAGTATTTCAAACAGAGATAAGGCTGTTTGACAGAGTGTGAGGTATAGACCAAAAAAATGTCATTGTAAACCTATTTTTCAAACTTAAATGTCATTGTGAGGTATACATTCTGTTGATATATGTTACTTCCTACAAGGTTTGATAATCAATTATATTACAAAGATAGTAATGTTAAGGTTAAGAGCATAATCAAACAAACTCGTAAAATACTAAGAAAACGTTGCAACAGTGGAAAAGGTAAGGGGCCTCAAATAGAAAATTCAATGCTAAAAGTTTCACATATGAAGTTTACAGGATAGTGTATCTAGCCTTCATTGGTAGAGTAAGGAGCAACTTCGACCTAACTATGCGGATAATGAGGGGGGTAAGCCAGGCCCAAGTACAGATTGAATCACTTAAACAAACCAATCAAATAAGTCACACAAGTACAGCTGAAATCACCTGCCAGAGAATAGCATCTACACCTTCTACAGATGCGGCTCCTTTCTGGATCTCCTCTGCGAGCTTCTGCACGTGTCCGTACATGGAGTAATAGCTGAAAATCCATATAATCTTTGTGTTAACAACCACTTCAAACTCTCAAAAGAACTTGAAAAATACTATTAATTTGAACCTCCTAGTGTTATATCTCAGCTTCTGCTGTCATTAGGTACTTTTGCATCAAGAAAAAATACATTTTAGCCTCATTATACTCATGCAAAGCTATTCTCTAAGTAACTTTGTGCGAAAGAAGGTATAGACCGACAATTCCTAATGGCTTAACTAGATCAACGGCTAGAAGTGTAGATTACATCAAATAAGTATATTTCTCAGAATTCATCAACATTTTTATGTTATCAAAAGAATTATATATATATATATATATATATATACTACTCAGTATTGGAAAATACACCCAAAAAACCTAAATGGGAAATAGTACATTTTCCTTAACATTGATCATCTTTCGTTTTTTTTAAGGGAAAAAAAGAAGAAAGAACTTTACTGTAAATTCGGATGACAAAAGATGATTCAATTCTGGAAATACTTCTAAAAAATAAGATCAATTCAAGTGAAAAAATGTACTAAATGAAGACCAAAAGTGCAACCAGAAATCAATCATGATCTTCAATTGCACAAATGACTTTTATCCATATAATTACTTCGATCGTCAAGATGGATTGAATCACTATATCATCAAAACCCGAAATTGAATCACAGCAGCAAAATAAAGAAAAAATAAAAGGTTACGCCACTATCTTCTTATCATTGTTACAGAGAACCAACATACATAATACTAGATTAACATTGAACATATCCACACTCCACCATTTTACAAGATCAACTACTTGCAGCCATAGGTATTATAATTGTAAATGAATCTTATCAAATTCTTAAAATCAACAAATTATTTGATAAAAAAACTCACTTAATTGATAAGTTCATTAACATTAATCAATGAGAGATTTTAATTTAAAAGACAATTTGTTTTGCTGAATTGAAAATACAATGAATGCCAAAAAAAAAGATCACACAAGAGTTAGAAATTTTCGACTGATCAACATCACAATTAGAATAGCAAACAGTAAAATTTGCGCAAAACTTAAACATTAACTCAAAAAACTGAAAGAAAGAGAGAGAAACATACACAATATAAACTTTGGTAGCCATTGAAGTAATTATTTGTTTGTTGTGTATGAGGATTAATGGAATTGAATTTGAAATAAGTTGACGAGAAAGGAATTGAAATGAGGATATTTATAGGAAACGAATTGGCCGCCTTTAATTTAGAGTTTTCTTGATGTATAGAGACTGTAAATGTAATTTAGTATCTAATTCAATAAACGACGACGTCTCACTGAAGCTGGCTTCCATTGAATGTGGAATTTAAGAAATCAGAAATGAAAATGATGCCATCACACTGTCACGCTTATCCTCGCCACCATCATGTTGTTCACCGTCGCTTCTTTAGTAAGCCATATTAGGGCGTGACAATTTCTCACACAATTTCACCGTGGCCCACTCGTGTGGATATAGCATATCAGTGGGCTCGAGCCCACAAACATGGGGTAAGAGCGTTGACTTGCACATACACTTGGTGACGTTCATTGTTTCACTTGTATCACATGTGAAATATTCTTGATTTTGTTACGTGGGAGGTCGAGAGAAGAGAGGTGACAACGACAATCGAAATGAAATCGGAATATCAAATTAGTGCAATGTTATTTGTTGCAATAATTGCATACTAAAATAATGTAGAATAAGTTTATATAAGACTTTTTATATGAATTTGTCATTGTAATGGGCAAAGTTGGTAGTTAGATGATTAAGATGTAGGACATGTTTAATGTAAACATTATTAGAAAAGTACACCCACATTCTTCTCATTTTGCATCATTTTGTACATTGAGTTCTTTCAATCATTTTGCATCATTTTCTAAAACTCATTTATACATATCAACTTCGTTTTAAAATTCATCACATCACAATTTAATTTTTCTCTTCATTTAGTACCTGATTTCCACCTTTTCTTAATAAAACACTCAATTTTACAAACACAAATTCGTGAGACAAAAAGAGTAATAATAATGCACTTACTCTTCTGTCTCACAAATAACCTTATTTATTTTGACACTGAAATTACAAAATTGAGTACAATAGGTGATACTAGGGTTGTTAGAAATAAGAGAAATGACATAAAACGTAAAAGTAGTTGAGTCATATCCTAATCCAAATATTAAAAAAGAACAAATTTATTAAGACATACTAAAATAAAAAATAAGGCCAATTAAATGGAATATAGAAGTATATTATTACTTCATTGGTCTTATTCAGTTAGAATCATTTACTATTTGATCCATCCACTCATTTTGTATCACTTTTAGTTTTAGATGATGACACACTATTTTCTGTCTATTTCATTCATATATTTTAACTCTTTTTTAATTTGATCTACATGATTTACTCTCTATCTTGATTTATTATCAAATATATCTATCTTTTTTCTTAAAAAAACATCATTTCTTTTTGCTACTAATTCAAAAGGAGGAAATAGTATGTGTTACATCATCAATTATACCAGGCACTGTCACAAACATCGATATACTCCCATTGTCTCATTAATTTTTGTTAGTTTCCTTATTAGTTATTTCATTATATTTGTCCGATTTTTATTTTTGGTCATAACTCACACTCATCTAAATCTTATCCAAAATTTTAACTTACTTTTCCGTGCTATTCAAAAAAAATTTCTTTTTTCATTAAAATATTAATTTACCCATGAGCTTAATTTTCCTACCAAATGGCATAGGGGCAATATTGATGGCACAAAGGGTTTAAAGAAGAGTCAACACACATTCCAATTGGTTTGTTTCTTTGCTTATGTTATCGTTTTGGGTTGCTTTGCCCTATTGGATGCTCCATTTGTCTTTGTAAAAGACATGTCACATGTGGAATGAGAGAATTAGTTGTTTTAATTTGCTCCCATGTATAACAATTGCACTTTTTATCTTTTTTGATTATTTTTCAATACTTGTATTGTTTTTCATCTTTAACAAAGAAAATACTTGGTGAATTCTCTATTTTTCCCTTATATTATTCTAACTCATTACATCACTACTCTTTTAACTTATCATTCAAACAAGATAAAATTAACAATAAAGCATGAAAGTGATTTTTCTTAATTTTTGTTTCACCATCTAAAGGTGCAAGTAATTCAAAACGGAGAAAGTACTCAATATTGCATACATTTTAATCCATTTTAAAAGAATTGTTATGATTTTATTTTTATCATGACTCATCTCTTTATTTAATTGATCTTTATAAATTTGTTATTTTTTTATTTTATTCATACATTCCTTTCATTTTCCAAAGTATACTTTCTTTTATCTATAGTTGTAATTTTTTCTGAGTTAAATCTATAGTTGTAATTAAATATGCTAAATCCAATTCAATCTAGTTACTAAAGAGAGATATGTATTATGCAAGTTTGGGATTTACCAGATCACTTTTAACTATAATGAACTAAGAAACTAATCTAAGCCCATGATTAAAAACTAATCTCAATCATAGATTACACACTAAGCACACGGCTTACACACTAACCACATGGTTGTGCTATAAAACACCTTTTGATCTTCTGCATATTTTCGCACTCTTATTTATTGTGTGCAATCTTCTACTATAGGCTTACATACAAGAAAATATTCCTGTTGCATAAGATAAACATGGAGAATAAGCTGCTGGAAGAATATACCCTTCATTGAGGAGGCCGAAGACAAAACAGAAACTGAGACAAAATCTGGTGCAAGACACAACCAACACGAAACCCACAAAAGTTCATAGTAACAATTAATTGTGTGTAAGTGAAAATGATGATAATACTTGAAATGTTTAGCAAAGATTTATTAATTTTAAATGTATGTTACTTTTGCTTTACGTCGCTAATACCAAATGCATAAAAAAAAAAGATTTCTTGGGGGTGCGCGCCCCAACAACTAGTTTAAGTAAAAGTTTAAATTATTATAAAAAATCGTTAAAAAATTGAATTATTTTAGGTAATTTATCTTAATTATGATCATAATTAACGCAATAATTCTTTATCAAATCTTCTTAAATCTTTTAAAACAACATTTTCTATATATAATACTTTCCCGTTCCATTATACTTGCTACATTTCACTTTTTTACGCATACCAATGCATTATTTTGTTTATTTATATGTTGAATTATACAAATCTAAAAATAATAAAAAGTTCATATTATGAAAGTATGCAATTAGACGATTCAAACAAGATCTCACTTGACTATATTTTTACTTACACATTAATCGCAATATATAAAATAAGCTTGAACGATGAATAGTGCACAATATCGAAATGTAGCGAGTATTTCAGAACGGAGGAAGTATATAAGAAAGGTAAGAATCTATCAAGAAATGCCTATCATCGTGAAAATATCCTTATTAACAATGGATAACTACTACTTTGTTTCATGAAAATAGTCTCATTTGTTTTTGATACTATAACAACCCAACTTTTTTAAAACAAGAAAGGTTCGCGGAAATAACCTTTAAGACGGTTGTCACTTACTTTAAAAGATTAACACTTAAATATGAACCTCATAAACTTCAAAATAAAATCTTGAGGGTTCTAAAGCTAATTATATCTTTAACGGAGCAAAACTCCTTTAAAAGAAAACAAAATCCTATGTTAAATATGATAGTACTTAGTATGAGAGGAAAAGTCCTAAAGTCCACTCTTACACTTCCAACCCATACGGTAGTGATCATGTAATCATTCACCATCTGTATGAAAATATAAAACCACAATCTATTAGTGGAGAGTAACTAGAAGTCTGTTCAAATCATAAAACACAATCAATATCATCTCCACTTACAAAGAAGTTTAAACAATTATAAATTAGTTTTTTGAATATATACATCCAATTTAAAAACCAGTCAACGTGTGAAAAACAAATTTTAAACAATTAAGCTTTCAAAGAGCATAAATTTCATAAATTAATTTGAATAACTTAGTAAATCGAATAAGTATGGTTTCACAAATTCCAAAACATAATTAAAAAGTAGAGAAGGAACGAACGTCGTTGTTAGATGCCACAAGATGGCCTTACACTAACACCTCCTAAGGTTTGTCAGGAGAACCCCCAGTCTATAAAATAGACCTATCTAATAAGAATGGTCAATTCTCCCCTAGCAGTGGATGCCTCCTTTGCCTTACACCACTGGGTACCGGAACGACAGCAATTAACCCAGGTATATATGTGTATGAGCATGTTCTAACCATTTAGAGATGCCAAAACAGGTCTTACACTCTAATGCTCCTTACTCTCACAAAACATAAATCTCCCTTTAAAATCAACATCGAAAATATTTATTAGATGTCAAGTAGGCCTTACTTTCAAAATCAACATCAAAAATACTTAACTCAAACATAGTTATCAAATAAACTTTATTTAAATCAAATAATCTTCGATCAACAAATATAAAAAAAAGAGTCCACTTACTCAAATAAGCAATTAGTTTTATTCACAATAAATCGTCATTAAAGTATTAAATCAATTTTTCCTAAAGCCATAATAACCTACTGTACTACATACGTTTTTGTTTAATCCATTAGTAAGGAATTTCTAACATCATTGTAACACTTTTATCAAAAATGGATCTTAAGTTTTAAAGTGTTTAAATTATTTTTCCAAAATAAATAAATAAATAAAACTGAAAGAACTATGCACCAAATTACTCTTCATAGGTCATAACAAATATTCCATCTCTGGCCCCATATCCATAACAATTCCCCAAAGTTTATCTAATATAGTATATAATATAATTGATTAGCAAATTTAATTAATTAAAATTATTTATTTATGTACCCCAATCCTTTTAGTACCCAGTTAAAGCATTATACACTAAAAGTCGAATTATATGAATCCTTTAATTTATGGGTCACAATAAACAATAATATTAAATCAATCAAATGTAAATTATTTCAGCCAATAAAAAAATATTACAATAATAATATATTACTTTTACATGTCTAAATTTTCAAATAATTTAAAATAATATTGTATGTGGATCATGAAACTAGAGGATATACTAGTTACCTTTGCATGACTTTAATTAGAGAAATATAAAACTTGATAGATAAATAATAATACTCCCTCCTATTCAATTAGATTGTCCACTTTGGGTTTGGATCGGATTTTAAGAAAAAATTATAGTGGGGTATTTTAAGTGATTATAATAATTGAAAAGGGGTATTTAGGTAAAAAGTTTTGCCAAAAATAGAAAGTGGACAAGTAAAGAGACTTTACCAAATAAGGAAAGTGGACAATGTAATTGAATAGGAGGGAGTAATAATCCTCCAAAAGTGTTCTAAAACTTTAATTTGCACTTGCTTGATACCAAATTAGTAGATGAACATTAATTAAATATAATTTTTATGTTATTAATTATATCAATAACCATAGTAATGTTTGTAACGGGTAATAATAATAATAATAATAATAATAATAAATAATAAAAATAATAATAATAATAATAATAATAATAATAATAATAATAATAATAATAATAATAATAATAATAATAATAATAATAATAATAATAATAATAATAATAATAATAATAATAATAATAATATTATTATAATACTAATATAATAATAATAATAATATATTAATATATATATATTATATTATTATTATTATTATTATTATTATTATTATTATTATTATTATCATAGAAAAGGATATTACATGAAGTTGGTGGGGAGTCGAGCGACAAGCTGAGCACCCACACCTTTTCGAATACAAAAGGCGAGTCTATGAAAAATATATGCTCGAGACTTGGTGATACTTGAGTTGCTCACGGCGACCGATGCAATCCTTGATAGTAGGGTAAGGGCGTCTTCACCTAGCTCTCCAAAGGTGGAGAAAGCGAAAGGGATAAATTTGTACCCGTTCTCCTCGCACTTAGCTGTGTATTTCTTCCGCTTTCGTTCTGCCACATTAGCTAAGGAGACACCAAGGGCCCAAGAAGAGACTCCTGTGCCAGCAAAGGCACTACAACATAATTTGCTTTTAGTGGGATATATTTAGCGACATTTAATTTAATATCGCTATTTCTAATTTCTTATAGTGTATATAGAGGATTTAGTGGCATTTATTAGACCCTTTAGCAGCATATTAAAAAGTCACACTAAAGCTTTTAGCGACATAGGATCTACTGATATTTCTCACAAATTCCACTATAGACTATAGTGACAATTACATATGCCACTAAAGACCAAATTAAATGTCGCTAAATCACTTTATGGTGGAACTTAAAATAAATATCAATAATTATTACACTAAAAATATGAATTAGTGGCATTTTTTTAACGCCACTAAATCCAATGTCGCAAAAAGCTAAATTTGTTGTAGTGAGGGCAAACTTCCAGTTACATCTACGCAAGTATCTTAACCCTGAACCCAGCTAAACAGTAAGAGATCTGCAGGCCTAAGTTCTTTCGCCGCTTCTGAAAAGAACCCCAACGGCACCTCCTTACGGACGAAGATTCCAACTTTGCAGCAGATATCCACAAGCATGTCCCGAACCAAATTATGTCGAAACTTCACACCGACATCACTTGAGCAATGGACTGCGTGATCCCCCTATATATCCATCTTGGCACCGTTACAGCTCGGGCATAGGCTACCTTCAGCGTACAAAGGAATGGTGAGCCGATAACATAAAACAGAGCGATACTGTCGTGGATTCATCCTCTGCCCCAAGCCATCGATGGGAATCGTTAACATAAAATCTTGTGCATGCGGTTCCCGGGTAGAACTAAGGATGGAAATTTGCCTTGGGGTGAGCATGTAGCTAGACACAAGGTTGTTCTCAACAACATTAAAGTAGGCCTCTGCCAACTTTTTCATCATATGGGGCGCAGCGGATTCATCATTGAGAGAAAAAGCATTGCTTCCACAAACTACACGGAAAACACCAAGGGCCCGTTCAAAAGATGATCCCAGAGAGTGAAGATCACTGTTGGCCAGAATCCTAGCTTGGAGCGAACTGGTTTGGAGACGAGAAGCTAAGAAAGCATAATTAATAACATCACCTGCTGCGAAAATACCAAGGACACCCATCTTGATTGGGAGGGTGGCTAATCTCCATTGCCAATCCCCAAACCCTGGTCCTGAAGCCGTAACTATCTTCTCCAGGGAGGCACGTAAAGCAAGATCAAACTGAACATGTGCGCCTCCAAACGAATCGGGAGTGAAAGTCTGCATCGCATAAAATAACCGTCCAACCCCTGCACAATTGCGAAGAAGGAAAAGCTCGCATTGGGGGTCATGGAGTTTACTAACAGCTGTCATGAGCTCCATGGTTTAGAGACCCTCTTCATAGAAAATTCCCGACAAAAGCTCTGGTAAGTGCTCACGGGCCCGCCGAGGAGTTTCACCCCCACCTTAGGGCGAGAAATGTTGGAAGGGAATAGTCCATGCTCCATACTCCTAGGATCCTCCAAAGGCCATAAAAGCTCAGTCTTATTCACGTTTCGAAGCAAACCACGAGATGGTCCATCCTCCTAGAGAATGCGTAGGGCCCTGGCAACCATTAGGGTGTCACCAACAATGGTTCCATCAACCAGATACCAAGCATGAAGATCCAATTTGCACGTCTGATGAATTTTCAAGACCAAGGGGTGCAGAATAAGCGCGAAAAGCAAAGGGCCTAAGGGGTCACCTTGTTGGACACCTTGACAAGACCAAAGAGTAAAGTCACCATAGTATAGCCTAGCAGGTTGGGAGTAGAAAAATTCCACCCAAGGAGCAAGGGAGGGGCAATGGACCCTGGTTTCAGACAACATCACACTTCTATCAGTAAGATTCAAGGCGTTTTGGAAATCTACCAGAAGCATAGAGAGCCCAACGACATCACCTTTGCATTCAACAATCCTGTTAACTGAATGAAGCATAGCCTCACCGCCCCCTGATAAGTGCAATTATTTGCACTAATCGCTTAAATTTTTATGCTCCATTGCGGTGTTTAGAGGCGGTTTAGGGTCGTTTTATGTGCTTTCAATTCATTTTGGTATTCCATGTCCAATTTGTAGCCAAATGGGTGAATTATAGTACTTTTGAGTCATTTTGTGGGTTTTTGGTGCTAACCATGTTTACAGTGCTCAAAGAACGTATCAAGCTATCAATTTTGTCAAGCCATGAAGAGTAAAAGAGCAAAAGAGTAGAAAAGTGTTGTTAATGCAAAAGTTTTGAGGTGAAATTTGATATATGTCTACTCTTTTGGATATATCTTTTGATAGGAATATTGTATTAATACAAGGTTTGCGGCATTGGAAGCTAGACTTCAAGATCTTTCCAACGGTATATTATATGTCCGATTTCGACAACCGTGCAAGAAATTACAATCGTTTGAAGTTGCTGCAGTTTTCCAGTCCAAACTGCCGAGTCGGCGGTTCTGTCCTGTTATGGGGCAGCCGACTCGGATATTGCTTCTGATTTTTTGCATGGGATTTTTGATAATTTATTCTTTTGATTAGATTAAAGGGTTAAGTCCTCATTAGTATAAATAACCCCCTTAATTCTGATTAGGGTTTCTCTCTTCTTCTCCTTCCTGTACATTTACTTAGTTTTTCTCTTAGTTTTTCATTAATTTAGCTTTTAATTACTCTAGTGTTAATTTAGTTGCAAGAACTCCAATCTAGCCTTTGGAATTTAATCTTTCTTCAAGTTTGTAAGTTTATTTAGTCCTTTAATTTCTTTTGTTTTCGAATTATTGTATTTGTTAAATCTTTTCTAGTGAACTTTAGATTTATCTTATAATCATCCTCTAATAAAAAGTGTAGTTTCTTCATTATTTTATTTGGATTTATTGTTATTGTTACTAAGTATTTCATTATTGCTCATCCTAATTTGTCATCTCATTTATTATTATTCATGTCTAGCTTTAAGTTTGAAGTAGTATTCATTGCATTCATCATGATTAGTGAGTAGATCCATTTTCTAGGGTTAGGGTTTGAACCTATTAGCTGAGTATGAATTGATTCTTGGATGTGTCTATGAAACTATGGATTAAAGTGATTAAATTGTGCCAATTAACCCTAAATTAAATATGTTTTGTCGGACTAGTCAATAGAACTAGCGTGTGAGATTGGGATCAACTTTGCTTTAGGGTAAACTTTAGTTAAATTCTTATTAATTCGTTCAATAAAACTAACGTGTGAGAATCGGATAAGTAGGGTCTAAATTTAATAGTTAATCAACAGAGCGAGAGTTTGAGATTAACAAGATCATATTTAATCACATAATTAATCCGACATTTCATAGACATTATTGAGAACTGAATCATACAAGACTTTAGGGGATTCTCGACACCCTAGAATCTTTCATCATATAGCTTAATCCCATATTTTTTTTATTTCATTTTTTTAGTTTGTTAGAAGAAGACCAATCAATGTCTTTTTCTCCCTAAGCAATATAATGAATCGAAATTTACCAAATTTCTTGTCCTAGCTTCCTTATGTTCGACCCGCGACTACACGTACACCGTGCGCTTGCAATTAAAATAAAATTTGCACATCAAGTTTTTGGCGCCGTTGCCGGGAAAGCGACAGATAATTAATTTGTTAATTTCTATTGCATATATTGCTTTCTTGTGATTTTTTTTGGTTCTACATCTTTATCCACGGCTATATTTTCTTTTCCACAATATGAAGGTGAGCAATTCCACACATATTTCTCTAGATTTCAAGGTTATGTGGAATACTTGGCTTCTTGTGGCTACACTTTTTACTATGATGATTTAGGCCATGTGATATTAGAGGGGTTGAACCCCGAGTCTTGGAATCTAGCCAATTTTTTGGGTACTGGTCAAATACTTGACATGGATGACGGTTATCGTTGGGATTTTTTTTGCAATATGTCTGCTCAGTGTTTGCAGGATGAACAATGTCAAGAATCTCATTCTAAACTAAACTCAACATTGAACGAGCTATTAGCAATAATGAATGAACATTTGGCTGAGTAGTCAGCTAGTATTGCTCGTAATCAAGCAATTATCGATCAGATGGTAATAAACAATGAGAAAACCAGTGGTGCAACAATTGAGCTTGATGATTCCCTTTCTTCAAAGGGTAATTTGGGTGAGTTACACGTTCCAATGGAACAGGGTGATAACCTTTATAATTCCTACTTGTCTATTGATTTATCTTGTGATAGCTCATTTATTGATGATGAGGAAATAGGGTCTTTAGTGTCTGATGCTATTGAGTCTTATGATATTACTTCTTATGATTGTGTCTCCCCATCTCCCCTCATTCATTCACCACCTATTGAGTATGAGTCCACCATTGACCGTCCCAACTTCGTTAATGAGGAATGTCATTCCAAGTCTATTTGGGAACGTGAATTAGATGCACTTGAGATAATGTTAGAGGGTAACGAAGTCTATGATGATGAAACATTAGCAGTGGTTAACTCTTTTGATACTGAATTTCTTCATCTCGAGACTTCTTCATGTCTCGAATTGTTTTTGGCTGAGGAAGAAAAGTCTCTTATAGTTGCATCTCCACCTTTAATTCATAAGTGTACTATAAAGTTTGTTTATTCTGATTTTATTCCTGATAATTATGTAATTGACAAACTCTCCTGTTATAGTCTCTTTGACCATGATCCATATGTGCTAAATTGTATTAATGTGCATGTTTTTCCTAAATGTGCCGCTAGACTGTTTGATAAGTTGAAAAGGGCTCTCACCTTTATTTTTGCAGTTGTTTTTATTTCGAACTACCTCTAGTATGTTGGTTCAAATTTTTCAGAGGAGTTCAATAAGATGCTTAGAGCTTTGTCGATGTCCAATCTTAAGCACAACAGTCGAGCTATAGACATTAAACAAGCGCTTGCGGGAGGCAACCCGTACTTTTAGTTACTTTTTATTTTTGATTTATTTCTTTTTACATTAGACTTCCCCTATCTGTGTGCTTCTGTTTCTTATGTTTTTGTTCCCTTGCTACGTAGTTAAGCATTGGGAACAATGCTTTAGATAAACATGGGGTGGAGTCTACATCTATTAGCTGTAGTTTTTATCGCTTTCATAGATTAGTTTCTTTTTTATCTTTTATCTTTTACCATGTCTTTTTATTTTCTGTTAAAAAAAAACCAAAAAAAAAGAGAAAAGAAAAAGAGAAAAAAAAATTGAGAGTGGTAGCCATAACCTGTGATAGAGGTCTAGGCAAAAGGAGAGTGAGTGTACTTCAGTTGATCTTCATCTACATCCTTTGCTACAGCATACACAGGTATACTTCTTTTCCTATCTCTGTCTTCTCTTTAATTCTAGCTCCACTAAACTGTCCCACCTTAACACACCTAGCCATCCTCACTTAGATTCTCGCATATTATCTCATATCAACCATTGCATGTTACTTGAGCTACAAATTTTAACCAACATAAGCCCCCATCCTCTTTGGTCCAAATTAGTTCTTGGATTGCGAGATCCAAGAGCTCCGTTATATGAGCCATACTGTTTGGAGTTTGGGTGCTTTATTTGGTTTAATCTTGTTGTGATTGTGTTGATGTTGTGTGGATGTTTGTTTTGGGTTGAGTATGAGGTCGACAAGGGGTTTGGGATTTTTATGGGCTTAAGTGAAATTATTCTTTTTGAGAGTTAAGGAGATTAAGATAGGAAGTCTCTTTCTTTTGGGGAGCCATAAGGAGAACCGGCCTTCATGTCTTAAGAGGTAATGATGCAACTGATGGTGCTATCCCAGTTCATCATTAGAGTATGTTAGTTAGCTATGCATTCTATCTTTTGTGCTTTAATCTGTTTTTATTCAGGGTTACTGAAGACCCTATTGCTATCCATATTCTCTTTGTTATTCATTTTTGTACAATCTTAGCTTTGTATTTATATTGTATCATTGTTTTTGTTTTGCTAAGTTTGTACATGCTATTCATTGGAAAAAAGGAAACATGCTTGATAAGAGATAAGCCTAGCTAGGTCGAAAACCCGAAAGGGCGACCTAGGCAAAAGAGTGGCATAAGTGGGTGAGCAATGTAAGATTTGGAAAAATGAAAGAGTGGCTAGGAAGAAAACCCAAAATGAGTTCCTAGGCAAAATGAGAGAAAAAGAGAGAATTGGCATTATAATTTTGTATCTCATTTGTACTTGAAACTAGCGACATAAGAAGTGGAAGTCATAAGGTAGGTTTTTGGGTAAGCCACTTCGGAGAGATAAGTGTGGTTCGGATTTGAAGACCGTGTATTGACCTTGTTTTTTTTTCAACCTTGATTTCAACGAGAACTAGCAAAGGTTAAACATGGGGTGGTTTGATAAGTGCAATTATTTGCACTAATCGCTTACATTTTTATGCTCCATTGCGGTGTTTATAGGCAGTTGAGGGTCGTTTTATGTGGTTTCACTCCATTTTGGTATTCCATGTGCAATTTTTAGCCAAATGGGTGAATTATAGTACTTTTGAGTCATTTTGTGGGTTTTTGGTGCTAACCATATTTATAGTGCTCAAAGAACGTATCAAGCTATCAATTTTGTCAAGCCATGAAAAGTAAAAGAGCAAAAGAGTAGAAAAGTGTTTTTAATGCAAAAGTTTTGAGGTGAAATTTGATACATGTCTACTCTTTTGGCCATAACTTTTGATAGAAATATCGCATTAATATGTCCGATTTCGACAACCGAGCAAGAAATGGCGATCGTTTGAAGTTGCTGCAGTTTTCCAGTCCAAACCACCGAGTCGGTGATCTTTCGTGTTATGGGGCAGCCGACTCGGATGCTGCTTCTGATTTTTTGCACGGGATTTTTGATAATTATTCTTTTGATTAGATTAAAGGGTTAAGTCCTGATTAGTATAAATAGGCCCCTTAATTTTGATCTGGGTTTCTCTCTTCTTCTCCTTTAGTTTTCTCTTAGTTTTTCATTAATCTAGCTTTCAATTACTCTAGTGTTAATTTAGTTGCAAGAACTCCAATCTAGCCTTTGGGATTTAATCTTCCTTCAAGTTTTTAAGTTTATTTAGTCCTTTAATTTCTTTTGTTTTCGAATTATTGTATTAGTTTAATCTTTTCTAGTGAACTATAGATTTATCTTATAATCATCCTTTAATAAAAAGTGTAGTTTCTTCATTATTGTCTTTGGATTTATTGTTATTGTTACTAAGTATTTCATTATTGCTCATCCTAATTTGTGATCTCATTTATTATTATTCATGTCTAGCATTAAGTTTGAAGTAGTATTCATTGCATTCATCATGATTAGTGAGTAGATCCATTTTCTAGGGTTAGGGTTTGAACCTATTAGTTGAGTATTAATTGATTCTTGGATGTGTCTATGAAACTATGGATTAAAGTGATTAAATTGTGGCAATTAACCCTAAATTAAATATGTTTTGTCGGACTAGTCAATAGAACTAGCGTGTGAGATTGGGATCGACTTTGCTTTAGGGTAAATTTTAGTTAAATTCTTATTAATTCGTTCAATAAAACTAACGTGTGAGAATCGGAATAGTAGGGTCTAAATGTAATAGTTAATCAACAGAGCGAGAGTTTGAGATTAACAAGATCATATTTAATCACATAGTTAATCCGACATTTCATAGATATTATTGAGAATTAGATCATACAAGACTTTAAGGGATTCTCAACACCCTAGATGCTTTCATCATATAGCTTAATCCCATATTTTTTTTATTGCATTTTTTAGCTTGTTAAAAAACAACAAATCAATGTCTTTTTCTCCCTAAGCAATATAATCAATCGAAATTACCAAATTTCTTGTCCTAGCTTCCTTGTGTTCGACCCGCGACTACACGTACATCGTGCGCTTACGGTTAAAATAAAATTTGCACATCACCCCCTTGTGTGCCTACCCCGAATTGAAAATCTTCAAAGTACGTGGACATGGTTTTACCAACAACAGAGGCATCAACTTTAGACACAAGCCTACGCCACACTATACCGACAGCAATGGGCCGAATACCACCCCCTGGTTTAAGCAAAGGGGTCAGAGGAGCACTAGCAATGTAACCCCCAAGAATGCTTGGGCACTTCCTACCAAGAAATAAATTGCCTACCTTAGTAGTAGAGCACAGCAAACTATCAGCAATAGCAGTCGCAGCACCTCCCCTTATATCCACAAGGTGTTGTGCTCTAAGCCCATCCCTGCCACATGAGGTTCCTTTGGGGAAGCTGTGAATCCTACTTAACACCTCATCTTGGGACACACTAAGGGCCCCCTCAAAGCAATTGACTGCGGGTATTACTGGAGGAGGCGCCATAGTGTGCTTAGATTCTAGAGCTTGAAGGGTTTCGGGGGCGAAAGGTGCGATACCGACCGAAGACAACACTTTAATTGCAGCAGCAAAATGCCCATCTCCAAGCTTGTGCTTGCATTGATACAAATTAGAGTCTTCGACGTTATAAACCTTCTTAGCACTAACACATGAGAGTGGTACCTCCGCCAAGCGATCCAAGACCAAATTAAGCCTGTCACCAGGATCCCGCCAACCAGAAACAACCCTTGAAATACTATCAAACTGGCAACGTTCCCTCATACCTGACCTACGCTCAGCCCTATTCTTAGGCATAAAGGTACCAAAAATACAACAAGGCAGAATAAGAAGTTTCACCCAAGCCGATATGTCACATGGGGAAGCCAGAACAACATCAAGAACCTAAAGGAAAACCCTAGCAAAACCTAGGCGCAACTTGGGGGGTATACTTTTAACTGTCCGGAAAGATTTCGAAAAAACACGCCCTAAAAGATCAATGTCAAAGCCAGAGAAGCCACATCCACCGGAAGAACCCAAGAGAGGTTCCTCGAAGACATCACTAGACACACAAGCAAGAACCAAAGGGCGGGGGATACCGTGAATGGCATCCAGGTCTGAGGTACTTGATGAGCAAATTTTACTATAACCGCAAGCGCACGGCGTACGTGTAGTCGCGGGTCGAACACAAGGAAGCTAGGACAAGAAACTTGGTAAGTTCGATTGATTATATTGCTTAGGGAGAAAAAGATTGATTGTTTGTAAGCTAACAACTAGAAATGAGATAATTAAAATGAGTTTAAACTATATGATGATGAAATCTAGAGTGTCGGGAATCCCCTAAAGTCTCGTATGATCCAATTCTCAATAGTGTCCATGAAGGTTCGGATTAAATGCGTGGTTAAACATGATCTTGTTAATCTCAAACTCTCGCTCTGTTGATTAACTATTAGATTTAGACCCTATTAATTCGATTCTCACACGCTAGTTCTATTGAACGAATTAATAAGAATTTAACTAAAATTTACCCTAAAGCAAAGTCGATCCCAATCTCAAACGCTAGTTCTATTGACTAGTCCGACAAAACATATTTAATTTAGGGTTAAATGGCACAATTTAACCACTTTAATCCTTAGTTTCATAGACACATCCAAGAATCAAATCATACTCAACTAATAGGTTCAAAACCCTAACCCTAGAAAATAAATCTACTCACTAATCATGGTGAATGCAATTAAAATAAACCCTAAGATGATATTAGACATGACTAACAAAGAATTAAATTACAAAGTAAGAAAATCAATGATTAAAAACCAAATGAAACCACAAATAATTCAAATAACAACAATGAAGAACAAACTAAACTTTTACTAAAGGAAGATTAATAACAATAACAAAGGTTCACTAATGGAAGATTAAAACTAGTACAAGGAATTAAAAACTAAGAAAATTAAATACTAAAGAAAACTTACAATGCTCAAAAGAAGATTAATGGTGGAATTAATGAGAAACTAAATTAGAGGATGAAATTCAAAGTAAAACTAAGTCTAATGGAATGAAAAGCAAAGGAACAGGAAGAGGAAGAAGAAGAAACCCTAATAAGAATTTTAGGGTCTATTTATACTAATGAGGACTTAACCCTTAACTCTAATCAAAAGGCTAAATTATGAAAGATCCCGTGCAAAAAACTCAGAAGCAGCAGCTGAGTCGGCTGCCCTATAACAGGACAGAACCGCTGACTCGGCGGTTTGGACAGGAAAACTGCAGCAACTTCAAACGATCGTCATTTCTTGCTCGGTTGTCGAAATCGGACATATAATATACCGTTGGAAAGCACTTGAAGTCTAGTTTCCAATGCCACAAACTTTGCATTAATGCGATATTCGTATCAAAAGTTATGGCCAAAAGAGTAGACATATATCAAATTTTACCTCAATACTTTTGCATTAACAACACATTTCTACTCTTTTGCTCTTTTACTCTTCATGGCTCGACAAAATTGATAGCTTGATACGTTCTTTGAGCACTGTAAACATGGTTAGCACTAAAAACCCACAAAATGACTCAAAAGTACTATAATTCACCCATTTGGCTACAAATTGGACATGGAATACCGAAATGTAGTGAAACCACATAAAACGACCCTAAACCGCCTCTAAACATCGAAAAGGAGCATAAAAATGTAAGCGGTTAGTGAAAATAATTGCACTTATCAAACCACCCCATGTTTAACCTTTGCTAATCCTCGAGCAAATCAAGGTTGAAAAAGAAAAACAAGGTCAATACACGGTCTCTAAATCCAAACTACACTTATCTCTCCAATGTGGCTTACCCAAAAACCTACCGTATGACTCCCACTTCTTATGTCGCTGGCTCCAAGTTCAAATGAGATACAATAATATAATGCAATTTCTCTCTTTTTTCTTCTCATTTTGCCTAGGAACTCATTTTGGGTTTTCGTCCTAGCCACTCTTTCATTTTTTTCAAATCTCACATTGCTCACCCACTCCCGCTCTTTTGCCTAGGTCCCCCTTTCGGGTTTTCAACCTAGCTGGGCTTATCTCTTATGAAGCATGTTTCCCTTTTTCCAAAGAATAAAATGTACAAACTTATCAAAACAAAAACAATGACACAATATAAAAATAGAGCTAAGATTGTACACAAATGAAGCACAAAGAGAATATGGGTAGCAATAGGGTCTTCAGTAACCCTGGATAAAAACATATCAAAGCACAGAAGATAGAATGCACAGCAAACTAACATACTCCAATGATGAACTGGGATAGCACCATCAGTTTCATCATTACCTCTTTAGACATGAACACCGGCTCTACTTATGGCTCCCCAAAAAAAAAAGAGGCTTCCTATCTTAATCTCCTTAACTCTCAAAAAAAAAAGTGTTCTCACTTAAGCCCATAAAAATTCCAAACCCCTTGTCGACCTCATACCTAACCCAAAACAAACATCCACACAACATCAACACAACCACAACAAGATGAAACCAAATAAAACACCCAAATTCCAAACTGTATGGCTCATATAATGGAGCTCTTGGATCTCGCAATCCAAGAGCTAATTTGGACAAAAGAGGATGAGGGCTTATGTTGGTTAAAAATTTGTAGCTCAAATAACATGCAATGGTTGATATGAGATGATATGCGAGAATCTAAGTGAGGATGGCTAGGCGGGTTAAGGTGAGACAGTTTAGTGGAGCTAGAATTAAAGAGAAGACAAAGATAGGAAAAGAAGTATACCTGCGGATGCCGTAGCAAAGGTGGTAGATGAAGATCAATTGAGGCACACTCACTCTCCTTTGGCCTAGACCTCCTTCACAGGTTATGGCTAGCATTCTCAATAAAAAAATTTTAAACCTTTTTTTTGAACGGAAAATAAAAAGACATGGTAAAAGATAAAAAGGAAAATGAAACTAATTTATGAAAGCGATAAAAACTACAGCTAACAGATGTAGACTCCACCCCATGTTTATCTAAAGCATTGTCCCCAATGCTTAATTGCGAAGCAAGGGAACAGACCATGAAAAACAGAAACACATGGATAAAGGAAGTCTAGAAGATAAAGAACTAAAACAAAAAAAAGATCTAGCTAAAAGCACGGGTTGCCTCCCGCAAAGCGCTCGTTTAACGTTATTAGCTTGACGTGATTCAACACATGAAAATCAACTGGGCTCAAGGTCGTTACAGAGGAAGAGATTGCGCTTGGTAAGGGTATCCCAACTACATTTTCTACATACCTAAGCCAAGCATTGTCATTGTCTATAAAACCAATACTTTCAAAACTATTGTCCTCAACCAGCTTTTTCATTTTCTTTCTCTTACAAAACTTCTTTCTATGGTTATTGGGGACACCATTAGCATTATGAACAATTATAAGCATACTAGAAACTACCTTGGGAGGTGTGGAACACTCCCTTGTCACCTCTTTCTCCTCATGCAATGGCTCTTCGTCTCGCAAATTGTTATCCTACACAGGTTCATCATCTTGCAACAACTCGTGGGTTAGATCAAAATTTTCATCACATATACCTTCCCAACTCATTACTACTTCACTCCCCCCAGTGCCTTCAAGAAAGGCCTCTAAAGCATCAAAATCCAACTCATAGCTGGATTTAGTGGGAGTGTCTATGTGACACACAGATTCAACAGGCACAGAAAAATCAAGGAAATTATCAATATTGAATTCATGTTTATCATCCCCTATTTCCATCACAATTGTCCCTCTAGCAACATCTACTACAGTCTCACAAGTCGCCAAACATGGTCTTCCTAGAATGATTGGGGTCTTAGGGTCATCAGGTATATCTACAATTAAGAAATCACAAGGGACTTCGGACTGTCCAATTCCCACTAACACATCTATCAAGATCCCCTTAGGGTTGATGAGACTACGGTCAGCAAGTTGCAGTTTGGTCTCATAGGGGGGCCAGTTTACCAACACATCCTAGCTTCTTATACAATGAACATGGCATCAAACTCACACCCGCACCCAAGTCACATAAATCTTTGTTTATCAAAACACCTCCAATAGTAATAGGAATACTGAAATTACCGGGGTCTCCTAACTTGGGAACTTTGATAGTGCCCCCATGCTTACCGGACAAAAGTTCCTCAAACATCTTGGGAATTGTGGGTGCCTTAGTTATTATGTCAAGAAAAGACAACTCTAAAGAGTTGTCCTTGAGCAACTTGAAAAACTTTCCATACTTCCTCTCGAGTTTGGCTCGAGCCAACCTTTTAGGGAAATGGACGCATTCAATTTTAATATCAGTTACTCTGGACTTTTTCTCATTTTCATGACCATGTTTCAATTCAACAGACTCATAACAAGCAACATCAGAACTAGTATCACCAAGTGGCTTAACAAAAGACACTTCCTGAAGGGGAGTGTCAGCCACATCATTACCTTCCACCTCGATCACAACATTTATTTGGCTAGGCTCCTTGCCTTTGTGTTTAGGCTAGCTAGAAAACTGATTAGGAGCATGCATATTCTACTGTTGAGACAACTGGGTCATCTGAGTCTCAAGCATCTTCATATGCGCACTACTCGACTGTATGTGTGCCTGCATTATATTTCAGAGCTCTGTAATCTGTGACTCCACATTAGATGGTGATGGGTGATAGTGTTGTGGAGGTGGATGGTTGGGAGGTTTCGGCCTTTGGTTGAACCCCGGTGGATTATGTGGTTGTTGGAATGGTGGGGGGTTCAACACATTGGTGCTCTTGTGTAAGAAGTATGTATGATTCTTTGTACCTGCATTATAAGTGTTAGAGAAAGGGTCGTTCGTCGGCCTACTGTACAAGGCATTAACCTCCTCGTAAACTTGGGGGCATGCACTTAAACAATGACCGGGAACTCCACAAGTATCGCACATAGAGACATTATTAACTGAAGAGCTAGGAGTACCACTTACCATACTTACCTTGGCCATCTGCTCGGATAGAGCGGCCATCTGTCTTGTGAGGGCCTTAATGGCCTCACTATCTGTGGTGTCCTTCTGAGTTGCGCGTTCTCTTTCACTTCCCCAAGAAAAGCTATTCTTGGCCATGGTCTCAAACAGTTTCAAGACCTCTTGCGGTGACTTAGAGTCCATGTCACCATTACAAGCTGCATTCACTGAGTACTTGTGCTCATCATGCAATCCTACATAAAAGGATTGGGCAAGCAACCAATCTGGGATCTGATGGTGAGGGCAACTCAATAGGAGATCTTAAAACCTCTCTTAGGCCTCGTGAAAGGACTCAAACGGTAGCTGCTTAAATGTTTGCAGCTGGGTCCTTATCTGTGATTTCTTCCTAGAAGGATAGAACTTGGCCAAAAATGCATTAGCCAACTCCTCCCAGGTCCGATATATACCTGCAGGTTTAGACTTTAGCCAGGCCTTGGCCTTATCCCTCAAACTGAAAGGAAAAAGCCTTAGCCGTACAGCATCTTCACTCAAATCTTTTTGGGTGATGGTATCACACCTCTCCACAAAGTCAGAGACATGGTCGTGGGGACTTTCTGAAGGGTGTCCTTCAAACTGATTCCATTCGATCATCTGGATGAGATGAGGTTTCAGTATGAAGTTATCCACACCAAAATTGGGCTTAACAATACAGGGAATAGAACTTAGGGTGAGTGAAGGCGCTCCCATGCGGCCAAAATTATTGTTAGCATTATTATTTTCATTATTTTGGGCCGCAATGTTTATCTGTCTTACTTGTCTTACCTCCTCTTCTCTGGCTCTCCTTCTAAGGGCGTTAAGTCGGCGAGCTGTAGCTTCGATCTCAGGGTCAAAATGTTCAAGAGATCGGGATCTCCTGGTCATTCAACAAAAAAAACCAAAGAAAGTGTAAGATCTAGGGGAGGGGGTAAACAAGAAAAGCAATATACTCAATAAAAAAAACCAACAAATCAATTGTCCGTCGCTTCCCCGGCAACGTTGCCAAAAACTTGATTTGCGAATTTTACTTTAACCGCAAGCGCACGGTGTACGTGTAGTCGCGGGTCGAACACAAGGAGGCTAGGACAAGAAACTTGGTAATTTCAATTGATTATATTGCTTGGGGAGAAAAAAGATTGATTGGTTGTTTTCTAACAAGCTAAAAATGCAATAAGAAATATGAGATTAAGCTATATGATGAAAACATCTAGGGTGTCGGGAATCCCCTAAAGTCTTATATGATTTAAATCTCATTAGTATCTATGAAAAGTCAGATTAAATTCGTGGTTAAACATGATCTTGTTAATCTTAAACTCTCTCTCTGTTGATTAACTATTAGATTTAGACTCTATTAATTCGATTCTCACACACGCTAGTTCTATTGAACGAATTAATAAGAATTTAACTAAAATTTACCCTAAAGCAAAGTCGATCACAATCTCACACGCTAGTTTTATTGACTAGTCTGACAAAGCATATTTAATTTAGTTAATTGGCACAATTAAACCACTTTAATCCTTAGTTTTATAAACACATCCAAGAATCAAATCATACTCAACTAATAGGTTCAAAACCCTAACCCTAGAAAATAAATCTACTCACTAATCATGGTGAATGCAATTAAAATAAACCCTAAGATGATATTAGACATGACTAACAAAGAATTAAATGACAAAGTAAGAAAATCAATGATTAAAAACCAAATGAAACCACAAATAATTCAAATAACAACAATGAAGAACAAACTAAACTTTTACTAAAGGAAGATTAATAACAATAACAAAGGTTCACTAATGGAAGATTAAAACTAGTACAAGGAATTAAAAACTAAGAAAATTAAATACTAAAGAAAACTTACAATGCTCAAAAGAAGATTAATGGTGGAATTAATGAGAAACTAAATTAGAGGATGAAATTCAAAGTAAAACTAAGTCTAATTGAATGAAAAGCAAAGGAAAAAGAAGAGGAAGAAGAAGAAACCCTAATAAGAATTTTAGGGTCCATTTATACTAATGAGGACTTAACCCTTAACTCTAATCAAAAGGATAAATTATGAAAGATCCCGTGAAAAAAGTCAGAAGCAGCAGCCGAGTCGGCTTCTCTATAACAGGACAGAACCGTCGACTCGGCGGTTTGGACTGGAAAACTTCAGCAAGTTCAAACGATCGTCATTTCTTGCTCGGTTGTCGAAATCGGACATATAATATACCGTTGGAAAACTCTTTAAGTCTAGTTTTCAATGCCGCAAACCTTGCATTAATGAAATATTGGTATCAAACGTTATGGCCAAAATAGTAGACATGTATCAAATTTCACCTCAAAACTTTTGCATTAACAACACTTTTCTACTCTTTTGCTCTTTTACTCTTTATGGCTCGACAAAATTGATAGCTTGATACGTTCTTTGAGCACTATAAACATGGTTAGCACTAAAAACCCACAAAATGACTCAAAAGTACTATAATTCACCCATTTGGCTACAAATTGGACATGAAATACCGAAATGGAGTGATACCACATAAAATGACCATAAACCGCCTCTGAACATCGAAAAGGAGCATAAAAATGTAAGCGATTAGTGCAAATAATTGCACTTATCATCTGAGGTAGGGGCAAGAATCACAGAGCCATCGAGGTGCCTACAGTTCTTAGAAAAGGAGTGGGTGCTGCGCAAACACACTCCACATAGCCAAATCCCTGCTTTTTTAAGGGCTGCATCAGGGAAGAGAACAAACCAGGATCACTTGCAATATTATCTTTAAGATAGAGCTTAGACTCATCCGAGGAAAAATGACGAGACCCCAAATGATCAACAAAGTACTTCCTAGTGAGCCCCTTCCCCCCACCACTGTTACAGCCATCACGGCCCCTAAACGGGCACGAAATTCTAACAACCGCCATAGAAGACACCACAAAAAAAGAAGGCCACCAACACGCAACAAGGACCAGATAGAACAGCAAAAGGAATTAAAACCAGAGCATCCAGAACACAAGGATAACTACACCACACATCAAGGGCCACAATCAAACTATCAACAGCCTCCACTATAACCACACACATGAGAATAAGGAGCAATGAAGGGATCAAACCGAGAATGAAAGCTGATAATAAAAGGTATGAAAAGCACAAAAACCCACAAATTGAAGCCGAAAAAAAAAAATATGCCACGCCGATGAGAGCTTTGGAGAACCTACCTGAAAAAAACCCCACCGGTGCACTGAAGAACCACCGCTTGAAGCAGCCCACCTTAGAACCAGAAAAATCCGTCGTCGAACAACTACCACCGTGGGTCCCCTCTCCTGTACCTTAACCGCCCTCGTGAACTTGCAAGCCCACTTCCTGTACCTCTCCTGCCCAAATCGTATTCTCAACAAATAAGCAGGGGCTGCACCTAGCTTACCGGAAGAAGAAGCAGCCATCGTATGGTCACCGAGGACGTGCAAGCGCAACCCGTGACGGAATTGTAAAGAACCTGAATTGAACCCGTAAAAACCCAAGAACCTGAGATGAATTGAAGACCTAACCGGAATCCACCAGCAAGAACAACCCCTGAACTGGCCGGAAAACACTTTGAACTGAAATGAAGAGAATCAACCGAACCCCCAAATCTTGAACTGAAATAAGAGGCTCGAACCTGAACTGGTTGTAATCCCGTTAACTCCTGGCCACCGGAGACCCCTTCCCTGAAGATCAGACCCACCGGCAACCCCACCGTAGCTTGGCCGCCGTCGCTGTAGCACACCCAAAGCACTCCCCAACACTCTCTCTCTCTATCGCATGAGAGAGAGGTTCCCCAACGGTCATGATATTTACAGCCCTTAAGGTAATAATATTTACAGCCCTTAGGGCTGTACATAAAAATTAAAAATTCTTTTTATCATTAATAACTTTAAATATTCAAAAGAATCTATTCTAAAATTCAAAAACAATTAATATTTTACATAATAATTTTAACTTCCCAAGAAATAATACTCCCTCCGTTCTTTTTTATTGTCCTATTTGAAGATTTCACATAAATTAAGAAAGGTAGAATCTTTGTAGATAGTGGGTATTATTTTATTAGAATAGTGGTGTGAATTAATGATTGTATTGGTATTATGAGAGAGAAATGAGGGTTAAATGAGGGATAAAAAGAGTATATGGAAGATAAAAACTTTCCAAAATAAGAAAGTATTCTAAATAGGACAAACTTTTAAAACTGCTCGTTATAGTAATGTGGACAAACTTAAAATAACGGAGGGAGGAAATGATTAAATAATAAAATACGATTAAATATTTATGTTTCCAAAGCAAAAACAATATTAAATTATATAAATTAAATATAAGATTCTTTCTTACATACAACCCTTAGGGCTGTATATATCATTTCCTGGGTTATATTCCAATGCATGCAAGTATCCAAGTCCTTCTATATATACAACTTAGATGTGAGTTGAAAGGTTTATTTTAAAAAATGTATATAAAATTTTGATATTATTATAATTAAATAAGAGTATTAAGGGAGAAAATGAAATGAAAGGTTTTATTAATTAACTATCATAATTTAGTTAATCAGTTATTTAATATTGTCTAAGAATAAATTTTCCTTATTTAAATATAATTAACATATTTTATTTTATTTTGTTATAATTTTTTTATAACCCATTTCGAAAATATTATTTTTGTAGTTTGAAGTAACCTATGTTTTTTATTTAATGAATTACCACTTTACAGTAATCTAAATCGTAAAGCTTGCCCAAAATTTTAGGGTGTTACAGATATGGACATTAAAAATTAATTATAATAGATTAAAGTCGCAGAATATTTATGAATAATAAGTTTATGTGCTAAACGCATGATCAAAATCCTGAAATCAAGAGAAAAGATTAAGGCGAATACCTGCGGATTAAAAAATCCTGCAGAGACACGATAACGACTATTATACCCGCAGGACGCTCAATCCTGCAAAAGGACGAAATAGCACTAACCTCTGCAAGATGATCAATCCTGCAGGGTAACAAAGAGCTAGTGAGCTCCTATAGAAAAACCGGTCCTACAGGGTGAAGAGGAACACTGAATACCAACAAGATAACTAGCCCTGCGGTATGACTATAGAAAGAACGCTGACGTGGAAAAAGATAACTACAAAAGTTGTGGTGACTTGTATAAGGCGAGGCACCACATTTACCTCGTATATGTACTATCATGTACCATAAATCAGAAGAAGGGACCACAACATATATGTTTACCAACCAACGAAGACCACGTCAGCCTATAAGAATATTCTTTGTCCCCCTCACTGATTCATAGAAGATCCCAATCGAGGTAAAAGCCAAAACGACCCTTAGCGTTTTAGGGATCCCTTCCCCAAACCCACTACTATAGATATACAGTGTCATGCACTACCAATGATAACATAACTCTTTGCCTTAAAACCTTAGAAATATATCGAGCAAGAATATTCAAAACTTTACTAGCTTTCTAGCTATACTCTCAGTTCCATTACTAACTTTACCATCGGAGGAGGATCCCCGAAAGTCCTCTCTCCGGCCCTCGTTTCTCGTTTGTTACTTTGTGTAGATTACTCGAAAGAAGTGAGCTAGAGCGCATCTTGTGTCTCCCTAGTGACTTACACCCGTTGTGAGTCTTAAAAGACATTCCTTTCATCTTTGAAGAGAGTGTTGATTGTTCTTCTCAGCAGGAACAATAAGATAAAGAATATAAAAAGTAAAAGTGATAGAAACATAAAAAAAATAAAAAATATGATATAGTTATGGAGACAAATTAAATTAGAAAATCGGTTGCTCTTGGATGTGATGTTCTCATGATGAGATGGATAGCCCAATCTACACAAATATAGTTTTTCTTGATATGGGCTCATTACTAGATCTATTTAAGGTCACAATTGATACCTTTGAGGTCAAAATAAATTCTTTTAATTGATCATTTTAAGGTCTGAAATGATCATTTATATATCATAATTGAAATTTTTTTAACAAAACAGTCATGAACTCTTGATCACTTCCAAGAGCATTGATCGAATAATTTGGCAAACATAACTCGAGTTTAACACTTCCGCCACTTTCACATCAAGGGTAAGCAAACTGACAACTTTATTGTTCTAAGTACATTATGAACAGAAACTGTTGAGGTAAGAGCGATATCACTATTATTGATCAATGATTACAGAGTACAAGTACTCTTATATTCCATTACAACCATCATGTTGCATTAAATAAGAGTACTTGTATTGCACAATGTTTTAACACTATTAATGATATTATTATTGACCATTCATTTATTGTTTGAAATTTATCTATAAAATAATTGAATGATACCATTTTTTTAACTCAGTTTTGTAATTGTGAAATATTTAGGTACAAAGTACGTCCAAGTTTTTTTTGTTAGAAATTGAACAAATAAGTATGGTGGATGATCAAGTAGGAACTCAAGTGGCGAAAGCTCCATTTTTCAACTTAAAAGTCAATCCTAAACACTTTAGTTCAACTATATTGATTTTGATGTTGGTCAACATGTAATGTTCTTGTGTTTTTTTGTTGAGAGTTTCAAAACCTAATAAATATGAAATTGCACGTTACTATTAAAATTCGGACTTTAAAGTCTAACCTATTTAAAAACAATCTTAATAAAAGTCAAATTATAAATAAAAATGTGAATATTTGATAATAAAAAAAATAGTAAATCGTATATGGACATAATTAAGAAAGATAAGATGTATAAATGAATTTTTTTTAAAAAGTTGATAACCTATTATTTTAAAAATAAAAATAATATAAAATAAGTAGGATATAATAAAATAAAAAATGGTAAATCAGTGCATGGAAAGTGTATATGTATTATCACATTTTGCTTTCTTATTATGTTCTCTCGTTTTGTATATGCTACTTCATTCTGTTTTACCCGAGAACATAGGAAAGTATAAGTATTATTAAACTCAGCTCATTATTTTCTAATAAATCCGTCTCATAAGTCACAAATTTTAATTACTAAACACCCCAGCAGGGCCGGCCCTAAGAGTGGGTAAGAGAGGCCGTCGCTCAGGGCACCATGTTAAAAATAATATTATATTTTGCCCAGGGCCGCCAAATATCTAGGATCGGCCCTGCAACCGAGTGCCTTATTTGTTGCTTAGCAAAGTAAAAACTAGGCAACTAGCTGATAAAAAGCTAGTGGAGAGTTGAATATTCATTCCATCCTAACTTGTTTCACCCTGATGGACTGTCGAGCCTGCGAATCAATCTCGTCTTGTCAGTACATATTAATATATTGACGATTGATTATTGCTTCGTGCTCAAATTCAATTAGTATTCCATTTTGATTAATCATGTCAATTTTGAATAACTCTATCACCAAAAAAGTCTTGTATGAGCCAATAGTCAATCAATTTTTCTAATTCATTAATTGATTAATTTAATAAAATTGCAAGTAATCAACTTAACAATATAAATAATTAATTTATAACTATAACAAGTAATAACTTTAAAATTTTTAGTAATCATTTCAACATATTAACTAATCACTTTAAAACACAAGATTACTATTGAACCAGTCTAATACCTTTACATTGTCTCATTTGAGAATTTTTGCTCTACCCCAAATTCTTCGTATAGACAGTGTTTTTGAGAGATATTTTTTATTAGGCCGGCTCATTATATATTTTTTAAAATATTGTAAATAAATATTAAAAGTAAAAATACAGAAAGTAAACATTAAGAATAATGTAAGTATTAATCTTTAATGGGCATGAGAGACGGTGTTTCATAAAAACTTTCTAAGACTAGCTATTAATATTATTGGTCAACATTTAAAAATAACAATTTCAGAACTCTAAAGCCAAAAAATGAGCCATCAAACAGCAAAATTATTTTAATTATATCAATAACCATTCCCAAAGAATCATAATCAATTACAGTATATTAGGGAAAGAAGAAATCCTTCAAAAAAAAAAACAAAATAATAAAGATCAGAAAAAGGATTGAAGATCATGATGAAGCAAATGATGAGCTTCATCCATCAATTCAGGACTTAATCTAAACATCAAAACACAAAATTCCATTTGATTCAAAGCACCATCACCATCAAAATCACCTTCATTTAACATACTTCTTAAATCATCATCAGTAAGATCTTGTAATCCAAGCAAAGCAGCGTTCTTCTTTAAGCTATCAAAAGTAATAACCCCTCTATCATTATCAACTAATAATTCAAACCCTTTACATAATTCTCCAATTAAAGCATCCCCACCTAATTTTTCCGCCATTAACGGTAAATGATCTTCGAAATTTTGTGGGTAATTAAGGGATGCCATTGTTGAGTGATGAACAAACAAGGAAGATCTTTGAGATTGATTGTTTTAGGAATTGTTGAATATGGATTGAAGGAAGAAAGAAAAGTTGAGGAGAAATAAATAGAGGGGTGGAAGATGTGAGAAAAGAAAGGGGAGTTGCCAAGAAAGAGACAGGGAGGGTGTAAGTAACTGTATTCCACTTTCTAGTTTTACGTGTATACTCCCAAGTCCCAAGTCCGAGTGAAATTATTAGAGGTGTTAATTCTGATCATCGAGTTGATTTTGGGTCAGGTGTTTCGGGTCAGTTTAAAATCGAGTTTTGCGTTCACATTGATTTTTACATAATTATAGATTCATTTTTAAGTCGGGTCAAATCGGGTTCAATTATAAAGTCGGGTGTCTATCGGGTCATCGGGTCTGTTTTGAACACCTCTAGAAATTATCAATGTTACTTATCTCCGTTTCATAATACTTGCTAAATTTAACTTTTTTATGCAATCTAATATACTATTTTATTCATTTATATGTTGAATTATACACATTTAAAGTTATAAAAAGTTTATAGTATTATGAAAGTATGCGATTAGACGATTCAAACAAGATCTCACTTGACTGTATTATTACTTACATATTAGCCACAATATATAAAATAAGGTTAAACGATAAATAGTGCCTAAAAACAAAATGTAGCAAGTATTATGGAGGGGAGGAAGTACAAGTTTTCTGAGTTTTTTCAATTATTAATGATAGTATCGTGTTATTGAGCGTTTTATAACTGTAATTTCTTTTAATTTTTTTTGTTTAAAATTGTTAACTTTTTTCTTTTTCTTTAAGTTTTTAATCGTTTTAAAATGAAAAATAATAGAAACAGAAAATTTTTTACGGTTTTGGATGATTTTGGACGGAAAAAATTAGAAAATATTACGGTTGTAAAACGCTTAATAACACGAGGGTACCATTAATAATCGAGAAAACATAGAGACAACATTAATAAAGTGTAAACTTATGGGTACTATTGATATTTTTCCTAAATTTAAGCTTAAGAGAAAAAATTAAATTGGAAGAAATTAATAATAAATAACAAAAGAGATTAAATTGCATGAATAAAATTAGAACATAATTAATGTATTAATGATAGTGCTAAAAAATTAGTTCATTGTTGTTAAAAATAAATCCAAAATAAATATAACAAATTAAAATTATAATCAATGTAAAATGAATAATACGAACGAGTATTTATTTGAGGTCGGCCAAAGTTTGGGTAAACCGGCATTGCAATTTCATTCGAATTTCTTGGGGCCAACTTGTCCTTTTAGGAAACTTCACGTACTTTCTTAGAAGTCCACCAATTTTTTCTATGAAAGTTTTTTGATTAAGATAGAGAATAGAGATAGATGTGGGTTAGACTAGTTTGTAGGGGACCCACTTAAAGAGAAAACATCACATGAAACTATATGAGACAAATTTGGTTGGTCTATGAAGCCAAACACGACACAACACTATTCATAATACGATGTGATACAAGTCGCTATTTACAATACGGTTTGACACAAGACACAATCCACAACAAAATTTTACTGTTAACGATACAATTTGTTACGAGACATTATGCACGATACAATTTACAACGATACATAATGCAACACGAAATACAAAAAACAATAAACATAGACAATCCAACACAACATAATTTTCATAAACTTACTATTTAAGGTTCTACGTTTTACTACTCCACTTTTATTAGTTTCACATAGGAAAAAAGATTCTAATTTCTTTTACAAAAGAGTATGTTTTACTACTCCACTTTTATAAGTTTCACATAGGAAAAAAGATTCTAATTTCTTTTACAAAAGAGTATTGTGTCTTTCCAAATTAAAATTAGGTGTATTTCCACAACAACAAATTTAGTCATTTGTGACATTTGATTTAGTGGCATTAAAAAAATGCCACTTATCATATTTTTAGTGTAATAATTATTGATTTTAAGTTCCACCATAAAGTGATTCAGTGACACTTAATTTGATCTTTAGTGGCATATGTAATTGTCACTATAGTGTGAGAAATGTCACTAGATCCTATGTCGCTAAAAGCTTTAGTGTAACTTTTTAATATGCTGCTACAGGGTCTAATAAATGTTACTATATCCTTTATATACACTATAAGAAATTTGAAATAGCAACATTTAAATGTGGCAAAATATATTCCACTAAAAGCAAATTATGTTGTAGTGTTCATAAATTCAATGATTACAAGAGCAAAACTATCTGATGAATTTAAAATTAGATGATTTGATTTGATATTCGATTTGAATTTTAAGATAATCAATTCAAAACTATAATTCGTATTAGGTATCTGGTTTGAAAATTCAAATATCAAATACATATTCGCATATGAAAATTTGAAATTCAGATATCCGAATATCCAAACAAATCAGATATCAAATATCCGTCTTGACTATATTCAAATGTCGAATATCGCATTTCAGATATTCAATTTGAATTTTGCAACTTATCCTCATCGACATTGGATATCGAATATTTCAGTCATCGGATAAAAATTTCTTTTCTGATTTATATTTATAAGAGTTGAAGACTAACGCCTAAAAAATTTAATTTTAGTGTTGCTCATAATTAAAATTTATTATTTTCTTGGAACTTTGTACTTTCAATGTTTATTTGTACTTTTTTAATTATTAAAATTCCTACACTTCATAAGAAATTTCATTCCCACCAAATATTGACTCTTTTTAGCGATGTTCATATAATTATATAATTTAAATAACAAGTGGTCTCTTGAGATACCGTCTTTTATAAATACGACTCTTAAAAGTCCAGTTCAAATCTATATTTAGAGTTGTAACAATATATATTTAGAATTGGACTGGACTTTTGAGAGCCGTCTTTAAAAAAGACGGTCTCAAGTAAGAATTTGTATTTAAATAATTTTTACCTGTTGAGTTTTGTTGAAAAGTCAGTTTAGAACTTGGAACTAACACCACACTAAATATCATATTTATTTAAATAATTTAAATAATTTTCAATTCTTTTTTTTTTATCGCATATAGAAATATCATATTTATATACTGTTTTTAAATTTTCATTAATTGCTAATAAGACAATTTTCATTAGTAGAGACTAGAGAGGGAGTACTCCTATTTGAATAGATTCAAGTCATCAAGCGCAAAACTGTTACCTAATGTGTTGATAAAGGAAATTTCTTATAGGCCCATCACTTTTTGTTTAATTAGAATGACGATGGAGCAATGTGGTATGTATGATGCAACTTGTTAAATCAATTAATAATCAGCTACTCTCTTGAGAGACCGTCTTTTGTAAAGATGACTTTCAAAAGTCCACGATAAGATTTACACGACGCACAGTCCACAATACAATTTGGCATGAGACATTGATTATGACACGATTAACACAAGACACTGTTCACGATACCTTTGACACAAGACACTGTTCACAATACATGAGACACCGTTCACGATTTACCTTATTCTTAGTTTTAGTCAGTTTGGAACTTGGAATTAACATCACACTAAATAAATACTCTTTTTGTCCTAGAAAGTATGTTGTATTTTTATTTTAATCAGTCCTATTAAATTTATTAAATTTTTATTTTTCGTCTTGAATTGTTCTCTTTCGTTACTTCTCATCCACACATTTAACTTACTTTTTTATTTTATCAACACGTTTCTTTTATTTTCTCATATAATATAACTTTACTTACTTTCTTAAATTTCCCAATAATAACCAAAATAATTTTCATGGGAAATTTCATATTCCTATTTAAATAATTCAAGTCATCAAGTGCAAAACTGATACTAATGTAGATAAAGGAAATTTCATATAGGCCCATCTTTTTTGTTTAATAGAATGACGAAGGAGCAACGGAGCATGTATGATGTACATTGTCAAATCATGAAATCAATTAATAATTAATACTTAATAATTCATGCACGTAGTTTCCCGTGATTCAAATTTTTTTAAAGGTTCATTCAATTTAAACCTCATTTCTATTTTTTTTGGTACTTATCTTATTTTGTACCATTTCGTCTTTCAGAAATTTATATTTGAGACCGTATTTACAAGAGACGTGTTTTAAATGGACCGGTCCATTATTACTTAGAAAAAAACTTTAAAAAAATTTAATAGGCTAACATATTAAAGTTGGTATTATAACTTATTAGAGTAGGTAGTATAACCTATTAAAGTTGGTATTTGGTATCTCAAATTAAGTATAATACCAACTTTAATTGGTTATAACATCAACTCCAGATACCAAATTTGTTAGGATCATTTACCAACAACAGTATTAAAGTTTACTCAATTTCAAATAAACAGCCTCAAACTTTGTTTATTACCAACAACAGCCTTCAACTTGGGAAACACGACATCGATATAGCCACTTCACCGGATGACCTGCGAATTGACCGTTGACCATGCTCAATGACCTTTGACTTTCAATTAATTTCATTAATTAAACCTAATTACCCAATTATCCCTAATTAAACCTTGATTCCCCAACCTCTCTCTAACCCACCTCAATCACCTCCATTCTCCCTCTTCATCAACACCACCACCACCATTAAAACCCCTCCTTTAATAACAACCCAATTAAAAGCCCCTTCTTTCTTCTACATTAGACTAAACATTTGTCTTCTTCAACTCACCATTAAAATATACTCTTTCTCTCCCAACTCCACTACCACCATTAAAACCCAACCTTTAATAACACCACAAACAACTTACTACTCACAAAATTCCTCCTTTATTATCTAAAAAATACCCATCAACCCAAGAAAATACCCATTAAAAAAGGGGTTTTAATGGTGATGATGGTGGGAGAGAGATAATACCTTTTTGCATTTTAATTACATTAATCAGTTAAGAGAGAAAGAGTACCAATTACAATAATAAGAAATCTATGGCATCTCAATTTCTTACCTTTTAATCTACTAAACTAATTCCTACAAATCCCTAAAATCCACCATTGACAAATCCTTAAAAAAAACTAGAAATAATGAAAACCCTAGAATCATTTCCTCCAAAAAGAAATATTGTTCAATGATGTTTCTTTACTTACTTTGTTCAACTAGTATTCGTACAAATTTGTAGAAGTTTTTAGGTTTTGCTCCTACTTTAGGTGTTTCTGGATTTAATCAATAACCCAATTAGAAAAAAAATAGTTTTTTTTTTGTTTTTAAGTTTTGGATTTTAATTTCTGTCTACTGATGGGTATTTTTTAGATAATAAGGGAGGAATTTTGTGAGTAATAAGTTGTAGTGGTGTTATTAAAGGTTGGGTTTTAATGGTGGTGGTGGGGTTGAGAGAGAAAGGGTACATTTTAATGGTGAGTTGAAGAAGACAAATGTTTAGTCTAATGTAGAAGAAAGAAGGGGCTTTTAATTGGGTTGTTATTAAAAGAGGGGTTTTAATGGTGGTGGTGGTGGTGGTGGTGGTGATGGTGTTGATGAAGAGGGAGAATGGAGGTGATTGAGGTGGGTTAGAGAGAGGTTGGGGAAGAAGGGTTTAATTAGGGATAATTTGGTAATTAGGTTTAATTAATGAAATTAAGTGAAAGTCAAAGGTCATTGAGCATGGTCAACGGTCAATTAGCAGGTCATCCGATGAAGTGACTGTATCGATGTCGTGTTTCCCAAGTTGAAGGTTGTTGTTGGTAATAAACAAAGTTTGAGGCTGTTTATTTGAAATTGAGTAAACTTTAAGGCTGTTGTTGGTAAATGATCCAATTTGTTATAATACCAACTTTAATAGGCTATAATACCAATTTCAATAGGTTATAACATCAATTTGAAATATGCTCAATCGCACGCGTCAGTTTTAGATTTTTTGTTTCCTTTTTTTTTAATTATTGAGATTGTGGACTAGGCTCTTGTAAGAGGCATCTATACTATAGACGGTCTCTCAAGAGATATAACTTTCTTAATTTATTTTAAACCATGAGATATTACGTACAACTAAAAAATTATTTTAAAAACTATGCATTAAGTAAAGGAAAAATTACCGTGACTAATATAATCTTTAATTAGTTTTCCTAAAATAATATCAACTTTTGATTAATCATTAATAATACCACCTTAGAGGGGTTTTTAGTTTATTATCTAATTTACCAATTTTTTTGTCATATAATCTCCTATATATAATTTGATTTTTAGCATGTTAGGGATAATCTCGGGAAATAGTCTCATAAGTTGGTATTATTCATAGTTAATCAAAAGTTAGTATTATTATAGGGAAATAAACAAAATGTTGTATTGTACCTGATAATTTTTCGTAAGTAAATGCAAATAATATATATAAAAATAGAAAAATAAATTATGAATAGAATATTTGAATAGATTTAAGTCATCAAATGCAAAAATGTTACTAATGTAGATAAAGGAAGTTGCGCGCATACAGGTCCATCACTTTTTTGTTTGAAAGTTGAGGGAGCATGTGCCTCGTAAAATCCTTAATAATTCATGCATGTATCTTCCGATGCTTCCTAGCTCTTGTTCATGTAATTCACAAACAATGGCAAACTTGGTTAAAAACTAAGCGATAAAACATAGATTTCTAAATTAACAAATTAAAATATTCAATTCTAGTTAAAAATTAAATTACTCTTTTTTATTTATCAAATAAGAGTTTATATAGAAAATAAGAGATAAAATCCAAAATTATACGCACATAGCATTTGAACGACCAAGGTGCAAAAAGAGGCTAGGAATCAAAAGGAACAAAGTGCTCAGGCCACCTCCCTATCCGAAGGGAAACCTACTGAACAAACATGTCTCTCATACTATCACTAACTCTACAAACAACTTACGGCCCATTTGGTAGATGGTTGAAAAATCTCTTTGCTACTTTAATGGCCATGCTTGACAACTTTTAATCATCTCATTTTGTTCATAAAATTCATTCCAATGCATTACCAATGGGAGATTAAACTTTTTTGTGATCAAAGTTTCATTACCATGGGAATGACATGAAAGTTTTGATGAAAGATATTAAATTAGTTATCATTCATATTTCAAAATGTGATTTATAATTAAAGAGTGAAAGAAAGAAGTTTAAGTAATTAAGGTGATTTGTAATATTTGCAATAAAAATTTTAATTTATCTTTTTTTGGTTTTATAAACATTATTTATAATTGTTGTGATTGAAGTGTGACTTGAGTACACAATCAAAGTTATGCACATAGAGATGGAATCTTATGTGTGTTTAAGTGGTGTTTAATTATGTGTGTTAATGCATAATAGTTATGGGAGAAATAAAGATGAGCTGTGATGATGTACGTAATGTGAGAGCAATGGTGTAAGTTAAGTTAGTAATCAATTGACTTAATGGTGAAGTGCAAGGTCGGGTCTATTGTACCACGCTCGAACAAGGCGCTGATAATGTAACAGAAGCGGCAATCTCGATACATAATTAATATTTAATAATAATGCTTAATACAAAAATATTGCGGAAGTCTTAAAATGCCGAACTGTTAAAAACTTTAAATCATAAAAACTAAAACTATTTAAAAAAAAGCTAAGTAAAATATTACACACGATAAGAAACATTGTTTGCTAAAAATTAAAAAAAGTAAAAATACATCAACATCAAGTCATCAATAAAGACACAAAAAGCAGCTATGTTCTCGATAAATAATAATTTCTGCAGCCTGGATCGGAACCTGAAACTAAATCCTGCAAAATGCTGCCATCCATGATACGAATGACAGCCGATTGAATCGGTCAGCGGTAACGCCAAGCATAACATCTTATCCAACTCAAAATATGAAAATTATACACTACATTTACAAAATAATAATTTAAGTACGAATTTCAAATTAATTGACACCACTGTATACTTTTATTATATTCTTTTAATGTTCCATACTTTTGTTAGAAAATGTACTTTAATTTAAAAATAAACAATAAATTAAAATACAAGTTTGTGATAGAAAAACCAAATTACCTATGACGATCAAGCCTTGCTTATGTACACCACCGAGATCTCCGATACACCAATCTTCAACACGATCAAAGTAACAAGAAGATTTTGTTGGAACTTGATATAAATTCTAGGCGAGATGCTCTTTCCTAAAACGTTATTTCCTCCCTACCACGGTGCTTGGGATCAAACCGGAAATACGTTCTGAGATACAAAGAATTACACTAATTTCCTAGCACATGGAAATTAGAATGACATAAAAATAACTTAAATGGAAAGAAATATGAAAATACACAATCAAGGATTGCAAGTTCTTGATTGAAATGCTCAAGAAGAGAAGAAAATCAGAAATTATGGATGTGTCAAATAACACACAAGCATTCTATATTTATAGAATAGCTCACATTACTTCATGAGGCAAGGTGTTGCTCCATGAACCACAAGGTTGATCCGTGAAACACGAGATCGATTCACGAACCAATATCGCTTTTCACTCAACCCGTAGATCCCAAAGAACATGGTTATAGTAACCATAATAACTGTTGGAAGTTATATAATAACCAACAAAACAAAAAAGAGCAAGAAACAAGACGAACCCGCACGAAGAACAGATTTGCGCGGGGTGCGTAATTCTCCGCGGGGTGCGCAAATGGTTCTGACAGCCTCCGCGGGCCGCGTAAAACTCCGCGGGGTGCGGACTTGCTTCTTGACAGCCTCCGCATGTCGCGTAAAAGTTCGCAGGGTGCGCACTCTGTTCTGTCCCATTTTTTCTTCCTTTTAAATACATACTTTGGGATATTCTTAATAAATTTAATTAAATTATTTATTTAATATAATCAATTAAACATTTCCAATTACCATTATATACTCTAAATTCCAACAACTTTTAAGTCATTAAGATACCATTCTCAATCCTGACAGAAGTATCTTCCTGCCACTTATACAATTTGGTAATCTTAACACTCAAGTAAGTTCATTTGGTTAATACTCATAACCGTACCATGATTCATAGGATCAACACTAATCAAGTTCATCACTAATCAATAAGCACAAGAATATGACACCTGGTATATGTAAGGGTCTGGTTAGGTGAGGAACGTAGCCCTAAACCCTAACTGTGGTGGGAGTCATCACCCCTCCAATACAATGTTTATGCTCGAACTCCACATGATAGGTAGTGAACCCCTGTGTTACACCGCATTTTACGTGCCGGCCAACACGGACGCCGGGATTTTACATGCCGGTCCATGGTTCGACATTATCTTACTATCAAGGTCATTCAATCAATACTCATTCACACAAGTACATCACATTTTTTTATTACTACAACTTGACTTTGAAATTTGACTTTGACCAAACTAGGTGGTAACTTTATTTATTTATTTAATATAATTCTTAATCATAATGTTTAATTACCTTTATGTCTTTATATGCTCATTATTTAATTTTTACACATTAAATTTTATTTATAACTTTATTTTAACAGCTCACTAAATTCACACTAATAGATTAATTAACTTAATATTTTATTAATAGTCTCCAAATTAGTATTTTCCACAAGTAGCTACTAAAATCTATTGCTCTTGAAATAAGTTCTCGAAATCAACATTTCCAACTTTAAAACAAATAAAACTTTATTCTTTTCACCAAATCAAATATTCTAATTAAAATTTAAGTTAAAATTGTTTCCTTTGGATAAGTTTACAAAATTCAACAAGTTCACCAAAGATAATCATTCAAGTTTGGAAAAACAAGTAAACTTATTAGATTTGCAAAAATCAAAATCTAGTTATAAAACAAATAAAACTATTCACAAAAATCAATATTTCACACATAATTTAAGAGGCAAGTTTACTAATTCAAAATACTTTTACATCTTTTTTATATAAATTTTGGTCAAATAGTTAGCAAATAAAATATATTGTACTATCTAGTAATAATTAAATGCCACAAAGTTTCTTTTTATTATGAAAGCTCATATATTCAAGAAAATCACTTTAATATTTAATAACTTATAAGAACTTCGCAAAAATAACTTTTTATATTGTGTTTTAAAATTATCATAAAAATAGCTTGTAAAAATTTAAAAAATAAATCAAACTCTTTTTGTTTTTTTATATGATAACGGTCGAATGACCTATGAATATTTTTTGGCCTTTTCACTAAAAAAAGTTACTTCATTTAATTTTTATACTAAATTCTAGATTTAAATAATTAACACAACCAATAAAAAAAAAATAGAAACTTTACACAATAACTTAGAAATTTACTATAACTTTAAGGATAAACTTTAACATTAAATTAAAGTATAATAACAACATTCTTATTATAACCATACTTTATAAATATACATTCATAAAATAATTTATTACCTTATAAACTAGTTTGAAGGCTTACGTAAACATAATAATAAAAATTCTTAACATAAAAGTTCTTAAATATAGCAACATTCTTAATATAACAAATGGCTCATAAACATACTAGCACTAGTTTATAACATAAATTATACTTAATAACACTACAATATAATTTTTCACCCAACTTTCTAAACTTGTTTAAAGATTACTAAATTAACATACTAAAAATACTTTTAGCATAAACATACTTAATATAATCTTAATTATAATTTCATCAAACTAATTTCTTACTTAAACATAATCAACACATTTCATACTTTGTATATTATAATGTAAATATAAAGTGAAATTTCACATAAAGAGTTGGGTAAGAAGTTATACCATATTAACACCAAGGATTAGTACTAAGTACTAATTAGGAAAATAATAAGATATAAGACCCTCCAAGATAGATAATAATGCTCCAAAAATAATTAATCCAAGCTCCCAAAATAATGATGATCTTCTAAGCTCCCAAAATAAATAAATCCCAACTTCAAAAATAATGATACATTATGTAACCAAAATATTAATCCAATAATGCTCCAATATGATGATAACTTAACTAAATAAAGAGTGTTCTAAACTTCATCTGAATTTCTTCAACTAGAAATAAAGGTATTAAGTTTGTAAGATTTTAGTGAAGGGAAGATATAAGACAGAATGTTCGAAAGATTTGATGATGAAGGTGGAAGTGTTCTTATGGTCAAGGGGCTATTTATAATAGATTTTTGGGCAATTTCTAGTAAGTTGTATGAATAAGAATGTTAGGAGTATGGAAGAAGGTTAACTTGTGTAAGTGGTTTGGAGTATGTAAGTGTATGTGTAAGAGTTCACTACAAATAAGTTGTGAAATAGCGTTGGGAAACAGCGATCGGATTGAATTTATCGCCATTAGCGATGAGCTGGCTACGAGAAAATCCTCGCCTGATGTATTAAAGTAGGCGGCGACGACCTAGCGACGAGGCAAATCCGCCAAGATTATCAACGGTCAAAAAATTGTTTTTTGAAAGTTGGCGACGAAATTGGTGGTAGCTGGTTGGTCGCTAGCTTTAAAGTGTTTTTTTGTTTTTGAAATTTGAATTTGAATTTGGCGAGAATGTGTTATGGTCGTCGTGTTGTCGCCATGATTTGTATTAATAAACGTCTCTTTGTTACGGCATTTTGTATTTGTGAAACGATTCAAAGCATTAAGAGAGTAAGTATTGAAAACATTACGAGAGGTTAGTTATTTTTTATTTTATTTTTATTATGTATTACATAATTTCTTTCTTTTTTATGTTTACTTGAATTGTTTTATTTATTTTTATTTATTTATATTAAATTTTAATTGTCATTAATTTGCTTTAATATTATTATTTAGTACATATTTTGCTTCTATTGTTATTTACAGGAGTTTATATATATATATATATATATATATATATATAGGTGTTAAAAATGAATGTTAGGGAAGAAAGAAGTTGGATGTACAACCGACGAAAAAATGAAAAGTTTAGTTTAAGATTTATGAGAGGGTTGGAAGAGTTTTTAGATTTTGCTCGTGGAAATAGCATGAGTTCTGAGATTAGATGTCCTTGTAAAAAATGTAAGAATTGTTGTTTTAAGGAACCAAATGAAATAAGAGATCAGTTAATGAGAAAGGGCTTCGTTGAAAATTACTATGAGTGGGAATATCATCAAAATACACAGGTAGGAACAACATCTGATGTTGTAGCGGTAGTAGGAGCGCAATCGCCAAACAACCTAAATCCTTACTCACAGATGGTGTATGATGCAGTAGCTAGTATATTTCCTTTACCATCAATTTCTTCCCCCTCTGTTTGATGTAGTACCGGTACATAATGAACCACCGGTACGCATTGACGAATATCCAAACCCTTAGTGTAGACAGTTCTTTAAAATGTTAAATGCTGTAAATAGTCCTCTATTTGAAGGTTGTATAACTCACACCAAGATGTCTATTATTGCTCGACTTACAAACCTGAAGACAGACCATCGTCTCACTCAGAGGTGTTACGTCGAGATTTGTGCTATTATGAATGAAGTGATACCAAATGAGAATAGGATGGTAGACAACTTCTACGACACCAAAAAACAAATAGCTGCCCTTGGATTACCCGTGGAAAAGATCGATTGTTGTCCTAACTGGTGTATGATATACTGGGGGAATAATGTGAATGCAACTTGCTGTCATGCTTGTGAAACTTCTAGATGGAGAAGAAACAGTAAGGGTGATAAGGTTTCTCGAAAACAATTTCATTATTTTCCTCTGGGCCCCAGATTACAACGATTGTATGCTTCAGAGGCAACATCTAGGCATATGAGGTGGCACGTAGAGCACCGCACTGAAGAAGGAGAGATGATACATCCGTCAGATGTTGAAGCGTGGTTGACATTCAAAAACATACATCCAGATTTCGCATTGGAGACTCGAAAAGTGCGGCTTGGTCTGTGTACTGATGGTTTTAACCCCTTTAGAAGTTCGGGTCAACAGTATTCGTCGTGGCCTGTGATTGTCACACCATACAATCTTCCACCATGGATGTGCATGAAGAAGCCCTATATGTTCTTGACCGTTATTGTCCCTAGGCCTAGTAATCCAAAGCACAACATTGACTTATATCTTCAACCGCTGATACAAGAGTTGAATATGTTGTGGGAGGAGGGGATTTGTACATATAATGTCTCAAGAAAGAAGAATTTCCAACTGCGAGCAGCTTTAATGTGGACAATCAATGACTTTCCAGCTTATTCGATGTTGTCTGGGTGGAGTACTGCGGTGCGATATGCTTGCCCTTACTGCATGGATGATTCACAAGCCTTCTATCTTACACATAGCAAGAAAATGTGTTGGTTTGACTGTCATAGAAAGTTTTTAGATAGAAGCCATCCATATAAGAGAAATAGAACAAATTTCAGATCGGGCGTTGTTGAGAAAAAAGATCCACCTATTATTCGGACTGGACATGAATTGCTTGATGAATTAGATCAGTTTGGATTTTTGAGAGTCAATGAAGAAGATGTAGCAGATCATAATAAGGAAGTTAGTAAGTACTCTGCATGATGGAAGTAGAGGAGTATATTCTGGGATTTGCCATATTGGAAAACTAACATGATTCGGCATAATTTGGACGTTATGCACATAGAGAAGAATGTTTTTGATAACATATTCAACACGTTGATGTGTGTGCCAAATAAAACAAAGGATCACATTAAGGGAAGACACGATCTGTGTGAACTTGGTTTACATTCAGAATTGCATCATATAGGTGCGTGCACTCTCAAATCATTATAATTAGTATTTTAGAATTTATAATAATTCATTAAACATGTTATTTTGGTTATATATAGGTTCATCTATTCCAAAAGCTTCCTATACATTAAATGACAAACAAATTTGTGCTTTACTTCAATGGTTGAAAAACATAAGATTTCTTAATGGCTATGTGTCCAATATGGCAAGGAATATTGACATGGCCAAGCATCAATTGTTTGGCATGAAAAGTCACGACTGTCATGTTTTCATGCAACGATTAATTCCAATTGCATTCAAAGAATTGCTACCGGTCAAAGTTTGGGAAGCACTTACCGAGTAGAGTTTATATTTTAGAAGTTTGACAACCACCAAGTTATGTTTGGAGGATTTGAAGAAGATGGAAGCAGACATTCCAGTTATTATATGCAAAACTGGAGACTATTTTTCCTCCCACATTCTTTGATAGCATGGAACACCTTCCTATTTATTTGGCATATGAGGCAAGGATTGAAGGACCGGTCCAATACAGATGGATGTATCCATTTGAGAGGTTAATAATATGTAACTGTTTTGTTTTTAATTTATATATATATTGGTCATTCTTTTTTACAACGTTGTTTTAATTTTTTTATATAGGTATCCAAACATTTGAAACTTAATGTGAAAAATAAAGCCCACGTTGAAGCCTCAATATGCAATGCTTATTTAACCGAGGAAGCATCGCATTTTGTTTCACATTACTTTGAGCCACATGTCCGATGTAGGGTCAGAGACCTTCCTAGGAATGATGATGGAAGCTACAACAATGTTAGATCTGGTGTGTTGTCAATATTGAGCCATCCGATTAGATTTCATGGAAAAGGAAAAGCATATATTTTGGATGAAAACGATTACGATATCGCCCACAGATACGTATTAATGATTTTCCAAAGTTGGAAATATTTGTGTCTGAGTTTAAAAGTGGAGTTAAAAGACATCAACCGAATTGGTCAAGTGAAAGGATTGAAACGTTTGTGCAAGAGAATTTTACAAATGCGTTCAGAACATCAGTATGTTTTTCATTTAGAATTATTTATGTTAAATGTATTTTACGTTATTATAATTTATAACATTGTTTCCATTTATTTCACAGGCTAGACAAGGATGGTTTGATAACCGAGAGAACAATGATATTTTGAAGCAAATTGCAGAAGGACCCCTTAAACACGCTCGGAGTTACAATGTATGTTATACAAACGGATACAGATTCCACACAACACTTCATGCAACCAATAAATCTGAAGACAATAGTGGAGTGTGCATTAAAGCTGCTGACAATAGCCCTAACGAAGATGATTCTTATGGGCAATTGCTAGACATTATAGAAGTTGAATATCCAGGGATGCCTATCAAAAGAGTGACGTTGTTCAAGTGTCATTGGTTTGACCCAACTACTACGGGAAATAACCACGGGACAAAGGTTCATAAACGATACAAGTTAGTTGACATACATCAGGGTCGTTCGTATCCTATTTATGACCCATTTGTAATGGCCAATCAAGCATCTCAAGTATACTATATTCCATATCCCAGTACAAGACAAAATATGAAAGATTGGAGAGCAGTTTACAAAGTTAAACAAAACAAATTCGACAGTGCAACACAACAAGAATCAAAAGATGTTGCTTTTCAAGAAGAAAATATGGAAAATATTGCAATTGAAGATGTTTCCCATGCACCGCTTCTTGATCCATCTGGTGAAATTGTATGACATGTGGACGAGACCAATGCAGAAATCGATGAAAACATGGATGTGGAACTTGTACTGTCAGAAGACGAAGAATCCGATGATGAAATAGCAGAGAACGATGCTTATTATAGTGATGAAGTGTAGCTTAAATTAGTTTTATATGTAATTATTTAATATTTTGTAATGTTTGACAAAATTATATTTTCATCTAATTTATTATATTTATATATATATATATATATATATATATATATATATATATATATATATATATATATATATATATATATATATATATATATATATATATATATATATATATATATATATATATATATATATATATATATATATATATATATACACTACAAAAATAAGTTTCGACTACTTCAAAATAGTAATTCATGTATAGAGCTATACCGACTTAATTCCGACTATTTTGGGTTAGTCGGCTCAGATTGGTCGGTAAATCGTTTTAGTAGGAAAACAGTCGGAATTTTCCGACTAACTAGTCTAGTCGGAAATTTCCGACTACCATTTAGTCGGACATTGGTCGGTAAGCACTATTTCAGTATCAAACCAAAATTGACAAAAAAAAAAAATTCCGACCAAGAAGACTGCCACGTCAGGCCCACGTGGCACACTTCAACTTGCACACAGCGCATGTGCTCAAGAGGAATTGAACCCAGGACCTCATGGATATGAGGTTCATGCTTCAACCAATAGACCAAGTGTTGATTACTGATATACAATGCTATGGTAACGAATTTATAACATAAAAATACTCTTCCCATTTATTATTATTATGATTATTATTATTATTATTATTATCATTATTATTATTATTATTATTTTGGCAACTATTATTATTATTATTATTATTATTATTATTATTATTATTATTTTGGCAACTATTATTATTATTATTATTATTATTATTATTATTATTATTATTATTATTATTATTATTATTATTATTATTATTATTATTATTATTATCAGTGTATTAGTATATTAGTATATAAAGTATTAGTCATATTCATGTAGTAATATTAGTATTTTTATTAGTGTATTAGTATATTATTACTTGTATTAATATATTATTACTCGTATAATTAGTTTATTATTAATTGTATTAGTGTATTATAGTACATTAATTATTTGTTGGTTAGTTGATTAGTAAAAAAGAAGAAAACCAACAAAATGCTACCCATAGGATTCGAACACAAGACCTGCTGGACACAAGCAACATCACTTACCAACTAAGACAACTACCTATACATGCTATAATACAGCGCCTAACATTTATAAATTAGTCCTCCAGGCCAATATTAAGATAAAATAATTCCTTAATACCACCGACCAAATACCGACCAAATAATTCAGTCGGAAGTAGGTCGGAAAATAATTAATTTTTTTAAAATTTTTCTTTAAATTGCGACCAAAACCAAATTTAGTAGCAAATATAGTCGGAATTTCCGACTAACACGTGTTAGACGTAAAATCAGTCAGAATTTCCGACTATTTCGGTTAGTCGGTAGTTTTTTGATCGGTAAGTTGCATTTTTTTTGTAGTGATATATATATATATATATATATATATATATATATAAAAATAAAAATAATAATAATAAAAATAATAATAATAATAATAATAATAATAATAATAATAATAATAATAATAATGTCTTCTAAACTAATAATCCCTCCACCCCTTTTTTATTGTCCACTTTCTAGTGGGCGCGCAAATTAAGAAAAATGGTAGTGGGGTATTTTAAGTGATTATAATAATTGTAAAGGTGGTAGTTGGGGTATTTAAGTGATTATAATAATTGAAAAGGTGGTAGGTGGAGTATTTTAAATAATATATGTTGAGGTAGTTGGGGGTATTTAGGTAATAATAACAATAATAATACTAATAACAACAATAGTAGTAATAATAATAATAATAATAATAATAATAATAATAATAATAATAATAATAATAATAATAATAATAATAATAATAATAATAATAATAATAATAATAATAAAATAATAATAATAATAATAGTAATAATAATAATAATAAACCCACTTTTTGGACGCAGAGTTGTTGCCCATGATGGCGACGATCTTGTTGGTCGCTTGGTCATCGCTTGTTGGTCAAAAAAATGGCGTCCAATTGGCGTCGACTTTTTAGTTTAGCGTCCAAGATTTTTGCGACCACTCTCATCCCGTCGCCCCCCTTCGCTAAACCCACTTTTTGACCATATTGCTTCCAAATGGCGATGAAAACCGTGGTCGCCATTTTATTATTTTTTTGTAGTGGTTGGAGTGTAGAAGTAAACTTGTAAGAGTTAGAGTGTGTAAGTAAACTTGTAAGAGTTGTAAGAGTTGGAGTGTGTAAGTAGATGTATAAGAGATTGAAGTGTAGAAGGTTAGATTTTGTAAGTCTTAAACATCATGGATTAAATAGAAAGGATTTTGGTTCATCAAATTTTTATTCTAGTATGCACAAGTGTAAATATACTTTAAAATAATGGGTAAGTTTGATCATGAAAATATGATAGTTTACTTGGAAAATGTTGCTTAAAATTATATTTGAAGTTGATAAAAATATGGCTCATTTTTAAGTATAAAATGATTAAATCAAAATTTTAAGTTTAAATTGATAAGTAGTAATGTTAGTTTAAGGAAGGAAAATAAAAACGTAACATTTTACAAAATCGTAAATTTAATAATAAAACTTTACTTTTCATAATAAAATAATAAAATAACATTTTAGTGCTCATAAAAAAATTAAAAGAAAATAATATTTTAAACTTTAATATTTGAAAGATATTACAAAATCGGAAAAAGTTTCGGAATTAAAGATGATTTTAGAAATGGATAACCCAAGGATTAGGAATTTGAATTGAAAATTTAGAATAATTAATTAGAAGATTAATATTGAGAATTTTGAGTCTGTTACAGATAAACCTCATTTTTACCTTCTATTTGGGCCTAATATGTATTGATTATTCCTTGGTTTCCGTCCATTTCCATTGTATTTTGTTGGTTTTACGCCCTTTTGTAGGGTAGCATGTTTGTTGCTAGTTTTTGCAGATTAATCACCTATTTTCGAGCTTTAAAGCATGCTAGCTTGGAGGAGACATGGATCAAAGCCAAGGAAGAGATGAGGTGAAGAGGTGGAGAAAAGTCCAACCTAAGCAAAGCAAAAAGCATCATTTATAGAAAGTCAACCTAAGTGCCGATGGAGGTCAACTCGCTCAAATTTTGGTGGATATGTTGATTGATGGCAAAAGTTGGGTTCGTTAGCTTCGAATCGACTGGTCACACGTCAAAATCAGAGTTATAACGAAGGAGATAGAGCACTTTCAAAATGACGTGCCAAAAGAGAAGGAGATCGATCGATCGATCTACTTGGATCGACCAATCGATCTCATAAGCAAAAAATTCCAGAATGTAGCTGAGCAAGTCAAGGAGGATCGACCGATCGATCGTGAAGCACGTCTACACTCCACGCAAACAGTAGCAGCACACCTAGCTCCAAAATAGCCAGCAGCAAAATGAAGCTATAGGGTCTCGAACCTGAGACCTCCAAGGACGCGTGCAGCAGCTCTCACCATCTGAGTTACTTTCTCTTTGTGATGCATTTTCGCATGGGTTGATCATAATCCTCAGTTTCCAGGCCCAATTTTGAAAACATGATACTCCCTAAAACAGCAGCAGCGAGGCGAGTGGACAGTAGCTTTTTTTTAGTCTTCTTTTCTCTTTTCTCCCACTTTACTCTTATAAAGTCTAGTTTAGTTTCTTTAATTTTTTTGTCTTTATTCTATTTTTCTTAATCAAAATTTTATTTTATTGTTTATTTTAGTTAATTACATTATCTCTTCTCTTTTGTTGGTATTTTTATTTTAAAATTCAAGGGCTTCTTATGGAGTTTGATGATATGTATTTATGGGTTTTTGTTATATGCTCTTCAATCTTCTGCAAAGTTTGTGGGTAATTTCTTATCTCATTTATATTTAGTATTTCATTGTCTATTTATTAATTTTAGTTGATTATGATATTTCTTAATTGCTCTTAGTTATTTGCTCTTGTCTTTGTTATATTTTGTCATTGGTGTTTGATTGAGAGTTTAGTTTATTTGTTATTAATGATTTTGATGTTGATGATGATTATTAATGGTGTGATTATGATTATAGTTAGTGAGTAGTTGTTTAGGGTTAGGGGTTGACTCATTTTGTGTTAATAGATTGATTATAGTTAGAAATGGGTTGATGTTGGTTTGATTGTGAACCCCGTAGGTGGGTAGCTCCGCCCATTGATTTGATGTCACCCTGATCTCCTTCCCGGGAACCAACGAGAGTTGGGCCCGCATGAGAACCGACCTTATTTCAATGGGAGGAGTTGAGTCAGGGGAACGGCGAGAGTCGAAACCTGTACTTGCCCCATGAAAAGGGAGTTTTACCCTCTTAACTTCGAGAGGAGAAGAGGATTGACGCGGTTTTTTTATTTTTGTGGCCCGTAGGTCTTGTTCTCACTCACGAGAGTGATGGGAACGGGATTCTCGGAGGCGATCCCAAGCCCGATCCAGGATCAGATCACTCTTCGTATTTGAATCCACACCTTTGCGATCAAACTAAGGTAAACCCTAAATTAACTATATAAAGTTCGTTGCACACGAGTTAGCCCCAACCCCGATGTTCTTTGTTTATTGCTTTCATAGTTGTAGTTGTAGTCTAGCTCATCACCAATCTTTCATACATGATTCTCCAACACCTAAAGAGGCCCTAAGTCTCGCGCTCGTCTCCCTGTGGATCGACCCCTACTTACCACTACACTTGTGTAGTTTTAGTTAAGGGTGTTTATAAATTTTGTTTGATTAGAGGCTTTAGCGACGACACCAAAAAGTCATCTATCAGGCGCTCCAAAAGATTCTCACTGCATTGAACAAGAACAGAAGGCATGACAGGTGGACTGCTCGAACGAGCGATATTATTCTCGAACGAGCAGTTAGTCATTAACATAATCGCACATGATCTAATCAATCTCAAGCTTCCGCTCTATAGATTAATATCGATTTAAGGCCAACTAGCATTAATCCTCAAACTTCCGTTCTATTGGTTAATACTAGAAGGAATTTAACTCAAATATATCTTAAAAGTTAATCCAATTCTCAAACTTCCATTCTATTGAAAAGGTTAACATCATCATCATCATCATCATCATCATCATACCCAGCGTATCCCGCTCAAAGAAAACTATGATCAGGGTTTGGGGAGGGAGGAACGATGGCATGCTCATACCCATAAGGAGAGTGCGATCAAAGAGTCCCCCGGCTCAAGAACGGTCTTCTAGCAAGAGGAACCTGCAGTTGGCATATAGAATAGAAGCACACACACAAAAACAAAGATAAGATCAAAGAAACAGGTAAAAAGCGACAAAAAGGCAAAGGATAAAGACGAACGAGGGGGTAAAGGGACAGGTTTACTAAACTAGGACTTGGATAAGGCGCCGCCAACTGGCCCTATCCCTGGTCAGGTCCTTGGAGAGATGATTAATATCACTTTTGATTTGTTCCTCCCACGTTCTCTTAGGTCGTCCTCGACTTCTCTTACCCTCCACTATGATGCATTCGATCCTTCTTACTGGGGCGTCATGTGCCGTTCTCTGCACATGCCCAAACCATCTCAACCTATTCTCCCGCATCTTTGCGGAGATAGGTGCAACCCTTAACGTCTCCCTGAACTCCTGGTTTCTTATCCTATCCAACATAGTCTTACCACACATCCACCTCAACATACGCATCTCCGTTACTTCCATCCTCTGTTCGAAAACCTTCTTTACGGGCCAACATTCTGTCCCATATAACATCGCCGGCCTAATCGCAACGCGGTAAAATTTACCTTTTAATCTCCTCGGAAACTTTTTATCACAAAGCACCCCGGTTGCTACTCGCCACTTAAGCCAGCCCGCTTGTATACGATTAGTAACGTCTCCAACAATCTCCCCGTCGCTCTGAATCACAGAACCCAAATATTTGAACTTGGACGTACACGCAACAACTTCACCTCCTATGGTTACCTCTGGCTCCCCTAGCGATTCTATCCCACTGAAATTGCATCGCAGGTATTCTGTCTTTGTACGACTTATGCGCAGCCCCTTTCCCTCCAAGGCTTCTCTCCACTCTCCCAATTTACTATTAGCCTCCTCCTTGGTTTCTGCGGCCAAGACTATATCATCGCCGAAAAGCATGCACCATGGTACGGTCTCCCAGATGGATTTAAAGAGCTCTTCCATAATGACCGTAAAAATGAAAGGACTTAATGCTGATCCCTGATGTAGTCCCACATTAATTGAGAAAGACTCAGTCATACCCGCCGGTGTATGTATGTTAGTTGCCACTCTGTCATACATGTCCTATATTACCTCGATGTATCTTCGTGAAATACCTCTATTCTTGAGGCTATCCTAAACCAGGCTTCGTGGCATGCTGTCGTACGCTTTCTCCAGATCAATGAATACCAGATGTAAATCCTTCTTTCGCTCCCTATACTTTTCCATCAATCTCCGCAAAATATGGATTGCCTCGGTGGTTGATCTTCCCGGCATGAATCCAAATTGGTTCTCCCTAATTACCGTCTCTCGTCTAATTCTTTTCTCGATCACTCTTTCCCATAGTTTCATAGTGTGGCTTAGAAGTTTGATCCCTCTATAGTTCTCGCAACCTTGTGCGTCACCCTTGTTTTTAAATATTGGGATAAATGTGCTAACTCTCCATGCTTCGGGCATCTTCCTGGTCCTCAGGATGACATTAAAGAAGTTAGTAAGTCACTGAATACCCTTCTCTCCTAAACTCATCCACACTTCAATCGGAATGTTATCCGGTCCGACTGGTCCTCAGGATGACATTAAAGATATTCAAATCAAGATTTATTAAGCATATGTTCAATCATGGACTCAAATCGCACACAATCAATTGATAAAGTATCAATCCATACTTCGAATTAGGGATTATGCCCTAACCCTAGATGAGAATACTACTTACTATTCATAATCATGAAAAACATATAACAATCAACAATTAAAAACAAAGAACGAAATAAGAACAAATGAAAACTTACAATTCTTGAAGAGAACATAAACTAAAATACCAAATCCAATTGTAAAATATGATGTTTAACAAAGAAGCTTCGAAAATCTTCAAGAAACCGAATGTACGATGCAAGAAATTGAAAATTACAACAATGGAAAATGCTAAGAACTTGAGAGAAAAACTAAAAGAAAATAGAAAAATAAAATGGTCCAAGACAGAAAATTACAAAATAATAACCGTCACTTTATATAGTGACTCCAAAAATTAGAGAAGGAAACCACCAAAAATTGTCTGAATCTGATAAGCGACGAGCGTCGCTTTTAGGCGACGAGTCGTCGCTTCTGTTCTGACTGGCAAACTTTGAATGGCCGCCGTTTCTTGCTCGGTTGTCGGATATGGACATATAATATACCGTTGGAAAGCTCTTGAAGTCTACTTTCCAATGTCGTAAATTTTGCATTAATGTGATCTCTATATTAAAAGGTATGGCCAAAAGAGTGAGCATGTATCAAATTTCACCTCAAAACTTTTGTCTTTTAAGCGCTTTTCTACTATTTTCTCTTTTGCCCATCTTCATTATGAAACATCTTCAAGCGAGCAACGATCTCTTCACATATTTTAGGGGTCTTAGGCTATTTCTCCAAGCCTTCACCCTCTTATCACCACGAGACCTAATAAAAACTCCAAGTTCGCCTCATATATTACATAAAACACAAAATTAAGCTCATGAGACAAAAATTGCAACAAATCACTAATAACATTCCTAAATCCCACTAAAACTACGTATAAGGAGCATTAAAATGATACGGATAAGCGCAAATAATTGCACTTATCAGCAGATCAAGACAGTAGGCTCGTTTTTTTAAGTGCTCGAACGAGCTGTTGGTGTGCTCGAACGAGCTGGTCGAGTAGAGTCCAAGTCAGTGGTTGTTGGTCTTTCAATAACGTAATATATAATTCAGTTATAAGTTTATTCCCTATAAATAGTAAATATATAATCTCATCAAAACCATCTACAAACATCCACAAAATTACCCCAAGCCAAACACTAGCCTATAATCTCTTCTCTAATTGTAATTCTCAATTGTTATAATATAAGAGATACTAAATCGGAGGACTAGCCTAATTGGGTGAGCCTTATTAAATTTTTTTGTATCGTTTATTATTGCATTTTATTTCTATAAACATCGATATTATTTGATAGTGTAATTTGTTTCACTTAAGACTTCGCACTTTCGATCTTGGTGATATTAAAGGTTGAAACACAACATTCGATCTTTAATATAACATCGTTTTCAATGATTGTTATGTCTTTTCGTGGTTATTTACAAATTATGGTAATTGATTATGAATTTTTACCATTATTACGTGTTATACGATATCTCCAACCACAAATAGAATGTTATTGATATAATTTTGAAAATGGGCCTAGGCAACCCAAACAAGGAGAAGAAGAATTAGTCCACTCATAAACCCAAAGAAAGTTCACTACTAAAACCAATTGGTTATAGTAGGAATTACTTCTTGAGTATATAAAGTGATGCATACTCTTCTCTTTCTCCGATGTGGGACAACTCACCTGTGAGTAACACATGGGCACTTCAACACTCCCCCTCACATGTGAGTGTCCTTAGAATTTTAGCCCACCAGAAGGGTTACAAACCTATTGGGAATGAACTTCCAATTAAAGGCTCCTTAACTAGTGGTAAGATTAATTGCCCAGTATAAAGGTCCAACAACAAATCGAGCTCTGATACCATGATAGAATTTAGAAAATGGGTCTGGGCAACCCAAACAAGGAGGAGAAGAAGTAGTCCACTCATAAACCCAAAGAAAGTTCACTACTAAAACCAATTGGTTATAGGAGTTACTCCTTGAGTATATAAAGTGATGCATATTCTTCTCTTTCTCCGATGTGGGAGAACTCACATGTGGCTAACATATGGGCACTTCAACGATTATAAAAACATAAAAATGAAATTTGATGATTATTATGAACCAAACTGACAATGATCTAATGAAACCTAACTTAATTAGTTTAATGTAGTAAGACCAGGGTTGTATATAAATAAATGAACACTAGTAATAATATACATAAACACACATATGACTTAATCTTCTTTCGTACCGTCTCACACCAAAAGTCTTGTCTATATAATTAGCTCATTTATTTAATTAATTCTTTAAAAACTTTAAGTGAATTCTTTAATACACTAAATATACATAGGCTAGTCCAATAAAATTATCATACATAAAACCGTTCTATTTAAAAATTTGTGAATAATTATCTATAAATTCAAATAGTTGGGCATTGTGACAGCTACTTGTAGAATACTGGTATCTCTAATGAGCCATAATTTTCTTCTACTCTAGACTACTCCTTTTGTACTTTTCAATTTTCACTATTTTCATATAATTAGTGGTTTTGTCTCACTTATTTTGCATCTTTTTTTGTCAATGGCTTTAGTTTCTTTCTTTATATCTTATTTACATACTTGTTATCTCTATTATTCTTAACCACTTATTTCTATAATCCACTTGTTCTACTTATTTCTATCATTTATTTGTTATTTGTTTATTCTCTCCTATCTAATTTTTTACCTAAAGTAATTTAGGTGCATTCTTATATAGACGAAGGGAGTATTTCTTAATTTTCAGTATTTTTTTTACAATAGTTGCACTCTTCAACCTTTAATGTCTTTCACAAACTTCATATATTTTATATCCATTTGGGAGCAGACATTAATCGAGGGTTTCTTAATTGCGCGAATCTCTCTTTGCTCCCTCCTTGAAGGAACCAGTATAATTTGTCTGTATCTTTCAAGAAAAACAAACTCCCACCGAGATCCTAATATACGACATGGACTCATTCATACTCTCGTTTCCCGGTTTCAAACTTTTTTCTACGCAAACGGTCAACAAATTGGCGGTCAAATTTGGTAACATATTCATAGAACTTCCCCATAAATTAAATATTCTCCTGTACATCACTACACAAATAGGATAAGAACGAAGCAACATGGACAACCTACAGAATTCCCCTGTTTTTTCACCCAAACTTTAATGGAATTTTCTAGCATGCTTAACATTCTAATCCCATTTTTCTTCTTTATACCCTCAATCATCAATGCTAGAGATTTCATTACCCCAACTCAACCTCTGAAAGACTCAAACCAAAACATCATTTCCCCAAATGGCCAATTTGAATTGGGATTCTTCAATCTTAGTAATAGAAGATACTTAGCCATTAAGTATCATAACATTGCCCCAGATTCCATCATTTGGGTAGCTAATAGAAACACTCCTTTAAATGATACCTCAGGAATCCTTACTATTACCTCTCAAGGAACCTTACTTCTAACTGCAAATAACACTAAAAACACCTCCTCTCCTACACTCATTTGGCGGACTAATGTCCCGAACCCACCCGGTTCAATAAACCCAATAGCCCGCCTCCTCGACACCGGAAATCTAGTACTTGGTGATCATGATGGTGATTACTTATGGCAGAGTTTTGATTATCCAGGGAATACCCTTATGCCCACTATGAGATTTGGATGGAATATTGAAACAGGTTTGGACAGATCTATGTCTTCATGGAAATCAGATGATGATCCATCAGAAGGGGAATATCATTTCAAGTTTGATCATTCTGGGTATCCTCAAATGTTCTTAAAGAAGCAAAATCTTACAGTTTACAGAGCAGGTCCTTGGAATGGGGTGAGGTTTAGTGGGGCCCCCAATTTGAAACAAAATAGTTTTTACACATTTGATTTTATTATCAATGAAAAAGAGGTTTATTACCAATACAATTTAACAGATCTAAAAATTTCAACAAGGATGTTATTAAGAACAAATGGGAATATAGACAGATTTATATGGAATGATAAAGTAAATGGGTGGATTCAATACTTAACAACACAGTTAGATTCATGTGATAGGTTTAATTTATGTGGGCCATATGGGATTTGTAATATCAATAATTCTCCTGTTTGTGGGTGTTTAGATGGGTTTAAGCCTAAGGATCCGAATGCTTGGAAAACAGCTTATTGGAATGATGGGTGTGTTAGAAGTGTGAAATTGGAGTGTAATAGTGATGGGTTTAAGAAGGTTTCTGGGTTGAAATTGCCTGATACAAGAAAAGTGTATTATTATAAGAGTTTGGGTTTAAAAGAGTGTGAGAAATTGTGCCGTAAGAATTGTTCTTGTACTGCTTTTACTAATTCTGATATTCGTAATGGTGGGAGTGGTTGTTTTTTGTGGTTTGGTGAGTTGATTGATACAAGGTATTATAGTAAACAGGATGGGCAAGATCTTTATGTACGGATGGCTGCTTCTCAATTGGGTAAGTTGTTTTTTTACTTTGATACTGATATTTTTCCACACAACTTGTCACACTCAAGTATTATGGAACGGAGGAAATATTAATCATGATTATTTGTTATTATCTCTTTGAGTTAGTTTGCTATAACGTGCTTTATGTTAGGAATTTTAGATTGGATTGTCTGCTTTTTTTTTCTTATTGTTAGGCTATTATAATTCGTCGTATACTACACTTATATGTTCATTAGCGTGGCCAAACCCACGGAGCACTTGTGGGCTTGAGCCTACAAACGCATAGTTAATGAGACTTTTATTCATACTTGATTTTATATGGTAATTGAAGGATTATCCAATAAATATTATATGAAAACCCACAACTCACTTGTTTAGTGATGTGAGATTTTCCTCACGTATGAAGTATTTTCAACAGTTATATGCACACTTTTCTATATTAGATAGAGTATATTTCCTCTTGCTTTTATTAGTTGCTATAGATAGTGACATTTCTCCTTATAAGATGTTACCATTTTTAATCTTTAACAACTGATAAAAACGCAGAGAAAGTAATATAATGGTTCCCAGTTCGAGAAAGTGCAATCTTTTCCAAATATGAAATTAAGATGTCATGTGAAATTGGCTAAAAAAAAATAAGATTTAGATTTTGATAGGGTATGTGAAATTGAATAGATTAAAATGTCATTTCTATTAATTTTGATATATTAGTATAATTAAATATGTTTGGGATCTACAGATTTTAAAAATAAAATAAAAAATCAACAAATTTTTTGGATTTATTTTATATTTAGTTTGCCCCTAAACTATGAGACACTATGTCTGATCTTTAAAACATTCATACAACGTTTGCATCTTTGGGCAGCCTGCATACATAGTTTGTTACTCTCAAATAAAATATCTGTAGCAGTGGCCTAATATTTCGGTCTTCAGATTTTCTTCATTTTCCCCTCACATGAGAATAAAAACGTTGAATATCTTTCACAATTGAATTAGTCAATGCCGATTATCAAAAAAAAAAAAAAAAAAAAAACATTATTTTGATTGTGTTGAAAATCTTTCTTAGAATTAGTCAATCCATCATCATCTGCAAGGGTTGGTTTGGAGATTAGAGAAATTTTTAGCAAATATTATTTACTAGGTACTTACCCGTGCCATACACGGATCATAATTATTTTTATGTTTAAGTATTCTTTTAATATTAAATTTGAAATATAATCATTAAAAAAGAAGATATATTAATATTATAAACTTAAATTTTATAAAGTGTTAACAAATAAATATGAACGACCAAACAATTTGAAACTGGAATAGCCAATATCCTCTTCATAATTGTCGACAAAGTATCAAACCAAAGTAAATTTACAATAATGTAAATTTACCATACTAAAAAGAAAATTAATAAGACTGCGTCATTGCATTAAGTATATTTACTTGTTTGAAAACGTCTCACTATGATACCGACACATATAGGGAGTCCATTAATCTAATTAGTTCCTGTAAGATTGTAAGTGATCACTTTAAGGTTATAAGTAAGCACTTTAAGACTCCACTTTAAGGTTATAATTAGTCATTTTAAGATTGTAAGTGATCAATTTAAGGTTATAAGTAATCGATTTAAGACACTAAATGTACATTGGACCAGTCCAATAATGATAGTCTTACCGTCTCATTTGAGAATCTTTCTTATTTTCAATACACAATTTCTTTCAGTTTTATGGTTCACATTTACCATTATTTAGCATGGGCTAAATAGACTTAGTTGTTTTTTCAAAAAACTTATTCAGTAAGGCTTTCTTATTCCATTGTTTCTTAAAATAGTTATGGATCGAACATTATCAAAAGTTTCTGCAAAACTTAGCCCATCATAATATTTGACCTAATGAAAACACACCCAAATTATTCTCTAGTTCATATATAATGATTTATTCTGTCGGTCTTCTGAGAGACCGTCTCTTAGGCCCAACCCATTAAATCTTAGTGTCCACGTATATTATCCTTAACGCCTATTTACAATATACTTAATGCCCACCAACAAAGTATTTAAGTACCCACAATATTCTAAATACTTACTTTAATATTTTTAATGCCCATTGAGAAACTTACTATATTTTTCTTTTTGGGTCAACCCAATCAGAGATAATCTCTCAAAGAGACCGTCTCTCACAAGAATTTGTTATTGATTTGATTAAAATAAATAAAATATGATTGTTAAAAATATATCTTTTAATCCATTAATATTATTATGTGTAGTGCTCGCATCTTCATGTTGGACTTATTCTCCTTCCACAAATATATCACTTTGACTATTATTTTTCAAAAACCTATGTCACCATCAATACTTCAATAAAATGATAGTAGTACTTATTAAGGGCCATGGATGGTTGTTAGGTTTCGAGAGGTATGAAATGTCTAGGTATGAAATTACTGATGAAGAGAAAAAAATGTTTTGAGAGGTATAAATTTTTTTTAGGTTTGCTACTTATAAGTGGACAGTGAGTTAGGTTTTCAAAGCTTATCACAATTTTTATAAAATGTAAATACTGTCTTTAAACTGATTGTTTTTGATTTAATAAATCAGTTGATTATCTAAATTTGATAGAAATAATATAAAATAATTAAATTGGTAAACTTGCTTATTTAACCCTAAAAGACATAATTAAGAAAGACTTTTTTTAAGCCTTTTACATAACTTTAGATTTTAGATGCTAAAGTTATGAAAAGTTATAATCTATATTCAAAATCTTTTTATACGAAGAATGTATGATATGGGCGGAATTGAATGCAATAAGTTAAGTTTTAGTCAACTAAGAATATTTTCTAAAAATAATATGAACTAAAATTGTAAATACTTTCTATTTTTGGAAAGTTTCCATCCTACTTTTACCCATTAAAACCCCACTTTCTTTACTTCACACTACTACTTCCTCCGTTTCGAAATACTCGCTACATTTCGATTTTGTGCACTATTCATCGTTCAAGCTTATTTTATATATTGCAACTAATGTGTAAGTAAAAATATAATCAAGTGGGATTTTGTTTGAATCGTCTAATCGCATACTTTCATAATATTAAATTTTTATAATTTTTCGATAAGTGTAGTTTAAAATATTAATGATCAAAATTGTGCATTGGATTGCGTAAAAAAGTGAAATGTAGCAAGTATTATGGAACGGAGGGAGTACTAAACATATTATTATAAGTTTTTAGCTATTATATATTAAATTGTCTCATAATTCCACTACTATCATTACTTCACACTACTTCCAATACAATCATTACTTCACACTACTATTTAATTATTTTCTCTCTCATAATTTCAATACAATCATTACTTCCCACTACTATATAATTAAAATAATACCCACTACCACCAAAGATTCCATCTTTTTTAATATTTGTGAAAAATCCAAAGTGGAACATCAAAAAAGAACGGAGGGAGTACTAAACATATTATTATAAGTTTTTAGCTATTATATATTAAATTGTCTTTTTTTCAATTTTTTGGATGACCGGGAAAAAAATTGAACAAGTAAAAAAATGTTTAGCAACAGTATGTTTGTCGCCAACGTTGTCCCTAGATTATTGTCCAACCAATATTTAAAAGGAAAAATTAACATTAATAATTCAACCTTTCACTCATCCGCTATGAATAATCTCACCTTTTGATTATTTTTTAATAATTCAATATTTGTGATAAATTTGCCTACAACATACCTTATTACTAATAATGGGTAATAATAGGGTATGTTGCTAGCAAACTAAAATAAAGGTTGGATTATTCACAGCGAACTAAGGACATACGTTGGATTATTAGAAAATAATCAAAAGATTGGATTATTCACAGCGGATGAACAAAAATTGAAATTTTTCCTATTTAAAAAGGGCAAGTTTTAGCAACAAATCTTGCGACAAAACTTTTAACGCTAATATTTTTTCCTGGAATTTTAAATTCAACTACAATTCATTTGTCATCTCAATCTTCAAACTTATTCACCTTCTTCTCCAACTTCTCTCTACTTACTAAATTTTCTCCTCCTCTCTACTTCTCAGCTCCCAATCAGACGGCTTTTTGACGATTTTCAGACAACATTCCTTGCCTTAACACAAACAGTCTTATTCTTTAACTATTTTTATTGTTCTTGTAGATTTTTGACATGCATTGTTTATGTTTTTGTTTTATGTCCATTATTGAAATATATTATTATGTTAGTGTAGAATTTTGATATACATTGTTAGTTTATATGCATTTTTTTATCATTTATGTTGAATTTTGTTCAATTCTTTGTTTTATGTCGATTTTTGTCCAATTTAATGATTGTTTTGTCTTAATATAGTTCATGTTGCTATTTGTTTTTCTTTTATTTTTCTGTCCAATTGTTTTGCTTAGACATTGATTATTCTATATACTATATAATAAATTACTTTTGTAATATATATCTAGTTTTTAATTAATGATTAATTTAATTATAAAATTTCAATTAATTATTTTTGTTGATTATGTATAGTTTTTGAGTATTATTTATAAAAAATAATTAAATATTTATTATTATTGTTAAATAATATTAGTAATAATTATTATTACTCCTATTATTTGATAATAATGAAAAATAATCAATTATATTTTTACAACCTGAAAATAAACTAGTGACAAAACAGGCAACAAGAATTAAAGTTTGTCGCTAGGCTAATGACAAATTTACCGACATAATATTTTTTTTAGCGTAAAAAATTCTAGGAGTAAAATATTTTGTGGCCAATTTGTCTCTAAACCCCTTTAACGACAATTTAAGCGATATAAACGATTTGTCGCACCCTTCTCATTTTATAGTGCCATGGTTGTCTGATCTCAAAGTAAATTGGAGGCAACCTTTTCATGCTTGGATGATTTATTTGTGTGATATAAAATATTTTGTGATGATTTCTTTGTTTGAGTGAGAAGTAATCGGAAGTAGTTTAGATGAATATATGGCTACAAGAATTGATATCAATAGGTAAAGTAATCGAAAATAATTTAGATGAATAAATGATATATAGATCAAATTTTTATATATTTAGTATGTGTGATTTTTAGGTAGAAGTAGAATTTTTAACTTTTAGTTTTCTTAGATAATTTTAAGTCCAAATTTTAAAATGTTAACATGTGAGATGTGACTATTTGTTAATAATTGCAGGCAGTCCTTCAACTACGCGAAAATTAGTGAGCATTCTCGTTCCAATTCTTATCTTTATTACCGGATCAATTTTCATTTTTGTTTGGCTCAAAAGAAAAGGTAACAAAATATTGATTTCTACTCATGAGTATAATGTTTTATATAAAATCTCTTATTTTTAAGGGTTTTCACGGTTATTAAGGATGGTGCGGGGTTCATTAAAAATGTGGTAGTTGGGTATTTTAATTGATGAAATTAATTATAAAGGTGGTAGTTAGGTATTGGGAATTGGAAAAAGTGGGGGTATTTAGGTAAAAAAAAGATAGATAAAAAAGAAAATGGGACAATTGATATGATATTGCCAAATAAAAAAATGGGACATTTAAAATGATTCGGAGGGAGTATAAAACATAACTTAAAACCTCAATCATCAGCTTAAATTTTTGAATAAGTTTATGATCAACAACTAAACAACTTAACAAAGGTGTATAGATTTCATGCGAATTAGACAACAACTAATCGAAATCTAAATATATTTTTCCTTTGCACCTTTCATATTTGAAATGAAAGACTTAAAAAACTAATATATAGGTAGATTGAATCCAATAAATGAATAGAATCATACAATACTATAAAAGTTTTGGAAAATTTCAAGGGTCATCATTTAAAGAGGCATGACAATCATATCATACAATACTATAAAAGTCTTGGAAAATTCCAAGTGTCATCGTTTAAAGAGACACGATAATATTTATCAAATTTAAAATCTAATCATATCATACATACAATACTATAAAAGTCTTGGGAAATTCCAAATGTCATCATTTAAAGAGGCATGACAATATTTATCAAATTTAAAATCTAATATTTTTTGTTAAAGTTTAAAGCTAAATTAGGTAAAGTATTTATAGGATATACTATAGTAATTCTATTTAGTTAATTTCGAATTTAATATGTTCAATTGAATGGAAAAAAAGTTATATATCAGGTAAATAATTAAAATAAATTACGTCAGTAATTATGTTTTGATTAAAAAAATCATGTATTTGGTAAATTTAATACAGTAATTACTACTTACATTATTATTTGAAATTGTTTTTGTATATATTTTGCACGAACAAATTCGTACATTGCACGAGTTTCTATACTAGTAATTCTATAATATAGAGAGAATGAATTTTATTTTTATCTAAAAATGAAAAAAAATTAAAAATTAAAGAGATTGAGAGCTTACCATCAATCATAACATTAATCTTAGCCTCTAAATTAACAATGAAGGCTAAAATTTTTTAGAAAATAAAGGAAAGAAGAGAAAGTCTAGTTTTTTTTTTTTCAATAACAGATAACTTAGAAGAGTGTTTGTTGACAAATTAATAAATATATTAAAATTATTTCTCACAATCTCAAATTTCATCATCATCAACCCAATATACCCCTCGAAAACAGGGTTTGGGTGAGGAAAGATGACGGATAATCTATATCCGTACTCCTTGAGAGGGAATACTTGAAAAAAGCGGTCAATTTACCCCAGTCATAATCTCAAATTTAAATTTATTATTTTAGAAATATTTATTTTGGTAATTTTATTACATTGGTTGACTATAGTCTAATCCCTACTGTACGATTGTTGTAGGAAAACAGGATGATTTTTTTCCAGAACAAGAATTATCGAGATCACATATGTCGGCATCACACATTCAAGATAATGATTTAGAGTTGCCTTTATTTAATATATTAGAAATGAATAAGGCTACAGATAATTTTTCATCAAGGAACGAGCTAGGAAAAGGAGGATTTGGAATCGTTTACAAGGTTTACCATCTTTATGATCACCAAAAAATTTTAAATTTTTTAAATTTTTTTGTGTTATTTACCTTTGTATTTCTGGCTCGTGAAAAATATACTCCTTCCGATTTACTATATTTGTTCACTTTTCTTTTTGGGTCAATTCAGTCTATTCGTTCAATTTTCCTTTTTACCATAGATTTTTTTACCTAAATGTTTTATGTTCACACAAGTAAAGACCATTATACCCTCACTTACATTACTCCAAATACCATAATTACCACCTTTACAATTACTATAATCATTTAAAATACTTTAATTACCATACTCTTAAAATACGTGCCAAGAGAAAACGGACATTTATAGTGAGTTGGAGGGTGTATATAAATCTATTGACAACAAATTGAAATGTGGTTGCGAATTTATAGGGTATATTGAGTGACGGACAAGAAATAGCCGTAAAAAGGCTTTCAAAGCACTCCAATCAAGGAGTACAAGAATTTAAAAATGAAGCATCCTGCATGATTAAACTTCAACATCGAAATCTTGTAAGACTTCTTGGATGCTGCATACATGAGGAAGAGAAGTTGTTGGTATACGAGTACATGCCAAATACAAGCTTGGACTTACTACTTTTCGGTTTGCATTCTTCCCTTATTTTTGCTAATTGCTAAATCTTGTATTACTTTATATGGTGCTTATATTTTACTTTATCTCATCATATTAATGACTAAAAATAATAATAAAGAGCAAGTGAATTAGTCAAAAGCTCTTTCAAATCAAACATCAAATCCCATATATCGAAGGTGAGACACAAAAAAACGAGAACATAAACTAAAACAAAAGAATAAATGATTATTTTTTAGGTTGTATTTATCGATCACCTTTTTACGTATCTTCATACAATGACATTATTTCTTTATATTTTAATCGTTAAGGCAGTCTTTTGTATCTCTTTTCTTTTAATGTACAGTTATTATATTGTTTGTTTTATAGATATTAATTATAAACTCAAAAATTTCTTATTTGTATGATTTTTAACATATAAAATTTGTTTTGCAGACATAACTAAAAGTTGTCAATTAGATTGGCCCACGAGGTTCAATATCATCAATGGAATAGCTCGTGGGCTTGTTTATCTTCACCATGACTCAAGGCTAAGAATTATACATAGAGATCTTAAAACTAGCAATATCTTACTTGATAATGATTTCAACCCCAAGATTTCAGATTTTGGAATGGCAAGAATCTTTAGAGGAAATGAGGCCGATCTAGAAAATACCAAGAGAATTGTTGGCACATAGTAAGAGCATTCTCAAACTTTTAACTCCAATGTATATCTTTGTTCAGAATTGCAAATATGCTTAATTTTAAATACGAAATATGTTTTTTTCAGTGGTTATATGGCTCCAGAATATGCAGTTGACGGACACTTCTCTACAAAATCTGATGTCTTTAGCTTTGGTGTGTTGCTGCTAGAGATAGTGAGTGGGAAGAAAAACAGAGAATTTAGCCACCCTACTCATGGCCTTAATCTTCTTGGACATGTAAGAGTCCTATATAATGCTCCTTAAAATAAGCACATACTTTAGTTATTTTCAAATTTTTAAAGATTGTTATTGATCTCCCCTTAAACATCTTAATAATCATTAATTTGAATTCAAAACTGTCAAATATCTTTATTGGTTTTTCTCATTAACAAAATATTCTCATCTACAAATTAAAATTTTCAAATTTATGTCTTATACATATTTCTTACCTCCACTAAATTTTTTCTTATTCTTCCCCAAATGCTTAAGCGATCAACTTTAAATCTATAAATGATGACTCTAAGATTATAAAAAGTGATCACTTTTATGTTAAATTGAGATGGACTTATTATGAATACCGATATATTAACAGAGAGGCATGAGGTGCACATACTTCATATACCAAGATAAAAAGACTCCCATAAATTATACTCCCTCCGAATCAGTTTACTTGTCCCATTTCCTTATTTGGCAAAACCATACCAATTGTCCCATTTTTTTTTTGTCTATCATTTTTTTACCTAAATACCCCCACTTTTTCAATTCTCAATACCCAACTACCACCTTTACAATTGATTTAATCAATTAAAATACCCAACTACCACCTTTTTAATGGACTACACTCAACCCTTAAAATCCGTGAAAAGTCAAATGGGACAAGTAAACTGATTCGGAGGGAGTATAAAAGTGTGCACAAAAGACTTATATTGGTTAATTTTTAGTTTTAAATAATTTTTAGTTTTAGTTTTAAAACCGCAAGTCATCACTTTAAAAATTATACTCCCTCCGATTCTATTTAGTTGTCACATTTTCTTATTTGGCAAATTCAGATCAACTGTCACATTTCCTTTTTTGTCAATCTTTTTTTACCTAAACACCTCATGTTCACACAAGTAATGTCCAAAATACCCACACTTTTACTATGTAAAATACCCACACTAGTCACTACCACCTTTACAATTAATATAATCATTTAAAATATCCCAACAACTCACTTTTTAATGGATCTCACACCACCCTTAATAACCGTATACCCAAGCAAATGAGACATCTAAATAGAATTGGAGGGAGTAATTACTTTGTTTAAGACTATAATAAGTTAGCCCAATAGAAATGGTCTTACTATAACACTGTTTTATTTGTAGATTATCAGAGTTTTTAGACAAGTAATATACTCATAATCATAATACTTTTAACTAATTATCCATCTAATTATTAATAATATTAATAAGGTTTTTTAATCTTGTAAATAACAGACATGGAAACTCTATAATGAAGAAAGATCCATGGAGTTGCTGGATTCATCGGTGGAAGAATCAGCTAATGTAGCTGAAGTAATGCGAGTAATACAACTGGGACTATTATGTGTACAAAAATCACCTGAAAAACGACCAAGTATGTCAATGGTGGTCCTAATGTTGGGAAGCACAATCTCATTGCCTGATCCTAACGAGCCTGGTTTTTTTATTGAGAGAGAAATTGATTGTGCATCTTCATCGTCTAATCTTAATAAATCAATTAACGAAATTACTATTACCTTCATGGATGGTAGGTGACATTTAACACAATATTGTACATACTTATATCCAAATTTAATTGTACAGAAAAAAGATTGTGTATGAATAATTGCATATATAGTTTTTTATTGAAAATGTCTTGATAAATAACGGTTATTTGTGACGTCTTTATGTGGTACAATGTGATAGGATGAAAGTTTTATTATTTTATTTTATCTTTTTTGATTTTGTTTATTTTAATGTTATTCTTTTTTGTCTTTTTATGGTGATTTACAAATCACGGTTATTGATTAGGATTTTTTGATTTATTATTTCATAGATTAATTATGCTAATTATTACAAGTTTTTCGATCATTGCATTGTACAATTAGGTATATAACGTTGATATATTAAAGCTATGATCAGAGTTTTAAAAGGGTTGGACTTTTGAGAGACGTCTATAGTATAGACGATCTCTCAAGAGACCGTCTGTAATTAATTTTATTCTGAAGTGTACCTTCCTACCGTTACATATTCTTTCATCTAATAGATAAAATCAATTTGATTTGATGATACCTTACATACAATCATTGGTAATCTTTTAATTATTTTTATAAAGCTCCAAAGATCAAAAAGTGGTTAATTTGTGAATGTAGTTTGTGGGAAAATTTGAAAAGGATAAGATTATAAAACAAAAAAAATAATGAAATAAGAGCCAAATTAAAGTTAACCCAAAAATAAGCATTAAATTCCCAAAGTACAGGTTTGGAACATGTTCGCAGCTACTTAAGTGCAAGTAGGTTGACTTTTGTTGCGTTAGTATGACGAGTCAAAATGAGTCAATCAGGTGTTCCACTTCTAGTGGAAATGTACGTGACTCATTTTGACTGTCGCAGCTACTTAACGCTAACGCCCCGCTTTTTGAAAATCTCTCTTTTGTTCGCACTTATTAACTGCGAACATATCCGAACCTTTGCCCAGGCCTAGTAGACGCTTACTTTTTGGAATACTTTGATTTGGCTCTTATTTCATTATTTTTTTTGTTTCATAATCTTATCCTTTTCAAATTTTCAGTTTGTGGCAACTACTGTTAATGAGCGGATCGGGCCGAATAAAATTTCAATGGGCCAAGTCGATTTGGGCAGGTCACAATTCTTCTAAACTTGAATCACCTTGATCGTTTAAAATAGTCATTACATCTTTTAGTTCGACTTTAAAGAATCGACTCGCCTATACATATTACAAATGTCGTATGAAAAAATGAGAATATTTTTATGGTAACCTGTTAATGGCCTATTTAAAAGTAATTAGGCCCTGGACCCATAGAGTAGACTCGTCCTATTAAACACCTCTAGTCAGGGGTGAAGCCACACCGAGGGCCGGCGGAGGCCCGGCCCCCTTACCGAAAATGTGATCCTTTGTACTTTTGGTTTCAACCCCCCTTACTAATGTATTATATGATTTAAAGAGCGCATAATTGATGTGCTCGTTTTAGTGCACATTTATATCCCCATTATGGTGTCGAGTCTCGTCGTTTCTCATTAGTTTTATATGATTTAAAGAGTGCATAATTGATGTGCTCGTTACTCATTAGTGCACATTTATATGTTTCTCATTAGTTTTATATGTTTTACATTTATATCTCCATTTATATATATATATATATATATATATATATATATATAGATTTAGGATCAAATGAGAAGGGGTGTGAAAATGAGAAGGGTGAGAAGGATTTTCGGCCGTCGATTTTTTATATCAATGGTAAGGATTTATTTTATCATTGCTGCCGGTTCACCTTCATTTTTGGTAATTTTACGCGTTTATTTTGCACGCGGTTCACCTTCATTTTTTTCAACCCGGTTCAAGAACTTCAATGGGTTTGCTTGTGTCAGTGTATCTCTTCAGAATTCATTAACTGAATTTTACTCTCCCTCTCTCATCTCTTTTGCATGCTCTTTTCTTCTCACCATGACGTAATTGTACTTCTTCAATTTGCTTCATCTCTTTCAGAATTTTTCGAAAATTAACTCAATTTCTTCGGTATATTTTCGAAGATTAACTCAATTTCTTTAGTATTTGTTCTAAGTTCTTCAAATTCTTCCGTTCAAGGCTAGATTCGAAACCTATTCGAAGATTTCGCAATCGTCCATCTTCTTTCAGTTCTTCAAGTTCTTCAATTCCGTTCAAGGCTTTTGGTATGTGTTTATTTTAGGTTTATTTTATGCATTTTTGGTATTTTAGGTTCTATTGTTCAAGGCTACAATCGATTTGTTTTTTTAGGTTTTTTTTATGCAGTTTTTGAGTATTAACTTTTGATTTTTCATGTAATATGTGTTAAGAATACATTTGATTTTTCAATTCTTCATTTTGTTTAGTTCAAGGCTACATTTAAGTTTACTCTGTTTTTTATCTTCGGAGCTTTTAGATAGTATATTGCTTCAAATTTTCGATTAATGTTGTTTATGGAGTTTATTTTTGTGATTTTCTTTGCTTATTAATGTTTGTTTTTCAATTTCTTTAGTATCTCAAGGCTAAATTCGATTTTTGTTCAAATTTTTTTGAATCGTCCATTGTTGTTCCTGATTAATGCTTGTTTGATTTTTGTTCAATTTATTTAGTATCTTCTTTATTATATGGAGTTTACATTATATTGCTTCAAATATTTCAGTTATTCGATTAATTTTGTTTATGGAGTTTACATTTGTTTTTTTCTTCTTTTTCATTTTTGTTCAAATTTTTTGAAGCGTTCATTTTTGTTCCTGATTAATGCTTGTTTTTTTATCTTCTAATTTTTGATTATTCTTGTGTATGAGGGTTTATTATGTGATTTTCTTTACTGATTAGCTTAAACTATCAATTACTCCATTTCTTTTTAGTCGTTATGGCAAAAACAAGAGGTGGCTTATGTTTGAGGTCAGGCCGTAAACGAGGTAGTAGAAATCCAGTTGATATTCCTTCTACCTCTCTTGCTGTCATCACAAGAAAGAGGAAAGGTGTAGAAAGTGACAGGGTCCAACAAAGCTCTATAAGGTAAATTTATCCATTAGTATATGGAATCCCAACATTGTAATTTTAGAATTTTTTTGCTTATTTTAGTTAATTGTTGTGATGCTGAGGCTGTTATTTAGTACTCTATATGATTAACTTTATAGTAACTATTCATTGTCATAGTAACGTTTAGTGATAACATAGTATCTTTTTCTTAAAACATAGTAGCATTAACTTTTACAGCAAAGTTTTTTCAAATAACTGCACACAGTAATTGTTTAGTACCTTTATTTTTGAATATATTTTAACTTTTTAGCACATAGTCATAATTATATTTGTTTATATGTGTAGTTATGAACATTGTATAATTTCTTGTCGTTGACAGGTTGAAATCTACCTTTCAAACAAAAATTAGACCTTTTCAGTTGATCAAATTGATCAGGGGTTTCACTGAGAAGCAAAAAACTTCAGTTAGAGAGATTGGTTTTGGGGGCCTTCTGAGTTTGCATTTTTGTAGAAATCCTACTACAATGTTTAGTTGGCTTGTAGATAGTTTTGACCCCGGTAGCTGTATGTTTTGTATAGACTCTTTGAAGTGCTTTCCGATTTCCGAACATGATGTATATGATGTGTTTTGCCTACCATTGAACCAAAACAAGGACGTAGAAGTAGTTTCTAGGTGTGCTAACAAATATAACCCTGATTTCCCATTGAAACAAGAATTTAGATCTTTTTTTGGGTTTGAAGATACGAATACGTCAATTCCGTTAGAAATGCCTGAACGTTTGATCCTTAAGATGACTGATGGAGGGGATGAGTTCAAACAACTATTTGTTTTGCATGCTATTTCTTCTTTTTTAGCCCCTACCCATAATAGAACCATTGATCTTAAGATTGTAAAGGCTATAGTGGATCCGGACAAGATTAGTACATTCAATTGGTGTAAGTATGTTTTAGACCATCTTTGTGATTCTGTAGTCCGATATCGAAATGGAAAATTCAAATTCTTTTGTGGATGTGTTGTTTTGTTAGAGATTGTATATTTCCATCGGTTAAAGTTTAAGAATATCTCCTTGCCATCCTCTTTACCTCTTATCTCTCATTGGACCGATAAGGATGTTTCGAAAAGAATTAAGGAGGAACTATCTGCTCATCATTTTGGTAATGGTATAATCTTGACCACATATCCTATTAGTGAGTCAATGGTTTTTGAGAGTAGGCAAGCATTGGGGGTAAAGGTTAACCACATCGATGTTGGACATCCAAGTTCAAGTGAACAACAATTTAGAAATCAACCACCGCAAAGCCATGAGAAAATTGAGTTTCAATTGCCTCTGAATACAATGCGGAATTCTGATATATGCCAATTAGTTGGGGATGTAAGTATAATCTTACTTTTTTTATGTTGCTTTCATATTTATATTTTTATATAATGTCATAGTTACTTCGTTTTCAACATAGTTACCTTCTTTTTCATATAGTTATTTTCTTTTTCAACAATCCCCTTTTTTCAACATAGTTACTGTCTATGTCAACATAGTTACTTTCTTTTTCAATATTGTCACTTTCTTTCTCAATATAGTTACTGTCTTTTAAACAACATAATGTATACTGACTTATTTCTCTTTTTGAAGGAAATATATGAGCTACTTTTGCTGATGAGGAGGGACACTCAAGTTGTGTCTGGTTTTTACATGGACAAAATTAAATTTATGTTGGAACAAAAATGTTCACTGTCTTCTCTTCCTATCCCTGAACCCGATGTTCCTTCAAGATCATCTACACCTTTTTCACAAACCCAACGTTTTTTATGAGTCCTACTGTTCTGAATACCATTGATGAGATTGTTGATACAGTCAAATGGGTCACCTCTATTCCAGAGATGTTGAATGAGGGTATTGTTGCGGGTGAGGGCAATGGACAAGTGAATAAGGGTGATGACTTTGTTGATGATGTATTGGGTGATGTTTTTTTGGATGTTGTTGATACAGTTGAGTTGGATAAAGTTGTCGAGGAGGTTGTTAATGGTGTGTCAAACAATTCACTTATTTTTGAAAGCCATGGGTTTGAGAATGTATTTTTTCATGGTAGGGCAAAGTGTTCGATTCCGTATAGAGGTGTTCTTGATAAATTCACCTATGTTTCACATTTAATGAAATCGAACAAAAAATACATGAGAACACTTGGGTCGTTGCTTCAAGAAGTAGTTGATTATTGTTTTGTTTATGATAAATGTTTTGACAGTAGGTGAGTTTATTGTTTTTTTGTTTTTTTGTTTTTCTAATTCATGTATTTTTTTATTTTTTTATTTATTTTATTCTTTATTTTGACAGTGAATTGCTGGTGAATTTTGATGATTATTTGAGAATTCAACGGGAAGAGTGTTATACTTTGGGGGATTCTTCAAAGTTAACTCATGTTAATGTCGTTGAATGTTGGTGTTTATTACATAATGAGAATGAAAAGAACAAGGAATCTTTTAAAAGGTTCTTTTTTAGTGCTAGTTATAGTGTAAGTTTCTTAACATTTTTATTATAAATTAACTTTTTATTGCCATTGTTGATCAATTTTTAAATATTTTTTACTTATATCATCTTTTTTATTTTTTACAGCTTGCTTTGTTGGATTTTGATATTAACGGTGGTTCTGAAGGAATAGATACAGTTTATAAATCATGGGTTGAATGGGTTAATTTTAATAAAGCTGATTTGATGAAATTTGATTTGGTAAGATATTTTTTAATGATTGACTTATATAGTTACTACTTTAGTTATTATAGTTACTATTATTTAATCACTGTTTTAGATATTTTATTGATTTAGTGATATATGATATACAGATTGTTGTTCCAATACTGAAGGTAGTCAATACTTCTTACTGCTTTTGAATATGGAGTTAAGAATAGTTCAGTGGATTGATAATGTGAACCATACGGCTATTTCTGAACAACAAATTAAAAAATTAGGCGACACTATGGTATGTGTAACATTTTATTTTAAAAACCTTTGCCTATGTTGCTTTTAATATGAATTTTATTTAATAAATATTTAAATGAATCTTGTGTAGAAAGATTTGTTGTCAACCATATTTGACGAAAAGATGCAGTTTACTAATGTTATTCCTTTGTGGAAAATTGAACGAGTTTCCACGGATTGGAAAACGATCGTAGGACCAACATCAGCTATGTATTCACGATGATAAGCATGTTGTTTTTTGAGGGAACAACTGATTTCCGGTGTGCTCAATTGAATGCAGTTACGATTTTTTTCTTAATATTATCTTTTAATTGTATTTTTTAATTGACATTTTAATTAAAACATTCTAATTAATTTTTTTCTTCTTATGTAGGCTCCACTCGAGGCATGTTGCTGAGCTAAAATTGCCGGATCTTTGTTGTTACCCGATTTTAACAAACAAAGATCCAAAGTTTTAGATGAGCTCTCCAATTTCAAGGATAAAAGACGCGCATTGCCAAACAAGTTTCTATCGAAGAGTAAAGATTCGCTAATGTTTTAAATGAAGGTATGAAAAATTCTTCCGATTTTAGTTGCTGTAAAACATTTGTAAAGTTTTAAGCTTTTGTTTGTATTGGGTTTTAAGCTTTTGTTTTGTTGGGAACAAATTTTGTGACTCTAAACAAGTGTAAATTGGGTTTGATGTAAAGGATTAAAAACATTAGTAGATAATGTTTGTTACAAATGGAAAGTTCTTGTTCATTGGTTACTGTGTAACAATTTTTGGTTACTAACATTTGTAGGTAGTTTTAAGATCGTTTTTCATGGTGGTGCTAAAAATGACTCCTTTTTAGACATGGTGTTGTATACTGCATGCGACATACCGTTTGAAAACCAATTCCTAGCTTATTGAATTTGTAATGTTGTGTAATGTGAAATTCTAATGCTAAATGTTAATTGTTGTAGTAGTTTATGGCACATTTAGATAAATGCTAAATGTTCTCATTACTGTAATGTGAATCTCTGTAATAATGTAATTTTCTTTGACTGTAGGCAAGTTTTATTTGGGAAAACTCTGAGAAAATTGGTTTCAACAAGGAGATCATATCAAGGGAATAGTTTGTTGAAGTTACTGAAGCGGAATAGAGACCTTTTTCTAAAGTTTGTCTGTTTTAAGTTGTTATTAAACATTGGTAAAGTTTGTATCAATTGGTTTGTGTTTAGACATTAGTAGATAATCCTAGAGAACCATGTCAATGTTGTTTTTAGACAACTTTTTACTTGTTTTGGTGCATTAGTAGACAACTTGGTTCTGCATTAGTAGGGAAGTCTTTTGTAAATCATTTATCGTACTCTTGTTGTTTTGCCTAGTTGGCGATGTTTACCTCTTAGACTTTTAATCTTACAAATGGTATATTGTTTTTGAGCTCTGCTTCAATCAATATCAGTTTCAAGCAAGAAGTTTATGTTTATAAGGGGCAGTTTTTGTTGGAAATTTTCAGATCCCAGACATGATCTTATTTCTCTTTTATTAGCAAGTTTCTAAAGGTGTAATGTCTTTTGTACTTCAAGAAGTAAATGATCTTCATCTTTAAGAAAAGTTACTCACCTTAGATTTTTCTTTGAATGTCCAGTCATTGCTGAACAAATCTCTAAGCTGGGAGGCATATTTATAACTAAAGTGCAATTATCTAAGTATTTTCCAGCATTAGAAAAGTTAGCAACCCTAAAGTGTATTTATCTAAGTAATTATCCAAAGTGCAATCATCTAAGTATTTATACCTAAAGTTAGCAGGTGCATAATTATGCTTAATAACCTGTTTGCATCTGCCACAGTGTAATTTTACAATTTCAAAACTACCAAAGAAAAAATATTAACTATACATAGTCATAGTGACCTTTAGTCATAACATAGTATCTTTTCTTAATAACATAGTAGCATAAACATTTAAACAAAGTTTTTACAAATATACATAGTCATAGTAACCTAAAATCATAACATAGTATCTTTTCTTAATAACATAGTAGCATTAACATCTAAACTTAGTTTTTACAAAAATTACTAAAGAGACAATGACTTTACATAATCACTGTAACCTTCAAAATTACAACAGATAGTGATCTCAACAATCTCTTCATCTTCAACATCTAATCTTCAGCATCTGATCTTCAGCATCAAAAGAAACTTCTACATAAATTAACTTTTCTGCAAAATCATAATCAAATTACAACATAGTTAGTTTTTTCACAATTATTAATGAGGATACATTAAATATAAGGAAATTATATTTTACATACCTTAAGTGAGGGATCTTTTGTTGATGGGCAATTTCGACTATCGTGATAATCAAACTTACCACAAGTTTTGCACTTTCTTTTGGGCTTCTTGCTTTGCTCAATATTTAGTTCTTTTTCCCCAATTATTCTTTGCCTCTTGCCTTTGTTCTTTGACTGGATTGGATTTTGGATTTCCATTGTCGAAGATGAACCCGGGCCGACTAATAATTCAATTTGTTGCTCTTTAGTAATTTCCACCCTCACATCATCACTTTCCTCCAATTTTCGACTAATTTCCTTTAGATTTTGTAAAAGTGATTGTAAATCACTCTCACTCCTTTGAGCTAAACCCACACAACTGAAAATCTCACACCAAACTTGCCCCAACAACTTCCCCATGTTGTCACACTTTTTACTCTCCTCAATTACATTCCCATGCAAATCAAAGATAGGCTTCTTCAATGCTATCTTCGTCCAACGATCTAAAATGTATTGCTTTGGTATTTGTGTTATTTGTCTTGCACTCATAACACAAATTGCATGGGAACATAGTATTCCTATCCGTTTATATAACTTGCAATCACAATCCACCTTCAACTCGTCAATTGAACTTCCCAATATCAACTCCACCTTGTACATTTTACTTACGGTTGAGTCCAAAACAATTATACTTTCCACACTTTCAATCTTTTCAATATTTTGAATATAAATTTTGAAACAAGACTTATAAACTTCATATTGAAAAAGAAAAAAAATTGTTCTAGTATAGACTTCACCGGCATGTTTTTCAATTGGCAACGGTGTTTTATATTGAGGGTTTGTGTGAAGTGATTCGGCATTGAGCTTATCTTGTTTGTACCTCTGTGTATCCATGGCACTTTCATAACTCATATAAAATTCCACCAATGTCATGTGAGGGTTTGAAAAGTGGTTGAAGAAACTATTAACACTTTCGGATCGTGATGTAGTTCTTAAAACACCCCCCAATGTGATATCCTTAAAATATGCGGGTATCCATTGACCTCGTATACTATATATACTACTAAACCATTTATCTGTTTGAAGGTTATATGTCTTCATGATTCCCTCCCATTTTTCCTCAAATTCACTTACTTCTTGATCTATATTCCACACACAATCATTTAGTTCTTTTAAAAAACCCTCATTTTTGTTCAATTCCGGCCCAACTTTGTCGGTTACTTTACTCATGATGTGCCACATGCAAAGTTTGTGTATGGTTTTTGGAAACACATTTTTGATTGCAATTTTCATGGCAGGGTCTTGATCGGTTATTAAATATGTTGGCACACAATCCCCCATACAGTGTAAAAATGTCCTAAATAACCACTCAAAAGATTCAGTATCTTCCTTGGCTAATAAACCTATACCAAAAGTAACACAAGACTTGTGATGATCCACGCCGGTAAACGGTGCTAAAACCATGCTGTACTTATTGGTATTATAGGTACAATCGAAAGTAACCATTTCCCCAAATAAACAGTAATTTTTCCTAATTATCGCATCAGACCAAAATAGACGTGAAATATGATCCTCTTCATCTAATGCGTAATCAAAGTAAAACCCCGTGTAAATATCTCTTTTTTTAATAAAATTCTCGATTAACATCTTCCCATCATCTCCTTTGATATGTGTTTTTAAATCCCTATGAAAATTCTTAAAATCTTGCATTGTCACTCCCACATTCTCATAACCCCCAACATTTTCCTTAAACAATCTAAAGGATTTCACCGGTCCTATATTAACCCGTGCATTCTTAGATATGAAATTTTTGTGTAACAAAGTCATTTTCCTATTGCCCAATAAATATTGACGCGATGTAGGGCTAACTAGACAATGAGTGTGTGCCTCTTCAAATTTTAGAACATAATATGTTCTTTTCACTATGTCATATTTCAAAATCAATCTAGCTTTACACCCAATTCTTTTAGTTGACCTTTTATAACGCGCAACTACATCTTCACATTTCTTAGGTTTTGATTTTAAAATACCCTCCCTACTACAAACAAAGTATTTCAATACTATAATACCTTTATTTTTGTAGGTAGTAGATGAACGTATGTCAAAACCACATATCTCAGCATAGTTAGTATAAAAATCTAATGCTTTATCTAAGTTTTCGAAAGTCATACCACCAATTAGCTTTTTGTCAAGATCACAATGAGGAATCCACACCATAGAACCATTTGGAGTAACTTGTGTAATGGTTCTTGGGGTTTGAGTTCCTGTAGAACAAATCAAAGGTATTGTGTCATTTAACTATGTCATTTAACTAAGATAGTAAACTTAAAAGAATACAGTAATAAAAATGAAACCCAGTACACAGTAAATTCCCAGTATTACAATTGTGAAAACAGTAACTCAACACATTCATAGTATCCTTCATTAAGGACCTAGTAACCTTCATTAAGGACATAGTAAGTTTTGATATGATTAATGTTCACAATTTGTTTTTCACAATTGTTCATAATCAAACAATATCATACAATATCATCGAATGTTTTTCAAAGAAGATAGTAACCTTTGCTCAAGATAAGAACAGTTGAACCCAGAATACAGTAACACATTGAACTCAGAAACTATTAGCAAAACATGATTTAAATCAAAGTTAAAATGAAAAACTATTAGCAAAACATGATTTAAATCAAAACTTTTTGAACTCATAAAGCCTAAAAATTGAACACAAAAACAACAATGAAACAAAGAACACAATAACACAAAAAATTAAAATTTCATAAAATTTATAAAATGTACCTTCAAATTCAACCAATTGTAAAGGTGAATGTGATGATTCCTTTTTAGGGAGGGCATTTTTTTGTGAATCTTCCATTGTTAGCACTGTAAAATAAATACAAATGGAAAAACAGTAACTTAGCATATTCTAAGAACATAGTCACTGTAAAATGTACCTTCAAGTTCAATAATTACTAAGAAGCTATTAATCTTGATTAAAGAATACAGTAACAACATTGAAGCCCAAAACACTTTTTAAAATTAAACTTAAAATCAAAACTATAATGAAAACATGACTTGAATCAAAACACCCTAAAAATTGAACACATTTGTAACAATGAAATCAAGAACATAAAAACACATGAAAAAATCAATCAACACAAATCCAAAAATAAAAACGCAAATGGTAAATTTCTAATTTGCATACCTTAATTCAAGAGAAGAAGAAGATTTTCGCAGAAGAAATCAGCCTATTTTAGAGGTTTATGGACAATTTTAGAGGTTTTTCGAAAGAGAAAGGCTTGGAAGAGAAAGGCGCCATTGTTCTTCAACGGGACAAATAAAAACCGAATCACCTATATTTTCTTTTCTTGCCCTATTTTTCCGTTCATGATGCACGCCATTAGATCTTTGACAAATCGAGAGTTGAAAATCCTTCATCCTTCATTTATACTCTCTCATTGATCCTCCCCTATATATATATATATATATATATATATATATATATATATATATATATATATATATATATATATATATATATATATATATATATATATATATTCAGGATCAAATGAGAAGGGGTCTCAAAATGAGAAGGGTGAGAAGGAATCTCATCCGTCTAGATCAAATATCAATGGTCTGGATTAGTTAGCTCCTTGCACGCGGTTCATCATATTTTTTTACCCAGTTTTTTACATTTTATAAAGATACTATGTTCTTAGAAAAAGATACTATGTTATGAATAAGGGTTACTATGATTATGTATAGTTACCGTCTTCTCTTAATCTTATACAGAACATCGTAACTTTTTAAAATAAACATAGTAACCTTTAATCATAACATAGTATCATTTTTTAAAAATATAGTAACCTTAAATCATAACATAAAATGGAGAAGAAAATCGACGAGAAAGATGATTTTCACCCGTTAGATTTTCATAAGATCAATGGCTATAAATCATTCTCATCCTTCTCATTTTGAGACCCCTTCTCAATGGATCCCTCCCCTATATATATATATATATATATATATATATATATATATATATATATATATATATATATATATATATATATATATATATATATATATATATATATATATATATATATATATATATATATATATATATATTAATTGAAAAAGATCTTATATACAAATGGTGTACGATAACTACTGAAAAAAAAGCATCTACTGCGAAAAATATGTTGCGGTTCTTAGAAGACACAACATAAAATAGAGTGAATTTTCAAATACACATCATCATTTTCTACCACAATTCGAGGATGTCAGTAATGATGTATAGCAGCCTTTACATATTAATTGAAAAAGATCTAAACCCTCAATCAACAGACAATTTTCTGATATGTCAACTTACCATTGTACCGTAGCTCTGAAAGTCATACTCAGATGTCGATGATAGAAATATAATAGGTTGACAAGCAATTTTTATGATACGAAGAAGCAAAGTGCGGTCTTGGATTAGTAGTAGAGAAAATTATTTATTCTCTTAATTGGTGTATGATATATTGGGGATGAAGAGAGAATATGACTCACTGTGAGGTTTGTGGGCTTTCTAATTGATTAAAAGACAACAACTGTACTGATAAGACTTCTAGAAAACAGTTACATTACTTTCCTCTTGGCCCTTACAAAGATTGTATGCTTCTGCGACTACTGCAAGTCACATGAGGTGGCATATCGAGCAACATTTAGAAGATTACTCAAAATTTATATCATATTGGTGGATTACTAGGAATACTGAATTAGTGTTGGATAGCAAGATAACGCAAAATTAAAGTGTTAATGAAACACAAGTATTTGTATTGATACTAAGATATAAAGGTTTTTAGGAGGTGGTTATTGGTTTATAATTGATGTCACATTCACAAGGAATCTTGTTAATTTATTTATAAAGTTGTTTGTAATGTTCTAATATTAGAAAATAGTTTTCAAACATTCTGATAACTAAAATTAGTTAAAAATTTGGTGAAATCATTTGATAAAACAAAATCAATCATAATTTGTTGAGTCAAGCTCCAAATCACAAGTTGATTGAGGTGAGTTCGATCACCTCGTGGCGTACTCCTTTGCTTGCACGTTTGAGAACGAGGTAGTGAGTGCAAGGAGGTACGAGAGCTTGCGCTTCGGGTCAATCCATGAAGTGGTTGATGTTGATGATGGCTTGAGCTACCCTTGTGAAGCCAAGACTGAAAGTAGGGAAGGTCCTGAAGCTTGCTCGACCTAGTCGAGCTGAGGGGTTCAAGTCGAGCCTTGGGTCGAGCCAAAGAACAGTGAGGTTCCAGCAGCTTTTGTGATGACGCTCGACCAGGTCGAGCCTGGTCCGCTCGCTCGAGCGACGGGGGCAATTCAGCTTTAGCGAGCTTCTGTTTTATGCGTGCGGTTTTAGTGGGCTTTAAGCCCTTTTGTCTAAGCCTTCTTATTATATCTTAGGACTATAAAAAGGATCTTAGGAGTGTCTTAGGAGATTAGAGAGCGCCAAATACTAGGGTTTTACTAGGGTTTAACACCAAAAGAGTATCATCCATTGTATTAGGGCTATTTGTGGGAGATTGAAGTAAAACTTCAATCTTTGCTTTTGGAAGAGTGTTCTAAAGCTTGAGAGGTGAGTCATTAATGTAATATTGTTTATGTTAATGATAAGATACTTGATTTGAGGGGGAGGTATCATTAGATACCTCATTATATTGTTGTGTTTGCTTCTTTGTTGCATTGCTATGTTTTTGTTGGTTATTCTTTGCATTAGTTTGTTCTTGTTTCTTCATCATTTCTTTAGCCCATTCACAACATAATTTTTTGGAGTTTCGACTTTACTATTGAATAAATCAGTTTGGGTTTTCAACAGTTTGAATAAAAATTTGTTTGGGTTTACAATAATTCGATTAAAGATACGTTTGATCGGGTTAAGTCAATTTTAGCTAGATCGACTTCGATTTCGTGCATGATTCAGATCAGATTTGACTCGGTTCGGTCACTATTAGGTTCGAGTAATCTCGATTAATAGTAAGACATCGTTTATAAAAATCGGTCGCGATTCGAATTCAGTTTTCACATTCTCGATTGTCAACCGGTCGGAGTAAACTTTTTGTCGGATAGTGTTGGTTCAATAAATCTCAAAAAAGAATATATTATTGGATCATGTAATTTTCAGTTTCGATCGGTTCACCTTGACAAAGAAAATTTATTAGAAGGAAACGTGACTACCAGTCTACCATGTGCAAGTCAATAATTAACTAACTATTAAAACTTACTCAACTATCACAATCACAAAATATTATTTCGTACAATTCTCTGATTTAAAATTATATTTCGTATAATTCTCTGATTTGCTTATTAAATGCTTTAAGTGTATATCATAATATTAATTAGTTTATTATCATCTCCTGATCAGCTGATGTATCAACAGTTTACTTCTCATGATGCGGATCATTTGTTTAAAAATTATAGATATAGGATAGGATTACAAAAATAAAATTAATTTTTTGCGACATAGAATTAAGTAATATTAAAAAAAATATCACTAACTTATATTTAGCATAATCATTACTGATTTTTATTTTCAATTTTATCATAAAGTAATTTAGTGATGTTTTATTTTGTCTTTCGTCACATATTATAATTGTTACAATAGTCTATAGTGACATTTATGAAAAACGTAACTAAATCCTATGTCACGAAAACTTTTAGTATGATTTTTTACTAAGCTATTAAAAGGTCTAATAAATATCACTAAATCCACTTTATATACCATTAGAAATTTAAAGTAGTGACATTTAAATCACTAAGATGTTCTTGTTAGAAAATATTGTTATAATAGTCAAAAATAAATGTGGACGAGTGAAATGCTGAATCACTTAATTAAAATTACAAAATGAAAGCAAGTATATAAGTTAAAACAATAAAATAGAATATATGTACGATTTAGCTGATTCATACACTATGTAAGATAAACATTTGTCTAAGATTTATAGAAAATAACACAATATATCAACTCAAAATTGTTGTCACTTAATATTAAAATACCGTTTAAAATTGCAATTTTACTATAATCTAATACCTCAATCCAATATGCATTTTATATTAGATTAAATCTTTAATCAATGAAGAAGTATATGACACGGTTATATCTATTTTAATAATCATAGTATATAGGGATACATGATCTATTTTTGTTATTTTACAAAGTACATATTAAAAACCAAATCAACTCTCTATATAAATGGCTAATTCCGTTCATTTTGCATGTCACATAAAATATCAAAAATGACACTGATCTTGCAGTAATTAATGATATATTAAAATAGCTACATGTTCTTTTGTATAGTTGACAAAAAATGATCTTCCATGTTTGGAAAGCTTCCTCGCAAGCTTCGAACATTGCATAATGAGTCCATTTTACATGTTTAGGCAGTTCATTTGCTCTGCTTTTGTTTCATGGCTTGAATTTTAATTTTTGTTTTATCATGCTTATAGTAATTTAATACCTCTATTTTCAACGCATATGATGCCAAATTTCTAGCTCACCTTTTTTTAATCATAGATTATCTCTCGAGCAATCCATATTAGTAATGTTTTTATTTTGGCTTTTTCTTATTAATATTCGAATTTTCTCCCATTATTTGCACTTTTTTTTAGTTTATGAGGTCTGAAATTTAGGGGTTTTACGGTTTGTTTTCTGATTTTAATAGATGATTAAAAATAAAAAAGGTGAAGGAAGGACAAAATATTTTTTAATTATATTTTAATTATAAAATTAATGTAAATTATAATAAATCAAAAAGGTCAAAGAGAACTATTGAGTCAATTAACTTTTAAAAAATCTAAAAAAAAAATTTAACTAAAATTTAGAAGTTTAAAAAGATAAATTAGAAGTCAAACCTTTAAAAGAAGAAAAGAGAAAGTTCATACATTTAGAATCAATTATTCCTAGTTGTATGGATTCTTCATCTTCATTCTCTTCACATGTATAAATAATTATCTCAAACATTATTTTGAAATTGCATTAGATTGTTTTAATATTTTAGAATGTTGAAAAGACAAATCCTTATAATTTTCAATATTATTGAGAATTTCAATTTGAAAAAGACATTCTTGCAATTCTGACTTTTAAGTTGCGATGAAATATCCTTTCTGGAGGTGTAGATTAGTGGTTGATGAAAAGATAGCTCGCCTTACTTCACATATTGTGCAAATATGTATTTGCAAGTAAAATTCACATCGAGTTAATAGAAAAACACAAGTACTAAAGAACGATGATGAAGAAGGCGATGATGATCTACGAATTATGATGGATACACTTTCACTACCAACGACCTAAAATTACAATTAAAAGGCATGACAAAAACTATATAACATTCAAATTCTTACTACTTTGTCATTTATCTATTAACTATATTTTTTTGTTATGTTTAATTAGTAAATGTTTTGATGATAATTCGCATACAATTTATTCCGATAATACTCAACAAACGTATAAATAATGTCATGTATTATTTTAATATTTTATATTATTTTGTATATTTAAGTTTAAGGAAAAATTACCTAGGGTGACTTTTGATCAACTTTTGATCAACCAAATTGAATCATGCCAATTTTAGGGTGACTTACCCAATAATATTGTTGCCCAAATGGTGACCGATTTATGCCAGTTAATTGCTACATTAAAAAAATTAAAAATCAAAAATATTAAAATTAAAAGTTAAAATAAAAAATTAAGCTTACTTGATTAATCTTTTTAATTATTTAATTTTTTTAGAATATTTGTATAATTTAATTTTCTATTTAGTTTAACATTTTTTTTTATGGAAAATGACTTGTTGTATTGGTAAAAGGTTACCTTTAGTGCATTCTAAATAAATACTCCTTATATTTGCAATTATTTATGTTTAATAAAAAATTATGATTATTTTAGGGAAATAAGCAAAAAATTAGACTATTCTAGATAATTTTTCTTCAGTTTAAACCCAAAAAGTTAAACTGTTGTTCCAACTCGCGAATCGTTTGACACTAGAACCTGAATCGGAATCGTGCCTATGGTTCGAATCAAGTTTCAATTTATGGAACAGAATCCGACCTAATCCGGAACGTGGTCATCTCGAGTGCTAGGTGCTTGACAATCGACTTGTACACCTCTATTTTGAGCGAGATCAATCGTTGCCTGTTAATGCTAACTATTATAATGCCCGTGCAATGCACGCGATTTTTAAAATTTACACATATATAGTAATTCTACTATTTTAATAATTTTTCTAAGCATAATAATTAAATATTCAGATAAAAAAGCATTTAATAATCATATATTAAAAAATTACATGCATGATTAAAGTACATATTAAATTCATAATGTAAGTTAATAACCTTTTAACGATATGAATACATCACATCCTACAATGTTGTTGAAAATATATTAAAAAACTGAAGTATTATATGTTTTAATGATGAAAATGAGTAATGAAAATGTGGCAGAAATAAGACCATTTTATAATAATAATAATAATAATAATAATAATGATAATAATAATGATAATAATAATAATAATAATAATAATGAAAAATTACCAGGAATATGTATAATACAACCTTTTACTTATTTCTCTACAATACCAACTTTTGATCAATCATGAATAATACGTACTTATGAGAGTGTTTTTCTACAATATACTTAATATGTTAAAAATCAACTGTAGGTGATTATATGACAAAAAATTTAGTAAGTTAGTTAGTAAACTAAGTTGTAATTATTTTAGGAAAAAAACTCTTCATTGTTGGTATTATTCATGGTTAATCAAATGTTCGTGTTATTATAGAGAAATTAATACTAGGTCGTATTATTCACGGTAATTTTTCATAATAATAATAATAATAATAATAATAATAATAATAATATAGTAATGTAATTGTAAAGTAAAAAATCAGCATTGAAAACTATAGAGTAAATGAAAATTAAGCAAATAAAGTTGTTGAAATAAAAAAATCTTTAACAATAAAAGTAGAAACAAAAAAGAAAATAACATTTAGAATCTAGCGTAATTGATAATAATTAAGTAAATAAGAAAATATCATCAGTTAAGAAAAATGATTTAAAGTGATACATGATAAATCATAGCAATTTCCAACACTAATTCTAAAGATGCCACATATCAAATTAGTTTCTGAATAAATATATTGTATGATAATTATTGCAAAGTTGCAATCACTCTAACAATCCATGAATATTTAATGCGTGTTGTATCAATTTAATAAATGGTTGATATTAGAATATCTGGTTCACATTAAAATTTGTATATTCAACAACCTAACTAGCTTTAAAATGTAATCAATTGCACATTTAGAGATAAGGTCATCTCTTCAACTTGGTAATAAATTGTAATTATCAACTACAAAATTGTTCCGAAAAATAGTCTCTCCATGACGCGTATTAAATATATGGGCCAAATAGCTCAATTACTCGAAATTAAAGATAAAATATGAATGTAGACTTCTTATTTTTAGGGTCGTCTTTTTGAAAAATGATCTCTCACAAGAGTCACCGTGATTTTTGGTACTTGGGTTGAGGGAGGTACAAATACAAAAAAAGTTATAAAAAAAAAAGAAAAAAGATAATTACAATACTAATAACTATATTCAACAATAATTGAGAATAGCAATGGATATTACAAGATATGGGACGCAACAAATGCACTCTTCATGTGTAAAGCTCAATATTGCACTCTAAATTAGAGGTGACTTAAATTTGAATTCGTAACCCTTTTATGCTGGCATCTAATACCATATAAAGGAACCAACTCAAGTACTCAACCAAAATTCTAGTTGATGGTTGAGCCCGCATGGTATATGTGTTATATATTCTACAAGGCTGACTCTACCATATGAGCAGCATGAGCGACGACTTTAAATCCCGTTATATTGAGGGTCAAATTTATTTTAATATATTCAAAAGATTTTAATAAAAAAATATTTTTACCTAGAAGAGCAAATTTTTTCATATAATCTATGTCAATCTTCATAATTAATGACCATTCATTACCCTAATAATGAGTACTTGTATTTTAATTGTTGATTTTGGGTTATTAGTTAGTGGGTACATTTGATATTTTTTAAACCTTTTCATTGATATTAATCGAAGACAGGTAACTAAGTATTGTCATTCTTAATTCACAAATCCTTGTGAGAGACGGTCTCTTTGAGAGACCATCTCTAATTGGGTTGACTCATTAGGAAAAATGTAGAATACATATAGGTAATAAGCTTTAATGGACAAGGCCTGAAAGACGTCTCTCAAAAAGACGGTCTCTCAAAAGACTGTCTATTCTTCATTTGTTGTTTTTGTTTGTACTTATAATTAGATTATTTAAGCAGACCAAACCTTCTGGGTAAAATATACTACCTCCGTTTCAAAATAGTTGCAATATTTGCCTCTTTCACGCAGTCCAATGTACTAATTCAGTTCTTAATTATATCTATAATTATGTATAATATAAAATTATAAAAATTTGATATTAATAATCTTTACATCGGGACGAATCAAATAAGATCTCACTTGACTATGTTTTAACTTATAGGTTACTTATTAATCACAAATTACGGGAGATAAGTGAATTGTGCTTATTTTTCGTATGTTGCGACTATATTGAAACGGAGGAAGTATATATAACAAAAGTGACCCTAAAATATAACACAAATTCTTGCTATAGACGGTCTATAGCATAGACGAGTGTAATGGTCCAACCCATTTTTACACTTTCCAAAAAAAACAACTGAATTTTCATTGGCTTGGGCTGCTGAGAGTATTGTCTATGCCATAGACGGTCTCAGGAGACCTTCTGAAAATATAAAGAATTTATTGGATTCGTTTCAAAGCCACATTGGCACATTCAAATTAATTGCTATTTTTGTCATTACTTGTTCCTAAAAATATGTATTGTAGAATCATGAATTACACCGAAGTAAGGCCCTTCTTGGCTGCCCCAGGATAGACCCTGAATAGGAAAAGTGCAATTCTTGTCGCCTCACATCTTCAAACCTATGTTCTTCATTTGTTTTCTATCAGATATCAACAATGCTATCTAATTAAACAAGGCAAGTAAATTGCAAATATACAATTAATACAAAAACTAAACGAGAATTATGTAAAAAAGCGCATGAATCGATGCAGACAAATATATAATGGAAGAAAAGTATGTCAATACCAACTCAACCAAAAGCTTAAGCTGATGGTTGAGGCCTCACGATATGTTATATACTTTAACACGCCCCTTCACATGAGAGCCCTTTGGGCTAAAAGTGTGGATGCAACACATGCCCTCCTCATCATGACACTAAATATTCCACTTTTAAAATAAGGGCGGTTGAGATTCGAACCTGTAACCTCTTGTCACCCTAGCTTCTGATACCATGTCAAAAAACCAACTCAACCAAAAGCTTAATCTGATGGTTGAGGCTCCAAGATATGTTATATACTTTAACAAAGTCTAAGCGAATGTAGAGAAGGAGTAGCTCTTTTTCATATTCTTTATTTCCTTTCATTTTCTCTTTTTTACTTCTTTCTTTTTATCAAATATTTCTTATTTATGTATATAGGTAGGGGATTAAACATGATAATAAGATCAGTATAAAGGATAATGAGGTGGAATAACAATTATTAATTAAACTAGTTAGCCACATTTTATAATCGCTTCAAAGAGTAAATTTAACTATTCTTATTAAGCCTATCTAAAATTTAATCCTTGAATCATATACCCAAATTCTTCTTATAACTAAAATTTGTAATTTAATTTAATTAATGCAATAACCTCAATGTATCTAAGGAAAATATCTTCTCAATCACTCAATCAGTTCAGAACTTCAGAGTCATACAAAGTACAAACTCACTTTTGAAGGTGTAACTTTTATACTACCTCCGTTCCATTTTACTTGCAACACTTATCATTTTTGGAAGTTTCATATTACTTGCAATATTATTATTTTTGGCAAAAACAATCTACTTATTTTATCTCCACTTTATTCCTACCCCACTATCACCATCAATCATACATCATTCCATTAATTATTTAATATACCCACAAGTCACAACCACTATCTACTTATAATAATTGTTTTTTATTTCTACCATACATATCACCATCAATCATACATCATTCCTACTTTTACCATAATGATTTGACGACCCTTAAAAAACGTGTTAAACTCAATGGTGCAACTAAAATGGAACGGAGGAAGTATTTGTTTATACTCCCTCCTATTCACCTTAAGTGTCCCATTTCCTTATTGGGTCAAGTCACCCTAAATGTCTCATTTCTATTTTGGGTATGTTAACTTTACCAATTTATCCCTACTAAACTTAATTTTTTTACACCTTTATACCTACTAACACCACTTTACACCTATAAAAATTCAAAAACTCTATATTTTTCTCTTACACATGTAGTCCCATTTGACTCTCCTTAAAATCCGTGAAAAGTCAAATGAGACTCCTATGGTGAATAGGAGGGAGTATTAAATTGGGAAATTTGATGTGACAGCTTGCGGTTTTGGTTTTTCTATGTAGTGAGTTAACATTTTTTGCTAGCGTGGTTATTCCAAGCTTCTAATTTTTCTACTTATAGACAAAAGGTTAAGTTTTTGGTTAAATTAACTTTATTATTACCGATCATAAAAAAAAATTATCAAAACAAACGCCATGATCACTCTCATGAAACATGTTTCTTGAAATCTGTTTGAAATAAATGCTTAGTTCAACAAAAAACTTAACCTTTTTTTCTACCATAAGAAAAATTTATAAGTTCAAGATCACCATACAGATTAAAAAATATTTTTCAGCAATCAAAAAGAGTCGAAACTCAAGATTACCCCATTATATTTCTGGATTAAATAATACGTACACATGAATCACGAAATTAGGAAACAACTAAACATATGTATTGGCTTATTACTCTTTTATCAATTAAGCGTATAATTAAAGTGACAGCGCGAAATGAAGCCACAAGCCTTATCAATTATGGTGGACAAATTATTGTAGACAGATTTTATAAATGTATGTCATTTTTCATGCTATTACGTGTTCTAACAGCACCAATGATATATACAATTAAAAAGGTGCACTAATAATTTCTAAAGTAAATAAGATCTTTGAATATTGATTGTAGAGATATGGTCCATGCTAAAATTTGGACCAAGTTCAAAATATCTTGAAAGACTGAAAACGATCCTATATTAGAGATCAAACAACATGTTTCAACCTCTAATATTATCAAGATCAAAAGTGCGAAATCTTGTGTGAAAGAAATTACGCAGACAATAAAATCCGTGTTTGAAGGAAATAAAAATGCAATAAAAATGACACAAAACTTTGACGAGTTTCACTCAATTTAGGCTACGGTCTCCGGTGTATAGTATATCTTATATTATCAAAGAAGGAGTTCAAAAAACTCTCAAGGAGGTTCACACAAAACTCTCATATTGATATAATACAAATAAGCAACTGCACACCACGGAGGAAGTAACCATCATCGGGTGAACCTGCTTAAATCCTTGTGTCATTTTTTGCAATTGTTTTATTTCGTATAAACGTTTAGTATAAGTCATTAAAATTGTTATCGTTCATCAAGCTATTTCTCATTGTATCAATCCTAGTAATTATTTCAAGTATATAGACGACTCATGAATAAACTATCATTCATAAAAATTCTTTTCCAATGAAAATGTAACACGGTATCTTTTGACTCTTTATTATTTGCTTCAATAGTCTCTCCTCCTCAATAGTCTCTCCTCCTCCTCCTCCTCCTCCTCTTGTTCTTAAGAAGCCTAATAACTGTTTTTTTCTTATGTGTAACCTAATTGTTTTAATAATCGTTCATAACATATTGCCTTATTTTCAAAAAATTAAAAACGTATAAGATCATTTGCATTGAGGTTCAAAACTGACATGATAACTCGAAATAAACCCGATTTTGTAACTGAATTTGATTTGACCCGACTTTAAATGATTTACAATTATGTAAAAAATGAACACAATTCGATTTCAAACCAACCCAAGTCACATAACCCGAAATCAATCCGACAAATGAACATCTGAATTATAACGTTAATCTTGATTTGTTTTCTTTTTAAATTGAAGCCAGGTCTGGCATATGACCTGTCAAATGCGTTTATTATTGATAGTGTGAACATGAATTATGCGAGGAACAATTGCTATATAAATGCTACGTTACTCAACTAATATCATTCAAATTCATAAATTTTACTCTTATTTTTGAAAGTGTATTTTGCCCAAAAATGACGGCTGAAATCTCACAAAATAAGAAAACCCGACCCGTAGCCGAATTTCACCCATGCCATTGGGGTGATCACTTTCTTCATCTCTCAAACCCTCATCATGACGAGGTTACTATTTTTTTAATGTCTTCTTTTTACTCCCAACTTTACTATAGTCATCACTCTTCATTACTTTATTTATTTCAAATATAGTTCTTTATATATATAAATCTATATAAAAAATATAATTAAGTGGAATTTGTTTAATTAATTTTAACGATTATTTTCCAATCATAATCTTTTATAATTATTTGTTATTTATAATTAATTTAAGATATTCAAAAGTCAAATAATATATATGTGGACTCTCCGTAAACTTTGTTCGTTGCAACTTGCAAGTAATATAAAGTGTATCCCCTCATCCGTTGCTTTTTACGTAGTTTTTAAGTTTTAATATCTCTAATTAGGCATCATAAAAAGTTAGAAAATATGATAATGAAGTATTCAGTCAAATGAATATAACAAGACCTCACATAAACCATAGTGAAACTTTCCTAAATATAACATAATATACTTTTATTGGGATATACTTAGTGACATTTACAACTATAAATTTTTAATGTTGTTTATAGTAAATTTAGCTACATTTATTAGACCATACCATTTAGCAGCATAATAAAAAAATCCTACTAAAACTTTTTGCAATATAGAATCTAGTGTTATTTCGCATAAATGATATTATAGACTTTAGTAATGATTACATGTCAATATAGGCCAAATAAATGTCACTTAATTACTTATTTATAGTTGAGCTTAAAATAAAAACCAAAAATTATTTATCTAAATATAATTCATTAACATTTTTTAATGTCACTTAATCAAATGTCACTAAAAGAACTAAGACAATAATTTTTTTGTCATATGTTATAAAATGTTTAGGCCTAAATTAAAAATTATGAACTATATTTAGCATATTGTTCTAATAACTTTATTGTGTTTTAATTTCGAAAATGGATATATTTGTTTAGGAAGTGCATTTGACAAAGAAAGAAGAGGCGAATAAGCTAAGAGAGGAAGTGAAGAAGGAGCTTCTAGAAACAAAGGGTAACCCACTTAAGCAGCTCAATTTTATTGACGCTATTGAACGTCTTGGGGTGGCTTATCACTTTGAGCACGAAATTGAGGATGCTCTTCACCAAATTTATGACACTTTTCAGAACCAATTATGTGCCAATTATGATCTTCACCATGTTTCCACGCTTTTTCGCATTCTACGTCAGCATGGTTTCCATGTGTCTTGCGGTAAGTAACAGTCTCCCTTTCAATTCAGGGGCGTAGCAAAAATAGAAAAAAATTTAAACGCCGCGTGCAATTTTAAAAATTATGATATTTTTCTAACATTTTTGTGCTTTTATAAACTAAATATATACTACATAATTAAATATTGAGACCCTTAATTTTGTATCTTTATATAACACAAATTTAGTGAAACAAACCAAATTAACAAATGATACACATAAAAGTGAGACAGAGAAAGTATATAATAACAAAAATTTATAGTTGAACAATATCCATTTACTAGCAAAAATTATAGCACGATGATCGATGCACTAACAAAAAGTCTAATTTCTTTTAATTGGTAAAAATTTTATAATTTCAAATATTTGAAGTTGAGAGGTTGTCAAGATAAAACTATAATAGCTGCCAACATAAGTGCCTCATTTGATTTTTGATATACTATTCATCAATAATTATGTGCCTCATTTGATTTTTGACATACTATTCATCAATAATTATGTTTAAGTTGTATTGTATTATATATTAATCAATAAGATATAATATAGTTATATGAGATCTTGTTCGAATCATCTCAATATAAAGATTATTAATAGTATTAAATTATTATAATTTTTAATCAAGCATAATTAAAGATATTAAAAATAAAAATAAAGAATTAAAAAATGAGCCTAATCAAATGAGAAAAATAATTAAAGTCATTAACCACAACAGAAAATTATTGCAATATATTGATGTATTATCAGCGTTTTAAAATACTTGTAACTGATCATACTGACATGTTGAATGGGAAAATAACACTAACGAACCATTTGGTAGGTGGTAATAAATGGTAGTAATGGAAATGAAAAATTAGTGTAATTTTAGTGGAAAAATTTGTTGGCTACCTTGATGGCCATGGTTGTTCAACTCCGATCATCTCTTTTTGTTCATGAAATTCATTCCAATGCATTACCATTGGGAGATATGGTATTAGGTGGTAATGAAAATTTGTAAACAAAAAAACTTTTTTGTGATTAAAGTTTCATTACCATGGGAATGATATGGAATTTTTGATGAAATTTTACACTATAAATAATTCTCATTACTACCATTTAGTACCACTAACCAAACTGATCGTAAACGTTATTGCTATATATATATTTGACAAATCACAAATTATGATACAGATGTGTTCAACAAATTCAAAGATGAAGATGGAAGCTTCAAGGAGTTCATAACAAACGATGTTGAAGGGTTACTAAGCTTGTATGAGGCTTCCCATGTTGGAACTCATAATGACAAAATACTTGATGAAGCCCTTGCATTTACAACAACTCATCTCAATGAATTGGTTGATAACCTAACCTCTCCAATTCATGATAAAGTTGTTCATGCCCTACACCAACCACTCCACAAGGGTTTGCCTAGAGTGGAGTCTAGGCATTACATTCCAATTTATCAAATGGATCCAACTTATAATAAAACTTTACTTAATTTTGCAATATTAGATTTCAATTTGCTTCAAGCTATACATCAAAAGGAGCTCAAAGATCTAAAAAGGTAATCCATCTTCATCACAATATATAGCTATTAATTATTATTATTATTTTTTTTTTTGTTGATGAAGAAATGTTTTTATTGCTCCAAACAAACAGAAGATACAAAATAATGACAAGGCTGACCAACTTTATTATTATTATTATTATTATTAGTATTATTATTATTATTAATATTAATATATAAGTCAAAATATAGACAAGCGAAATCTTATTTGATTCGTGTTATTGTAAATTATATTTAATAATAACCTTTTATAATTTTTACTCAAGCATAATTAGAGATATTTAAGATTGAAAACGTGCATTCACAAATGTGTCAAAAATAAATAGGACATTTAAAGTGAATAGGAGGCAGTAAAATATAATATATTGGGTTTCAAATGAGACATTTATGTGAATTAGGAGGAAGTATAATCCCTCACACGCTTAGGGTCTAGGGATGATAATTGCTTTTGGACCATATATTATTAAGGTCAGGGTCCTCGTTTTTTCATTACTTTAATTAAATTTATATTAGATGATATTTTTTGTGAAATAATCATCTTGGATTTAGATTCATATTTTAAACCCTATGGATGCAAGTCGGCCGTTATGGGTCTAGTTAGATCCTACCCATGCGATCCGTAATCACATCCCTCACACTTTCAATTAGAGAAATGGCCCTGGGCAATTCAAGAAAGATGAAAACTTATACACTTCTAAGGCAAAAGGAAGTTCAAAAATAAAATCCAATGGTAGCTAGTAATTCATTTTTCTCATCAAGCTTATTAAGTAGTTTATTCTCTTTTATTTCTCTCACGTGGAACAACTTACAAATTAATTTTAATCACGTGATTTTTTGTTATGTTAATGAGTCATGTCAACCAGAAGATTAAGTCTATGCTTGATGCTCACGATTTGTTATACTTCTACATTGGATTAATACATATCATATATGATTTTAAATTATACAAGATTTATAAACTATTAGTCTTAATATTTGATATATGTAGGTGGTGGAAAGGACTACATTTGAATGTGTCATTCAGTAGAGACAGACCAACAGAAGCATATTTTTGGATTTTAGGTCACTACTTTGAACCAGAATTCGCTTTTGCAAGAAAAATATATAGAAAAATTTTCAAGGCGACTGTGTTATTGGATGATACATATGATGCATATGGGACAATTGATGAACTTGAGCTCCTCACTGAAATGTTCCAAAGGTTTGAAAGATATTTTTAATCTAAACTTTGATAAAGGTCATTATTTATTATTTGCTTGGTCCTGAAATAGAGACTCTTTAGAAAATCAAGTCTTATGCCAACTGAAATAAGTATAACCTTTCAGAGGCAAAGAATATGGTTTTGATTTTCAATTAACTTTTTTTTTCACTACGACCAATCGCTTTAGATTTATAGATCTTGTTATAATAAGTTAAAGTATATTTATATGTAGATTAATACATGTGAGATAAACAATTGTAATGATTCTTTTGCTAAATATTTTAATGAATAAGTAGTAGTATAAATTTAAAATTTTCATTTAGCGTTGCTTTTTAATAATTTGTGTTACAAAAATAATTAGAAAATAAAATGAGGGACAAAAGAAAATAAAAATAATTAGTAAATATTTGCTTTTTAATAATTTGTGTTACAACACAAATAAGATTTTAGATGGATTAAAATTCAGGCCATGGGACAAAAGCAGAGCAGATGAACTGCCAGAACATGTAAAATGGACTTATTATGCAATGGTCGAAGCTTGTGAGGAAGCTGAAGAAGATCTTTCCAAACATGGAAGATCATCTTTTGTCAACTATACAAGAGAACAGGTATGTATTTCATATTACTTATATTATTATTATTATTATTATTATTATTATTATTATTATTATTATTATTATAAATATGAACATATCATATATTTTTATTAATCCATAAAAAAACTAATCTATTTTAATATCCTTCTAAACTTATTTTATGTTTATTTGATATTACTTATACTAGTATTCAATTTACAAACTTATTTTAAACTTATTATAGTACTTATGACTAGAGAACCCTTACAAGGTCAAAATGATAAAGTATGGATGATTATATTAAGATTTGTTTAATTAGGACCCGTGATTCAGATCAAGAAACAATATTATTTAATATTACGAAATGCAAATTAAAGCTAATCAGAGAACCACCATATATGTTTAATGTAAATCTGAAACAATATATATATGAAATTATGAACTGATTAAATATAAAATTTTTAAGTATACCTTTTATAAGAATCTTCTTAATTTATTTTTATTTAAATATTCCAAAATCGTATGTTTAATAATGACTTTTTGTACGAAATAATAATTATGTGATTGTTATGAGTACGTTTTAATATTATTCACGTATAAGTCACATTTTCATTTTATCCACGTCAGTAGACGCGGGTTTTTTTTAAATGTGTTTAGGAAATAATTATTTCAATTTCAAGATTCTTGAGGTGCTTATTGATCTAAATATGTTTTCATCTGTGTATATATGACAGAATTTGTCGTTTGAGAAAGGAGAATTGTAACTAAAATTCTATGGATTATTCATTTAGAATCTATTAGATTCGTCTTAATTTAAAGTTTTTTTTTATCACATATGTTATAAGCTTTTAAAATTTTCTTTTATTACATTACCTTAAAATTACTTTTGAAATTGCGTGAAAAAATAAACTGAAATAAAAGAAAGGAAATTTATCTAGAATAATTTAACATATTTATGATTTTCCTACAATAATCTCACCTATTGATTAAGCATGAATGATAATTGCATCTTTAAGGGGTATTTGCCTAGAGTAAACTTGGGTAACCCGATGACCTGTTATAGTAGGTAAATCACCAAAAATATTTAAATTGAAAATTAATTTTAATTTAGAGAAAATTTTGAAATTTTACATAAAAAAATTCCAAATACAAAAAATCATAAATTTTTTTGTACATTTTTTAACATAGTTTTCGACATTTTATTTTAATTTATCCTTTTTTAAATAAAAAAAACTTGTTATAGCAAGACATTTGTTCACCAGATTTACTCAAGATAAATACTCCTTAAAATTGAGATTATTTATGGTTAATCAATAAGTGAAATTATTGTAGAAAAATCGCGAATAAGTGAGATTATTCTAAGAAGTATTTCCTAAAAGAAATGGAACGAGTAGTTTTTGATAAATTTTTATTTCGTCTAATATAATATACAGGTTAAAAAAATATGCAAAGCGTATCTGCAAGAAGCAAAGTGGTGCCACCAAAAATATGTTCCCACATACGAGGAGTACATGAAGAATGGCATAGTAACCTCACCCTATCAACATGGCGCAGTTGCATCCTTTCTTGGCATGGGTGATATTGCGGATAAGGAAGTGTTTGAATGGGCATGTCAAGAACCTATGCCTAAAATTATAGAAGCTTCAGCTGTCATTCATAGACTCATGAACGACATGGGTAGTCACGAGGTATATTTTATTTTACTGGATTTCTTTTTCTATATAATATTACTCCTTTCGTTCTTTAAGGAAATTCCTATTTTTCTATTTTGAGATGTTTTGTTTGTTGTTTCTATAAAGAATCTTTCTATACTTATCACAAATATTGGACAAAATTAACCATGTTCTCCTCATATTAATATATATTTAAATAATGCTTAATTATGGTCTATACATGTTTTCTACTACCTTTATTTTAACATTCTTTTATTCATGATGGTTTATATATGTTTTTCACTAATATTATAAAATCATTTTTTTTTTATAATTTGTTGTAGTTCCCATATTTTTTTCGCTAACTATTTTTTTTATTGTTTATGGTTCTCATTTTTCTTACATCAAATTTATTATTGAACAAAATAATATATCTTTTATTTTTCGTAATTTCTAAGACCCTTTCTCTGACCACACTCTCCTATATATGGGTATGAGTTATTGTCTATCATCCCTCCCCAGACCCTAACAATAGTTTGTCTATGAGCGGGATAAACTGGGTATGATGATGATGATAATGATGATTTTTCGTAATTTCCGTGAACATTGATCATGAGAGCTTTATCACAGAACAGAGGGAGTATTTCAATTAATAAAAAAAAACATAAAACGTTAAAATACTAGAGAAAACTACTAAATTTTAACTAGTATTTTTATCTCAACAAATAAGTGGAGTAAATTATAATATAATTTGTTAATGAGCACGCAGTTTGAGCAAAAGCGAAATCATGTGGCCTCGGCAATGCAATGCTTAATGGAAAAGCATGGAATGTCAAAGGAGGAAGCAAATAAGAAGCTAAAAATGGAAATTGAGAATGCATGGAAAGATATAAATGAAGCAATGCTCCAACCCTACGTCATTCCAAAGCCTATACTTACTCGTATTCTCAACTTGGCTCGTTGTACGGATGTTATTTACAAGGACCAAACTGATGCTTACACTCACTTTAACGAAGCCTTTAAGGACAAAGTTGCATCCATACTTTCTTCTCACATTACTATGTAATCAATCATCCTTCTAATGAGTAATGAGTTTGTTGGTGTGCATTTATTTTCTCGATTTCTTTTTTTGTAATTTATTATTTATTGTAAAACAGTACTCTCTCATGTATTATGGTTTTATGTATTTCTTTTCTTTTCCTAATGAATAACACAAATTCTTGTGAGAGACGGTCTTTATGAGAGACCATCTCTAATTGAATTGACCCATATAAGGAAAAATGTAGAGTAAAAGTAGATATTAAGCTTTAATAGGCTGGGCCTCTTTCAGAAAAACGGTCTCTCAGGAGACTAGCTGAATGAATAAAGCCTAGAGATTTTATTTGCAATTTATAATGATTGTAATAACTGTACTTATGCTTTATTCAAATTAAATTCATGAAAAACAAGAAGTATTATACACTGAGTTAAGAATATGTTACGTTGAAATATAAAACAATATGGACACAATACCCCTAAAGGCTCGTTAAAGTTAAAGTAGAAAAACAAAATTAATTAGATAGAAGTTTAAAGGAATTTGATTGTTAGCAGTGGCGAATCTTAAAAAAATCAAATAATGTCAATAAATTATATTAAATTACATTTATAAAAACTTTAGTTACGACGATAATCTACACCGAATTTTACGTATCATTCACTATTTGGTCCACTAATATGCTGCAAACAAATTGCACAAGTAAAATAACAAGCATCATTCATAACACTGTATTGTAACAATCAGAAGAAATCATCATATATCATGATAAACTAAACCGACATGCATTTAATCCTAACTTGACATTATTAGTGTTAATGATGAGTTTGAGTTACTTATGATGATGGGTTGCGTGCAAAAAAATGTGGGACAAAAATAAGTAATATTCCTACTAAGAAACACGCATGTTGATTGTTGCTGATTAGAATAGAACTCGGGACAACAAGTATACTCAAGTTCTTACCATTTCATCTATCCCTATTTTTTTCAACTACTATATTCTACATTTCTGCTATAATGCTTATAATGTTGTCAATTCACAGCATTGCTATAAGGTGTATCCGCCCCTGATTGTTAGAGAGGTAGAAGAATTGGTTAAAAGGTAATGAAAATGGATAAAACAACAATTATTTCCCTCATAGGGTGGTGGAACACTTTCTTCCAAATGAGGGAAATCATCAATCTTTCCCTCATCAATCTTTTTTATTCAAATTTTTTAGTTTACATTCTAGATCTTTCACAAGTATTTCAATTAATTCATATGCACCTCCACCTATTACCTTTATTTCACTAGTTTGATTTTTTTTACCTTTAAATATTTATATTCAATCCAAGCGACCTCTAAAAGAATAAAATAGAGACGAAACCTTATAATACCCTATACATATATACACAACGGGAAATCATTGATAATTATGTATATAACTAGTCAAGAATATATGATTTCAACAATTTAAATTTATTTTTGAACATAACAAAACAATGCCAAAGTTATAGTCTCCAAAGATTAGATTTGTCTAGATGAATCAATAAAATCAGTTCGAATGGTGTCCACAAAAGTTACCCGTGTTTATCTTAAGCAAATAGCCTTTAAAATTAGAATCATTCATGATTAATCAATATGTGAAATTATTGTAGAAAAAAATATATATATTGTTATAGGTAATTTTTCATACTTTTTGTTATTTAATTATCTTGCGTCACTTTCTTATGTTACCCCCCTCGACCCAAGGCCCCACAAAATCATGTTCAGCCCTAGTTGATTAGAATTTATTACTAAGTTGAAGACATAACCTTATCTCTGAATGTCATTGTTACATTTTAAAGCTAGCTACGTAGTTGAATCTTGTAGATTGCATATCCACCACACATTCTAATCTCAACCATTTTATTAAATTTAAACAAAACGCATTTAAGATATATACATTGATTGTTAGAGTGATCATTACAACTTGTAACAACCCACAGCCAATGATTGATCTCACCTCTAATATCCCGAAGGAATATCAAGCTACCTATGTATCCTGATGAAATTAAAACCTACATAATCCTTGTCATACCTTATAACTGTAGTAATGGTTGTTGTTAATCTATAATTTTTTATTACTAAAATAAAACACGCTGACATCATCATTATTTATTATTGCTTACGTGTCACAAGCTCATTAAAATTTTTCCCTCCAAAACTCAATGATGATGTCATCATCTTTATGACTAATATTTACATCTTTGACTTTATTGCTTTCTAACTATGACTATAATATTATCTATATTTATTGATTTTATATTTTTTAAGTCACATCACTTAATGTATTAGAAAATCACATATTTTATTATATTTTTTTAATTGTTTATTATTTAATAATAAATCTTATCAATGTTGTTTACTAAATGAGTATTATTTAAGTGTATTGGATATTTTGAGATGGCTCAAAGATAATATACTTTTATAAGGATTTTTTTATTTATACAATTAGGTTGCTTAAATGCAATGCATGATTCTAATATGATTTAAGTTGTGACTATCTTTATGCAAGTCGCTTTTATTTTTTGTGAATTTATTTAAATTTTTATAAAATAATTTTACATATATAAATATTTATGTTAAACTTGATTTTGAAGTATGTTAAATTTGATTTTGAAGTATGTTTTTAATAGTTGTATTACTTTATACAAATTAATGTAATTATTTTTTGTTAGCATAAATTGGTATGTTATTTTTCATTAAAACTATTCATAATTTTGTATGGTATACTTCATGTACGATCTATTTGCTTTCCATTTAAAATAAACAAATAGAAGCATAGATATAATTATATTAAAAATATAATCAAATTTTTTGTCTTTTGTTGTGATTTATTTGTCATTAACTAAATTTTTACAATCATTTACACACACAATGCAAAGTATGATACAAATCATAAAATGTATGTAATGTATACAACTATTCAGAGTGAAATTAATGAGATGTAAGTATAATGTAAAATTTTTGTCTTAAAATTTTAATTTCTTAAATGATACTAATATGTCAAAAAATTTAATATATAATCGTGCATCGGACGGGTATTATCTAGTTAATAATAAATGACAAAGCAATAAGAAAGATGATTATTGGTCAATTTCTTATTGTTTGACGTCGCTGCTAACTCTCCTCCTGATGATGAAAATGTATCTGATCGTGCAAATTTTTTATACTGCAAGCGCACGGTGTACGCGTAGTGCGGGTCAAACACAAGGAGGTGAGTTAACTCTAAATTGTATGCTTTATGACTAACAAGACACGGGTTAGACAAAATATATGGTCAAGATCTAATTCTACGATGCAATTAAACTAAAATAGATAATAGTAATGGTGTAAAAACAATAGTATGACAAACTCTAGGGCGTCGGGCGTCGCCTAATTCTAACATGGAATTTAATTACTCTCATGATTGTATGAAATTGAGCCATCGACATAATTGAACGTGATCTAATTAATCTCAACCTTCCGCTCTATTGATTAATACCGATTTAAGACCAACTAGTATTAATCCTCAAACTTTCGTTTTATTGGTTAAACAAGAAGGAATTTAACTCAAATATATCTAAATCCTAAGTTAGTCCTAATCTCAAACTTTCATTTTATTGAAAAGGTTATCAAAGATATTTAAATCAAGATTTATTAAGCATTGGTTCCATAATATAGACTCAAATCGCACATAATCAATCGATAAAATATCAATCCATGCTTTGAGTTAGGGGTTATACCCTAACCTTAGATAAGAAAACTACTCACAACACATATTCATGAAAAACATATAACAAACAATGAACAAAAGTAAAAAACGAAATAATAACACAACAAAACTTACGGATTCTGAAGATAACATAAACTAGAAATACTAAATCCGAATGCCAATACAATGTTCAACAAAGGAAAGCTTCAAGAAACTCCAAGAATCCGATAACAAGGTGCAAGAATTGAAATTACATGAAATGGAAATACTAGAGAGAACTAAGAGAAACTGAAATTCTGGATATGAAAATTTGATTCTGCTTGAAAATGTAACAGTCACTTTATATAGTGACTCCAGAAATTAGAGAAGAAAACCACCAGAAATGCTTTCTAGTTGATAAGCGACGAGCGTGGCTTTTTGGGCGATGACTTGTCGCAAACTTTCTGCCTCACTTGATATGCTTCAGCGTTTGAGCGACGAGCGTCGCTTAGGGTGCAACGACTCGTCACTTTTTCTCTGGAAAATTCATTGAAAAGTTTGATACGAGCGATGATCGTCACATCAGGGCGATGACTCGTCGCAAAGTTCATGGAAAAGTCACTGCTACATTGATATACTGTGACGAGCGTCGCATATGGGCGACGACTCGTCCCTTGGCCTCTGATCTCCATAATACTTTGATTCCTTCGCTGATTCTTCTTAGGAGGTACTTTAGGCATGATTTCTTCACTTGACAAAGGGTCTTAGGCCATTTATCCAGGCATTCACCCTCTTATTACTCCAAAATCTAGTAAAGCTCCAATTTTGACTCAAAAATCATACAAAATACAACAATAAACGCATTAAGACAAAATTATCATAAATCACCGAAAATACTACCTAAAACCCATGGTTGTTCAACTCCGATCATCTCATTCTCTTCATGAAATGCATTCCAATGCATTATCATTGGGAGTGGTGGTTTTAGGTGGTAATGAAAATTTGTAAAAAAAAAAATTTTTTGTCATTAAAGTTTCATTACCATGGGAATGATATGAAATTTTTAATGAAATTTTAAACTATAAATCATTCTCATTACTACCATTTAATACCACTAACCAAACGAGCCGTAAGAGTTATTGCTAAATATATTTGACAAATCACAAATTATGATACAGATGTGTTCAAGAAATTCAAAGATGAACATGGAAGCTTCAAGGAGTCCATAACTAAGGATGTTGAAGGGTTGCTAAGCTTGTTCATGCCCTACACCAACCACTCCACAAGGGTTTGCCTAGAGCGGAGTTTAGGCATTACATTCCAATTTATCAACTGAATTCAACTCATACTAAAACTTTACTCAATTTTGCAATATTAGATTTCAATTTACTTCAAGATATGCATCAAAAGGAGCTCAAAGATCTAACAATGTAACCGATTTAGACGCAAAATAGGGTATTTTGTACTAGATAATATTCCAAGTCATACACGATTTTTGAAGTATTGGTGTTTATGTTTAAAATTTGTAGGTGGTAGAAAGGCCTGCATTTGATTGTACCATTCAGTTGAGACAGGCCAACAGAAACATATTTTTAGATGTTAGGGCATTACTATGAACCAGAATTCGATTTTGCAAGAAAAATATACAGAAAAAGTTTCAAGGCGACCGTATTGTTAGATGATACTTATGATGCATATAGAACAATTAAAGAACTCAAACTCCTCACTGCAATGTTTCAAAGGTTTGAAAAATACATTTATAATCAATAGTATTAAGAATACTCCATACTTTAAATATTTGTAAGTCATGGTTTATTTTAGTTAATGCGTACGTGAGGATCTCTTATATATGCAAGGAGGAATGGGAAAATAATCCTTTTGTAAATGGTGAAAATTGGTCACGTATTGTAATTCCGCAACTAACAAATCAAATGAACTATATTTTAGGCCATGGGACAAAACCAAAGTGGATGAACTACCAGAACATGTAAAATGGAGTTATTATGCAATGGTTGAAGCTTGTGAAGAAACAGAACAAGATCTTGCCAAACATGGAAGATCATTTTATTAACACTACTAATCCTCACCATACCTCATGCACATGCATCACACCCAAGTGTTTCTCCCATAACCACCTACTGCCACATGGCGTTTGTTTACACCCAAATTGTTACCCTCACCAGCTTTCTGTTACGCATACATTTGGTACCCAAATACCCCCTTAAGCAGTTTCTTGCTCCTCAAGTTACTTGTATATAAATAGCGTGTTCCCCTTGTATACTGTAATTCAATTCATTACAATGGTGTAATACTTTCAGTAATAAATAAAATCTTTCTTCAATATTTGAGATATTATCACATTTTTCGTTAACTTTACAAGAGAACATGTTTTTTATTTCACATATACGCAATTGATAATTGCTACAGTATATTGATTATTTATTATAGATAAATGGCATCTGTTGACTTTAAATAATAATCTTAACAAACTTTTTGACGACCAAATATTTTAAGTAGTATTATATCTTTCAGATTTACAAATGTCCTTCAAAGGAAAAAAGGAAAAATTAAAATCTAATGGGTTAACACTATTTGAGTGTTTTAAATGTTTTTTGTATTAATTATAGGTAAAAACTATTAGCCAAGCATATCTGCAAAGAGGCAAAATGGTGCCACCAAAAATATGTTCCTACATATGAGGAGTACATGAAGATTGCTCTAATAAACTCACCCTATCGGCACTAATGTGTTGAATTAAATTAATTATGAAATTCGAGAGTCTTATTTGTAAAATGAACAATCCAAAACTTTTTAATTATTCCAAATTGACATGTGTGTAAAAAGTTAAATGTAGCAAGTATAGTGAAACGGAGAAAGTATAAGGTAACAAAAATAGAAAATTAATTTTTTTTTTTAAAAAAATGGGTAGCGTATGTTACCCATTGTTATAATGTAGATACGCCTATGTGGCGCAGTTGCCTCCTTTCTTGGCATGGGTGATTTTGCAAATGAGGAAGTGTTTGAATGGGCATGTCAAGATCTTATCCCTAATAATATAAAAGCTGTATCTACCATACTTAGACTCATGAATGACATGGGTAGCCAGCAGGTATTATTAATTGGGTAGTGGGTTTTCATTTATATATGAACTTAACTATGGATTTTTTTATATGTTAAATGAAATATAATGTCTTTTAGGAGCAACGTACGCCATTTACCTTTCTCTTTACAGGGCTTATTTTTTTGAGGCATTATTTGAGTGCTCACATTCTCCTTTATCTCACATGGGAGGAGTTACAAGTGTGGTCTCTCCGGTATCACAACAAAAAATGGTTCACTTGTGATGCAATGTTTTTAAGACTATCAAAATGTCATCATTCTTAGAGTATTATCCTAATATTTCTATCTTAATTTATGACACTTCCTACAAGTGTCATTAAATATTTTGGTGAGATTTATTAAATGACATGATATTGACACCTTAAATGTTACAATTAACACTATTTTTTGTAGTGTATAGACCCTAACTTGATGACTATGACGAAATGTCATTTTCAATATTACTCTAATTTTAGGATTATGAATAGTTTGAGCAAAAGCGCAGTCACGTCGGGTCGGCCGTGCAATGCATGATAGAGAGGCACAAGATGTCAAAAGGAGGAAGCATATGAGAAGCTAAGAAAAGAAATAGAGGATGCGTGGAAAGATATAAATGAAGAAATGCTCCAACCCTAGGTGATTCTTAACATGGCTCGTTGTGCTGAGGTTATTTACAAGGACCAAACTGATTGTTTTACACATTTTAACGAAACCTTTAAGGACAAAGTTACATCCATACTTTCTTCTCAAATCCCAATATAAATATAGAAAAATTATCTAGAATAATCCAATCTATTTATGATTTTCCTACAATAATCTGTAATGCTCACTGTTGCTCAACTTACTGTTATACTACTCAGAAATTAGAATTAAGAAAACAAAGAAGAGAAAAGAAAGTAGATGAGAGGTGGAATGCTTGTATATTATGTAATCAAGGCAGGGTGCCCTGCTCAACTCTTCGAGTGGTTGAGTAACTCCTTAGTGTGGATACACAATATAGCAAATACAAGCATGAAAAACTAAGGTATATCCTGCCTCTATTTATACAAATATTCTATAACAGAAAGGAGGGAAAATCCCTTGCATAACGAACTCTGCAGGCCATAACAAACTCCAATATTCCTTTTGCCAGCTCACCCTTCCACAGGCTTCTTATTTCTTCTTTTGTAAGTGAGGAAACTATGCTGAGTAGATTCTGGGCTTGGGCCACTTCGTTGTGCTGGGCCAGCTGAACCATTCATCACATTACCCCCCCAAAGAGACGCACCTTGTCCTCAAGGTGGAAGGCAGGAAAGTGCGAGGCAATGTTGTGGAACAGCTCCCATGTTGCTTTGGATGCCGGAAAACCAGCCCATTGAATGAGAACCTCACTAATTGTAGTAGCAGCATTATCACCATAACGAACATCAAGGAGTGCGGCAGGTTCAGCCTCGAATTCCAAGTCAGCATTGATATGTCATGGAATAGAGGTAGGGATAAAAACGTTGCCATGGACACGCTTTAATTGTGAAATGTGAAACACAGGAGGGATCTTGCTATGAGGAGGAAGAGCCAACTTGTAAGCTACCTTACCCACCTTTGCGAGTATCTCAAATGGCCTATAGAATCGAGCAACTAACTTGTCACAAGGGCACCGGGAGACCGAGTGTTGATGGTAAGGTTGGAGCTTGAGAAAGACAATGTCCCCAATGGCGAACTCGGAATGACGGCGTTTACTGTTTGCGGCCTGCCTCATACGATTTTGGGCAGTTAGGAGTTGGCCGTACATTTCATCAAGCAAGGCATCTCGTTCCCGCAGTAATTGATCGATGCTTTCTACCGGCGTGGAATTATGACCAAGACGTACCACAGCAGGGGGTAATCTCCCATACAGAGCTTGAAATGGAGAGATATTAAGTGACAAATAGGTGGAGGTGTTGTAGCAAAACTCAGCCCAATGTAACCAACGACTCCATTGCTTGGGTTGACCATTGACGAGGCAGCGAAGATAGCCCTCGAGAGCTTGGTTAACGAATTCGCTTTGCCCGTCCGTTTGCGGATGGTAGGCGGTACTTCGTAGGAGAGTAGTACCTTGGAGACGGAACAGTTCCTTCCAAAAAATGCTCATGAAGACTTTATCACGGTTCGACACAATGGAAGCCGGGAAGCCGTGCAATCGAACAATCTCTTTAATAAAGATGGCAGCCACACTCGAAGCGGAGAAAGGATGTTTCAAACCAATAAAATGAGCATATTTAGTTAGTCGGTCCACTACTACCAATACCGTATCCCAACCCCCTGACTTTGGAAGGGCCTCGATAAAGTCCATGGTTACATCCTCCCACACTTGAGTAGGAATAGGGAGAGGTTGTAAGAGCCCAGCGGGGCGTTGGTGTGAATGTTTCTGTTGTTGACACACGGTACAACTACGCACAAACTCCGTTACTTGCTTCCGCATTCCCAACCAAAACCAGTGCTCCGCAAGACGTAAATACGTCTTGAACTCTCCATTGTGTCCCCCCCAAGGCAGAGTAGTGGTAGTCATAAAGGAGATTCGGAATTAGGGACGAAGCCCGAGACAAAACTATGCGACCTTTATAGAGTAACCGCCCATGCTCCATAGTAAAACCCAGGTGACTCACCCCATGTCGAGACACTTCTGCTATGATTTTACTCAAGTGAGCATCCTGCTCAATTTGTTGTTGTATTACTGCCCAATCAATCTCAGTGGTAATCCCTACTTTCTTGGACAACAATTGAAGAGTAGGATGACGAGATAGGGCATCCGCCGCGCTATTAGTAATGTCGGGCTTGTATTTGATCTCGAAATCATACCCCAATAGCTTGCCTACCCAACGTTGATACTCGGCACCAATCTCACGTTGAGACATAATAAATTTGAGACTGTGTTGGTCTGTCCACACAATGAATCGACGACCCAACAAGTAGTGGCGCCATTTTTGGACAGCTAGAACAATCGCCATGAGCTCCTTCTCATAAATTGTCTTGGAGCGACCCCGAACTCCCAGTGCCTTGCTAAAATAAGCAATGGGATGTGCTTCTTGAGAAAGTATAGCCCCTAGCCCGTGACCCGAAGCATCGGTTTCCACCACAAACGGCAAGGAAAAATTAGGCATGGAAAGGACAGGAGCTGACATCATTGCCTGTTTTAATATTTGAAAGGCAGATTCAGCATCAGGGTTCCAGTTGAATGAATCTTTCTTCAATTGCTGCGTCAGGGGAGTGGTAATCAAAGCATAATGACGTATGAAACGTCGATAGTACCCCGTCAGACCAAGGAAACCACGCAACTCTTTCAAGGAATGAGGAGAGGGCCAATCGAGCATCGCCTGAATTTTATCAGGATCAACTGCCACCCCGTCACTCGAAACAATATGCCCCAAATATGCCACTTTACTCTTGCCAAACTCAGATTTCTTGGCGTTTGCATACAGCTACTGTTTACACAAAATTTCTAGCACAATACTCAAGTGTTGTACATGCTCATCTATAGAGGAACTATAGATTAATATGTCATCGAAGAAAACCAGTACAAACCTCCTCAAGTAGGGGCGGAAGATGTCATTCATAAGAGCCTGGAAAGTTGCCGGTGCATTTGTGAGGCCGAACGGCATTACGACAAATACATAGTGTCCGTCATGGGTACGGAAAGCGGTCTTGTGTATGTCAGACTCCCGAACCCGAATCTGATGATAACCCTACTTCAAGTCGAGTTTATAGAAGACAACTGCCCCATGGAGCTCATCGAGGAGTTCCTCAATCACCGGTATGGGATATATGTCAGCAACGGTTTCTTTATTGAGAGCCCTGTAGTCAACGCAAAAATGCCAGGAGCCGTCTTTTTTCTTGACCAATAGAACCGGGCTAGAATATGGGCTTCGGGAGGGTCGAACAATTCCAGCCCGCAACTTATCTTCTATCATCCGTTCAATCTCAGCCTTTTGTATTTGTGGGTATCGATACGGCCGTACGCTCACCGGAGCACCTCCTTGCTTAGTTACAATCTGGTGTTCCAGCCCGCGACTGGGTGGCAACCCCTGCGGCATTTCAAACACGCTTGCGAACCTGGACAGTACTGTTTTTAACTCATCAGGTATTCCCTCCAAGGACAATGCATCATTACCTCCCATACTTGATGCCTCCACTTGATTGAGTTCTACCAAAACGCCTCCACGTTCCTTGCATAACATTTTCATCATGGATTTAAGAGACTTTGTGCATTCCCAAACTCGGATCTCCCCTAATAATCACTTTGGCCCCATCCCACTGAAATGGCATAATCTGTAACTTCCTGTTAGTAGAGACTGTACCTAATTTTTCCAACCACTGAATACCCAAGATAACATCAGAATTCCCCAATTCTAATGGAAGGAAATCTTCCTGTATTTCAATGGCTCCCAAGCTCACCTTAACATCCTTACATTCACCCCTCCCCACCACACTCTTGCCAGTACCCAACATAACCCCAAACTCCTCGGTGTTAGAAACAACCAGCCCCAATTTCTCCATCACGGCTAATGAAATAAAATTGTGGGTTGCACCTGGGTCAATCATCACAATGACAGAATCACCGTTTATCGTGCCAGTTAAACGCATAGTCTTAGGGTTCTCAATCCCTATTACTGAATTGAGAGATACACTTACTGGAACGACCGGAATGTCGGCTTGCTCAGTTTCCTCCTCCCCTACTTCGTCCTCCAATAGCTCCTCTTCGCCCATAATCAACATCACGCTCAACTCGCCATTCTTGCATTTATGCCCAATATTCCATTTCTCGTCGCAACGAAAACACAACCCCTTACTCCTTTTTTCTTGAAATTCTCGGTCCGACAAACGCTTCATGTTTTCGGGTAATTTTTTTGGGTAGTTTTGGGGGTGAGAGAATGAGGGTTGTTGGCGGTGTGATTGAGGAAACAAGGATGGCTGATTTTGGGTAATATTTGTAGTTGGGTTTTTGTAGTGAGTGGAAATTTTAGGTGGGTGTGGGGTAGGTCTAGGGTAATGACGTGGCGCATAACAAGGGTGTTGTTGAAATTCCTCCATGCATGCTAAATTCTTTTCTTCTATTTTAATAGCCCATTCTATTGCCATCTCAATGGACTCTGGGTCCCACAATCTCAACTCAGTTCTTATTAAAGGTTTTAGGCCCTTAATGAAATTAGAAAGAATTACCTCCTCTGTCATTCCACTCAAGGGAGATGCAAACAAGATGAACTTCTCACAGTAATCGGTCACCGATCCATCTTGGTACACGGACATCCACTGCTCACAGAGAGAGCCATCATCATGCGGCCGGAAACGCTGCAGTACCCTTCGTTTCAGTGCCGCCCACGATCCCACGGTACTCCTCTGATTCAACCACTGCCACCAAATCCATGCCCTTCCCTCCAAACCGACGACAGCTATGTTCATCTTCTCCTTCTCACTCAAATTGTAAACGGTAAAATAGTGTTCGGCCTTAGAGACCCAAATCTCTGGGTTTTCACCGTTGAATATCGACAAGTCCACTCTCCGGTGCCTCCACGGTTCTACACCACTTTGGTTGTGCTACTCCCTCCGCGGATGTGACGGATTGGGCATCTTACTGTTATACTACTTAGAAATCAGAACTAAGAAAAGAAAGAAGAGAAAAGATGTAGATGAGAGGTGGAATGCTTGTATATTATGTAATCAAGGCAGGGTGCCCTGCTCAACTCTTCGAGTGGTTGAGTAACTCCTTAGTGTGGATACACAATATAGCAAATACAAGCATGAAAAACTAAGGTATATCCTGCCTCTATTTATACAAATATTCTATAACAAAAAGGAGGGAAAATCCCTTGCATAACGAACTCTGCAGGCCGTAACAAACTCCAATATTCCTTTTGCCAGCTCACCCTTCCACAGGCTTCTTATTTCTTCTTTTGTAAGTGAGGAAAATACGCTAAGTAGATTCTGGGTTTGGGCCACTTAGTTGTGCTGGGCCAGCTGAAGCATTCATCACATAATCCCACCTATTGATTAACCATGAATAATTCCAACTTTAAGGGGCATTTTCCAAGAGTAAACCAGGTGACCGGATGACTTGCTATAGCAAGTTTTATTTTTTTTGAAAAAAAAAACAAAATAAAATGTCGAAAAAAATGTTAAAAAAATATTCAAAAAACATTTATGATTTTTTTTATTATTTAGAATCTTTTACGTAAATTTTCAAAAATATTTTCTAATTTAAATTAATATATAATTTATTTTTTTTGGTGAATTACCTACTATAGCAGGGCCTCCGGTTACCCAAGTTTACTCTAGGAAAATACCCCTCAAAGTTGGAATTATTTATGGTTAATCAATAGATGAGATTATTATAGGAAAGTCATGAATAGTTTGGATTATTCTAGGTAATCTTTCCTATAAATATTCTTCTTTATTTATTCTGGTTTAATTTTTCATGTCATTGAAACTGTGTTTGTGTGTGTTTATTTTCATTCCTCTTTTGTTTTCACTAGTTGGTAGCATATGTACGTGCATGTGCTCCCTATAACATTCCACTATATTTAAAATCTTAATTCTAATAAAGTAATTCATCTTTAACAGTTTACATATTCATATTTTAATTGCAAATGTTTAATTGAATTTGCTTTACAATGTAGTTAAATTTAAGTTATTCACTTTCACGTTATCGAAATAGTCAACAACTAATTCAATTTCATAATAGATCGTTTAACAAGGCATAATTTGTGATTTACAGCCTCAAAGTTTAGTCGTTTTGTGAATTACAGCCGCAAAGTTTTTTTTTATGAGTTACAGCCACCAAGTTTTGAAAATGACCACCATTACGGCCAAATGACCGATTTTAATCGTTGACCAGCATTTTTACCTTTGACTTTCCATTTTTCTGATTTTTCTTTTTTTTTTGAGTTTTTTTTTCTTTTTTTAATTTAATTTCATCATCCCTAATAATCTTTCTCTCTCTTCCTCCTTCTTCTCCATCATCTTCATCCTCTTCACGCTCCATTAATCTTTAAAGACACCATTAATCTTCAAAGACTCAATTTCTCTCTAAAGTCCAAACCCTAAATTTCTTTCCCCTTTTCAAGAACCCTAATCTTCAAAGACCACAAAGTTAATTTTCACTACCTGCATAAAATTCATCTTCGACTGAGCATTATATCTGATTTTATAAGCTTTCTGTTCATATCTTTCTGTTCAAAGACTACATAAACATCTTACACAAAGCAAGAAGATTAGGGTTCTGTTCAAAGACTATTCATATCTTTCTGTTCTCGTGCTTTAAACTACACAACTTTGCATTGGAAGTTTCTGTGGGGGAATGTTCTTCACTCAGAGGTAAAGTTTCTATCTTTTTGGGTATTTTGTTCTTGTAAGTTTATGATTCTTTAATTGCTTTATTTAGTATTCAATCAAGTGGGTTTAGAAAGACTAGATTATTAATGGGTTTGGATAGTTTAATTTTGATACATTTCCTAAATCCCTACAAGGGAAGAAACCCCTGGGTTTGTATTTGCATTTGAATAGCAGCTTGATTCCAATCAAGGGTTTCATGACGGCATTGAAGCTTGATAAAGAGATGAGCTGTTGTTCTTCGCTAACATGGGATGCTGTCTAAACTATTGCAGTTATTAGGTGTTCAACAATTCAAGCCCCGATTAGGATTGAAATTTTATGCAGGTAGTGAAAATTAACTTTGTGGTCTTTGAAGATTAGAGTTCTTGAAAAGGGGAAAGAAATCTAGGGTTTGGACTTTAGAGAGAAATTAGGTCTTTGAAGATTAATGATGACTTAAAAGATTAATGGTGACTTCGAAGATTAATGGTGACTTTGAAGATTAATGGAGGATGAAGATGATGGAGAAGAAGGAGGAAGAGAGAGAAAGATTATTGGGAATGAAGAAATTAAATTAAAAAAAGGAAAAAGAAAAAAAAAGGAAAAAAAAAAGGAAAAATCAGAAAAATGGAAAGTCAAAGGTAAAAATGCTGGTTAACGGTGAGAACCGGTCATTTGGCCGTAATGGTGGTCATTTTCAAAACCTGGTGGCTGTAATTCATAAAAAAAAAACTTTGCGGCTGTAATTCACAAAACGACTAAACTTTGAGGCTGTAATTCACAAATTATTCTTTAACAAGGTAGTACAAGTTTATAAATGGCGGTGAGAATTGCAAACGTCTTTTGACAACGATTCTAATGTGTTTAATCGATTGCAATTATATAAGATCGATGGATTGATAAAATATCCATGATATAAGGCCTTTTGAATTGGCTAGTTTTTAAGCCTTGCTTATTATAATTAATTAATTAACCTGAATTATGAATTAAGTTACTTTTAATATTGGTTCAAAAAATCGATTAATGCTACATTGCTTAGGATAGACATAGTCATATGGGTGAGAGTAGAGGGCTAAAATTGTACATTGGGAATTTTTTTACATGTGTCAAGGACGCCAATCTTAAGGATGACGTGCATTGGGTGTTTGGGTTTAAACACGGGTGTGAGCTTAGAATTGAAGCTCATGAACACTTTTATGGTAAAAAGATTAGTTGGCTAAATTTGAACAGATGGCTTTGTGGATTCTTTGTGTTGTGTGTTTTAGGTACTAATGTACTATATAGCATCATACCTATGGGATAACACCATTACTAAAGTGTTACAGGACTAGTCAATTGCACCTTGTCAAGGATAGTCTTATGCATGTTTGATGTGTAAATTTAATTTAACCGCAAGCGCACGATGTACGTGTAGATGCAAGTCGAACACAAGGAAGCTAAGACAAGAAACATACTAATTTTGATTAATTATATTGCTAAAAGAAGAAAAACATGTGGTTGGTTGTTTTCTAACAAACTACAAATGCAATAAGAATATGGATTAAAGCTATATGATGAAGAGATCTAGCGTGTTGGGAATCCCCTAAAGTCTTGTATGATCAAATTCTCATTAGCGTCCATGAAATGTCGGATTAATTACGTAGTTAAACATGATCTTGTTAATCTCAAACTCTCGCTCTGTTGATTAACTATTAGATTTAGACCCTACTAATTCAATTCTCACACGCTAGTTTTATTGAATGAATTAATAAGAATTTAACTAAAATTTACCCTAGATCTCAATCTCACACGCTAGTTCTATTGACTAATCCAACAAAACATATTTAATTTAGAGTTATTAGCACAATTCAACCACTTTAATCCTAATTTCATAGGCACATTCAAAAATAAATTATACATGACTTATAGGTTCAAACTCTAATCCTAGAAAATGGGTCTAGTCACTAATCATGGTAAAAGCAATAAAAAAAACCCTAGGATGATACTAGACATGAGTAAGAAAGAAATTAATGACAAATTCAAGAAAAGCAATAATTGAATACCAAAGAACACAATAATTAATTCAAAGACCAATAAATGAAGAACAAAACTAGTGTTTATTAAAGGATGATTAATAACGACAATTAAAGTTGACTAAAGGAAGATTTGAAACTAATACAAGGAAATTAAAGACAAAGAAAATTAAATGCTAAAGAAAACTTAAGTCTAAGTGATGGAAGAAGAAGCCCTAATCAGTTTTTTAGGATCTATTTATACTAATAAAGACTTAACCCTAAAAGCTAATTCAAAGATTAAAGGGATGAAAATCCCGTGTAGCAAAATAAAGGCTCAACGCCGAGTCAGCTGCACCAAAAAACCATGAAAGTCAAGTTGGCATTTTTAGCTAATGTTAAACTAAAGGGCATGTTTTTTGAATAACTATTAGACAAGTGCTACTATATGAATTAGAATGCTAGGGATGAAAGATGAGGGTAGCAAATATGTGCATGCTTTGATGGCTTTATGGGAATGTCCAAAGGGATAGAAATTGAAATAAAGATATATGAATGGAATAAGTGTTGCAAATATCGAGGAAAAAAATAGATAATCATTTAAAATAGTTTGGGCATATGTAAAGACAATGTATTAGTGAGTTGGTAAGGAATATGAAGAGTTGGAGCTTTGAATACTTAAAATGAAGCCGAGGAAAAGCGAAAATGACTTAGAAGACAAGGAGTGTAAAGGTATTTGAAGGGTCATGACATATGAATTATAAGATGGTAGAAATTCAAGATCAATGGGGAAGAAGAATCCATGCGGACGACCATGTGGACGATTATTTAGAATTAAGGCTTTGACATTATTATGATTGTTGTTGTTGTTTGCAAAGTTTTTAATGGGGTTCCATGGAATTACTTCTATCAAAAAAGCTTAAGATCTTAGCGTTTTGTAATTAGATGACCTCATCATAATACCTATCACTCATGAGCTTCTTTTGAATGAAGATGATGGTATCTACCTTGTCTTTCCATAGGATGGTCTTGAAAGAAAAATCTTAGTTTCCCATATTCATCATAATGATGAGGGGAAGATCTAAAGGAAATCACTCTAATCAAGTAAGGAAAAGTAATCTATTAAACTGCTATGAGTGCATATCTATAGATTTTCTAATCAAGTATTTTTCTATGAAGAAGCGAAAAAACAATGATAAGATGACAATAAAAGCTTTTTAGAGCGACTATGGTTCTCATGATGGATCTGAACATGAAAGTAATCATTGTGTTTTGTGTTTTAAGTACTATGTAGCATCATACCTATGTGAGAACACCATTGTAGAACAATATTACAAGACTAGTGAATCGAACCTTATCAAGGAGAGTCTTATACATGCTCTTTCGTACTTGATTGTTGAGACGATAGTGAATTTGTTTGTTCGATCAGGGTTTTCATATGGGAATAGAGGTGACCAGCTTGTGTGTTATGTGGCTTTATTGGGAGCCTTGTTATGGCTTTGGTGTGTAGTTTTGTATTTTGCAACTGCTGGTTATGGTGAATGTGGTACTAAGTTTGAGGTGGAGTATGATGTTAATCCCTCATCCATTTCTGTTTTACTCTTAATTGATGGTGGTGATGTTGCCCCAGATATCTCTCTGATTTTGATTCTTGTACTATCTTCTTCTATATGGATAATTTTAAAGGAGTTGTTATAGGGAACATTCCGCCCACCTAAAAGGTTTCAAGAGAAACCTATGTGTGTTATTAAGAAGTCTGATAGCCTAGTTGTAAGGAGTGTTGTATTAATTGCTATAAGTATGGTAGGTAATGCATTGAATCTTGTGGGTGTACCAAGGTTGGTAGAGTCACTTAAACCTCCAATTTATGAGCATGTTTATAGAGCATAGTGCGCGAACGCAGTGGCTTGCTATGACTTTATGTATGAATAGAGTGTGGGAATTGCTTTGGGTACCACTTGAGAAAAGGCTTGTGTAGTCTTTGTGCTAAGGGTACTAAAGGTTTTTTTCTATCTTGGTTAAGCATGCTTCTTATATGTTTGATGTTGTTATGCCTTTTGTCTAAAAGATTGTAACATGTGTTGATAAACTAGCGTTGTTCAACTCATTTTTATCACCTCATTTTGAGTTTGATCGATCTACATGTCTGGAGTTTCGGTTTGGTATTTAAAGTATGTTATCATGCGTACTTCTTTTGCGCATGCTATTACTATTATTTGCATGTTTGTGACTCGACCTGGGTGGAGACATTGGCAGGTAGAGATTTGTTCTCTATACGGTTTGGAGACTTGTGAGGAGTATTGGTCGGAGAGTTGCTTGGATGCGTTGTTTATGTATCGGTTATGCGTTATTGATGGGATCGCTGTTGACTATGTATTTTCGTGAAGGTGGATATTGTTGGCAATTTGTGATTCGAACAAGAGTATGTATATGGTTGAAGATGATGCATGATGAAGATGAAGTTAAGTTGCTGGGCAACGCCTAGTCGACATTGGTAGGCATGGCAAGGTATGAGGAGTGGGTTGTAGATCACTTTGTTTTGGAAACTGGGCTTGGTCGCGAGTGGGTATAAATGTCGCATCTCGGCGAGAAACAGCAGTTTGAAGAACATAAGTTAAAGCCAACTCGGCGACTAGGTTCTTGCGTGATACAGCGAATCAGCTGGGGCTACGGGAAAAGAGGTTTTGTTTTTTAAAAGTTATCTAACAGAGAAAAAATAAAATGGTAACATGTTGGGTCAATCTGAACTCGCCCGAAACCCGAATTGATACGACCTGAAACTAACCCGATCTGAAACTTACCCAACCCAAAACCTGACCAGTTAGCTGTTTTCCCGGATCTACTTGATACAATCAAGATGTTGGTTTTATAATTAATGTCTAAGTTTATATCTAAATTAAACACGTACCATAAGCAGATAGCAAATAACAAATCTATAATTAACTATTACTAAAACAAAACACGCTTACATCATCACCTTTCAAAATCGCTTACGTGTCGCTTCCTCATTAAAAATTTTCCCTCCTAAATTAAATGATGATGTCATTCATATTATGATCTTTGACTTTCTATTTTATTATTTTGAGTATGTTACTTTTCTTATTAATTGTTTTTTTTATCTTTTGTGTCAAATCATATTTGATGTAGTAGTAAACTATATAATATTTCATTTATTTTAATTATTTATAAAATATTATTAGATATTTTGAGATAGTTAGAACGTAATATACTCTTATTAGGATTTGTTTTTGTTAGTTATACTCTTGGCTCCTTAAATGCAATGATTAATTCTAATATGATTTTGGTTGTGACTATCTTTATATATTTTTCTGGGAAAAAATTATCTTTGTCGTTTAAACTAATAAAATAATTTTACATTTATCTATGTATTTATATTTGGTTTTAAAGCGTGTTATTAATAGTAATAATATTTAATACTTCTACAAATTGATGTGATGTTTATTTTTGTTAGCAAAAATTAATAAGTTATTTTCAATTAAAGAAACTTATAATTTCTTATTGTACTCAGGGTACGAACCACTTGATCTTTTATTAAAAATAAAAAATAATAAAAGTATAAATATAATTATATTGCGCATAATGCAAAATATGTCAAAAAATTTGATAAAACCGTGCATCGCACGAGCACTATCTAGTTATTTGTATTGCAAACTCAAAAGAGACGAGACGAGAAAGTGCAACTCTTGATTAGGAAGCTTTTAGATTTGTCACATAAAATTTTGAAGTTTCTTGAATAGAAATTGAGAGGGTGTTTTTTGGGTGTTTATGGAGGAATAAATGGTGGGGACTAGGGAGCCAAAAATTAAATCTTGTCTTGGTTTTTGGGAATGTGAAAAGGCATAATGTTGTGGGTAGGCACATAAGGAACAATCTTAACAAATTTCCGAGTTGGATCATAATTTGGAGTACTTGTATAATTCTATTAATAATGCATTGATCATCTCCATCGTCAGTATCACTTTCTGGTGTATAATTAATCTTTGTTAATTGCCACATATATGAAGTTGCAATGAAACTTCCAAAACGACAACTCATCAGTGCTTCCAAAACTTCCTTGTTTCTGAAACTCAATTTTTTTAAAAACTACCTTATCTATACCCATTTTTTTAAAAAATTACCTTTTATAAAAATTATGGGTATAGATAAGGTAGTTTTTTAGAATTTTTCCTTTTGAATATTATAAAACAGTTGCTTTTTGGACATTATACATCAATTGATCTTCTTAATTTGTATTAAACTTTCAAAATATTTCTCTAATTTTACATTAATTATCCGTTTACGTTACTAGTAAATTACCCTCTACAGCAGGTTATCAGGTTCTTTTAGTTTATTTTATGCAAATACCCCTAAAGTTGAGATTATTCATATTCAATCAATAGGTGGGATTATCATAGGAAAATCATAAAAATGTTGGATTATTTTAGATAGTTTTTTCTATGATATAATTTGATGCATGATTATTTAATGATAAATATTTATTAATATACATCACTTTATAGTAAAACTTAAATAAAAATCAGCAATTATTATTGAAAATATATATCAGTGGCATTATTTTAATAACACTAAATCCTATTTTGCTAGCTAAAAGTTAATTTTATTTTACTAAATTAAATGGTTCACACTAGAGCTGTTCATGGGCGGGCTTGGGCGGGTAATGGACCGGGTAGCACCTAAAAATTCTACCCGCGGGCTCAAATATTCAAAACCTTGCCCGCATTTGCGGGCATATTTTTTTGTCGCTACCCGCCCATTTTTAAAGCGGGCGGGATCCGCAGGTAGGTAGGTATTTCTTATATAAAACTTAAAAATATAAATGATATTATAAATTTATGTTTTAGTAACAATTAAAATATAATACATTGTCTAAAATATCTCAAAATACTCAAATTACATGAATATTGAATATAGACGGTGGAATCGGCTACTTGTTTGAACTTTGATAGTCGACTACTTGAGTGCTTTGAGGGTTAAATGTTGAATATAAATGGTAGAATTAGAAATTTTAAAGTCTAAAAAAGCAAACCTTAAGGCTAATACTACACTAATAAACTAAAGTTGGGTAAGGGTACTAATTATTAATGTCGGGTATGGATCATTTAGTAGTACTAGTTTAATAATTAATATAATTTAACATTTAATAAATAAGGTATTAAATTAAGCGGGCAGGCGGGTATATCCGCGGGTATTTTTTTGGTGTTGCTACCCGCCCATTTATCTTGGCGGACGGGTATTACCCGCCCAAACTTTAAATTTTTTTGAAAAACGTTGTCCATGCCCGCCCGTTTTTCGAGCTCTATTCATTCTATTTTTTTCTAAATTTAAGTCACGTTTATTTTGTTGCATGTCATTATTTTTCATATGGGTGTTTACTAGCTAGTGTTTATTTTATATGCAGTCACTTTTAGCATAATGGATCATTATTTTTTTGATGGAAGTATCAATATATTATAAGAAAATCTAATTTTACTAAAATAAATTTAACTTTTTGCGATATTAGATCTAATGGCATTAAAAAAAGGAAAAATTACTTAGAATAATCCAAACTATTCATGATTTTCCTACAATAATCCCACCTATTGATTAACCATGAATAATCCCAACTTTGAGGGGCATTTTCCAAGAGTAAACCCGATGACCGGATGACTTGCTATAGCAAGTTTTATTTTTTAAAAAAAAGATAAATTAAAATAAAATCTCGAAAAAAATGTTTAAAAAATATTCATAAAAAATTATGACTTTTTTTTATTATTTAGAATTTTTTATGTAAATTTTCAAAAATATTTTCTAATTTTAAATTAATACATAATTTATTTTTTTGGTGAATTACCTACTATAGCATGTCATCGGGTTACCCAAGTTTATTCTAGGAAAATACCCCTCAAGTTGGGATTATTAATGGTTAATCAATAGATGAGATCATTGTAGGAAAATCATGAATAGCTTGGATTATTCTAGGTAATTTTTCCTTAAAAAATGACAATAATTCATATTTTTAATGAAACAATTATTGATTTTTATTTAAAGTTTCACCATAAAATAATTTAGTGACAGTTTATTTGATCCGCATATATAATTGCAATGACTTCATCTGAAAACAATCTAATTGAAAATGATTTCACCCATAACATATCTAACTGACTATTTATATGTTGAAATTATAATTCTTGTTTTTTGTACAAAAATTAGACATATTTCAGTGGAAAATTTCCGTAAGAGTGTGACTTGTGATGAAAATTAACCACATATGTATTATTATTTCATGAAAATTATATTTGAAAGACGTATATCAAGTTCAGCCCATTAAAGATTAATGTCTACTTACCGTATTCTTAATGTCTAATTACATTATCCTTAATGTTTATCTATCGTATGCTGACTCTCAATGTCTTAAATGTATACTTAAATCATTTATAATGCCTACTTACAATATTTTAAAAAATATATAATGGGTTGGTCTAATTAGAAATGGTCTCTCAAAAAGACCGTCTCTCACAAGAATTTGTGTTTTTAAAATTTGTTTCTCATAGATTTTGTCTCTCTAAAACTTTTATTTGATAACTACAATAAAAAAACAAACCAACTTCTACTGATCATCAAAATTATTGAAAATCAATCGATATAAGCCTATATCGACTGATTTATAAACAATTACAATAAGTATAGTGGGTATTTCATTTAGTAGGAAATTGGTCCGAATTTTGTGACTAACATTGGACTGCAAGAACTATATTAGGAATTTTCGCGTAACAATTGGTCAGATGTCAGTAGAAAATTTTTGACTTAGATATTAAATATTTTAGAATATTTATGGTTATTTGTAGGATCATATGATCCTTAATTCGATTTGTTTCTAACCGATTCCATTCTACCGGATCGATTAATCTCTCTAACTGATAAGTACAATCTCCATATTTACAAACTTGGTTATGTGATATGTATTTCTTTTGTGCATATTAATATTTAGCTAGAGGTGGTTTACTGGTGACACTAGTAGTAGTAATAGGGATATTTCTAGATCTAGGTGTTGTGCTAGGAAGTAGACGCCGATAGAGAGGCCCATATGGCTAGTACCTTTAAACTACTTCACGTAGTCTAGTTTCTATAACCCTATGAAAAAAATATTTCCTTAAGCTCAACAACATCTTGATGATTAGGATCGGAGGAGTCAGCCTTAGGGACAATTTTAGAGACAACCCCTTGGATGGGTCACCCATTGGGGTGAGCATGACATATTATTTTGCACTACCTAAAGTGTACAAACAAGAACTCGTACTTGTTGCGATATTGTTGGTTAATCGAGAAGTGTTGGCCCACCTTCAAGGTGTGCTCCTACGAGAGGGGTGTTATTGATGGATAACTATGATGATGAGCGGCTAATTGGGCGGTTACTTATAGACCGTTGAACAACCAGATAATTCTAGCTATGGAGGACACATAACTAAACCTGTGTACCAGGGGGAGGAATGTAACCCTTCGATAGTGCAAGACTAGAAAGAGAGAAATACTCACCATCATTGAGGTTCCATCTATACGCTATAAGATATATCACACTTTTGGACCAAACGTTTTGAGAAGGCACAAGTACGTTGGTTTCCCTCTTCTTTCTAAATTTTGTTGAGAGGTGGCAGTTAGAATTGAATATCTTTCGCATGTTATAAGGAGAAACGAATTTGATGTTTTGTAAGGTACAACATATTGCTGGTGTGGGAAGATAGTTACCTACCCAAATCGACTAAGAGTCGATGCAGGTTGCAATGTGTTATTTGAGAATATTACCGACTTGAGAAGGGCACACAATATCATTAATGGACATGTCAATGTGGATCACATGCTTAAGTTCTCGCATAACCTGCAACCTTCTTATCCTCATACTACACGTGGTATATGGTTGCATTATGGTGAACACTATCGGTCGACAAGTCACCCATGCATGTGTGTTGAACTAACTCGATTACCATGTTTCATGTTATGAGTCACACAATGAAATAGCAATAGAATTTTTAATCAAATAAGATGGTTCATGACCTAGGGACGTCAGAGCCTAAATTCTGCCTTTAAACTAAACCTACCAAGAGATATCTTTTACACAATATTCAATACATTATTTCAAAATAAGTTTTTGTCGAACATGCAATTCAATAACATAAATTCTTGTGAGAGACGGTTTCTTTGAAAGATTATCTCTAATTGGGCAGGCCAATTATGTATATTTTTAAAATATTATAAGTAGACATTAAAAATGATGTAAGCAGACATTTAAGATATTGAAAGTAGACATTAAAGATACTGCTAAAAAACATTAAGATTAATATAAATGAACATTAAGAATACGATAAGTAGGCATTAATTTTTAATGGACTGAAACTGAGATATGTCTTTCAAAGTGACGGTCTCTTAAGAAACTAGCTGATTCAATAACTATAATTGGCGAGCAGTATAACCCTAAAACACCAAAAGCACTACACTTACCTCTTTTTTTTTTGACCAAAATTCTGAAATTTGAATAGGAGATGCCTTTTGATGATGAAATTCCCACAAAATAGAAAAAAAAATCTCTTTTAAGTATACGAATATGATTTCCAAAAAAAAATTATACGAATATAACATATTCTTAGCTTGCGTCTCAACTAAAAAGTTTTACAGATAATTAAAACCCTGAAAAATGTTGTATAAAAAGAACGGCTAATACACTATATATATATAGAGAGAAAACGATAATAATTAATCCCAAGGGAGCAAGAAGGAAGGAAATATATAAGGATACTTATCTGTGTTTCGTTTTGAATAATAGAATTATTTTGTCTTATTAAAATTAAATTAATGAATTTATCCCATAATTGTTATTTGTTGGTACTCCTATATAGTATATACAATTATTAATTTTTGAAAGAATTACAGTAACGAGGTTCATGGATGGATGATTGTAGGGTTCCCTAAAGAATAAAAGTAACATGGTTCACTAAATTTCGTTTCTATATTTTGGCGCGAAAATGGTTGTTATGTAAGGTCTTTGTGAGATTTGTAAAGACATTTAGGGAAATTCCACTTGGTAACCTTGAGGTTTAGGGTTTTCCACATGGTAACCAAAACTTTAAAAATATTCACGTGGTAACCCTGAGGTTTACCAAATTATTCGTCCACCGTGACCTTTTTGCACATATAATGTTAGCTGAACGTTTGTAAACGTTAATTTCGAAGCTTTAAGGCTGTTGTATGGTTATTTATGCGACTCACCATTTCAAAAGTCATTAGTTTCAACCTTTTCCCCCAAAATATAAACCCTAATTCTACCATTTTTGGTGTTGGGAAAAAAAAATTGATTTGGATGAAAGATGGTAGAATTAGGGTTTATGTTTTGGGAAAAAAGATTGAAACTGATGGCATTTGAAACGGTGAGTCGCATAAATAGGCGTATGTTAGCCTTAAAGCTTCAAAATTAACGTTTGCTAACATTTTTATGTGCAAAAAGGTCACGGTGAAACAATTACATAAACATCAGGGTTACCAAGTGGATATTTTTTAAAGTTTTGGTTACCACGTGAAAAACCCAAAACCTCAGGATTACAACGTGAAATTTCTCAAACATTTATGTCCTAAAATAATTTATCGATCAATATTTATAATGGTTATGGTTATAAATATTCGTTCTATATGTGTTGAAAATTTTTCTTTCTCTGATTTTTCCTCCATTGTTGTCTACTAGTAATCTTCTTTTTAATTTTCTTTCTTTTTTAGTTTTTTGCATGTCTTGATCCTGTTCTATATTCTCGTCTACGTCTTTTTTGGATTTTTATATGTTGTTTGCAAGCATTCTATTGCAGTTGTTTTATCTGAGATTTACACAATTATTGAACTAATTGAATATTTTATATGGACAATTGTTATTTTACAATGTAACTCAGTTGTTTCCTTATAATATTTAATTATCTATATAAAATAGATCTTCTCGTTGAATGTAGACATTTGCATAACATTAATGTATAATTAAACAAATCAAAAGTATAATTGAAATATATAAAACACCAATTTAATAATGTTTAGTTTTTTAAACTGAGACATTTAAAGTTGAATTGTGAAATCTATGAATCTATATTGAATAACAAATAATTGAATAATATAGAACTACAATTGATATGTATAAAATATTAATTGAACAACAGTTTATCAATCATATTATGCTTGAAATTGAACTACAATAGAGAATTGAACATTTTAATCTTGATTGAATATATTATGCTTAAAACGGAACATTTTAATAGCAGAATTGATCATACATGTATCAATCATATTAATATCGATATTATCTTCTTCCCTTTCACCATAAGCACCATCATTCATTTAATTTTCAGTTACAGACATTTTTTGTTGATTTTCTTTGAATGAAAGAAAGAATTTCAAAGATTTGAAAAGAAAATCCCGTTTTGATTTTGTTTACTTAATCGCGTGAGTTTTGGCGGTTTGAAAGTGGGTTTTCTTATTAACCGTTTTTAAACTTGGCAGTTTTTTATATTTAATTCTTTTTCTGTTTTTTAATTGCATTATTGAAGGTGGGCTGAAGTGTCTTGGGCCGTCTCAATCTAAGACCGTCTCGACCAAGATTGACTGTACATTAAATTACAAGGTATTACTTATTAGTCAATGGTTCCCACCTTTTACATAAAAAACTATTGATTTTTTAAAAAAGAGAAATTAAAAACAATAAATTAAACAAAAAAGCAAAAAGAATAAAGTTAGTATTGTCTGAGAAGGACCCATATAATTAGTTAATTTCCTTAATTGATTTTTTTAAGATCATAAGTAATCATTTTAAGTTTATAAGTAATCACTCTAAGAGTATAAAAAGTTATTATTGTAAAATTATAAGCAGTGCGGATCCATAGTTTAAACATAGTGGGAGCACAATTGATAAAAAAAATTAATTAAAAAAATTTTTAAATTATAAATATAAAAATAAAAATAATGTTTTCAATTGATTGTTTTGTTAAACATAAAAAAGAAAAATAGTTAAGAAAAATTAATTGGGTTTTAAATTAGTATTGGGAATTGTAGTTGCATTTAATTGAATTTTGTTAAACAAATGAACACATATTAAGTACAGTTAAAATCCCTCGTATGTTAAGAAAACTAAGTAACACACTTGGTTTAGCCCTTATCTCATAACCCATAGGTCAAATGTTCAAATCATAATGTAGCCATTTATGTAATTTTTTTAAGTGCAGTGCCTTCACGTGAGGGCACCGGAGGGAACCTTAATCCGCCCATGATTATAAGTGATCAAAGAAAAAAAGTGTATATTGGGCCTGCCCAATAGAGATTGTCTCACCGTAAGACCGTTTCATTTAAGAATTAGTAAAAACAATAAAGTAAGATGCACGTCAATTTGCCATTTAATAAAAAAAAAAAGAGAAATGAAGAAAATGATTTAAAAAAAGAAGAATAATAGAAGTATATACCAGTTAACCATTGCTAAACTCTGTTAGTTTATCAAAGGAAGAAAGCAAGTAATGTACTAATATTTACATTTAATAGGCTTGGCCTACGTTTCCATTCTTTTTGTCTTTATAGGTTTATTCTTTGGAATTCGCCTTCTTTGCTCAAACCTACTCCAGTACTCCACTCTTTCACCAACACTTTATCGACTTCTACAAGATCACTTTTGACCTATCCTTTACTCTTCTTTTTTTAACTTCTCTTTTTCAATTCTGCTTGTAACGTTCTAGTGGTAGGCCCCTTACTATATGGTTTGGACAAATTCCTAATTTAGATGGTCTCACGGTTACATCTTCTCTACTGGGTTAGCTCATTATATATATGTATTCTCAAAGTGAACATGCATATCATTTTAGTGATCACTTACGATCTTAGAATAATTAATTATAATATAATATTAAAGTGAAGTCTTAAAGTAATTAATGCGAAATGACAGGCAAATTTCTTAAATGTGAAAACTCTCAATGAACTATTCATAAACCCTGTTGAGATAAAAAAGCATAAAACGCGATTAGATGTCTATTTGTTGTTAAAATAAGTCTAACGTTTTCTAGTACTAATAGCAAATGTCGAAAGAACATTTTTCGAAATGAATCATATGAAAACTAAAAAGTAAAGTGTGAAATACTATGAGAGCAAAGGAGCAATTGTTGAATTCTAGCATAGTTGCTTATTTTTGGGTAGGATTTGTCATCCAATGTTAGTATTCAAATTAGGAACCAGGAGTAGAGCTAGCGGTAAGCTGTTTCCCTATTATTGACAATTCCCTATTATTGACAAAGTTGTGAAAAAACAGGTTGAGATGGTTTTGACATGTAAAGACAAAGACTGACAATGCACCCATGAATAGTAAAGGGCAAGCGAAGTCATGGTAGACTCAAGAGAACATAGAAAGAGCAAATAAAGATTGACTTACATGAGTTACACCTCTCTAAGGTTCTTACGTTGGAATAGAGAGGGTAGTTGGCGATGCCAAATTTGTGTCTTAAACTTTTGATTATTTCCCTCTGCTTACCTCTTTCTGTCCTATTTAGCTATTTGTATTATTTACTTAATTTATATTGGAAAATTATCAATGGTATCCCTGAGTTATGATGCTTCATCAATGGTACCCTTAAGTTTTTTTTATTGTCAATGGTACCCTTGTATTATTGAGCGTTTTACAATCATACCTTCTAAAAAATTTTCCGTCCAAAATAGTTCAGAACCGTTAACTTTTTTATGTTTTGAATTGAAAACTAAAAGAAAAGGCAAAAAAATTATCGGTTTTGGATGATTTTCGACGGGAAAAAGTTTTTAAAGTTTATGGTTGTAAAACGCTCAATCTGTACGAGGGTACCGTTGATAATAAAAATTAAAAAAAATAAATAGAAAATAACTTAAGGGTATCAATGATAAATTGCCAAAATTCAGGGATTCCATTGATAATATCCCATTTATATTTGTTACTTATTTCTGTAATTTTTATTCAGATGGCTCAATCCTAGCTCAGTTTGTGTTGTGAATAGTAGTTAACTTTTCTAATGCGGTTTTGGTGTCATTCATCTCTTTTTTTTATGAATCTCTCTTTCTTTGGGGTTTCAACTGTGTGCATTCCTCTTCGTCTCCTCCTTTGCAACGTATGAATATGGTATGTCCATTGTCTTCGCTCGATCCTGACTTTGGGCGGGCTGGGAATATCGGGTTAATAACTTTGCCTATAATTTTGGGCGGGCTAGCCAATTACATAATATTAAGAAGGATTTGGAATATATGAAATAGAAACTGCACCAAGTTTTGGATAATTTAAAGTGCATAAAGAACACACCATCGATGATAGGTAATCAAACAAATTAAGCTAAGAAAAGGATTTTAATTCGATAATATACGTACGATACATATTTAAAAAAATTCACAAACGAATTTGAAGGGTTTTCATTAGTTTGGTAAGTAATTGAAATAGCTTGAGGAATCTTAGTTATCATTTTAAAAAGTACCATTTTTATGCTAAACACACAACAACAAATTTAACTTTTTCCGACATTGGATTTAGTGGTATTACAAAAATGCTACTAATTCATATTTTTAGTGTAATTATTATTGATTTTTATTTTAAGTTATACTATAAAGTGATTTAGCGACATTTTATTAGGCTTTTAGCGGCATATGTAATTGTCACTATAGTCTATAGTGGCATCTGTGAGAAATGTCACTACATCCTATGTCGCTAAAAACTTTAGTGTAATTTTTTAATATACTGCTAAAGGGTCTAATAAATGTCACTAAATCCTCTATACACACCATAAGAAATTTAAAATAGCGACATTTAAATTAAATGTTGCTAAATATATCCCAGTAAAAGCACACTATATTGTAGTGATTATGGTACATTTCATAAAAAAAAATTTACATTAACAATAGTTTGACTTAAAACACAAATTTAAAATAATTGCAAACCAAATACGCCATATAAACTACACTCGGTAAATTTCGAGTGTGAGTGATGGCCAACCTTTGCCGTTAGGTAGCTCCACCCATGTCCAACAAATCATCAAAAAATAAATAATCTTTTACTTTTTTTTTTTGAGACAATAATCTTTTACTTTAGCTATGAAGAATGTTTTATATTATTTAAAAAGACTTGCAACAATTAATAAATTAAATGTGTTTTTCGATTAACATTAGGTCCCATAAAAAGCTTGAATAGAAATATAATCGTACACAGTACAAAGATTGACATTAATTTCAGATGTACATGTATTTGTCAACATGCGAATGATAAATCAACTAAAAGACACATTAAACGTTACCCGTGATAACGACCTTTTTTAGACTTATAATTATAATTATGCTATGCAACTTCCAGGAAGGAGAGATCTATCCCTTATATCCTCATATATACCACACCAAAATCCTTCCTGATTCCTACAATCAATACATTTTATTATTATATTATTATTATTAGCTCCAATTGTCATTTAGTAATAATTTATATATATAATTATCATCACACTACTACTTTCTAGTAAAAATTCAAACAATCAACAATCTTTTTACTATTTCATTTCTTTCAATCGATTTATCTATCTGTCCGTCTACCTATTTCGGTTATTATTAATCTGAACGTGCTTTATTTCATAATATGGCAATAATCGATACTAATCTCGATTTCGAGGACTATTTTCCATCGATGATAACGAGATTAGGGGCAGAAGCGTTCATAAGTGAGCTATGCATGGGATTTCTTCTATTAATGGACGTGGAAAAAGGAGTTATAACGTTTGAAAGCTTAAAAAGGAATTCAATTTTATTGGGTTTAAATGATATGGGAGATGATGAATTTTTATGCATGCTTAAAGAAGGAGATCTTGATGGAGATGGGGCCCTAAGTCAAATGGAATTCTGTATTCTTATGTTCAGGTTAAGTCCTGGTCTTATGGATGAATCTAGGCTTTGGATGATGAATTTAGGTGCTTCCCTTCCTATTTTGTCTTAGCTAATACCTATCTTTAATTTCCATGCTTTGTTTTATTAATCCAATCTTATGTTTTAAGGAAAATAAATGGGAACTATTTTAGATATTAACTTTTAATTTCTTAATTTAAATTAATTTTCCAGTTATTTTATGCATAAAATAAAAAAGACATTGCAAATCTAATACTTATTTGTAGTGGTTGGTGTTTACGATCTATTTTTCATGTCTTTATTGAATGTTGTTTTTATTAGTAAAAATTTTCACTCATACAAATTTTAATGATGCGTATTCAAATAGCTATTTAAAATTGAGGTTTTGAAATTATTGTTGTACGAAATCTGCATACAATGTATAGAAAGTAAAAAGAAGTACACTGCACATTGAGTAATTTTTAAGTACAACATTCTCTATCTAGTTCCTTAATTAATATGATTAATATCAATTTAAGAGACTCAATAATCCATTAGGTTTAATGAAGGATTATTATTATTATTATTATTATTATTATTATTATTATTATTATTATTATTATTATTATTATTATTATTATTATTATTATATATATATATATATATATATATATATATATATATATATATATATATATATATATATATATATATATATATATATATATATATATATATATATATATTGAAACGATTTCTCAAAAGAATAGTTAATATAAATTTAGTCTTGTAAAAATGTAATCACTCTTTTTTGTTGCGTTGCACACACTCAACCATTTTGAAAAAACGTAGTATTTAAAGAGTTCTTTACCTTTTAAATGATTCTTACTTTCTATTACATATCGTATCAAAAATGTTTACAAATTTATTTTTAGGATTTGTTTTAACTGATTGATACACATTACACAACATTTTACTTCATGCTTTTAACACACTCTATATATATACTTTTTACAAACTTTTACTTTGTTTGAATTTTTATTGAACAATGTTTTCTAATTGGACCCGGCTTTGTTGGTATCTTGTAGGTAAAGGGCATGTACCTGTAAAGCTCATACCAACATAACCCCTTTGTTGGTAACTTGTTGGTAAAGGGCCTGCACCTACAAGTTACCAACGAAAATACTTGTTGGTAAATTGATTTTTTTTTGTAGTGTTCCTAAATGTGCCTCAAAAACAACATCAATACAAAATCATTTTTAGGACATTAAAAAGAAAGGATTCATTTGAGAATTCTCTATCATATAAATTTTGAAGAAAGAGTAAGGGGAGGAGGGATGGGGATAGAACATTTGTTCCTCAACACATGGTTTTTTTATGAAAAATTCGGAAATTTTTTTATTTTTAATATTTGTTTCCTTTCAAAACCAGACATAGTGCATAGTGCTTTGTGGTTTGTGGTTTGTTTTGTGTTGTTTTATATTTGGTGATAAAATTAATATGGTGTTAGTCTTGGTGTTAGTTTAGTGCTAACTGGGAGTCATATAATAATAAATTTAATATTTTAAGTTAAAAAAAAAAAAGAAAACCAAAATCTTTAGTTATTCATAAAAACTCTCTTGTGATATATCCATTGAGACAACTCCACTAAGTGTTTTAAAAGGGATGTTAAAGAAATAGGAAAATTTGATCAAAATAATCTCAACTATAATCCGTCGGTCAAAAATAATCCCAATTATCAATTATTTTTTAATAATCTCAACTATTCTCATAATTTAACTTTTTCACTTTTTTCTTTCTTTTTTGATTAATAGATGAAAGGGAAGGGGTATTTTGAACAGTTAAGTAAAAAAAAAAGTGAAAAAGTTACATATTCCAATCGGTAACTAGGGGGTGGGCATTTTTTCAACAAATTATGAGAATAGTTGAGACAGATTTTGATTCAAATAAGTGGATTGAGTTGAAAATTTTAATCCCAATTAATTAAATGGGTTTAGCAGATCTTATATATAAAATGAGTTAGACTAAGTCAAAATTGTTATCCTGAAACAAAGTTGTATGTATAACTTGTTTAATTAAATTAGTTAATGTGATGAAACCACCAAGTATACGAGTAACAGAATTGGGAAAGAGAAGAGAATATAGAAGAAGAGGCAGAATTCAGAGAAGAGAATGAGAGTATATGCAAGGCCGGCCCTAAGCTTTTAGGGGCCCGGGGCGAAATATATTTTATAGGCCCCCAACTATTATACAGACATAAATTTTTTATGTATTTATAGAAAAAGGGTATGCATCGATATATAATATAAAATCAAATAAAAATATTTTAACGAACATTTTTTTTATGCAAAATCACTAATAATATTTTCTAAAAGTTCTTATATTTCTTGTCCTTTTTCTGTTTTTCATGTCCAGATAATTGCTTTATAATAACCATCTTATCGATTCTAAAATATTCAAGAAACTAAACTTGTTTTTTTATACTGACAAAACTTTTATCAAAGAAAAATTACTAAATAAAAATTTCTAACATAACCTAATAAGCTAACCCAACATTAAAATTAAAAATTACTAACATATTAAATTAATAAGTCAAAATTAATAACATAATAAATTGATAAATTAAAAAATACTTCAAGTAAGTTGTGATTATTAGGTTAAATATACAAATCAAATTTAAATAGTCATATAACCATGAATTAAGACTTGATGATGATAAATTAAAATTAAAATCAAAGTAAAATTGTATTTCATATTTTAAGGGAAAATAAAATGTAAGTTATACGGTTATCTTTGCCTGAGTAGAACGATAATGTTGTACTGATGATGCCTGGTGATCGGGGTCGGCGGTAAGCGGTGCTACATTGCTTGGGTTGAGTTGACTCGTATTTTTCAATCCTAGCAATAAATTGTATATTTGGAGTAATTTGTATTGTAGAAGTAAATATAATGTTGTATTACAATAATAAGAAATTACTGAGTGCTTTAATGGTGTTCTTTAATTGTGTTTCTCAACTCTCAAGAATGACAATAGTATTTCCAAAGCAATAAATATTCTAATTAATCAATGTTTACTTATTCTCAAGAATCCTGCTTTCCAAATCCTTTAATTAGGCCCTTATAATGTATTAGACTTTCCATTTTTAGTACAGCAAGTCAAGAATTATTGAGATTGAACATTAGGGCTTGAAAGGTTTTCTATATTCAAAAGTGGGCCCTGGGCGTAGGCATAGCTCGCCCCTCCATAAGGCAGGGCCTAAGTACAGGGAATGTAGAGAGAAAAGGACAAGACTTATAGGAGTGAGAAAAGGTTTGTGTATATTCTTTTGCTAATTTTCATGCTATTACATCAAACCATATATATAACCTCTCAGCATAACAAACTTGCTGTAAAAGTAGGTGGTTACACAAAAGATTCTTTTTCTAGACTATTCATTGAAAATAGAAACATACTTAAAATATGCCAGCTCATTTACGAAAATTTATTGCATCTCTGATAAACGATGGTAGCCTTGCCATTAGACAGTGTGACAATACCCTCGAACAGCTGCTCCACCTTGTCCTCAAGGTGAGAAAAGGGGTATGTTGTGAGTAACTTGGTGTAATCCTCCTATGTAGCTTTGGACGCTGAGAATCCAGACCATTGAACCAAAACTTCAATATGAGAAGGGGTACACTACAACATAATTTTCTTTTAGTGGGATATATTTAGCGACATTTAATTTAAATGTCGCTATTTCAAATTTCTTGTAGTGTATATAGAGGATTTAGTAACATTTATTAGAGTCTTTAGCGGCATATGAAAAATTCACACTAAAGTTTTTAGCGACATAGGATCTAGTGACATTTCTCACAAATGTCACTATAGACTATAGTGACAATTAGATATGCCACTAAAGACCAAATTAAGTGTCGCTAAATCACTTTATGGTGGAACTTAAAATAAAAACTAATAATTTATACACCAAAAATATGAATTAGTGGCATTTTTTTAATGCCACTAAATCCAATGTCGCAAAAAGCTAAATTTGTTGTAGTAGTAGGATGACGAACAACAAATAACGCCACTGGTTCAGCTTCTTGGACCATGTTACTCGAGACAGCAAGGGGAACATCAGACGGAACAGTATACCCATGGGCTGGCTTGAGTTGTTATACATGGAAGACCGGGCGGATGAGACTTTGCGACGGTAATTCAAGCTTGTGTGCTACCTTTCCCACCTTCTGTTGTATCATGAGGTCTTTTTTCCAAGGATTGTTGTCGATAGGGTTGGAGCTGGAAGACCAAGTCCCCCACTTCAAAAGATAATTCATCGCATTTGAGGTTAGCATAATGCTTCATGATTTGTTGAACTCGTACCAAGTTAAAATGAAGTTCATCCAACATTACATCACGTTCTTGTAAGAGTTGATCTAGTTGATCAATAGAAGGTTGGGACGATCCAAAATGGAGCAGGTGAGGTGGAGGTCTCCCATACAAAGCTTGAAAGGGTGCCATCTTTATGGAGGAGTGAGGAGAGGTATTGCAACAAAACTCAACCGACGGAATCCACTTGGCCCATTATTTTGGATGGCCGGTGATGAAGCATCTCAGGAAGGTTTCCAAAGCTTTGTTCACTATCTCTGATTGGCCTTTCATTTTAGGGTGGGAAGGTCGTACTACGAACCAATTTGGTGCCTTGAAGTAAAAAAAAAACTATTTCCAAAAAGAACTCAGAAAAATTTTGTCACGATCTGTGACTATGTACGAAGGAAAGCCATGCAACCTTACTACTTCTTTCATGAATAATTCAGCTACATCAATTGCCATAAAAGGGTGACAAAGAAGTAGAAAGTGTGCGTACTTGGTAATTCGATCTATCACCACTAAGATAGTGTCTATTCCTTGAGACTTGAGAAGGCCTTCGATAAAATCTATTGAAATATGATCCTAAAGACTCGTGGCAATCGGTAAAGGTTGCAATAGACCCGCAGGAGTTTGATATAAAGCATTTTGTTGTTGGCAAATGTGATATTGATGAACATAATTGGTTACTTGTTTTTGCATTCCCTCCTAGTACCACTCCATAGCCAACCTTTAGTAGGTTTTGATCTCGCCTCCATGACCTCCAAGAGGGGAATCATGATATTCATGAAGTAAGACAAAAGGGTGAGGATTTTGCGAGGACGAGTCGACCTTTAAAACAGAGACAGTAATGATGTAGGGTGAAGCCCAGTAGTGCCTCCTTTTTGGTCGTAATATCAGCTTGTATCTTAGACAAATAGGGATCCTTCTTAACCTCCTTGACCAACGCCTCCCAATCAAGCAAGATTGAGCTATAGTTGTACAAAGTGTCATGGTCTCCGATCCTCGGCATAAGAGTGCATCAACCACTGTGTTCTTGTGTCCAAGATCATATACTATGGCAAAATCAAAACCAATCAGTTTCATTACCCATTTTTGGTATACAACCCCAATTTCCCTTTGTTCCAACATGAATTTCAAGTTTTATTGATCGGTTTTCACAAAAAAAAAACGTGCGCCCATTAGATAGTGCTTCCACCGTGATACGCCAACACTATAGCCATTAACTCTCTTTCATAAATGGGTTTATGTTGGGCTCGTGGTTCGAGTTCTCGATTAAAGAAGGCAATGAGGTGATTATCTTGCATTAGGATAGCCCCTAGACCCACTCCAATAGCGTTTGTTTCCACTACGAACGGTTTGGAAAATCCGGCATAGCCAGCACTGGTACCGTAGTCATGGCGGACTTAAGATTTTCGAACACAGCCGTGGCTGAGTCATCCCAACAGAAGGCATCTTTTTTCAGTAAATCAGTAATTCGTTTGGTCTTTTGAGCATATTCCAAAACAAATCATCTATAGTATCCCGTCAACCCTAAAATCGACCATCGAGAAATCGCCGCAATTTTCTCCTAGTCCACTGCCACTCCTTGGGCTGAAATCACATGTCCTACACTTCTTCCCATTAATAACTAAGGAGTGCTGAAACAGTAGTTCTAGTATTGTTCTCACATGCTCCTTGTGATCCTCTTGACTTCGACTATAAATTAGTATATCATCAAAAAAGACCAATACAAACTTTCGCAAGTGAGGACGAAAAATGGCATTCATCAAAAATTTGTAATGGTCTTCGTTTGTTCTAAAGGATGTTTTGGACACATCTTCCGCCTTCATATGGAATTGGTGGTATCCGAATTTCAAGTCAAGTTTGGTGCAAATAGTAGCTCCCATAAGCTCATCAAGTAGCTCATAAATTACTGGAATGGGGAATTTTTTGACAACATTTTGCTTATTCAAAGCTCGGTAGTCGACACAAAAACGCCACAACCCATCACTTTTCTTCACTAATATGACTGGGCTTGCAAACGGGCTGGTAGATGGTTAAATTATTCCCGCCTTCAACATATCCTAAACCATTCGTTCAATTTCCATCTTCTGCATTAAAGGATATCGGTATGGGCGAATGGTAATTGGACCCAGACCCGGATCCAAATTCGCAGGGTCGGATCTGGGTCGGGTCCAACTAGACCCAGATCCAGACCCTAATTGTTTTATTGGACCCAGACCCGGATCCAGATTCGCAGGGTCTAAAAATGTTGGACCCAGACCTAGACCCTAATTTCCGAGTTGTAGGTGTGGAAATGAAATTATTTGTTGCTCTATAATTAATTAAAATAATTACCCAACCATCGGTCCTTCAAGCTTCATCGTTTAGGGATTCGTAAAAGCCACCAAGGAATGTAAAGTAATTCCGGCCATGGATTCCTAGATTTCCGACAGCGGCTCATCAGAGACCTCTTGGAACACTTCTTCATCATCCCCAAGCTCCTCCGTTAAGATTATTTAAAGGTCACGATTTTTAAAAACTTGATTGAAGGCCCAACGCTCATCACACTTGAAGCACAATCCTCAAGCTCTTCGATCCTGTATGTCCTTCTCACTCAATGGTAAAATTTTTCCATTTCTGGGTAGATTTTTTGTTGTTAAGGGATTGGGTTTAGAAGGGGTGGGGTTGAGTGTTTGGGTAAATTTTTGTGAGGGATGGAAATTGTGGGTTGTATCCGGGTAGGTGGCATAATATTTGGATAATTGTTTCTTGTAAGTGGGGGTAGTGGGGTCCACCTCTATAGTACTCCTATGGTCACCCAAAATGTACTTTTGCCCAATTTTTTACTTTTATTTTCTTGGCCCACTCAAAAGCTATTTTTAAATTAGGAGGATCCATCAGTCTTACCTAACTCCTAATATCCCCTTTTAGCCCATTTATAAAAACTCTTAAGAAAATGTGTAAGGGTACCCTCCCCAGACATGTAATTTTCTCAATAAACTCCGCCGGTTTGCCTAACTGCCACCCACTGTTCCACCAGTCCTCCTTGGTTGCGAAGCCGAAATTGGTTTAGCAAGATTTTCTTGAGTTCCTTCCACCAACTAATCTCCCCCTGTTGTTCTTCCCAATGATACCAGAAGAATGCATCTCCGGTCATACTATTTACCGCCGCCTCCATTTTCTCGTTGTCAGTCATGTGGTAGAAGGAGATTAAACGCTCAGCTTGAATAATCCATTTGTCAAGATTTACTCCAGTAAAGTCAATCCGTTTCAACCTCCAACTAACCTCCTGGTAGAGGCTCTAATATCATTTGTGACGAACCCACCAAGTCAAGTAAATGAATAGGGAAAAAGAAGAGAATATAGTAGAAGAAGAAGAAGAAGAAGAAGAAGAAGAAGAAGAAGAAGAAGAAGAAGAAGAAGAGGAGGCAAAATTTAGAGAAGAGAATGAGAGTATAGGGAATGTAGAGATAAAACGACAAGAGTGATAGCAGAGAGAAAAGGTTTGTGTTTATTCTTTTGCTGATTTTCATGCTATTACATCAGACCATATATATAACCTCTCAGCATAACAAACTTGCTGTAAAAGGAGGTAGTTACACAAAAGATTCTTTTTCTAGACTATTCATTAAAAATAGAAAAATACTTAAAATATGCCAGCTCATTTACGAAAATTTATTGCGTCTCTGGCAACGACAGTAGCCTTGCCATAATGTTATAGTTACTTTCAAGCCAGATCAATCCATATAAACTGAAGTTAATTCCTTCACAGATTTATATTTTTCGTAGTAAATACAAAATAAATACCTCATAAACTACAAGCGTAAAGTTAAAGCATAGAAAATAAGATGTAGTCAATGTTAAACATCTGAAAATTAAAACCGAAAACTCTAAAATAAACAAATATATTTTAGTGTCATTGACCTCTCATTTCAATTTAGGGCTTTCTTGGTTCAGTCACTGATTTGTATGCGTTCACTTGTGATGTAAACTAAATATTTGATTTCAAATATTGATTCCGTAGACGTATATCACAGAGGTGATCATAGGGGAAAAGTTGTTGCATGTACATCTAAGTTCAAACATTTGGGATCGGTGATTCAGAGTAATGGGGAGATTGATTGTGACATTACTAATCGTATACAAACAGATTGGCTTAAGTAGCGACCAGCAACCGGGGTGCTTTGTGATAAAAAGTTCCCGATGAGATTGAAATGTAAATTTTACCGCGTTGCAATTACGCCGGCGTTGTTGTATGAGACAGAATGTTGGCCCGTAAAGAAGGTTTACGAACAGAGGATGTAAATAACAGAAATGCGTATGCTAAAGTGAATGTGTGGTAATACTATGATGGATAGGATAAGAAACCAAGAGTTCAGGGAGAAGTTAGGAGTTGCACCTCTCTTCGCAAAGATGCGGGAGAACGGGTTGAGATGGTTTGGCCATGTGCAGAAAAAGACACAGGACGCCCTAGTAAGAAGCATCGAATATATCATAGTGGAGGGTAAGAGAAGTCGAGGAAGACCTAAGAGAACGTGGGAGGAACAGATTAAAAGGGACATGGAAGAACTTCACCTCTCCAAGGACTTGACCAGGGATAGGGGTAGATGGCGGCGCCTTATCCACGTCTTAGATCACTAAACCCATCGTTTGTTTTTGTTCTTTGTCGTTAATTATCGCTCTTTACCTCCTTTCCTTTTATCTTTATTTTTAGCCTTTTGTACGTTTTCTACTAACTCTATGTGTAAGTTGCAGGTTTATTTCTCTGGAAAGACCTTTCTCGAGCCAGGGGCCCCTTTGACCACACTCTCCTCTATGGGTATGAGCTGTCGTCATTCTTCCTTCCCCTAACCTTGATCATAGTTTTCTACGAGCGGGATACACTAAGTATAATGATGATGATGATGAAATACTGGTTTCGTAGCCCATAAACCTTTGCCAAATTTGATATATGAATCGCAAGTTCAAATCTGAACATTTGCTTATTAGTTATGAGTTTATGTGGAAACACGTGGAGACCATAAGAAATATAAAAGTATTAAAATGAGATTAATATAATTGTGCGTTATTGTCCAAAACTAAAAATAATACAAAGTAAATAAGATAAATCAAAATAAAAAATAATGCAAATTAAATGAAATGAAATTAGCATGTTCTTTAAAAAGGCAAGGAATCAAAAGAATCCCAATTTGGGTTAAGGAAACACCCAAATATATTTATTTGTTGGGGAAACTTGTGAAAGTAGATGAAAAACGCTTATTTATGCAAGAGTCTTGGTTATGAGAGGACATTGACTCTACTTTCCCTGACACCTTTTGTTTGTGTATAAATAGAAGTCATTTGCGTGCAACCATTTGCAAGCAATTTGGCCATGTGCATGTAAAAAGTTTGGGCAACCAAACCATATTCGTAATTGATCCTAAAAAAAAAAACATATTTCCATATTCGTAATCGACATACATGAATTAGAAATTAGGATGTACAATAATTTGATATTTACTCTACCTCATGACTAAACTCGATTTAATCTGACTTAAAAATGGAAAACTAATATAAATACAAGAATTAATTTTAAATCGATCTGAAACACTTAATTTGAAATCGGTCAATGATCGAATGAATACCTCTAGTCAAAGGATCAAAGCCTAGCATAAGTAACTTGTGAGAAAAGAGGTTAAGCATGAATAACCCCTTTACGATGCTTAGGCTTCGCATATGAAGTCTACCATATGTTCCTTATTTCGATGGAGTCAAAAGTTTATATTACTTTGACTTTGGATTATATTAGACCATAACTAAAATAAAATATCTTATTAAATCATGTGTACTTTTTAATTATTTGAAGTTGTTTATCATTTTTGTTATTAAGAATTAATTCAAAATAAAATTTTTGTTATCACTAACAAGCTGGGTAAGATGGGTACACTTGACCACCTAATTAACTCTTGGATGTAAAGAACTATTTTTTTAATTAAGTGGTCAAAAAACATCAATCAATTGACGAGGAACTTGGAACCCGGAAAACAAATCATGAAGTAGGAAGTATAGAAGATTATGAGTGTAATGACAAGGGATGGATCGGCCCCCATCCCTTTTATGAATCATATATCACAAATTCTTACTTGAGACCGACTTTTGTAAAGACGGCTCTTAAAAGCACAATTCAATTCAAAATATATATTTTTACAACTCCAAATATAGATTTGGGCTGGACTTTTGAGAGTCGTCTTTACAAAAGACGGTCTCTCAAGAGAGCACTTGTGTATATATTGGCTAATATAAAGGATTAAGGATCTAATACCTTTTTCTCTTCATGTTATGAATAGACTTATGAATAGACACGTGCCCCGGGAGAAAATTTTTTGACATTTTTTGTTCTAATCTTAATCTTAACCTCAATGTTTAAAATTTTGAATTTTTAGGAGTTTTCACTCTTAATCTTAATTTTTATGCTATAATCTTTAATCATAATCTTAAATTCTTAATTTTGTTGTTTTAATCTTTATTCTTAATCTTGATTCTTATTGCATATAAGTGTTTTTTGATATCTGATAACAATGTCATCTAAATTTGATTGAAGTTAGAATTGCGAAACCACTGTGTCTCAGAACCTAATGTTCATTCAGGCTATATGAACTAAATAGCACACCAAGTACACAGATTCACAAAGAGAATGATTCTTTAGAAATTAGATGTGGGAGTTGCAGATTATGTTTTTAGGTATTTGGTTAGAATCTCACGTGAATTACTGTGAAGCTAGAATGCATATCTAAAGTCGTGAGTCTTGGTTAATTCATTTTACAAATGCTATGTTTTAGGTGAAATCAAGATTCAGGTTGACTGAATAACAAAACACCACGGTTGACTGTTTCAATTGATCAATATGAATCTCAAGTGATTGGTTGACTACCCTCCCAAGCTCCCTCTTTTTTATTTTGTTGGGAAATTGTTTACTATTAAACCTTTTTCCTGGTTTAAGAGATTGTTTCACAAATATACTATATGTTGCTCACATTAGCTAATTTCATCCATATGTTAGTGCCCCAGGGAACTTTAAACCCTAGATCCGCCACTGATCTGGCCCTGATCCAACCCTTTAATTGGTAGGGCTAAGACGGGTTGAGCTCTAAATGGGTCAGATTTCAACCAGAGCCTACTTTATAGTAAATGGAACAGGTTGAAAACGGGCTTTAAACGGAACCAAAACGGCCTTCACGTTTTGCTTCAGATTTGGTTACAAAGCATGTCATTACATCACCTTCAGCAACTCATTTTGCTTCACTATTTCACATTATCAAACAAAGTATATAGCTAACATAACTAACATTGAATGGCATTGAACTTCACTGATAATAGAAGTATCTCATTAAAAATAAAAGTACTTGATTAAAACTTTACTACCATAAATCACAGGTGAATGTAGTACTAAATTTATTTAACTTAATTAGAAAAAAAACAGTGAATTATATTAAGAAAGGCATTTGCTATCTATTATTATCAACACTTCCACTTCAAGATAACAGTAAATAATTAATTTCTTTTATCAGATAAACGGGCTGGAGCGGGCCGGTTTTGATTAATCTGACCCGTTTAAAGCCCTTTTGTTTTGTAAGGTCCGGCCCGATCCATGTCTTCTAGAGTTTGATCCAACCTGTATCCGGCCCATTGCACAGGCTTAGACTGTCTAGTTATGAGAAAGGGGTGTTCAACAGGGCGAGTCGACCCAACGGGTCAAGGGTTGGGTCACATTTTAATGGGCCATTAGCGGGTTGGGTCGGATCGGGTCGGATAATTATAAGAGTTGGTTGTAAAAAATATTTTACCACTTTTTTTTAGATTTTTATATGATATTATTATATCCGTAGTTGAATTAACCCAACGGGCCATAATAATAAAAAAATAAAAAAAAACTATTTTATAACCTTTTAAAAAAATACAAAAACTTGGCCGAGACCGTCATAGAATGAGACGACATATGGGCCGGCCCAATATGAGGCGTGTGTGTTGCGCGCGCGCCTTTCCCTCCAAGTTTCCTCTTTTTTTCTTTTTTTTTTTTATGGAAATTCTTTAACTTCCTCCTCATTCAATTTGAAACTGTCATTTCAGTTTCTTTTCATATAACTATAATCAATACTTTTCATTTTCTTCACCCATTCTCCATTTTTCGTTCCCTGCATCTTTTTACTTGCATCAATTGTTTTCCTCCATTGTTTGTTACTTTGTTCTTTTGTAATTTGCTACTGCATGTCTATATTTTTTGTGATCGTTTTGTTTCTACGTTTTTGATGCCGTTCTTCATCATTTTCATTTTTTGTGTTTTTTGTTTTTTTCTTGATTTTATAATTGATATAGTTAACATCATAACATAAACAAGATAAGTGAATAATTGATGCATGTTTGATAATAATTGACAGTGATAAGTATGGAATTGTATGTTGTAATGTACTTAATTTGTATTGTTTATAATTGATTTTGTTATCATCATAACAGAAACAATACAAAGTGATAATTGATGCATGTTGGTTAATAATTGAGAGTGATAAGTATCATGTTGTATGTTGTTATATAATTCATTTATTGTATTGTTGTACAGAACTTGAGACACTTAAGAGAACAATTGATGGGTTTTAACTAAATATTGTTGTTGTTTATTACTCCCTCCTATTCAGCCTAAATGTCCCATTTAGTTTTTCACACTTGCCGAGGCAATATTTTAACCCTTAATATCTGAAATTATTCTTAATTAAAAATTATAAAAATTTGATATCAATAATCCTTGTATTGAAACGAATCAAACAAGATCCCATATGACTGTTTTAACTTATAGATTAAGAGTAAAATACAAATTAAAAGTGATGAGTGAATAGTGCCAAAAAAACCATGGGACATTTAGGCTGAATAGGAGGTAGTATAAAGCAATTGTCATATTGTATCTCAGTTTTCCTCTTAAAATACTCAATTGATATGATAAACTGTCTATATTGTATTGTTATTATAGCACTTGAAACACTTTAGAGAACAATTGGTATGTTTAAGTGTGAAACAATAACATACTAACAAATAATTTATTATAAAACAGTTGTCATATTGTATCTCAATTTTCCTCTTAAAATACTCAATTGATATGATAAATCGTCCATATTGTATTGTTCTTTAGCACTTGAGAAACTTAAGAGAACAATTGGTATGTTTAAGTGTGAAACAATAACATACTAACAAATCATTATCTTCTTCGTCTTCACCATACATCACCATCATTCATTAGATCTTCCATTGCAGACATTTTTGAGTTTCTTCTTCAAAAGAATGAAAGAATTGCAGAGCTTTTTTCCAAAGATTGAAGAGAAAATTGCGTTTGATTTTGTTTCCTTTTCACGCGTTGGTTTTGGCGGTTTTCAAAACAGTTTCCTAATTTGTTCTAATTTTAATTTTGGAAGTTTATATATGCTGTTTTATTTTTTTTTTTTTTAATTGCATAAAGAAGCTGGGCTGGGCCGCGTCTCATCCTGAGACGGTCTCGGCCAAGACCGGCTGTTAAAAAACAGGGCAAAGAGTGTCGTATTAAACAGGCTTCAACCCACCTAACTCGGTCCATTTAAATTTTAACCCGACCTGGCTCGTTGAACACCTCAGCTATGAATAAGGATTTAAGGATGTTTAATTAATCTTAAATTGTCCAAGATCAATAGTAAGTGTGCTTGGTACGGATCAAACTCAATATCAAAAAATTAGGGATTTTAGGCAAGAAAATTACAATCAAGTAATCAAACGCTAAAGTTTGACAACATTCGGTCAATGTGGACTACGTTCTCCCTATGTTTAGATTGTGTTCTCAATTGTTGAAGACCAAGAACTCAATAAGAAAGTATCACGGAGGTTTATATCAAGAGTTGGAAATTTTCTTTAAGTATTTAGGCTAGGCTAGTGGTTAAGATCACAAATTGAGAGGATATACAATGCTTCAGGATTAGAATGACCCACGTAATATTTAACTTAAAAGAGATTTAAGAAAAGCACCAAACAAACGAGGTTAACACCTTATAATTAACAGGCCTTCACACATGAAATGCTCAGGGCATGGTGCATTCTGTTAAGGTGCGCAAGTTCCATAATGATGTTTATATTACAAATCCATTGATTAAAGCACCTCCTCATAATTAGAATGATAATCATACTCGGTCTATTGGAATTAAGCATGTGGGACAATGGATTTAGATTGTTTACTATCTTGTTGCAATGGAAGTATCTTTGTGCTTGGTAGTAGAATGGCACAAGGTTGGACTTTAAAATGTTTGAGTGTTTGGTCATGGTCAAGGTCAATAGCTTAATATCTCACAATATCCCGAACAAAGTCAAGGTGCGATATAATAATGATCAAAACGTGCCATTACCAAACACACAAAAATTGATCTGGGTAATACTTTCTGTGCCAGTATACCAGCAAGCCATATTTTCCTGTTTTATTTCTTGGATGATCAAATATCATCTATAAGATTCTTGATACATAGCATATTAACCTCCAAAACAACGTTCTATATAATGATCATGCTACTGGGGAGATCGACTACATAATTAGTCCCCCAATAATAATCATTAATGACTCATCACAATTGCTTTCTAAACGCTCATTCCAAAAATATTATTGTAATAATGCATTAAGGGAAAAACCGATGAGGTTGCTCAGTTGAAGTCGGGTGTCTCAGGGTAAGTGCAGCCTGACCTTTGGATGATAACACTTGCAGCATAGTTACCAGCCCTCACACAGTCTTCAATAGGTTTTCCCTGAACTAGCTGGGAAATGAATCCTCCTACAAAAGCATCGCCTGTACGAGAAAGGCAATGTCGTGATAACACGAAGAGCGATTACTGTCTATTAATATACGAAAATGCCAAAGCTATTAAGGATTCTGAATTATAAGAACATACCAGCTCCATTGGTATCAACCAACTTTTCCTTGGGCAACAATGGTACAGGGAATGTCTTCACTTTGTCATCTTCAGCAACAACAACAGGATCAGCACCCTGAGTAATCACGGTTATTCTCTTGCGTTTGTTTGATACTTTGGGCCATTGGGAAATCTTTACCGCAATCTCCTCCACATTTTCAGTCTGTAAAGGAAATACGGTTCATCATATATGAAGTATATACTAACTATGTACCTCTCAATTTGCCTCTCTTCTACTCGTTCGTTTCTTGTTTGGAAATGGATCTTACTACTTTCTTTTATATTATATCTGTACATTTCAACTCTTCTTTAATATCAATCACACAATTTATTTTCTCTCCCTTCATTCGATACAAAAACTGAAAAAGTCGAAATGTCACAAGTGGCAAACTCAACGGGAAAGAGTACTCTATAAAAAATATATATACAACATTCTATTACCCCAACGCCATAAATGGCTCCCATTTATGAGATTGAGAGGTTCGGGAGGTTAGATGTACGCATCCTTACCCTTGTTAGTAATAACAAAGAGGTTGTTGTCGATTGACCCTTGATAGCAAATATTATTTGCCTCTTCACATAAATAAGGTCATATAATTCAATGAGTTATTTTGATATAGTTCGATATAGGATATATATGAACATTTCTCAAAATACCTTTTTTTAATAACATAGTGACCCTAACAACTTAAGCTTTTCTTGCTCCATATTGACCTTATATTTTTAATCTTACAAAAATTAAGGGTGTATAGCGTTTTTATCCTTTTTATTTTAAGCACCATACTTATGAATCTCACCCCCTATATCTATATATGACAAATAAGACTCATCAGATTAATACTTGCAAATTGCAACACATTACTAAAATAGAAAGTAAAAATTACCTCCCAACCATGAGCCTTTGAGAATGCCCTTGCTTCAGTTTCATTACCAAAAACAAAATCCATGTATCTAAAAGCACAAAAACAAATTCACCAGTGATTTGTTACAAACATTTCCCGATCTTGATTCCACAACAAAAACATGAAAAAAGAAACTCACGGCAAAGCTTTCTCCTGGGGATCTTTGAAAAATTCACAGATGAATGGAGCAGAGAGATTCATCATGAAACACTGAAATACAGCACAACAATCCCTTATCAGAAACATTTCATTATCACCGATAAATTTTAGTGGAAGCCAAAAATACCTTGTCATTTGCAGCTGCATGTTCTGCAACACGTTGAATGGAATCCGGAGATACAGTAAGGAAAAAGCCAGCAATGTAATAGTACTTGGCTTTCTCAACTATCAGATTTACAAGCAAGTTAGTTTCAAATTGTGGCAAAATACAAAATAATATTGAGACGACAGAAAAGGATGGAAGATAATACCCAATGCCCAGTTTTCAGGTTTCTTCAAATGCTCAACATCGTAGCAGTTGGCAGCCGATAGATTAGCAACTAATGACCTGCATATTTCACAAGGTCAGAGCAACTTTCTGACAAATTTTGGCACTAAAAGAATCGGGTCATTCCGTGAAGTAACTGTGATTTAACAATGTGAAATAAATAACATAAACCAAGTTAAAAATCAGTCTTGAAACCAGTTTATACCAGTTGAAAAGGTTATTATGAGCCAGCTTTACTTTCTAAGATTTCATCCTAATTATCAGATAAGACAACAATCTTTGCATGCTAAGCACAAAGGCTAGACCGAATGTTAAAGAGAATAGATTATATCTTCTAAATTTACATGAAAATACAACACAAGACACATCCACACTCCAAAACAAGTACAGGTAAAACATAATGGGTTCACTGATCCTATGTAGTAAAGACACAGTTATGTTATGCTTTTTGATTAATTTTTAAAAATAAATAAAAAGGAAAAAAAAGGTGGAATCAAATGTTAAGTGTAGCAAAAAAGAACAAGAAATCCTCCTATCACAGCTACAATCTAACATATTGCTAACCCCATCAACATTGATCACACTGCCCAACTCCACAATAAACAGGTGAATTCCTTTACTTGAATATATTAGGAATTGGATGTTTAAACAAGGGAAAAGAATAATCAACTCTACAGTTATGTGAAGTGACTTCGGATATTTATACAAAAGGATCAACTGCAAACAAACTTGGGGTCCAATTGGAGCAATATAGTGGTGTTCTCATTGTACTAAAGTAAACACAAAACAATACCCATGGTTTTCTACCACATTTTGCACGTGATACATCCAATGCATCGCAAAATCTCAAATACAGGCGCACCGGCGGAAAGGGTCGCGAAATGGCTGTTGTAGTCAATGAAAAAGGTTATGCGATAGTCTTGTGTTGTCATGTATACTAAAAACCTTTACAATACGGTTGCAAGTTGCAACACAGTGATGTGAGTAATATTTACACTACGCTCCAATGTGATTGAATGTTACAATTAACCACTTTTAATAACCAACAATGTGAGTATGAGACGCAATGAAAATAAGAGAAAATGCACAAATAACAATAGCATAACATACAAATGGGAAAGTCGAGCAAATGAACACAAAAGTGATGATCATTTCTGAAATCTACACCATTATATCAAACAAGTCAATAAGGCATCTACCAATAAGTAGAACTTAACAAATGAAGTTAATATAAATAGATGCAAAGATGCAGATGTTAAATAAACGAAGACAAGTAGGGTCATTGAGAAAAATCAAGTTTATACTAACCTTTCACCACCAACGATGCAAACAGCGCAGGTACCAGTTGGAACCGAATCATGTTCATAATATTGAACCTGATACATGAAATGCATACACATCAAAAAACGACAAATACAAATGATGAAGCTACCAGTCAGTAACCTGTAAAACAAGACATACATTCACACCGGCTTTTTTTGCATCGCGCTTCATCTCCTCCCCAAACTTATCTTTGCCAATGCAACCCATATAACTGGTGGCACCAGGTTTTTGGAGCATCCACTACAGAACATCACCAATACACATTCAATTTACATAACAAGAAGTAAAATGTCATTTTCTAATACTGCATCTCAAGCTATACCTGGGCAACTCTGATCGAATTTTGAGTAGCACCTACGAAAACCAAATAAAATACAGATTTTAGCTCCGAAAAAGCTTTTTGTCAAGTATTATATAGAAATATTATTTACATTTTTAACAGATTATGGCATAGTAATACCTCCGGCAATATATTCGACGTTGAATTTCTCATTCATCTCTCCATACCTATAAGTTTTTAACAATTAGAACATAATTTATCAAAAGATCCCTCATTAATAGATCACAAATAGAGGCATCCCCAAAAAAAAGTATGTCAAACCATCATACAGACAATGAAATAAAAGATATACACAAAGAGAATTTTTCATTCACATCGAAACCCAAAAGATGTCAACAAAGATTGCAACAAAATGATTACACAAGAATAATTGATGAAGCAATCTAATTTAATTTATCATACAAAAGAACAGAGATAGCTCACTTACATGGGCTTATGCTTGTCTTCTGCGAGGATGGCATTGTTCAATTTGATGTCATATCTGCATCAAACAAAGTGATTACATAAACTGCTTAAACATTTGGATACTAAACGAATAATAATAATATAATACAATTACATATACAGATCCATTCATAAATATTATCAAATCTGGGAATTGGGATTTTTAAATTTAACAGTATTAATCAAATCTAGGGCTACATACATGAATTTTCTATGTAATTAAATAATTCCAATCATTTCCATTCAAATGATTTTACGAGGCAATTTTCTATTCGATAAAAGGCAACTTACTTGTTCAGAAATTCTTCGTCGACAACAGCAGAGATATCCAAAAGAGGATTTCCCATACCTAACAAAATTCCTTCGTAATCCATCTTGTTTGATTGAAGATTTGAAAATGGGGAAACAGAGAAAGAAGTGGGAGTGAAGCTCAGATTCAGATCTATGGAATATGAAATGAAAGGAGTGTGTGGTCGGTTATGTCTTTTTGTAGGCACTCACCATTCACCAACCCCACTCATTACTCAGCAACCCTTTCAACCAAGGAAGAATAGAATAAAAACATTTTTTGGAAAAAATCTAAAAATAAGTTTCTATTAAGAAATACTTACTCCTATTCACTCAAGTTGTCCTATTTGAGTTGGGCACGAATATTAAAAGTGGGATGGAGTCCACCAAAAAGTTAGTAGTGCAGTATTTTAATTGATTAAATTAATTGTAAATGTGGTAATTGGGTATTGGGAATCGGAAAAGTGAGGTTATTTAGGTAAAAAAAAAGATAGACAAAAAAGAAAATGAGACAACTTGAGTGAATTGCCCATAAAAGAAAAGGCCGATCTTGGCCGAGACCGTCTCAGAATGAGACGGCCCAAACATTCCAGCCCATCTTCTTTTATTCAATTAAAAAAAGGAAAAGATTAAATATATAAACTACCAAAATTAAAAACTGAAAAATTTAGGAAACTAATTTCAATAACTGCCCAAATTCACGCGAGAAAAAAGGAAAGAAATCAAACGAGATTTTCTCTTCCAATTTTACGAAAAATCTCTGCACTTTTCTCTTTAATTTCCAGAAAATCTACATTCAAACTTTAAAAAACTTATGTCTGCAATGGAAAGTCAATTATGTCATTTAAGTGTTCAGTTTCATAATTAACATGTTCAATTATCTAAATTGAAATTTGAATGTCTGCAATGGAAGATCAATTATGGCATTTAAGTGTTCAGTTTCATGATTAACATGTTCAATTCTCTAAATTTAAGTTTGAATGTCTGCAATGGAAGATTAAGTGTTCAGTTTCATGATTAACATGTTCAATTATGCTATTTATATATATGCTGCGAAAATATATAAATTGAAGTTTTATATATTTCAATTATTCTTTTACTTTGTTCAATTATGAATTGATGTTGTGCAAATGTTTGCATTGAGTGAGATCTATTTTTAAAAAAAATAAGAAGATACATGTTGCTAACTATGGAAGAAACTGATGTAAGAAGACAATGCAAGGAGATGAAAATGGATGATGAAAACAAGAAACTAAAATTTTGAGAGAGAATATGGAAAGTTTAGTAGAGAAATTTATGAAGAAAAGAGTAATAATGGTGGTATACTCAAGAATCATATCAAAAAAGGAAAGATTTGAATTTCCAAAAAAAACAATAAAAGAAACGGAATCTTGGAGGGAAAAGGCGCGCGCGTGTATTACACGCGCCTAATATTGGGCCGGCCCAACTCTCGTCTTAGAATAGGACGGTCTCGGCCAAGTTTTTGTGTAAAAGAAAATGGGACAACTTGGGTGAATAGGAGGGAGTATAATAACTTAGTGAGAATATCTGGAGAAGAGTAGTATAACGAATTGATAACCTCGTATCTTTTTCGTATATCAACAATATATAATATGATGCGCATATATATATATATATATATATATATATATATATATATATATATATATATATATATATATATATATATATATATATATATATATATATATATATATATATAATACAATACAATGTGGTTGCTATTTATGCATTATTTTCTACTGTTTATCAAGATAATCTTCCCACATTTTTATGCATTCATCACTTGTAACACTTCCATCTTAAGTACTTGAATGCATTACATACATATGGATCTTAAGTACTTGAATGCATTACATACATATGGAAAAGACATTTATAGCCTTAAACTGCCTCATCAAAAACTTTATCAGGAAAATTCAATGGGATAAAAACCTGATCAAAGGGGAAAAATGAGTATAGTGGGCATTTTCTCCCCCTGAAGCTAACATATGTCTCGAAATCGGCACATTTCAATCTTGCGTAGCAAATGCTCAAATTGTCTTGACCGAGGTGACTTTGTGAATAATTTTTATTATGACAATGTGATAACGTTTAAAAGGATAGAAAAATCAACATATGTTAGTTCGTTGTTGATAACAGCAAAGAAGATGTAATTTATTTTTTTTTATCCTTTTATACGTTATGACATTGTTCTTCTTTTGTTCGATGTTAATAACAGTGAACAAAGTAATTTTTTGCTTTTGATCGCTGTTAGTAACAACGAATAAATGCTAACCTTAGACTCAAACAAGAATACGATTACTCCATTCATTTTTTTTTGTTCTTCTTGTTTACTTTTTGCACAATTTTCAAAGCAAATTTTAAACCTTAATTACTCTAAATACACATGATAAAGAATTATAAAAAAAATACATAATAAAAAAGTATACATTAAGACGAATCTAACGAGATCTCATATGAATATATTTTATCTTCTAAATATATGTCAAAAACATTAATTAAATGTCTCTCCCTTAAGATGGAATATATTCCAAATAGAGAGAACATTAAAAAGCAATAGAGTATTTTGAAAATTAAAATTTTTCAAAACTTATTTTGAAAATAATTTTATAAAAAAGTTTATTCACTGCTCTTTCCGCCACATCAAACGTCCATTGATTTTCTATGTGGATGAAAATGAAAATTTGAAAAAATTAAGCAATTTATTATAAAAAATTTCAAAATAGGAATAGTATAAAAATATTTCCCAAAATAAACTTTTTATCTAAAATTGTGGTTTGGTTATATTAACTGTTAGTAGCAATGAACAAAGAATCCTAGTCAATAAATTATCAAATTTGTAACAACGAACAAAAACGAGTAAAAACAATTATAAATGGGGTGTTTGCTATTTAAAACAGCGAACTAACTTGACCAATTTTGTGATGTTTGTGAGGTACTCTTCAACAGCTATACACGTGGATGGCAACAAAACTAAAAGTTTAGATTGAATACTTCACTTATGTCCTTTACTGTTGTTGATATACACATATGATATACATACTGGTTCTTGCTATTGTATAATATTTGCTCTTGTTTTTTCCTATTTTGTCTTTAGTGAATAATAGTAGTAGTACTCTTGTTGTAATGTACTATATAATAGGTGTACTGTTGATTGACAGCGATTCATTCTAAAATAATGAAAGCAAGATACCAATTACTTTCCCTCTCTAAAAGCTTTGCATGTCTGTGTTGAAGAAACGCCATTAATGGCTTACTAATTCATCTTCTTAACATGGTATCAGCCTAATCCTCGGTCCTTCCTTCTTCTCTTTCTCTTAAATCTTGCTATTCTGATTCACTCTTGCTTCCGCCTTCTCCTAAATCTTGCTGTTCTTGCAAACCCTAATTCTTGCTGTTCTTGATTTCTTGGCTTCAATGGCGCCTGATTCTACTCTCGAACTCACACAAGATCCTACTAGTATCTATTATCTGCATCCTTCAGACCATGCCGGCTCCAAACTCGTCTCGACTCCCTTCGACGGCACCGGTTACTCCGATTGGAAACGCTCCATGCTTATTAGTCTTATTGCGAAGAACAAGCTTTCATTCGTTGATGGTACGTTATCTGAACCTGCTCCTTCTTCTCCTAATCATACTGCCTGGATTCGTTGCAACAATATGGTAATCGGTTGGTTAGTTGCTTCTATGGATCGTGTTATTGCGAAGAGTGTTATCTACTGTGCTACTGCTCATGAAATATGGTCTGAACTCGAAGAACGCTTTGGTCAAGCATCTCTTGCTCAACTTTACTCTCTTCAAGAAGAACTCCAGAATATGCATCAACTTCCAGAACAACGTATTTCTGACTATTTCACTAAAATGAAGGCAGTGTGGGACGAATTAGACAATCTTAGCCCCTTGCCTTATTGTAAATGCTCTGGATGTTCATGTGGCCTTACCAAACAATATTTAGCTTTACAACAAGAACACCGGTTGATGCAATTCCTCATGAAAGTTACTGATGGTTTCCAGCAGGTTCGAACCAATATTCTTATGCTTGACAAGCCTCCTACAATTTCTCAAGCCTATCGGTTGTTACTTCAAGAACAGCGTCACAAAGATCTTACTACCATTGCTGCTCCCTCACCAGATTCATTAGCCTTTGTTTCTGACCGCAAGTTTGGTACTCACAGGTCTACTCCTTCTACCTCTAAACCTACTGTTTCTGGTACTAAGCGTTCGTCTCGCTATTTTTGTGATCATTGTAAAATCAGTGGGCATTCTCTTGAACGTTGCTTTAAAGTGCATGGTTATCCTAATACTCCTAAACATGGCAAACGCATTGCTGCATTGGTCCAAACTCCTTCTTCTGATGCTTCTCACCTTGAGCATACTGGATTTACTTCTCTCCAATACAATACTCTATTGTCTCTTTTAGGCAAGACCAACTCTCCCGATCTTGATGCTCCTTCCACTGACTCTGCTCCTCTCCTCAATACTCCACACCTTGCAGGTATTGCTTGTTTACTTTCTACTCATGATCCTTCTACTTGGATCATTGATAGTGGTGCGACCGACCATATGTGTCACTCCCTCTCTTCCTTCACATCTCTTAAACCTCTCACAGGTAAACCTCACCACATTACCGTCCCCGATGGTCGTCGCATCCCTGTCACTATGGTTGGAGATGTCCAATTATTTCCAACTCTTGTGCTTAAGAACGTTCTTTACGTTCCTCATTTTCATTTCAACCTTGTATCTGTTCAGCGTCTTTGTACTGATACTAACGTTGATTTGTGTTTTACTTCCTCTCAATGCATTCTTCAGGACCCTTTGCAGAAAAGTCCAATGGTGCTTGGTAACCTTTTTCATGGTTTATATTGCACTTCTCAGCTTACAAATACTGTCGTCCCATCACAGCTACATACTTCTTTGGTCTCTCATACAAATAATAAGATTGCTTCCTCAATGCTTTGGCATTTGCGTCTTGGACACACTTCTCATCACACATTACATTTGCTTTGTCCTCATCTTGATGTAAAACATTTAAAACAGAATTTTATTTGTACGGTTTGCCCAAAGGCTAAACAACATCGCCTTCCCTTTCCCTCTAGTACTATAAAATCTGTTGCTCCTTTTGAATTGTTACATCTTGATGTGTGGGGTCCATATACTCAAGCTACATATGATTCTTGTTCTTATTTTCTTACTATAGTGGATGACTTTACTCGATGTACTTGGATTTTCTTAATGAAATATAAATCCGATTCCGTTATTCATCTTACCAATTTTCTTGCTTATGTCGCCACTCACTTTGGTTCTTGTGTTAAAATTATACGTTCCGATAATGCTAAGGAGCTTTGTGATGGACCTATGTCTCATTTATATAAGTCCAAGGGAATTATTCATCAACGCACTTGTTCCGACACTCCCCAACAAAATGGTGTTGCGGAACGCAAACACAAACATCTTTTGGAAATGGCCCGTGCTCTATATTTCCAATCTCATGTTCCCCTTCGTTTTTGGGGCGATTGTGTCCTCTGTGCATGTTATTTAATTAATCGCATGCCTCTCTCTACTCTTGGTTTCATCTCTCCTTACGAGAAATTATATGGTCATTCTCCCTCTCTTGATCACCTTCGGACTTTCGGATGTCTATGCTATATCTCTACGCTTAAACAGGGCCGCAAGAAATTTAATTCTCGTGCTGACCCTTGCATCTTTTTGGGCTATCCCTTCGCACAGAAAGCTTATCGAGTTTATAATCTTTCCACCAAAAAAAATTGTCATTTCTAGGGACATTATTTTCCATGAAACCCATTTTCCCTTCCAAACGTCTCCTTCTGTTCAAACTCCTTTTCCCACTATTTATCTTCCTTCTAGTACATCCCTTATTGACCCTACATCCTACCCCTCCCCTACAAATACCTATCAGTCTTTACCCAACTCTCCTAATTCACAAAGTACCACTACCCAAGAAAGTTTACTTTCTTCCCCCACCAACTCTTTACCTCCTGACATCTCTACTTCTCCTATTTCCCATGACATGTCCTTTTCTCCTTTTGACCCATCTTCCAACCTTGACTCTTCTATATTAGTAGACTTATCTTCCTACTTTCCCCATTCTCCCACGCCTAATCCTACCAGAAAATCCCAAAGATCTCATAAGCCTCCTCCTCACCTTCAAGACTATGTCTGTAATAGCACTCAACATTGGTGCAATCTTGTTTCTCTTAATCAACTGCCTTCTTCTCACACTTCTCTTCTTACCTCTCATTCCTCATATCCTGAACCAAAGACCTATAATGCAGCAATCAAAGACCCTCTTTGGGTCCAAGCCATCCAAACTGAGTTGCGTGCTCTTGAATGTAATCACACTTGGGATATTGTTCCTTTACCTCCTGGTAAAAAGCCTATAGGCTGTAAATGGGTTTTCAAGGTCAAATTAAAATCTGATGGTTCTCTGGAACGGTTCAAAGCCCGGTTGGTCGCTAAGGGTTATACCCAAGAATACGGCATCGATTATCAGGAAACATTTTCGCCCGTTATTAAGATGACGACTATACGTTGTCTTCTTGCTCTAGCCGCCTCTAAGCAGTGGCCATTATACCAATTGGATATTAATAATGCTTTCCTCCACGGGGATTTACATGAGGAGGTCTATATGGTTTCACCACCGGGGCTCTTGACTCCTTCCCATACTGTTTGTCGTCTGCGTAAATCTCTTTACGGCCTCAAACAGGCCTCTCGCCAATGGTTTGCAAAGCTTAGTATTGAATTACAGAACCAAGGTTTCTCTAAGTCTCAATATGACTCTTCTCTCTTTATTCAACGCACTGGTTCTTCTATTACTCTTGCTGCAGTTTACGTCGACGACATTATATTAACTGGTGATAATCCTTCGGTTATTGATGCTCTTAAACGCCATCTTCATGCAGTTTTTACTATTAAAGATTTGGGTATTTTACGTTATTTTTTGGGGCTTGAAATTAACTACTTACCTGATGGCATTACCATGACTCAACATAAATTTACCCAGGAACTTCTTCGTGATAGTGGCTTCTCGAATTTCAAGCATGTCGTTACTCCTCTCCCTCTTCACCTCAAACTACAAAAAGCCAATTCTCCTCCATTTTCTGATCCCCAACTTTACCGCAGCCTCGTCGGTAAGTTGAATTTTCTCACTCACACTCGCCCCGACCTTGCCTTCACCGTCCAGTCTCTTAGTCAATATATGCAGGCTCCTACTGATGCTCATTTTCAGGCTCTTCAGCATACCCTTAATTACGTCCACTCCACTGCCGGTCAAGGAATCCTCCTTCGAGCCACGGATCAACTTTCTTTACAGGCTTTTTCGGATTCTGATTGGGGTTCATGTGTAGATACTCGACGTTCTATTACGGGTTACCTTCTTTTATTTGGGAAATCCCCAATTTGTTGGAAATCAAAGAAGCAATCGACGGTTTCTCGTTCTTCCTCCGAGGCCGAATATCGTGCCATGGCCTCGGCAGCCTCTGAAATTACTTGGACTGTTCGTCTCTTGGAAGAGCTTGGTGTGTGTAACCTTAAACCCGTTACTCTCCACTGTGATAACATGTCTGCCCTCAACATTGCCCATAATCCTGTTCTTCATGAGCGCACCAAACACATCGAGATTGATTGTCACTTTACTCGGGATAAAGTCATGGATGGTTTGCTTCAACTCACCTATTTACCTACTTCCAGCCAGCTTGCTGATGTGTTTACCAAGGTTCTTCCGTCTTCTCAGTTTCAGACTCTCTTGTCCAAGCTTGGCATGTTTACTCCACCCCAAGCTTGAGGGGGGATGTTGATATACACATATGATATACATACTGGTTCTTGCTATTGTATAATATTTGCTCTTGTTTTTTCCTATTTTGTCTTTAGTGAATAATAGTAGTAGTACTCTTGTTGTAATGTACTATATAATAGGTGTACTGTTGATTGACAGCGATTCATTCTAAAATAATGAAAGCAAGATACCAATTACTTTCCCTCTCTAAAAGCTTTGCATGTCTGTGTTGAAGAAACGCCATTAATGGCTTACTAATTCATCTTCTTAACAACTGTAAGCATTCAGACAATTTCAATACCCTGATTTCCGCTTGAGCTTCCGCAAGATTTCGTTCTTTATCTACGATTTCAATATTCAAGGAGTTGAGGGCCGGCCCTAAGGGTGGGCAATAGGGGCCGTCGCCCAGGGTAACATGTCAAAAATTCAAAATTAATGGTCGTAAAAGGTCTATTTCGCCCAAAACCCCAAAACATCTAGGGCCGGCCCCGAAGATGTTGATTCTGAAGAAGTCATCAACATCGAGACTAGAACGTCGAGAAAAATGTCTACGAGAGGAAGTCTTTCCTTCTTTAAAGTATACAGAAACTACTAATGGAGGAGTTTTAAAATGTAGCAACAGATTCTGTGATAATTTTATTTGTTGGGGTAGAAGAATTATTTTACTACTAAGTTCAGTCATTGTTGAAGAATTATTTTTAGTTTTGTAGCCATCCACCTGTAAAGTTGTTGAATAGTACCTTAGAGCACTCTTGATGGTGACTAAAAAAAATTTCCTCACCAATCTTGCCTACACTTTTCCTTTTTATCATAATAAATTTTGTGTGGAAATCTATTCTATACTATATACTAAAACAAAACACAGTTGACATAAGCAATTTAAAAAATTAATGAGTTGTATCTTCTCATGAGATTGATGATGTCATTGAATAAGGATGAATATAATGTTAATGATGTTTATAAGATGATTAATTTGACCATCATTAAAAACTTTAGTTGAGTCTGTAACATATACTATTAAAATTAAAATTTGAAAAACAATGTAATAAATAGTAGTATGTAACAATGATGCACAAATTATTATCTTTGATTTTTAATTTACAAATCATCATTAATTTATATTTATTTAAAAAAACATTCATTCATTTACAAATTAATTATATTATTTTTAATTATACTTTTAAAAAAAGTTCACTAAAATGCTAATTATATCATAGATACAATTTACAAAGACCAACTGTTTTATCATTATTAGAATGATAACTATAAAAAAAGTTTGAATTTCAATTTTCATGAATTTAATAAAATGTGTATTAAAAAATAATTATAATTAATGTAATATTAAGCCGGACCTATTCAGTTTATTTGTTTTTTACATCAAAATGAAAAAAACCGTGCACCGCACGGGGATTATCTAGTATTTACTAATTTAATTTATCCCATTAATGAGAAAACAAAAAAATTTCCTCACAACTTTCTCCCTCCTACTTTTTTTACTCTACCCCTTCTTTTTACTCTTTTAGTTTTTATTTTAGAATTTACTAGATAATGCGTGTGCGATGCACGACTTTATTAAAAATTTCTGACATATTTGTATAAACAAAAAAATAAAAAAATTTACGACTTTATGTTTTTACCATCTCAAAATATCCTATACTCATTTAATAAAAAAATTACAAAAAATTAATAAAAACTTGAAAAAAGTAAAATAAAATATACTTCTATAACTTTCTAATACGTTAAATGATGTGACATAAAAAGTAAAAAATCAATCAATTCGAATTAGCTAGTCATACTTAAAAATTAGCAAAGTCAAAGATATTAATAGTACTCATTATAACAATGACATTATCTTTAAGTTTTGGAGGAAAAATTTTTATAGAGAGAACGACACGTAAGCAATTTTGATAAGTAATGACATCAGCAAGTGTTTTGTTTTAATATTAGTTATAGATAGATAGATTATAAATTTTAAATGATAGGGCCCTTGTGAGGTTTTTTCAAAAATTCCCACTTAGAAGTTTTTTTAAAAAACATTTGCGTTTTTTTGTGGGTTATTCTAATGGGAGTAAAAACATCACAAAAAAATTTCCCCCAAAGAGATTTTCCTCACCAATAGGAGTGGTCTCACAAACATCAAAAAGGTTGTCAACTTAGTCCATTGTTTTAAAGATCGCAAATCTCATTTATTATTTTTTTTTAAATTTCTTTTGTTGATTAGGTTTTTTTGTTCGCTATTACTAACAGCGAATATAACCAAACCACAAGTCTGAATAAAAATTGCTTATTTTGAAAAATAATTTTATACTATTTCTATTTTGAGATATTTTCTAATAAATTGCTTAATTTGTTCAAATTTTCAAATTTGGTGATTTAGATAATGGGCTTTTTAGTTCCTTTTGTGTTGCTCTTTATTAATGAGCACCAACTTAAAGTGGACTTGTGAGTTATCCAAAATTTGGGCTGCCAAGTTCATATTTATAAAATCATAATCATTATATTGAAAATTTGAAATGAATAAGATTATTTATCAAAAAAAAGTATACAATAGGATTATAATCAAACTTATTTCAAATATAAGCGCCTAATACCCCAGAGCACAGGTTCGGGTCAGTTCGCAGTTATTAAGTGCGAACAGAAGCAAGCTGGTAAAAAAAATCAAGTATCTGTTCGCACTTAGTAACAGCGAACAGGTCTGCTGTCCGCACTTAGTAAGTGCGAACAAGTTGAAAAACTGAAACAGACTGTTAGCACTCTTGTTTCAACTTTTCATACTGTTCGCACTTAATAAGTGCGAACAGCCCAAACCTCAGGTTTGGGAACTACACGCTTAGTTTTGAAATAAGTTTGATTATGATCTTATTATATGCTTTTTTTTTTGATAAATAATCTTATTCATTTCAAATTTTCCATTATATTCATATTCAGTCAGTCTTGTATGAAATAATAATAGAATTTCAATAAGCATTACTCATCCAGAAAGAAAGAACAACCTGTCGTATATGAGAACATTTCACCATGAGACGAGTCCATACAACTAAGCCTATTTCTCTAAGTGATCACTTCGAAATTGTAAGTGATTGTAACTTTAAAGCTATAAAAAGTCATCACTTAAAAAATAAATGTACATCGGGCCAGGTCAATTAAAATGCTCTCACCGTAAGACTATCTCATATGAGAATTTGTGAAGAAAGAAAGAATCAATCATGCATTAAAATGTGTAATTTATAGCATTATTTAGTTACCTTTTTTAAGTCTGAATCTTTTCTTTTTTCTCTAATGTTTTCGTAAATATAGCAATTAAAATTATTTCCATTGAAGAATTTGATTCCCAAATCGAACATCTTAACATTCCAAATGCAAAAACATAATCAATCTTTCATGCCTCGTACTCGTATAGTATATGATTATGTTTATAGGTATTTGAATATTTATTATTTTACTGATTATTACTAGGGAATTTAGATTTTCAGAATGTGTATTAACGACCGGAAAGCTTTTTGGAATTATTGGAATCCCTCCAATAACAGTCTTGAGCTCCAAGTTCTTACCCTAAACACCTAATTTACCTACCCTAAACCTCTACTTTACGTAAACAAAATAGCTACTTGACATACCTAAACACCTACTTAACATGCACTAAACCTCTAATTTTTTTTTTAATATTGCACTAAACCTCTACTTGATGTACCTATACTTGGCATTAGAGGTGTGCACCGGTCTAAACCCGGATTGAAAGACAAAATTTTTGAATATGGTAAGACGGAGACCATACCAGTTCTATTTGGTCCGGTCTCAATCTAACTCGTTTCCCTCCGATTCCAGTTAGTGGTTAGACCGATTAGTCTAGTTGTGATTTTTGATTCCAAAAATAGGAAATTATCAATGGTACCCTGAATTTTGTCACTTTTATTAGGCCGTGACAATTCATCACATAATCTCACCGTGGCCCACTTGTGTGGACAGGGGAAACCCGTGGGCTCGGGCCCACAAATCCACGGGTCAAGAGCGTTGACTTGCACATACACTTGGTGAGTTTTATTATTTCCTAAAAGCATATGGTAATAGGAAAAGTAGCTCACCAATTATATATGCAAGTCAACAACCCACTATTTTGTCGATGTGAGATTTTATCTCACACATTTGAAGTATTTTCAATACTTCCCCTCACATGTGAGCCACATCATACCAGGAACCACCTTCTACTCTAATAACATATTAGGCCATGATAATTCGTTTACATGAGCAAATTAAATAAATTTACTAATTACTATAAGTAATTCATTTACAAATATAACTAAATTTTCTCACAAGTTATGCATAACGTGAAAATCTATCTAGTAGTAAGTTTATAAATGAGATGAAGAGATTTAATTTTTTTTAGATGAAATGTAGATTTTAAATGAAATTATGGATAAGATTAGAAGAGAGAACATGAGCTTAATTACTTTAATGTATAGTAAACTGAATGAGACCTAAAAATATATACATATGAAGTTCAAGGTTAGTGTAAAAAAATTAGAATAATATAACGAATGCATACTAAAGTTTGAAAATAGTAGAAAGAAGTTAATGCCCATAAAAAAAATTAGAGAATACAAATATAGAAAATTGTAAACTTTATCCATTTTCGTCATCATCATCCTACCTAGTGTATTTCGCTCAAGTGTATTCCGCTCATATAAAACTATGGACATACTCTCGAGAAACTTTATCGTTGTAATGTCCTTAATTAAAGGACTATATTACAAGAAACCTTATATTTCTTTGAACTTCAAATGTTGACTTTATGGATTAAAGCAATTTTAGAAATGTAGTGTAATAGTCTAGTGCATATAAATCTTTTTTTTCAATTTATAATAATTATATAAATGCCAATGTTGATTTATGAGACTATCTATTAATTATAAATTAATTACCTTTGAACTAATGTTTCTACATGTCATTAATTTGAATTGTTCATTTTATAAATAAAATTATATCGAATATTCTATAAAATTTGAGTAATATTTTATTTGTATATTGCTGATATTATTGACTTTTAATAACTGATAGACATAAATTCGATGAACAAATCAATCAAATTAAGTCTTGATTGATATATTAATTGTCTTTAGAATAATATACAAATATTATTTTTCAATTAGTTACATATAAAAATATTACATGTAATTTTATTATCTAGAAATTTTAACAAAAAAATTTAAACCGATCATTAAGACTCTAAGATATATAAAGGTTATTTGTACGGGAGTAACACACATATAATACAGCCTTACTTTGAGTACAAGTCCTGATTCAAAGAACTTGTTATCTTTATCTAGCTCAAGGTCCCTCTATCTCCCCTTTACATAGTCACAAAATTAGAGTCAATCTTTTTGAAAGATGCTTGGCCACACATGGGAAAAGAACTATAAGCCAATAGTTGATTGCCGTGTAGGATTTTATCATAGGGGTTATGTCCATGTCATATGGTAAGTGCTGATGATGTGGATGTTGCTTTTCCATGTCAGCAATATATACATCCCAATCCCTCATTACCTAAGTCCTTCATCATCAAACCCTTTTTCTATTCATAGAAACTATAAATAAAGTCAAAAAAAGATGAAAAACGAATAAATTAGGAAAATTTCATGATATACCACTGAGTTTCTTCATAATTCACCATATACCACATTAAATATTGTAGATCACCATATACCATTGAGTTTTTGTCCGTTAGCACTGAATACCATTAATGACAAATTCTGTTAGTCTGCCGTTAGTGGTAATTATTAATTCACCATATATCATTACTTTTTTGTTTTTTGCGTCAAAGACCATCATTTTAAAATATAGTTATATTCAAAAGAAATGTCATCCAAACGAAGTATTTAACAAAATATAGTTATATACAAACCAAGTTTCACACAAAAGTTACATTAGCGATGGATATAACTATATTTTAAAATGATGGTATTTGACGCAAAAAAAAAACAAAAAAATAATGATATATGGTGAATTAATAATTACCACTAATGACAGACTAACGGAATTTGTCATTAATGGTATTATGTGCTAACGGACTAAAACTCAATGGTATATGGTGATCTACAACATTTGATGTGGTATATGGTGAATTATAAAATAACTCAGTGGTATATCATGAAATTTCCCTATTATACTCATAAAAAAATGCGGGCAAAGAGTCTTAGCCCCACATATTACATATTCTTCTACTTCTTTCGTTTTGAAATACTTGTTGCATTGCGATTATTAGCACTATTCGTCATTTAAGTTTATTTTACATATTGCGGCTAAGTGTAATGAAAAATATGGCCAATTGGAATCTTATTATTTGAATCGTCTGATCGCATACATTTATAATATTCACTTTTTATAATTTTTAGATGTGTATATTTCAATGTATATAAATAATTAAAATAACATATTAGATTGCGTAAATATCCAAATGTAGCATGTACAGTGCAACAGAGCAAGTATTATTTATGTACAACAAAGTTGGATTTAAATATTAAAGTAGATCAACTATTTTTAGGTTTTTGTTTTTATAATAATATCACTTTTTAAAAAAATAAAGAGTTCAATACCACATCATTAAAGACAATAATAAAAGTATGTCATGCATGACACTCCCTACAACTCTTATTAGGGGAATAAAACACCTTTAAAAGCCAAGTGTTTGGTAGTTAGTATTGTCAAACATCCAATACTTACTCAATTAGGGTGTATTCTATACTTTTTTATATTAAAATGAGTTTAATTTATCTCTTGATTTTTTGTATATGTCATACAAGATAATTTTTATTTTCTTAGCCTTCGTTTATCTTGCTGATTCCCATTTATATTGCATAAAATGTGATAACATATTTCAACAATTTTCACATTGTTAATTTTACAGTGTTTAGTATATTGAAAATATAATGCTATTACAAATAGGGAAAATTACTTTAAAAACTCCCAACTATTCGCGGTTTAAATATAAAACTCCCAACTATTGATTATTATTCAAAATTCCCAACTATAGGCCCATCTTAAATATAAAGCACCGATAAATTTTATAATCCGTTTTAACCGGTTAACTTTTGTTGAAATGGGAGGATACGTGAAACGTTGTGTAAAGTCAAAGGAAGTGAGGTGATTAATAAATACAATTGGGTCCCACTACTTCTCGACTAAAACCAATTTATCCGGTTATAAGTCATCTTGGACTTTAAATATAAAATAGGCCTAAAGTTGGGAGTTTTAAATAATAATCAATTGTTGGGAGTTTATATTTAAATCGCGAATAATTGGAAGTTTTTAATGTAATTTTCCCTTACAAATATAACTATAGTAGTTCATTATGGGTTACCCAAGTTTACTTTTGGTAAATACCCCTTAAAGTTGAGATTAATTATGATTAATCAATAGGTAAAATTATTGTAGTAAAATAACGAATATGTTGGATTATTCTAGGTAAATTTTCTTATTTTAAATTCTATTCCACTGTAAGATTAAGAGACCAATAAAGCCCGGACCTTGCAAATCATAGGCCAAAGATGGTTCCAATTATTGTTTTGTGGTAGTCGTTAGCGAAAAATTTGAAATAAATAAGATTATTTATCAAAACAAAGCATACAATAAGATCATAATCAAACTTATTCCAAAACTAAGCATGTGATCCGCAAATCTTAGGATCGGGCTGTTCGCATTTAATAAGTGCGAACAGATTGAAAAACTAAAATAGGTTGTTCGTTGTTACTAACAGCAAACAGCCTATTTTAGGTTTTCAGTCTGTTTGCACTTACTAAGTGCGAACAACTCTTGTCTTAAAATCAGCATGTTGACCCTGTTTGACTTATTCGCAGTTACTAAGTTCGAACAAACACTTGATTTTTTTTGACCAGTTTATTACTGTTCGCACTTATTAAGTGCGAACAGACCCGTACATGTGCTCTGCGGTATCAGGTGCTTATATTTGGAACAAGTTTGATTTGGATCTTATTATATGCTTTTTTTTAATTAAGAGTATTATCTATTTCAAATTTTCCTCGTTAGTCGTCTTGGCCCACAGGGTGATAATAATGTTCTGAAATAATGAAAATAAGATATTTAGAAGACATTAATAGTTAAATCTATTTGAGGACCTGACTAGGGATATGGGTAATTGGAGGTGACATATCCAAGCTTTTTGACTATTGATTTCTTCGTAGAGCTCTTTTTGATGTTTATTTTATCTTGCTTTTTTTTTCTCGTTGCTATTTATTATTAACATTATTGTTTTTTAGCTTTATAATTGTTTTTTACTTATGTTATTTATATGTGTTTTAATTATCTCTCACGTGGCAGGAACGTGATCATCTTTCTCGAGTCGGGGGACTCCTTTTGGCCTTGCTCTCCTTTATGGGTATGAGTTGCCGCTGTCCTTCCCTCCCCAAACCCTATTCATAGTTTTCTATGAGCGGGATATATTGGGATGATGATGATGATGACGACGACTCATGTTAATTCTATTCAAATATTCTATATTTTATCATAAATTATAATAAATTTAAATTGGTAAAATTTATATATTGAGATGAATGAAAAAAAAAATCTTAATTGAATACGTATTAACTTAAAATTTAAATTAATTACAACAAAGAGTGAGCGGTAGATAGTGATAACTAACAAACACGACATTTCATTAGAATAAGAAAAGTATTCTCTTCTCTATCTCTAACTATAAAAAGTTTCTAGGTCAACAATACTATTCACAATTTGCTAATGAACAATGAAATTACTGTTCATTTATTCCGTTTGCGTTTGTTCGCTGCCACTACAAAAAAATATTGAGTTGGCGACTGATTCTGGCGACCAAAAATTTTAAGTCGCCAAATTTCGCGATCAAATGGCTACTAGACACTCCTGGTCGCCAACAGAGGCCATTTGGCGACCCAATTCACTTGTCACTATCTGGTCGCCAGTTGGCGACTAAACTCTGGTCCCTATTTGGTCGCCAACTATTAGGGCCCAACTTCCAAGCCCAATTTCATTACACCCTAATTTCTCAGTATATAAAAGTGAAAAACCCTAATTTCACTCTCCTCCTCACTCCTCAGCATACGGCGCCCCATTCCATTCCTAACTAAACCCAACTGCTCGCCTCTCACTCCTCACAAACCCTACTGCTCGCCTCTCGCCTCTATCATATAATTCATCTAACTCATCTCTTCCATATGGAAGGCCAAAGGTATCTCCATTTTCGTTCTTAATTTCACTCGATGTTTTTTACTGCTTTTTTATTCTTATTCTGTTCTTAATTTTCGTGCTTATTTTTTTCTTATTTTGTTCTTAAATTTCTTCTTATTTTGTTCTTATTTTAGTTCTTATATTGTTCTTGATTTTCATTCTTAATTTCCTCTGTCATATGTTTTTTTTGTTCTTCATTTCACTCGACCTATGTTTTTTTTATTAACATCTCCATTTTCGTTCCTAATATCTTCTGTCATCTCTGTTAGTCTTTTTTGCCTTTTATTTTTGTTCTCCATTTTTGTTTTCTTTTTCTTAATTACACTCGACATATGTTAGTCTTTTTTGATGTTTTGTTAGATGTTTTGTTAGATGTTTTTTTGCTGTTTTTTTTGTATTAATAAGCTTTGTGTCATCTTATTCTGTTTTTGTTTTGTATTAATAAGCTTTTTTGCTGTATTAATTTCACTCGACCTATGTTTTTTTTTGCTGTTAGTCATATTTTGTTTTTGTTTTTTTTGTTTTAGTACTGGGGAAGTTGCTCAGTGACTCAATCTTCTGCTTCTTCAAAGAAAGTTGTAAGGAAGAGCTTGAAGATTTCATTGTGTTGGAGATTCAAGTTTTTGTTATGTTAGGAATTTATGTTTTGTAATGAAACTCTATTATTGTTTAAATTTGTGTTAGTATATTATTTTATGTAATTAAAACTCTATTATTATATTATATTATTGTTGTTTGCATATTATTATTATTTGTATAATTTTATAATATCATTTCGTACATTTATAATTATAAAAAGTAAAATCGTATATTATTCTTAATATATTTTGAATATTAAGAATAATGTACGATTTTTTTTTTATTTTTTTAATTAAATTTGGCGACCAGATAGTGACCAGTATTTTAGTCGCCAGTGGCGACCAGTTAGTGACTAATTATTTCTAGTCGCCATTGGCGACTGTTTGGCGACCTATATTAATTTGGCGAATACTTTATACGCGACTGTTCCTTTACGTCGCCATTTAGTCGCCAACTCCTTTTTACCTACCAGTTGGCGACTTAAGCATTGGTCGCCATATGTATTTTTTTTTGTAGTGTGCTTTTGGCTCATTTCTTCCTTCTGTGTATTAAAATATTAGATAATCGACATTACAATGGTAGTGATTGACATAAAAAATTGGTCTCTCGTCCACCCGTGTTTGTTGTATTTTTTTAACTTTAAATTAGATTTCTATATATTTTATTTTATAATAATAGACATTATAATTTCATTTTTTAATTATATGTATTTTTTTTTTTTTAATATCATCTACATAAATTAAAAATTAATTTTTATTCTATTTTTTTACAATTAAAGTATAGTTTAATATCAACTTGTAACAAACTCACAAGTAAGAGTATCCATTATAAAATTTCATGACAAAAACAAAAAAATAATAGAAGCAAGCACTAGTAGGTTCTTGGAAGATAGATGTGATGAGAACACAAGTGGGCATTGGGCAATAATGTGAAGAGACACCTTCATCGTCAAAAAACATCCACGTGTTTCAGCTTTCATCAAACTCAAATCTACACCACACTTTTACCCAACACCCCCCTTATACTTCCATCTAGTGATGGCCACGGTTCGGGTTGGTCCGGTTCCGTTTCGGTTCCATCTGAAACCTGACCCGAACATTTCCGGTTCCGGTTCCGGTTCCGGACGGTTCCAAACGGTTCCTTGGCGGTTCATAAAGCGGTTCCAATACCCGGGTCGGGTGGGTCGAACCATCGGTTCCATTCTTATTTTTTCTTTAATTTTAATATAAAAATACTATAATAATGCGGACGTACCTTCGTCGATTATTTGATTATTATCGAAATTCAATGCTCATCGTTATTAAAATATTTACTAAAAAAAAGCAAAAAAATAAATTAATAAGAAACGAATCAACGATAAAGATGATTAATAAAAAAAGAGGGAGAGAATGGACTTAAACCTAGTATCCCGAAGAAATACTAAGCTGCCTACGTATCCCAAAGGAATCAAAGCCCACGTAGTTCTTTGTCTTACCTTTTATATTTAATTGTTGAATGCCGTGGTCCGATATTCCGTATTTGTGATCCTATTCGTCATCGTCATCATTTGGTTGGTTGGATGCTTCTGCCGACTCTCCTCCCGACGATGATGCAGACGTATCCATCATCATTCATGGATCATCTTCGTCTTGATCATCATCGTTCTTGAGTCCTTGCATTCGGACCTCCGCTTGATCCCAATCTTTTTTGCAAACACATATTTGAATACTATGTGGAGCAAGACGAGATCTCTTTTCGTCCAAAACTCTTTTACCTGCACTAAAGGCAGACTCCGACGCAATAGTAGAAGCAGGAATTGCAAGGATATCCTTTCTTTTGGAGCTAGAAGAACCTCCTAAAGATTTTGCCACTTTGGTGACTTTTTTAGAGGCTTTTTTCAAAAAAGAAGATTATCATTGTAATAGTAATGTAATAAAGAAATTAATAAATGATTAAAAAAAATAATTATTTAATTAAGGAATAATTAAAGAATAATTATGTACTTAAGAAATAATTAGAAGACTAATTATGTAATTAAGAGAATAATTGCGTAATTAAGTAATTAAGTACAGAGAGTAAGTAGAGAGAGTATGAGAAGAGATGAGTTGTGAATTGGAAGAATTGAATTTGATGTGTATTTATAGGCAAGTTTGCAACGGCTAGTTTGACCGGTTCCAAAGAACCGTTGGGCCAAAAGAACCGTCCGGTTCCGGTTCCGGTTCCAAGGAACTGTTGGGCCACAAGAACCGTCCGGTTCCGGTTCCGGTTCCATGGAACCGTTGGGCCGGGTGAACCGGTACGGACCGGGTGAACCAGCCCGCGGTTCTATGGTCCGGTTCCAACGGTTTTTTCCGGCGGTTCCACGGTTCCGGCAACTTTATTCCGGCGGGTTCACAGTTTCGCGGTTCGGGACCGGTCGGAACCTGTCGCGAACGTTCCGGTTCCGGGATCGGTTTCAAGCGGTTCGGGACCGGTTCGGTTTCGGGCCAACCCGGACCGTGGCCATCACTACTTCCATCCAATTACAATTACAAAAAACCAACTTGTTTTATACTCTAGCCTAGTCTACTCCCTCTATTTTTTAAATGTATTTTGCATTTATTTTTTCTTAAATTTTGTAATTTTAAAATCAAGGAATTTTAATTGTGATTTTTAAAAAGTCTATAAATTCAATATTTAGAAAGTATATATTTTGAGACAAATCTAACAAAATTTCACATAAATATGTTTTTTCTTATAGATCGATACGATATTATAGTCAAAGTTTGACACTAAAATTCATAAATTCTATTTGAGAAGAACATATGAAAATAAGAAGAGTACAAAATTTGAATATTTTTTAGTTTATTTCATTAAATTTACATTATTTTAACTTTTTACCATAATCTACAATACTTTTTTCGAATTTTAAATTTTTCAAAAATTATCTTAATTTTTAACCAATTGTTATAAAATTGATGGGAGAAATAGAATATAAAATAGTTCTTTTGTTCTATATCACTTACATCAAACTAACTTTTTTAGTATTTATTACTCTCCCGTTCTTTTAAATTATTCCACCTTACTATAACTGGTAGTTTCAAAAATTCTTGCACTTTAGAATACTTTCTATTTGTTGAAAGTTTTCATCCCACTTTTATCCCTTAAAACCCCACTTTTCTTACTTCACATTACTATTTAATTATTTTCTCTCTTATACTTCAAATACAATCAGTAATTCACACTTATATTTAATTATTTTTTCTTTCATACTTCCAATACAATCATCACTTCACAATACTATTTAATTATTTTTTTCTCACATAATTCTAATACAATCATTACTTTCCACTACTATATTTTAAAATAATACCTATTACTACCAAAGATTTAATATTTCTTAATATTTGTGAAAAACTTAAAGTGGAACACAAAAAAGTACAGAAAGAATATTTTGTGATAATTTACATATTTGAGCTAAGAAATTCATTCAATTGCGTTAAAGTTTGTTTGATGAAATTATTTTGGAACTTACTACCCAATAAAGTCAAGCAAGTTGAGACATTTTTGACTTAATTCTATATAAATAAACTACCCAAAAAACTCCCATTATATTATTTTCAGAAAATCAAAAACCCAAATTAAAGGAGAAAAAAATGAAGAAGAAGCTGAAAGAAAGTTGTGAGTTATGCGATATGCCTGCGAGTACATACTGCGAATCAGATCGAGCGAGGTTATGTTGGGAGTGTGATACCAAAGTTCACAAAGCTAATTTCTTGGTTACTAAACATACTCGTATTCTTCTTTGTCATATTTGTCACAATCCAACTCCTTGGTCTGCTTCTGGTCCCACTCTTCCTCCTTCCTTTTCTTTTTGTCTTTCTTGTCATGCTTCTAATTCTTCTAATGATGATGATGATGCTGCTCATGAAGAGGAAGAAGAAGTAGATTCAAGTCATGATGATGATGATGATGAGGAGGAGGATAATGATGATGATGATGGTGATAATCAGGTTGTGCCATTAACATCTAATTCTTCATCTGTGCCATCTTTAGCAGAGTATAATAATGATTATGATGATGATGATGATGATGATGGAGAGCTTAATGTATCAATGCTACCATCATCATCAAAGCGTAAGAGAGAGTTTTATATGGTTTCCTGATCATAATTTTATTTTCCATCTCCTATTTCTTAATAATTTATTTATTCTAATTATGGGTCGGATAGTAATCGATTATATCATCTGTACATTAGCTCATCGCTATGCTGATTCCAAGATCTATTCATTTCATAATACTCTGTATAAGTTTTAATCATTTTACATAAATTAACCCAAGATTATTACACTTTCCTATTCTTTTTATTAGTCCCATTTACTTTTTGATTACTATTTACATATGAGTCTTAATCTGTATTTTAATTTTAATCTATAAATTGAAACACAATCAAGTGGGATCTTATTTGATTTGTGCCAATGCAAGGATAATTAATATCAAATTTTCATGGTTTTTAATTAAAAATAATTAAAAATATTAAGAATTAAAATATTGTTAGGACAAATGTGAGAAAAATAAATGAACTAATAGGTTGAATTTATTTCTTTCCTTATTCTTTTTTTTAATGATAATTTTCGAATAATTAATCAAGTAATTTGTAGGGTAAAAGGGAAAATTTGCAACATTTAGTGTCATGTGGGTCCTACAGAAACTAGAACAATAGGTGGAGTGCAGAATTGAATATCTAGAATTGAGAAAGTAGTAACGAACGATCCCAATTCCCAAGCGAGGCGGCTTGTCTAATATTGGGCCCTGCTCGACGAGTACTTGCTGTGTTTTATACTCCCTCCTATTCATCATATGTGTTCTATTTGACTTTTTACTAATTTTTAGGTAGTCAAATGGGACCATACGTGTAGGAGAGAGAGTTCATTTTATAGTAAGTTTTAACACATGTGTAAGGAAGAAAGTGCAATTTATAGTCAAGTGGGACCACATGTGTAGGAAAGAGAGTTTAATTGTAGTAAAAAGAAGGTACCCAAAATAGAAATGAGACATTTAAGGTGACTTGACTCAATATAGAAATGAGACACATATGCTTAATTAGATATTTTGTAAAGACGATTTTTAAAAGTTCAGCCTAAATTTATATTTAGAGTTGTAACAATATATATTTAGAATTTGACTTAGCTTTTGAGAGTCGTCTTTACAAAAGACAGTCTCAAGTAAGAATTTGTGTTCATAGTTTGTCAATATTTCTTTTTTTTTTTTTGAAAATTAATTTGTCAATATTTCTTAATAATCATAAAACTATTATCTCATTTTAAGAATTTGAGTTCACTTTACTAATTTAATTATTTATATCTTGAGTTATTTAATTAGAATTATTTAAAATTTAAAATTTAAAATTTAAAATTATAAGAATTTACAATAAATTTGTTCAGTTATATTTTTTTAAGCATAGCACAATTAAATATTAATTTTATTTGTAAATATTAACATAAATCACAATGGTGTATCTACTTTTAAATATATAAAGTAATACTAAAGTAGAAAAAATGATAGTAATTCCTCTATTCCGTAGCACTACAAACACAAAATGTAGGTTAAAAAAATTGATATTTTATGAAAAAGTGAAATAAATATGTGAACGAATTGAAAGAAAAATCAAATAGAAGTATATGAATAGGAAGCGAAAAAAGGATTGAATATTGTTGTTCATCGACTTGGAGAAAAGCGTACAATAGCTTATTACGAGACATCATTTGGGATAGCCTTAAGGCTAGAGGTATTTTAGTATTTCACAAAGGTACATTGAGGCAATATGAGATATGTATGCCAGCATATCGACTAACATGCAAACATCGGTGGAGATAATAGAGCATTTTTCCTGTTTAGGTATGTCTACATCAGGGATCAACATTATGCCCTTTAATTTTTACAGTCATTAGAGATTCCTAAATCTATCTGTAAGATTGTACCATGGTGCATGTTATTTGCTAACAATATCGTGTTGGTAGTAGAAACTAAGGAGGAAGTTAATAATAAATTGGAAGAATGGAAGACAGTAATTTAGAAGGTGGAGGGTTACACATAAGTCGAACGAGAATATCTCCGATGTGCTTTAGTGGGACATAATCGATAAAGGAGTCAGACGTGACCATTGGTGAAGAACGTGTTACATGTACGAACAAGTTCAGGTATTTAGAATCGATGATACAGAGTAATTGGAAGATGAAGATGTTACTCATCGCATACAAGCGGGTTGGCTCAAGTGGCAAGCAGTCACCGGGGTGCTATGTGATAGGAAGTTTCCAAGTAGGTTAAAAGGTAAACTTTACCAAATTGCAATCATGCCTGCTTTGCTGTACGGCGCAAATAGTTGGCCCGTAAAAAAGACTTTTGAACATAAGATGAAATGTTGAGATTATGTGTGACCAGACAATCATGTATAGAATTAGGAACTAGGAGTTTACAAAGAAAGTAGGGGTTGCCCCTATTTCTGCAAAGATGCGTGAAAATAGATTGAGATAATGTAATCATATGCAGAGAAAAACGTTTGACGCCCCCTTGAAGAGAATTGAAATCATCATAAGGCAGGATAAGAGAGGTCGAGAAAGATTTAGGAGAACGTGGGAGCAACAAGTAAAAAATAACATGGATGAGCTCGTAAGACTTGACCATGGATAGGGGTAGTTAGAGGCGCCTTATTCATGTCTCAGACTATTGATGCAGGAACCTTATTCTGAGGATCTCTCTTGTTTACATGACCAAGCTTGTGTGGTTAGATGCGGGCTTGCAGAGTCAACTTCAATTGGTCAATGTTGATGCAGGAACCTTATTCTGAGGATCTCTCGAGCCATGAGACTATTTGGTCGCATCCTCCTTTATGGATATATGTTGCTGCATTTCTGTCCTCACTATACCCTGATCATATTTTTACCAATCATAACATAACACTGTCGTTTTTATTATTTTTTTCAAACAATGTGCTGTAAGTCAGTATATAGGGAAGTACTTCAAAAATAACAACTACTCTTGTGAGAGACCGTCTCTTAAAGAGATGACGTCAAAACAAGAAGTTCACATTCTTATTTTCTTTTTAATTTGTAAATAATTAGGTCATTTAACCCATATATCTAATGCGCTTTTAAAAAGACTGTCTCTCACAACAAATTATGTAAAAATAGATATGCCTAAATGGTGGAATATAAAGAAAAAAAATAAGTCAAAGGTAGGATTTTTAAAAACGTCACTTAAAATAAATTTCCTGAACATCAAAACAAAGGTCAAAAAAACCATATTTTGTTCTTTAATTCAATTAAGACTTTACAAATTTGAATTGAATATTTAAAAATTCATCACCAATTTTTTTATGATAAACGTGTAGTGGAATTCCAATATTTTTGTGGTGAGTAATTTCTTATATGGAGGTCTTATATATACAAATTTATAGATAATTTTAAAAAATTTCTAAAAAAAAAAATTAAAATTGTCTACATCTAATTCTTAAACCCTTTAAGTGAAACCTAAAGTTGGATCCCATAACCTAATTAAAAAGCTAAGTAAGTAGTGACTAACATGAGAATCAAATCTTATCTTAGTTAGAAAATATCACTTGCAATTGATAAAATTCGAAATTAATTCTCACCTAATTCTTCTCTTCTCGCATCCTGTTACGTAAAAAAATAAAAAAATAAAAAAAATCATTGTGAGGATGCATCCTTATCAAATTTTAGTCTTCTATTCTCGCATCCTATAAAAACAAAAAATACATTCTTAATTGTCCAAGTGGCAAGTAGGAACCTTAATTGTGGTTTTGGCATGCCGACTTGCAACTAGCAAGTCTGGTACAAATATAGCAAATGTAGTCCAAGTATGAGATATGTACTTCCACTCTGCTTAGCCATAACCCTCAAACGAGATACCTGAAAGTTAGAGAAAGCTAACCAAATCTGGTTTTCCCTCAAAACTGTGTGCTCCTCAAAATGTAACTAACAGAACAACAGCTAGTCTCCTGAGAGATTGTTTTTCTAAGAGATGTTTCTCAGGCCAAATCTATTAAAGTTTATTACCTACATTTACTCTACATGTTTCTTAATGGGTCAACCCAATTAGAGATGGTCTCTCACAAAGACCGTCTCTCACAAGAATTTGTGAACAAAATTATGTAAATATTGATGGACTCTAAATACTTGATTGTTAAATTCTACTCCCTACATTCTTTAGAAGTATCCACTTTTTCACGGCCCTTTCTGAATATTAGCAAGGTAGGCTTTTGCCTAGGACCAGAGTTAGAAAGAACTTAAAATTAGAAAATGCTAGTTAATGAAGTACACAATTAAAACTTTGCAACATTAGAGTCATTCTTATATCATTTAAGAATTATATGACACGTCAACGTTTTTAGTGCTAGTTATAATTTATAAGGTCCGTCTCTGTTATTTTTCCAAACACTCGTTTAAGTTTAGAGTTGATCTTCCATAGATTGGGGCCCACTTCTTGCAATTTGCCTAGCCCATACGACATTGACTTTTCATTTTGGGGTGATTCACTTGTTGTTCCCAAAAAGAATCTTTCCATTTATATTACAATTTTGGACAAAAATAACTTTAATCATCTTTATTTTAATATTTTAATAATAATATGGTCCCAACATATCTTTCACTTATTTTATTTTAACATTTTTATCTTCCTTATGGTCCTCACATGTTTTCCACTAACTTTATAAAAATATTATTTTTTGTATTTATGGTCCTTATATTTTTTTACTAACTTTTTTTAATATTTTTTAAAAATATTTTTGGTCCCTACTTTCCCTCCATCAAAGTTATTATTCAATAAAATAATATCTCCGCTATCTAAAAGATCCTATTTTTCTTAATATCCGTTAACAATTCTTATTGGGAACTTCATTAAGAAACGGATGAAGTATTTATTAAAGTACACAGTATACGTGTAGATGGAACATAAGAAAACTTAGATTACTATTGTTTACCACTCCATATGTTTTCTTTGTTTTTCCCATTCACTTTTTGCACAAATACCAGTACAAACTAAGAATTCAAATAATTTTAATTGTGAATTCAAAAACTCTAAAAAGTTTATCTATCAAGATCCAATGTAAATATATTTTTTCATATAAATGAGGAGAAATCATAATCATTACTTGACAATAAAATTCTTAAAATCTATTAGAAAAGAACATAGGAAAGCGGAGAGAGTAAATTCTAACTTTTACAAAGTAATTTGAAGATTAATGTGAATTATTCTCATTATTTATAAATTATGGATCACAAAACTTAATTAAATGCAATCTGAAATTGCATTTGATGTACACAAGTATTCTGGAGTTCTAATTCATCTATTAACCATCAAATTAAGACCCTAATTATTCATTATTCATATTCTATATTATAGAATAAAAACACTTATTCTAAAACAAAATTACTCCAAAGTTCAGACTCCCGTTTTGTTGACTAGATTAATAAAGATCTTAGTTTTAATATTGTTTAATACAAATTTAACTATAGGTCCACAATTCTATAAATAATTTCACAATTACATCAATCATATTTAAATTATGATAAAAAAAATCAACTCAATAGACAAGGTAATTGACAAGGAAAAATTTAACAGAAAAATAAATAATAGATCTAGATACCAAGAATAACTTACATAACACAAAATAAATAAAGAAATTAAAACCAAGAACAATGAAATTTAAATAACTTTAGATTTAATAATAAAAACTAAAGCATATTTAAAGGAAGAAACTAAATTGAATTTGGGTGAGAAACGATTTCCCAGTTGTAAATTAAAGATTCAAAAATAATTTAGGTTTTTCGATCAAGCGAAAACCACCCCACTACAACCCCATCATCATATAAACCATAATAATTACACAAATTCTTGTGAGAGACGGTCTCTTTGAGAAACCATCTCTAATTGAACTGGGCCATAAAGAAAAATGTAGAGTAAAAGTAGATATTAAGCTTTAATGAACTGAGCTTGAAAGACAGTCTTTCAGAAAGACGGTCTCAAGAGACTAGCTGTAATAATTATGCTTTAAACGTTCAAAACCACTTAAAATCAACATAAATAACCAATGAGTAAAATCGCATAAATCTTCCAAAATAAGCGCAAATGACTAATAACGATTGGATGATAAAATCGTCAAAATGCAGAAACCTCCTAATAACCATAAATAAATTCAAATCTAATTCATGTTCATAGTCATACACATAAAAAGCAGGTTGGATGAAGATAAAATCCCAGAAGACGGCACAAAAGCAAACTTTGCTTCATCTGAGTGTGATAGAATCCAATACCAGCTAAATCCATTTCTACATTGCAAAAAACAAAAGGAAACAATGATTTTCCTTCTTCAGGTAACAATCTGGCACATAACCTGAAATATAGTAGCAACAAGTAACAACACAACTTTTCTTCCTCTATAATTTGGATACATTAATACATATTCCAATTATCTCGGATTCTAGTGAGGGAATTGTACCTGCTACTTGTAGAACACACCACATCGGATCAGTTTTCAGGCTGCCGCTGCATAAGAAATAGCAATGTTAGTACACAAGGGGTGAGTAGTAATGCGGTGATGACCTGTTGATTATAGCGAGAAGAGCTCAACACATTCGGTTATTGCACTCCAAAGACTGTTATCTAGTCAGCACTTTGGTTAGTTAGATGATTGGTTTATAAGTTATACAATTAGTTATTTGAACAACTGTACTATAGTTAGTAATAACCATTTTCCAAATTTGGTTAATGAGTTGTTCCAATATAATATTGTGCAGTGTTTTGCTCTTCGATGTATTGGATTATCAAGGATATAAATACTCTTTTCTTTTCACTTTTGTGCACATTTTATCATGCTCCTTCACGGTTCCTCATCTTCATCCTTATCATGTAAATTCGAGTTTTTGCAGCTATTTTGTTTTTTATTTGAGTTCGTTTCCTTGAGTGCTTGTCCCCTATTGTTGGTCTCAAGCCCGGATAAAGGAAGATGAGTGGTAGGTTACTCACAACCGGCTCAATAAAACTTGGTCATATTCCATGATCATGAACTAAAAATCAATTCTGGTGGGGAAGTCCCCTAATCAGTACACTTCTTAGGCCTTGGCTTAGTGAAAAGTACGCAAAGGCTGCTAGGGTCGTCGTCCAAAAGCAACATGCCACATTGTCCGAGTGTGATGTCAAATGAACAAGCATAGGAGTTGAAGGAAACCAACAGTTTTAGGTTAAAAGTAAAATTCGAAATATTCATAGCTTGAGTAAAAGATTTTAAGAGCTGGTTGATATTATGGACATGAGTACGTCTATTGAGACAAAATGGATTATAGTAGGTGAAAAACCTGAAATATAAATTGTGGTGCTTAGGACAAGATAGAAATCAAAATGGAGTTGGTATCGTTACGGATGAACAAAGTAAAGACCATCTAAAGATGTGGTAGAGGCATGCAAGAAGAATGATGTGATTATAAGAGTGAAATTGTTCATGACAAAGAGATTTGAATGTCATGCGTACCTATACACTGCACGTATGGATAGAGAAATCAAATAAAATGAATTTTTAAGAGGATCTTGATGATATGGTGCAAAATATACAAATGAATGAGATGCTCTATATCGAAGGTTTGATTTGGATGGCAATTAGGGATATGTCGCAGTGGCTACGAAAATGTTCATGGAGGTTTTAGCTATGAAACTAGGAATACAAAAGGAAAATTCATTTTGAACTTTGCATTCTCATAGGATTTATTTGTTGTTGACACATGGCTTAAGAAGAGTAAAAACCACCAAGAGACTTTTAGAACTAGAGTAAAGACATCCAAGTTAACCACTTTTTGACAAGGCTGATAAGGTAGTTGCCTAAATTGAAGGTTATCCTAGGAGACTGTGTAGCCACCCAACACTAACTCTTTATCTAAGATATTCCCCATCAAATAAGATCAAAGATAAAGAAAGTCAAAAAAAGAACCTAAGATTAAACAGTGGGGATTAAAAGAGAATAATGCTTAAAGTTCGTCGAGAAAGTTATAGAAGCATATTAGGAGATGGATTCGAATGCAAAAGATAACAAATATGAAAACTTGCAGCGTTCAAATAGTCAACGAGATTTTAGGAGAACAAGGTGTTACTTTCGTGGTAAAGAAGGAAACAAGTGGTAGAATGAGAAGGTCAAGACAATTATCAAGGAAAAGAAAACTCTTTATCTTGCACTTATGCAAGAATGAGAAAACTTAGCCAATTATAAGAAAATCAAAACCAAGACAAATGTAGTTTTTCGCAAAACAAATTAAAAGCTTTTAAAGAGGTGTTTGACAAACTAGATTCTAAAGAAGAACAAAACGACATACATAGAATGACAAAGAGGAAGCAAGAAAAAACTAATGACTTAGGTGTTGTGAAGTGTATAAAGGATAATGATGAAAACATTCTAGTTCATAACGAAAACATCAAGGATTGATGGAGGAAGTATTTTGATCAGCTATTTAACCATTTCCAAAGTTGGTTAATGAGCTATTTTACTATTGTTATTTTAATTAATTACACTTTTTTTGTTTTGTTTTATGGGTATAACAGACAAATAATTTATGAAGAACACTTATATTTTGCACTAATAAAAACATTGTAGGTTGTGCTCGCAGTCTCTATTGGTGTACCTTCACCTCTTCTAGAAACAAGTCTATTTCCTCTTAAATTTCTATATTTGTATACAACTTTTCTTTTATTGTTCAAAAATTTCTTTTTGCAAAGCTCAATATTTTTTTTTATTGTAGTGCTCTTAAGGTAATGGTATCATATAATTCCAATAGGACTAAATGTTAACTTTTAATGAAAATAAACTAATCTTAAGCTTTTCAAAAGATGGACAAATTAATTTAATTTACTTGAATATTTTTGTATGTTAAATGATACCATACAAGTTAGGAGTCAATGTTGCGTTTCTGTTTATTGATTGTTTATTGGTAGATTAAATTTTATTAATTGGTCACGTTACTAAGTTATGAACTAAAATTCAAATAAAAATGTCAAAGTTCATTATTATAAACAAAGTCAAACTCAGAAGTTTCTAATATTAACTCAATATTGACTTGCTAATATTTCCTTAGCTCACTACCTGGAAAAATCAGTTTATGCCTCAAAATCTTAAATTTCAATCTGATATTCTGATTACTTGAGAAATTATTTATAAATTATTTCACTTTAAATTGAATTTTTAAACAAAATACAATGTTTTCGGCATTGGACTTTCAACTTACGCACCCCCACGAACTAGTTTTTCTTTTTTTAAAAAAAATCTAGATCTAAGAAAACCCTAAAACAAAGTAGGTGCCCCGGAACAAAAATCCCTAGTTTGCTATGACTTGGTATTTGGGGATAATGGTTTACGAAAGGGTAATTACGTAATTTCTATATTAGGAGTAACTTGGGAAATAATCTAGTTTTAAGTGGTAGTTTCTTATAAATAAGGGGAATTAGAGGCTCATTATCATCATGAATATTGTTAAACACTTGATGGATGGGTTTTACTCATTTTAGGAGATCTCAAGCTTCTCGAATTGCTTGATTTATCATTCGTTACTTTGTAATCGTTCTTTAATCATCAATCTAATAGTATAATTTCTCTTTGGTCATTTTATCATTCAATTTCTATTTTTCTGTTTTAGTCCAAATTATCAGTTCATAGCAAACATGGTATCAGAGCGGTGCGATTCCGGTGACCGGAAAACTGCCGAAGATGGCATGAGTCCAGAATATACTGGAGGTACTAATCTAGATGCATACTTTGAGGGTTTTGGGGCTGAAACTTCACCCTTAGAGATACTCAAAGAGGTTGTTCAAGACAATGTCATTCACTCATTTAAACCAACTTCTACCAGAGAGATGTATGAAAAGTGGGGAAAAGAAATCTGTGAGTTTTGTGATGAACAATTAGAGGAAACAGAACTTGCTGGTCATGATTGTAGCCACATGAAGTATTCAATGCTCATCTTCAATCAAGGGATGAAGGATGAATAAATGGTACTTGTTTACCATAAAATGACAGTTGAAGTAAAAAATCTAGAGGATGAAGAAAATGTAAATGTTCAAAAGCTGAGAGGCAAGGATGGAGATCAAGAAAAAGAGGAATCTCAACTAACAAAGGCTCAAATACCAGTTCGGATACCAGATTTGGGTGGAAAATGCGAGGCTCAACTCACAAAACTTGGTGAGAAAATCAAGAACAAAATGAGAAAAAGGGTAAAAAAGCGCACAAAAAGGAAAAAACATAATGAAAAACACACTCATAATTCGAAACAGAAACAAAGGAGGCATCATGGGTACTGGCGCGTGAGAGGTGCGGTGGAATCCGGAAGGCGAGGTGGTGGCCTTTTAAGCGCCCACGACGACGCGACAGGAAGAGAACTACACTTTGTTTTGAGAGAAAAGATGAATCGAGTAAAGAGGAGAAAAATAAGGGAGCAGGAAAGCAACTAAGGTTGACCGGTGAGGGAAGGAGTCTAACCGAAAACTTCTGGTGGTGCCGGATCCAAGAGAAGACTGAGAGGAAGAAAGGGTACCCGAAGGCGGCGACCGGTGTTGGAAAAAATGGCAAAATTCAAACCAAGGCCAAAGAAGAAGTTAAGAGAGGAGAGAGGAAGGAAGGAAGGAGACGGTTCAGTGGGGGACTGTGTTGCCGGAAAAATCTGGATGTTGGCCGGCGAGACGAATAGTAGCGGCGAGAGTAGAAACTCTGAGATGAATCTTGAATAATTATGGTTCTTGAGTTTAATTGAAAGAGAAGGGGTATTTGTTTGGGTTCTGATTGGAAACAAGAAGGGGATATTCGTAATTTGGGTTGACATCATCAAAGGAGGAATTCTGAATTTAATCTCAATGGCTAACGTAATTATCTTAAGCCCATTATTATTTTTCTCTTATAATTTTTGACCTTAACCTTTTTAATCCTCAATTTCACTCCCTATTTTTTGTAAAGCCCAAATTTATTTTTCAGACCGAATATTCCTATTACTCGTCCAAGTCGACACATCACAAAATATTCTCTCAACCAGTTAACCTACTCATTTCTCGTGCTAACAGTAGAAGGCCATGCTAATTCTTATCCACCTTGAGGGCAAGGTGGAACTTCAGGTGACCGATATTGCTATGACTTGGTATTTGGGGATAATGGTTTACGAAAGGGTAATTAGGTAATTTCCATATTAGGAGTAACTTGAGGAAAAAGATGGTTTTAAGTGGTAGTTTTATAAATAAGGGGAATTAGAGGCTCATTATCATCATGAATATTGTTAAACACTATATGGATGGGTTTTACTCATTTTAGGAGATCTCAACCTTCTCGAATTGCTTGATTTATCTTTCGTTACTTTGTAATCGTTCTTTAATCATCAATCTAATAGAATAATTTCTCTTTTGTCATTTTATCATTCAATTCCTATTTTTCTGTTTTAGTCCAAATTATCAGTTCATAGCAAAGTTGGACATTCTAAGAGGCAAAAATCGTTAAACCAAACGTTATTGCCAAACAAACTTTTGTGGGCTTGATTACAAGTTAAAGTACAAATGTGCTAGTAGAATTTTAAGATCCTTGATAAACTAAGGCGTGGAAAATCTAGTAAACTCAACTTCTCTCAAAGAGATGACCTAATATTCCAGAAGATATAACAGATCCCACACTCTCTTTAATGTACCAAATGCTACATCGAGGGAAAGGAACTTAAAACCAACATGAAGCATCTCACAACACCAAAGTCTTACTCTCACAACACCAAAGTCTTACTCGATACGAAGAAAACTTGTACCGAAACATGGTACTAAATCAGATGTGGTTGAAACACTTTCTCCAGCGGCCATCGTGGCCTAATATCACGGTCATGATAAATAACCTTAGAATGATATTTATTACCATGGGCTACAACATTGCAACTTTAAATTGACAACACCAAACATTACAAGAAAAACAAATTAGTAAATAGACAAAAATTTTCATTTTAAGGAATAAAGGCATGAGGGTGAAGCAAATGAAGTACATTACAGAAGCAGGAAACAAAAGTTGCTTTGTAGAAGGCTATTTATGAGTCTCAGCCATATCTTATTCTATCCAATTTCCAACCAAAAAGACATTACTCGGGATTAGAAAAAAGGTATAGGTAAAATCACAAATAGAAAGTACTAATTAACGAGCCTTTGTTTTTCTTTTCATTATAATAGCCAAAGGACCAAAATTATTCTTATTGCCAAAGTTATTTTGTTTAACCATTGGTGATTATAATCCCACCCTTTTAATTTTTGTTCGTTTTAATTTCCTTTTTAGGTTATTTGTTTTGCTTATCCCATTTTTGTTTTTTCTATTTTTGGTACTCAATTATCTTTCATCAACCACTAATCACGAAAGTTCAAATTAAGTTCAAGTAAGACAAAGTACATAAAGTGTCACTTTAGCACAGATGAGATAAGTGGACATATAAAGTTGAAACAGGACAAAATTGTTGCAAGTGAAAGCTACAAATACCTTGAGTTTATATTTCAGAATTAATACGGACATCCAACAAGATGAGAGCCATAGGATTAAGTTTGAGTCGCAAAAATAGAGAGCAACGATGGAGATATGAAGTGATCTAAGTGTGCCCCTAAAGCTAAAGGGCAAGTTTTATAGTACAACCATTATGCCAGTGCTACTATATTTTGCGTTTTAGAAAAGGATCATAGTAGGAAGGTGAGAGTAGAGAAATGCAAATGTTTCGATGGATGATCAAACATACCTTGAGGGATAGAATTTGAAACGAAGATAAAAGAAAGGCGCTAAGAGTCGTAAATATTGATGTGAAGATGAAAAAAAATCATTTAAGATGGTTTTGGCAAATGCAAAGACGAAGTATTAGTGATCCAATAAGAAAGATAGAAAAGGTAGCCTTCGGAGGACTCAAAAAGAGGGTGAGGAAGACCGAAGATAACACAAGGTGCAAAAGTGAAAACATATATATAAATTGATTTAGACTTATAAGTAGGTAGAAAATGAAAATAAACGGAGAAGAATTCATGGGTTGAGGAAGACCGAAGATTGCATGGAGTGTATGAATGGAAAAATATATGAATAATTCAAACTAAGTTTGTAGAAAGCCGAAATGAATGTAGAAAAAGAAATTCATGAATACCACTTGGTTCATGTAACCGACCCCAATCTTTTAGAATTACGGCTTAGGAATAGTTGTGGTTCTTGAACCACTAAGTTTTCCATTAATGTGCAATGACCAGATATTTGGTTTTATGTAGGGGTAATTTTGGAAATTGTCTTTAGGGAAAACTTGGGGAATAAGTAAGGATTAAGAGAGCTTATTATATATAAGTCTAATAAGGGGAATTACAGAGCCATAATCATGGTGAAAATTGTGATACACTTGTTGGATGGGTTTTACTCATTTTTAGAGATTTCAAACTTCTCGAATTGCTTAATATATCTTTTGTTATTTTGTAATCTTCCTTTAATCAATAATTTTTAGCATAGTTCCTCTTTTATCATTTTATTCTTTCAATTCTCAATTTACTATTTTCGTTCAATTACTCAGTTCATAGCATAATGTAGAGAGAGAGGTATATTGTCTATGAGAGATCATTAATTGCTTACAAAAGAGTATCACTGAAATAAGTGGAAGGTACTGAGTTCATGAATATTGAATGATACTATAATAACCATGGTTGATTAACTACAATTTAGACTAAATAGCATTTTTCTTTTATTAACACCATGCTAGTATACAATAACATTATATCACAATTCACAAGGACCCCAATAACAATAAGACTTATTTTTGGATACTAAAACTAGATAATCAAATAAAGTATAAGATAAATATTTCTAAAAGTCGTGAAGTGTAATGAACATCCTCACTCATCCATGATTCAAAACCTTAAATCAATGTAGTTATACATTTACGCATAACAAAAAGAAACATAGTATAAACGGAAGATGATTGAAACCAAACACCAACAAACCAACATTCCCATTCACCTAAGAGTGAAACCTTAAAAAGGTGATAAATATAATTATTTTGATGATCATGAACAACCCACAAATTCACATAGGACTATTACATGTAAAATTCAAACCATAGGACTTCAATTCAGACATGAAATATTTAAATATTAACTTCAAATGTCAGCAAACAAGAAATAACAAAGGAAAATAAACATGTTCAAATTCAAAGATTGGATCAAAATCCCATTCTACATAGATTATATGAGATTCTTAACCCTAAAATAAGTCAAACATGTGAGAAAGAATCACCATTTAGACATTCAATTGAAAAAAAAATCTAAACTTAATTTTTCATGAAATAAGCAATAGAAAAAAACCCAATTAAATAAGAAAAATAGGGAAAAGATCTAAAACAATAGCTCTAGTAAAGGAGCCTCATGAACACCAGGAAAACAGTAGCATCATGGTGATAATAAAGCATTTTACAAGAATACTTCATTTTCTTGCACAAAACCACATCAATTCTACCAAAGATAGTTGAGTAATATGTTATGAGCAAACACACAGCACATCAAATTAAGGCAGGTGATAGAACAAACAAAAGGGTACCACTACATTTGATCTCCTTACTAACGCACATCCACCCACCACAAATTAGAAGCCATGCATCAGAAATGAAAATTCCAAATATCAGAACAGAACAATAGTTCCACATTAACATTCAATAGTATAAATTATAATCATTTAAACGGATACAAAAAATTAACATATCAAGTTAATAAAAAATCATTAGTCAACAAAAGAAATCACTAACCCTTGCGTTCATCTGAAGCATCATGGTACTCTTCCTCTTCAGCAACTCCTTCTTCATCGACTTCAGCCACAGAAACCATTACATCATCTCCACCATTTCCTTCATTCTCATCAGGATAGCGGACAACTACTACTGGACAGACACAGTGGCGCACACAATAGTCACTAACACTCCCAAGCCTACCATTGCTTCCTCTCTTAGATGCACCAAAACCACGGCTTCCCATGATTACAGCATTAAATCCAAGCCTCTCAACCTCTAAACATAGCCTTTCCTTCATGTCATGATCTTTTACAATATGAATTTTATATGGCACCTAGAACAGTAAAAAGAAATAAAATGGTTACAACATCACTGCTTAAATATCCAAATATAAAAACAACACTGCTGATAATGATGAATAGGTAGTATAGAATAAAATAAATGTTTGGCTTAGAATCTCCAAAAAAACCATATAACTCAATGTAGATACATAACATTTGGAAGGAATTGGACAGAAACGGAACATAACAAAAATTATCCCCATGTTAAGAAAGAAGATTACAGGAAAGAATCCAATACTACACTCATACTTCTCAGGTATCATACCAAACAAAATTGGCAAATCTAAACGGATGAAAATTCAAAGCATAAAATCCAGACATTTCTTTCCAAATCCTCTACAATTAAACATTCAAATAATGAATTACTTTTAGTTACTATATAAATCAAGTAAAAAAAAAAAGAAAATTTAACGCCTTTCTTATCTTTCCCCTGTCTTTATCTACATGAGTCAACAATTTCTTGATTCAAACATATTTATCTTTTCCCGGTTGGATGCCAAAGGTGATTGCTCAAAACATATTTCAAAGACATTAAAATAGCAGTACAATAGTATCTAACGCAATCTTAGTTGTTTCAACGAATTAAGAAAATGCAAAACGTCAAAAATCTGCAAACTACGATTCAAGTCAATTTTTTTATAAGGCCCAGACTAACATATTTTCTTAAAACACCAAATACGCACACCCATCAGAAATATGTGCAATCTACTTACCAGAACAATAGGCCCTCCACCAATCTAATCGACTCGATATAAGTAATATCACTCTTTGGTTAACCCGCAAACCCCATCACCCCAATAGGCCGGAACTATCTCTCCCACCGGCCTAATCCCCTGTCATGTGTAAACACGATGCTAACTTGCAATTGTGACATTTCCTACATTTTTCCATGTCATAAACAAACTACGAATGACCATTAAAGAGCACAAACGAGAACAAAATTCTCCACCAATGAGAAACTTTTCTTAGGAAAAAATGTAAACTATCGTCCCAAAAAACACAAAAAAGGATATCTCTAGAAATAGCATCTTCACTACCATGTCACCCTCCCAACAATTCATTTCTTTTTCAAAATTGATCCCACAAATCATGTGTTTTTCGCTTCACCCACACAAAATGGTATAATAAGGATTCCGCAAGCTAGTTATGTTCTCAATCAACCACATTAGAATCAAATTTCAAAAACGCACAATCAACTTAATTGTTCCATTAAAATAAATAGAAAAATATTTACAAGACAATGGTCACAGTTCAAAAATACCATAAGTTATACCAATCTCCAAATGACAGTACTCTAATAATAAATAGGTGAAGGAAAATGTCAAAATAATCAGCCCATTTCTAAGTATCCATTTCACAAAACCTTCAAACATTCCAACTAAAAACAATGAAAAAAAATATTAAAATATGTTTAAAAACCAATTTCAGTGAGGTTCGGAAGGGCAGATGATACTTTTTCCTTCAAAATCTTTCAAAAGGTGTAAGAATTTACTTTTTACAAAATGTACATTCATCCCTCCATACATCTCCCCGTCCTTTCCCTCCATTTCCTTCCCTATAAGCTTAGCATTAATTAATTGGATAGAGCAACAAAAACAAACATACAAAACCCTAAATTTTCCACATAGAAACAATCACAATAGAAAAGTTAGAAATTTGAATTCTTGAAGCCCCAAAACATCACCACATAGTAACACCAAAAGTTGCAATTAGAATCGACATCTTTAAAAACTGGGTCATCTTGAAATCAAATATTTCACAAAATCCCCAAAACAATCCTCCTTTTTGCGCAACAATCAAAACACCAAAAATAGTAATTGGGTTTCCAAATTCTAACAACAAAATACCCTTTTAAAACAAAATGGAGAAGAATTTTAACCTGAGCTTGTACAAGAGGTTGAGCAAGATCAGACGCCTTAGAAGTAGTAAAAGCATCAAAATCATCTTCAAGTTTCTGATGAGATTCTTCATTATTATTATTACCATCAACAGAAGCAGAGAAATCTACACAACCCCAATCAGCACCATAAAGAACGGAAGTCGGACGAACATGAAGAAGAACAACAGCATCACCAGGACGAATGTAATGATCAACAGCCCATTTAACAGCAAAAGCACTTTCATTACTCAGATCTACAGCAATAGCAATCTTCCTTGCAGCACCAGCTGTTGGAGTTTCTACAGCAGCACCTGTTGCAGTTGCTGTTGGGGTTGAAACAGTTACTCTTGGTGATGATGCGGTTGATGTAGACGGTGGTTTGACCCGAATTGGTGGCATTTCTGGGAATACTTGATTTTCTGATGTTGGGTTTTGATTAGTTGCCATAGTTTTTAGGAATTGATTGTTGATTTTTCGTTGGGTTTTCTCTTGTTGAAATGGTGTGTGTTCAAGGGTTGATGTTTGCTTGTTTGAAGGGGGTGTGTTTTGTTTTTCTGTAGAATACGAAGATCAGACAAGTGGAGAAAATCACAAGGGAAGAGCGTGTGTGTGGAATGGGATTTGTTCTTTGTTTCGTTTATTTTACTAAATATTTTTCAGACAATACACGACTGTATTAAAAATTTTAATATATTTGTATAAATTAAAAAATAAAAATTTACGGTTTTATTTTTTAACTATTTCAAAATATTTATACTTATTTGATAAAAAAAAAGTATTATAAAGATTTTATAAATAGGTGGAAAAAATTAAAATAAAATATACTTCTATGACTTTCTAATACTTTTCCCGTCTCATATGGTTTGAAGCAAAGAGAAAATTATTGATTTTAAGATAAAGGTAGATAATGGTGATAAATGAAAAGGGAAAATGAATAAAGTGGTGGTTCATAGTCTAAAAATAAAAATGATGCAAATTAAATGGTAAGGACCAAAATAGAAAATGCTGCAAGTTAAATGGGACGGAGAGAGTACATTAAATGAGTGATCTAAAAAATAAAAAAGTTAATCAACATGAATAATACTCCCTCCTATTCACCCTTTTTTTTTTTAATTTTTTAGGTTGTAAATTGGGGTCAATTGGGGTTAGTAGGTATAAAGGTGTGAAAAAGTTAAGTTTAGTTAGAGTTTATTGATAAAATTAACGTACCTAAATTAGAAACGAGACATTTAGGGTGATTTGACTAAATAAGGAAATGTAATACTTAAAGTGAATAGGAGGGGTATTATAGTCATATATAAAAAGTATGATAAAGTCAAAGATATTAACAGGAGCCATTATAACAATGACACCATCATTATATTTTAGAGGGAAATTTTTTATTGATAGAGTAACATGTAAGCAATTTCGGAAAGTGATAACATATACAGTGTTATTTTAGTAATAATTATGGATTTTTTAAAAAATTTTCTCTCTCAAATGGCACAATAGACCTCAATATTTCTCACAACAAAAATTGTTAAAAAAAACACTCTCTTTGAGAATCATTCCTTCTGAGTCGTTCTAAATGAATTTTTAATCTGGTTTGTTGTATAAAAATAGTCATAAGCATTAATCTTGTATCCTTCATAAGTTGGGGTCCGAAAAGGGAGAAAGATCTCCTAAATAGAAGTATTAACTCCACATTCTCCATTTCGTCCTGTTTTAGCATGACTCGTCCGCCCTCATCCTTAATAAATCTAAATGTATCAACGTTTTGCTTCTTCTTGGCCCTAGCCTTTTCTAGCTTAACTATATATGTTTTCGCGTGTCTTGTGTCAAGCTTTTTATAGAATTCTCATGTACTCTACTCTTTGCCTCCACTATCGCCCTCTTCGTTGCTTGCTTGCCTCCTTACAACTCTCTCTAATCCGCAGTAAAAAAAATAACTCTACACAATATTAACGTATGTGATTCTCTTCCAATATTGTCAATTATATATGATCATCTCATTTATGGCCTTAACCTCCCTTTATCACTTTCATCAGGTTTACGTCATTTTCTTCTGCACTTCTTGCTCTATTCATTTAATTGTTTGTCTATTCTTCAATCTAAATTTATAGGTAATATTTTTATGTTTTTTACTCATGGTTTATTCCTTCGTCACTCTAATAATCACATTTATTTACTTATTGTGATGTCGGTTAGGCAAGGGTCCAAGATGATTTTTTTTATATCATGGATGGATATGTGATATTCTTTGGGGGTAACTTGATCAGTTATGCTGCAAAGAAATAAACTATTGTTGCTCGTTCTAGCACAGATATTCTTTAGTTATTGAGTTGGAATTTTGTCTTTTGAGGTTAAAGGGCTAAAGCTATATCTTCCTACAATATTAAGGAGCTCAATTTTGGCCAAAGTGAGTAATAATTTCCTTGTTTTTGTCATTACTAGCGCCAAGTTTTCCATATATGATTACATGTTTGTTACTTTAATGTTCTTTAAAAGTTTGTCTCTATTAGATTAATAAAACCTCCTATAAAAAATGCTTAAATGGGACAAACTGATAATAAGTGTCTTGAACAACATACGTAACACCTAGTAAAGCAACCAATACTTTCAACTTTCCAAACTGGCCAATAATTTCAACTAAGAGCTCCAACCGACAATTTATTTGCCAAACTGAACTCACAAAATAGTAAAACATTCACACATTATGGATATGTTAAGAATAAAAATTAGCTCAAAAAAGAATGATCCTTGTATGTGGTGTGCCTGCTTATGCTCTTCGAACATTTATATCTATAAAAATGTACGGCCACTTATTGTTGTCATCACTTGCAGCCAAAAAATGAAACACGCCAAGCTTATTGTACACACTAAAGAACATCATCATCATCATCGTCATCATTGTCATCGTCTATCTCGCTCAATCAAGTTATGATTAGAGAGTGAGTAGGGATATGAGACGGCAGAGCATATCATTATCAAAGGAGATAAGTAGGTTGAGCCAATGATGCTATCTGTGTTTATACCATTCTATTCCAAGAAAGGTTCTAAATTTGTAGTGAAAATTTGTATGAATTAATCTTGTATTAGATCTTCAAAAATGTATATTTGGCATCAGATCAAGGAGCAACCAGACCTTCAATTGTGTAGATCAGAGATTCTGCCCAGTCAACTTTAAACATCATTGCTTTTAAAGTGTCCAACGCATTGTATTCCGGATCTAGTTTCCGCTGCCAACCCTGCAGAGAAATAAAGCATCAAATTATGGCGAACAGCGGAAGAGCTGGTGTTTATCAAGCATATTCGTAGAAAACGAATTCACCAATGTAGCAATATAAACAGCAATACAATTGCTACAGACTGATTACAAACAACAAGCAAACAGCAAATGACAAAGTCTTGGTTGCCAAACAACTCTTCATTCAATTTCAAAATATTAGGGGTGTTTCGCAAATGGCTGTTGGCCTTTTGGGTTGGCTTGTTTGACCTGCTAGAAATGTCATTTGTTTTTGTTGGTTTTTAAGCTAGTTGAAAAAGCAAGCTGTTTATGAAGATATTTGGAAAATTTAGGTATGAGTTGTTGGTTGTTTATTAGAGAAAAAGTGGGTCAATAAGCCAAAAGTCAACCAAAAAAGCTAACTGTAGTAGCTTTTTACTTTGTTTTAAATGCCATTTACCAAACACTTTTTAGGTTGTTTGACCGACCGACAATCCAAGTGCCAAAAGCCAACCAAAAAGCTAAACAAAAAGTCATTTACCAAATACCCCCATTTTCTGTTGGATGTCATTCATTGAAGTTAGCAAACCATAAAAGATTAAGTTTTTTTAAGCGAGGAATAGATTCATTACACTAACAATCCATTAGTATAGTTAGATTATCATCACAAAAGAAAATATATCATATGTTAAACAGCCATCAAAGTTGAGAGGTGCAGGAAGAAACCGTACTAATCTGAGTACGGAAAATTCACATTAAAAAAGACGGGAGGAAAGATTACCTCAAGAACCATGGTTGTTACAATTACAGTACAAACATTTCCATCAATGTTAACTTTATGGTGCCGGACTAGCTCTAGAAGTTGCTGCATGCAATCAGCAGCATGCAGAGAACTGCCTTCAGGAGACTTCCAGACATCGAAATGCCTTTCTACTTCCTGTTTAAAAACTGTTGCATTGTTAATGATTGTAATAGACAGAAACAATCAGCACAGATACAGAATACTGTTCCGGAGAAATTGAAGCTATAGCACACATGGCCAAAGTCACCGAGATGGAATTCAATGTCTACTACATAAATGATTCACTGAGAAGACACACGTGAAGTTCATTTTACGTATTGAGACTGCGGAAGCAAAACCTCTTTAAACATTTTCTAGAGGCTAAATGAGACTGTAGAAAATGAAAATATGGTCGGTTGCAATTGATAAAGGACTCGAGTTTGACTTGTTGGTTTTACCTAATGAACTTTCAACGGGTAACAAAGCTTCAATGTATAAAGCTTAAATTACCAAATATCTAACATTAGTCACGGCTGTATGTACCTCAACAAAAGCCCTAGGATTAGGGCAATTTTGGCGTTCGGATAATTGTAGAGTACATTGCGCAGCTGTGCGACCATCTCGAAGAGCGATGGCCTTGAAAAACTCAAGTATATTCATCCTATCCCGTTTAGAAAGTTCAGCAGTCATGCCTACATCAAGAAATACAACATGAGGTCTTGATTCAAAGAATTGTTCTGGGCTTCTCTCTTTCATCCGAACAAGTATATTTCCTGGGTGCATGTCAGCATGGACAAAATTGTCAACCTGCAATGAGAACCAGCTTCTCATACATAAATGAGTCCAAGAATAGCACTAACAATCAACTATTTTCATTAATATCCATCAACATTAATTATTACGATCACTATAGTGACTCATAATTATAGTTGACAAACAAAATAATTAACTATAATTACTTATAAGTTAATTAATTATACACTAAACATACCTCATCTAGTGCAATTATAATAGCTACGTCATATTATTGCATAATAATAGTAGTTCAACAACAAAAATGCAACTATAAGTTTTAAACTCTCCTTATGTGATTTTTTTTCTCAAAAATCACACCACATCGGACGCGATTCGCTTTATTACTATTAGCGACATCACAACCGCTTCCACAAACGCATTCGCGTTCGCGGTTTTTTATTCCATGCATGTAACCCTATCTAAACATGCAACTTATTTGTACTTATTTTTCCAGCATAGCGGCTATTCATGTGAAGGGGCTTACTTGTTCCAATTTTTGATTTCTAATAATGTAAAGCATAAACATGACAGAAATTGGGCTTTAATTCCATAAATTTTGGAGCTTTAAGAGCGAGAAAAGAAGAGTAGAAAGGAAAAAAAAGCAGCACCAACACAAAGGATAATTTCGTGAATCTCCTCCCCAATGTTGTTTTTTGAAATGGTTACAAGAACATATCTTGTGAACTATGCAACACAATTTTAAAAATAACAAAAGAAAGACATAAGGAAACAAAATCAGAAAATAAGTAGGAAAATTTCCACTGTGTTTGAAAATCACTTTGAATGTTCTGAATTCTTTGAATAAATGATGTTGAGTATAATGCATAGTGCATAGTTCACTGATTTCTAAAGCATAGTTGATTCAAATCCTATGTGGAAATACAATTGTGAGTTCTTCACATCAATGACTACATCTTTCATCATTTTATGTTGTGTTGGATGTGGTGACTGATAACTCAATCTTGACTACTCTTAATGATGTGGAAGTTTGGAGGTATATTTAGAAAAGGGTGTATTTGAAGTTCTGATGTAGCTGTGAAAAATTCTGCCCAGTTCTGATGCTCGCTCGAACAAAAAGCTCGACCCTCTTAAGTTGCTCGACCGAGTCGAGTGGTTTAGTCGAGTCTACTGTTTTTGTTTTGTGTGAGCTGTCTTTCAAATACTGTTATAATTTGTGCCTTTGCTTTGTAAACCTATATAAAGCTCATGTACATCATTAGTAGAAGGGTAAGGTCCTTCTAATCATCAAGAGGGAGATCAATCTAGAGAAAATGTCACAATCAAACTTAGGATTTTAGTGAGAGGAATTGGAGTTTTCTATATTTCTTCATAGAAACATTCTAGGGAGGGGGGGGTTCTCCATTAGTGAGTTTGGATTATACAATTGTAATCAAGAAACTCTACAGTCTACATCAATTAGATTGTCTTCAATTGTTTTTTGGGTGGGGTTTTATAGTCTAAAATCACATTGATATTAGAATTTTCCCCACCTTTCAACTTGGTGTGTTAATTCTTTACATTTTTGCAATTTTTTATTCATTATTTGTACTAGAATCAGCATAAGAGAGCAATTGCTCTAACATGTTGTGTGTTGTAACAACATTTTAGGTCTTATTCAAAGAAGTTGGTCTATTTCTTAAGTTACATCTTACCATGGTATGAAAGAAGCCAATCGTTCTTTCTTAACAAATTGACGTTCTTGTGTCTCAACTTTAATGGAAGGTCCCAACAGTGTTGCACCTAGTAAGTTGTAATACCTTATATGAGGACCTCCACGCATAAACTGATTGTCATAAATGGCTTAATAGGGGTAATTTAGGAATTACTGGGTAAATAATATCTTGTTATTAGTAGTTTACATTCTGTTTTAGCCTTTTAGGGAAGTGCTATGTTTTGGAAAAGTTTTTTAGGTAATTTGAAGGGTTTTTGTGTCAAATAATAGGGAGGATGATTTTTCTTTAGAAGAACTGCATTAGATTGCTTGGGAGTTCGGAAACTCGAACTATCCAATTGTATTCATTTGATTAGTAATAAACAAGGCAACCAGGAATATTTTCTTGTGTCTTTCTTGGGTATATTGTTTGATAACACAGGCTGATTCATCTGTGGCCAGAACCACATCTAAGAACTGAACGTCAGAGGCAGAATCTCACTTTTGGCACTGAAGGCAGAAGCAGATTCATAACACTGTTGAGCACAAAGGCAACAACAGACTCTTGTGACGGCAAATATCATTTCACTTTTGTTCCCTCTTCTACAAACAATTATCAGATGCCTGTTAAATTTCGTGAAGTGTGATCCAAGGTTCACCTATTATAACATACTCTTCGTTCTCTTTGAATCCCCCCTTATTTCTCCATGTGAGAAATTGTTTAGATAAAAAAATTAGTTCGGAGGAATGGAGTGAGAAAATCAACTACTATTACTGGACTTGGGTTCCCATGTTCGAGTATTTTCGTTGTTCCTTGCACTTGGGTAGTACTCATGTCTCTCACTGGAATACTTTTGGTGATATAAAGAATCCGAGCAACAAGGTTATTAACTTTGCATGCTAAAATCCAAGCATAAAACTCAAAGAAAAGTCAATATGCAATCAACAAATACCCTAAAGCAAGCATTGATGAAGATGAAACCACTTAGTGAACGTGGAGGAGCTCTCTCAATAGCTAGAACATTAAGCTAGTAACACTAACTCACAATAGCTTCAGAGAAAATATCTTATTTATTTAATACTATTCCAGATTTTGGGCCTTTTTACTTCTTTACCCTTCATGCATTTCTGATATTATTTCAAGGGAGTGAGAGAGATTACACCAATCATTTTGTACTTTTGTCAACATTTCATATTTAATAAAGGACCACAGATCACCACTAGCAGGAAAAAAAACGTGAAAAAGGAAGGTGGAACATAATATCGAGAAGGAGGGTGTATTTTTATTCTTTAACTGTTATGTCAACATGAATGTCGAAGAAAAGAAATAGGAGTGAAGCTGGTCAATGACAAATTAAAATGTCCAACTTCTTGTGGTAGTATAAAGCTCGAGTTAAGATAGATACAAGTGCACATTATTAATGGGATATGAGGAAATTTATGGAAAAAATGTAGGAAGTGGCTTAGTGGGGTTTTCATGATATGATAGGTTTCCAGGAGTCTCCGGATTATCATTTAATTGTGAAAGAAAAGAAGGGAGGAGCGCACATGTGCTAAAATGTGTAGAACAAAAAATTTTCAAAAAAGGAAAATTAGGTTTGGGGAGGGCTTGATTACTCTCACATGCCCTAGTCAACATAAGCAGTTGAACCAGTAATATTAAGCTTCAACGCCTGGTATATAACCAAGCAAACTACTCAATAAAGGTTCATATGCCAGTGATATTTTTGTTACATGTTTGCATCAAAAATGTTTATATTCTTTTTGGAAGCAGGAAGATATATTTTTAATAATGAGGAAAACAGAAATTACACAGAGAATCATTCAAACAGGAAACTAGAAACTTTTTACTAAAGAGAAAAGCCTCATACCAAAAGCATTTTTAGAAGGGCGTGACTTCCAATATGAGCAAGTGCTGTTTTGACACTACCATGTCCTTCAAGTTTATCGACATAATGCAAGACATTTTGGCCATGTTCATACGTTTCCACTAGAACAGCTGGGTGGACCAACGGATAGAAAGGTTTTGGGAATGAAACATCCTTCCATCTGCGGAAATTATAGATAAATCGACTCAAATGTGCAGCTTCTCTTGATAAATCAACTTGAGACATCATAAACACAGCAAACTGTTGCAAGCTTTCATCTAATCTTAACCACTTCAACGTCGGTATAAAGTTTGAAACTTTAGCGAAGGCATTTATTATCATGAAGTCTCTACGAATTGCCTCACCCACGCCTGGGTGCCTAACCTTCACTGCAACTAACTTAGGCTTCATTGCGCGGCCAGGATAGCAGTATTTGAGAGTGGCTCGATGAACTTGAGCAACACTTCCAGAAGCAACAGGTTCCTTTTCAAAATTCTCAAATATTTCACCCAGCTTGCGGCCAAATGCATTCTCGATTGTTTTCTTTGTGAAGGCAAAGTTATGTGCTGGTGCATGAGAGTGAAGGTGCGCAAGTTCTGTACAAATATCTTGAGGGAAAAGATCTGGTCTTGTGGCTGCCCATTGTCCCCATTTAATGAATGCTGGACCAGCCCTCTCTAGGGTGCAGCGAAGAATACTAATCCAGGACTTTCTAAACTCTACACCAACTGAATCAATGAAAGGAGCCATTACTATGCAAGGCGAGAATATGATAGCTAAATAGACTGCCCGGAAAATTATCGCAATAATCTCTATCAGAGAAAACACAACAGAAGTCAAATATACTTGTCCATTTTGCGCATGATCGTACAGAGTGTCGGATACTGGGAAGGATTCTGCATGAGTCCATTGACTTGAAAAATGTCCAGCTATTAAAGCAAGCACACTGGGAGCCAGCAGGTGATAACGGCTCAAAGCTAAACTTACAGCAGCTGCTGCTTTGTTAATACGAGAAAATGTTTGTCCACCACAAGTAGTCTGCAAATATAAAAGCCTTCTCCAAGAAACTTTAGCTTCACGTGAGATTGTAAAGCTTGATGAGAAACAACGCATATTACGTGTTCCATTGATGATAAATAGATTTCTTGATTTGGGAAAATTATGAAAAGCGTAGCTTTTGCTCACAAGATTGTACTGAGAACAAGGATCCAAATTCCTAAAGCCACATTTCTGCTCTTGGAGAAGAGAACGAACGATCCTTCTTAGTCGCCCGGCAGCCAAACTTCTGCAACCAAAGATTGCACCAGAAATTTTTTAGCCCGTTACATACGATTCTTGTAACATAAATAAGTAAAAGATCCATAGTGAGACAATGATGATATAGTTTGATCACAATGAACCTGCAGAACATTGGATCAAAATTAAAACTGAGCTCTAGAATCTTTAAATTAAAACACATAGTATGGGATAGTTGCATTCTTGAGCCACAGAAGCAAACAATTCTTTAGGTAGTTACTAGTTAGTAACACAATTACTTTCCCATTTCCCTCAGTACAACAACAATAATTATGTTATTGAAAAACTAAACATAAACTGGCTCATTAAAGCAAGTGCAGTTCTGATGTATGTGTTCGCAATCAAGTGTCAAACAAAAAATTATCTTTGATATTACAAGGGTAAAGCGAGGCTGTGGCCTGCGTCAAGCTTAAAATTTCCATTTGGGACCCACTTTATGGCACCGGGGGAGGGCAATGTAATGAAGTTCTTAATATAGGAAACCAGGAATTTCGCAAATTCAATATCGAATGGGAGTCGATTGGTAAATGCACTTGATTTCCAGGCTCAAGCAATATCAGATGGAAATTATACAAATTCTAGAAGGAACATAAGAGAAGGAAAACAGACCCCATATTTTCAACTATCAAGCACTTCAAAATTACATTGGGTGGTATTGATCACATTTATGTAGCACAAATCTGTAAGACTTTATACTTTATTTAATTTCTTCTGTTTGGCTTTTGTTGGGTGGGAGTTTATATGAGTTTTGCATTCTGATACCATAAGATGGCCACACAGAACATTCTACTCCAAATTATCTCAACTAAAAAATATCAATAAAGAAGGTTCATATTCTACTTCTTCTCCATATCCATTTACAATTTATAAACCCTGTTGAGTATGGTGACTCAAACTAGCAAAGAAGATGAACCAAGATGGGCAAAAGGAGGTGCGCGGGGCGCGGAGCTGCTGCTGCATTAGCGTGCGGGGCGCGGAGCTGGTGCTGTTTTGGTACACAGGGGGCGGAGTGCATTCTGTCTTCAAGTCGCGGCTCGCTAAATTGTACACGGCTCGCGTATTGACGGTTTCTTTTCACGGGAGCAGTTTCTTTCTTGCTATTTTAGGCCGGTTATTGTGATTAATTATGTAATAACTTCCTTCTTCATTGGGCACCTAGTATAAAAACAAACCCTATATTCAACACGCTCGACACTCCCAACTCCTTGATGCACTAAATCCTACAATACTATTTTCATAAAATATGACGCATTTCAATAACTGTAATTGTTCTCAACAAGTCCAAAAATTCAGCACAATATAAAAAGGATCATGACTAGACATCACAGAACCTTATATAAAAGTATTCAGCACAATGTACACAGTATGGGCAACATCTCTATAAGTTATTGCCATTAACACTATACTGTGCAAAAGAACATAAATGTACAAAAGAAAAGGTCAATTGCTCAAACCCACATCAAATATTAACATATCACTAAATTTGATTTGAGCTCAGCAAGAACATTCATAGTTAAATGAAAATAATCTAGAATCATTCTTGCCAAAACAATTAAGAATGAATTAATGATTGTCTGCTCTAATAATGAAACAAGACGAAAAAAATCGATTATAAGAAAGAAAACGGGAAGACTTCAAACTGAAATGATTTAGATTAAAAGAAAAGATACCTGGACATGATTGATTGAAATGGAGCTTGATTTATGCAGGAATTGCAGGCATGCTCTCAAACTCAAGGATTTGGGTTCATCGTCGTCGGCCAGGTTTGTGCTCAACTTTTGATTCTTATGTTTGAATTTCCAACCACAATAAACCAAAGGAAGAAATACGAGTTCTTATGTTTTAGTTTTATAATAATAAAAGCTCAGAAAAATTACATCCAACTTTGGGCAAAAAACTAGGTTACATTCAACTTTGATTTTTATGTCTTAGCAATTTTTTAAAGAATAGATGTCGTGATCATCCTTATGATACACTTAGTATGAAAATTTAGTTGAAATAAGTATTTATAATTTGATTTTCTTGACACACAAATTGAAAATATATTTCATGTCATTTTTACCGGCTCTAACATTTTTTTCCCGAAAAACGAATGTCACGGTTACCTTTAAGGATGCCTAATTTGAGAATACGATTGAAATGAATACTTATAGGTCGATTTTCCCGATACAAAAATCGAGAAGATAAATAATCTATTTTTACCCACTATAATTAACGACGTTTAAAAAAGCACAAGTATTTAAAATAAATTTAAAATAGATTAATTAGCGATATACAATCTTAAAATTTAGGACTTTTGCGAATTACAGAATCAATGTTTATAAAATGCGAATTACAGCCACTATATTATTGAAGTCTATAACATTCAGGTACAGCTGTTCATGGGCGGGCTATTTGGACGGGTAATACCCGCCCGCCAAGATAAATGGGCGGGTAGCGACACCAAAAAAATATCCGCGGGTATACCCGCCCGCCCGCTTAGTTTAATATATATTCCCTCATATTCACTCGAGTTGTCCCATTTGTTTTTGGGCACTATTCACTTATCACTCTTAATTTGTATTTTACTCTTAATCTATAAGTTAAAGCATAGTCATGTGGGATCTTATTTGATTCGTCTCAATATAAAGATTATTAATATCAAGTTTTTTTAATTTTTAATTAACAATAATTTGAGATATTAAGAGTTAAAATATTGTCTCGGCAAGTGTAAAAAACTAAATGGGACAACTTGAGTAAATAGAAGGGAGTATTATTTATTAAATAATTAATTTTATTAATTATTAAACAAGCATTACTATATGACTCATACCTAACTTTAGTAATTAATACTCATACTCTACTTTAGCTTATTACTCTTTGAGCTTATTACTCTTGTACTAGTCCTAGAATTTGTTTCTTTTAAACTTTAAAGTTTCTAATTATACCGTCTACATTCAATATTTTAACCCTCAAAGTACTCACGCATTCGACTATCAAAGTTCAAATAAGTAGTCGACTCCACCGTCTATATTCAATACTAGTATAAAAACACGTGCAATGCACGGATTTTTAAATACGTTAATATTTTAATGAAATTTTAGACTAATACAAATATTATATGAAGGTGGGTAATAAGCATTTACTCATATATATTGTAATTAAAAAAAAATTAATTATAAACAAACCCAAAATACGTTGTTAATTAAAAGTTTATAGGTTTTGAAACACCTCAATATATATTACATTCTCAGTACGATGACATATTTCACCATCCTTGTCGCATGTGAGAATTTTCGTCTTTTTCTTCTAGTTACTCTAGAAATGGCGATGTAAAATTGTTCATGACTAAAAATAAGCTAAAGTGAGAATAGACCAACATGGTGTACTATTTGTCTTTGACTTTTATTAATAGTCATTAATATTCCATGTTCCCATCTCACTATGAATTTCATGAATGAAGAAAACTCATGATTATTCTATAAATAATATTATTAAACAACACTAAAGATTCATAGAAAAGAAATAATATTAGCAAACAATTGGAATGGCGACCATTTGGGGCTATTTATATTGTAATTTCAGTCATGAAAATGTTTATACATTTTTATTTTCATAAAAGAATAATTAAACTACAAAAAAACAGACAATATTTTTAGTTGATTGATTTTTATTGCACTACATTTGGTAGCTAAGATAGTCTAATTGCCTACACACTGATTGAAGTTGGTTGATTTTATTGCGTTAATTTATTTGTTTCCATAATTATCATCTGGTTTAATATATTTTACATTTTTCCTAAACTTCAAATTATTATATGGTAGTGTAACAATGTAAATGACTGAATTTAATAATCAATTAAATGAATCTAAGTCATTTAAGTTTTTAACAACTATTGCAAGAAAAAAGGACAATTATGTATTTCTAATAATAATTTAATGAATTGCAGTATAATTGTAATGTAACTGCCCTGAATTATAAAGGCAAAGACTAATTGGAATTTAGTATTAATCAAGCGGAAGCTTGCTTTTGCCAGCACAATAAAGGGGATTACTTAAAGGATAAACCAATGTCCAAGTAGAATACTTGAACCACAACCAAAGCAATATAACGGAAGTCTTAACTGTCTAAAATAAAGGAAAATTACAACCAAATCGAAACAAGTCCAAAGTTCAAATTACATCCTTAAAATAGTCCAAACCTAAACAACCAAACTAATAGTCTCTCAAATACAATAAAGAGATCTAAACAAAAGAGGAGTCATACTCCAACTCGGGTTCATCTTCCGCTCGCATATCCATCCTTCGTCGAGGTGCCATAGGGGTTTACTCTAAAAACAAAACCATTGAAAACGATACAACGCATAGTATCAGCAAAAAGGCTGAGTATAAACACACTAGTGTCCGTCAAACAAGTTATTAAAAAACCTTTTCGATTTGAGTAAATTCATTTTGAAAGATGTTTTTCATTTGATAAATCATATTATCAGTCAAACCCAGTTCAATGGTTTTATAGTAATTTCAAATTCTCAATTTTAATCATAAATCTTAAGATCTCAATGGATCCAATCAATTTCAAACTCATATCATAAGTTTGCATGGGTACTCTGTGAGTCATCCTGTGACTCGTTTGGTAGTCGGTCTACCGTCCGTGACATGTCCGGCAAGTGTAACACAATGGTATTGTGAACAATAAGCGCTCAGCATTGGTGAGCCGTTTAATCATGCACACAACATTTGCTGTGGCATATGTACCCGCCATTTAGGCTAAAACATTTTTGTATATAATATATACCTTGTAATTTCAATAGCATTTGAAAAGTCAAAAATATTAACTTTTTCCTTATGATAAACATCTTTTATTTGCAACATAGCAAAACATACTTTCTTTACAATATAGCATAAATCAAATCATAATATTTCCCACATGGGTAAAACATGCTTAGCATAATCATATCATCAAACATAACCTTTGTATTATATTGGGGCATCACTAGCATGTGTGAAAATGAATCGCAACAAAAAGTGATTAAAAATATTCAATACGATTTTTCAACGAAACCACTAAAATGTTTTGTTTCAATCAAAGAGTTTTGAAATTCATTCAAAACAAGTATGTATAGTTCATAAGTCTATAAAATCATTATGACAAAAGATTCATAAAACATTATTTTCTTAAATACGAGATAGTTTTGCCGGTAATAAAATCGATAATTGATTTACAAAATACATATTAATTCTCCAACAAGACCCAAGTTAATCAAGTCATTATAATACCTTAATTAAAATGGGTTTAAGGTTTTCCCATCATATTATGATTGGTTATGCCACTTATAATGATTTTACAATTATTTTTGACAATCTAGGTTTTTACCGTTATTTAAATGATGTTTTAAATCCATAAATATTATAAACCATCTAAGTAAAACTTATTTTACACTATGAGGCAGTAGGTTACTAACAAAATTATAAGTTTTTGATATAGGTCTATTTTTACTCAAATTTAATTAACAATATTACACCTTTAAATAATTAAATAATATTTATTAATTTGATAAATTAGTAAATAATTAATAATTAGCTTAATAAAATTTTACTACAGTTCTAGAAGTCATATAATACTTTTATTAGCTCATTTTAACTAATAAATGTCATGTATAATATTTTATATTTTTTATATAGACATTTTATCGATAAATCAATAAAATCGGTTTAAAATTATTTAAGTCCAAATAAATTAATATAAAAACTTTTATGATGTTCCAGAAACTATTTTAAGGAATATAAGATTTTAAATAACCATTAAAAACCGTGTGGGGTATTTTTAATAATTAATATTGTTATTTTACCGATAAACCGAATAAAATTTATTTAAGTCCATATATGGTCACGAAAATCTATATAAATTTTTCAACATGTATATACTGTTTATATAAGTGTCTCATAAATTTTTCATGCTCAAAAGACGTCATTTAGTATTTATTTTGTATTTTACTGTTTTCTAACTTATCGATTATTAATAACCGAGTAAAAATTATTAAGGTCCTTAAACGTTAACAAAATCTTCTCAAAATTTTACTAAATTTAGTTACTGTCCATATGAGTATGTGATAAAAATTTCAAGTCCATATGCCTTCATTTAGTAATTATTTTATATTTTACTGTTTAACAATTTACCGATAAATAATTTAACGATTACTCAAAAATCATGAAAAATTCCAAATTAAATATATTCTGGCCAAATCTTGTTGGAGAAATTATAATATAATTTTATTAATTATTTTTAATGATCAAGAGTTTATCTAATACCATGTTTCATCATAAGAGTATTTATCACCTTAAAATCCATTAAAATATCGATTTAACGAATAAATTTCAACAAAATTATTCAAGAGATTTTTTACATATGGCTACTGGAAATTACTTTTAAAATACATTTTAAATATTTTCTAAGTCCATAAAACAATTTCCATCATAATTACTTGCACAAAGTAGTGTAAATCATGTCTTTAAACATACAACAATTCATAAAATTAACATGCATGATGCCCACAATAACAATACATGTAATAAATCATTTCTTACTCAAAATTATCATTTTGATATTATTTTTCAAGATTTAAGAACTTCTCATTGGGAATTTTATTTCTAAAAACAAGTTTATATAAAATTTTCCCAACTTGTTCTTAAATTCTTAAAAAAAAAATCACCCCATGTGACATACCTCGACTCCAAGCCTATATAAGTATTTCGTAAGCTCCTACGTAAGCTCCGATGCGTTCTTAGAAGTGGTTCCAACTTCGGGTCCTTGCCCTTCAAGTCTCAACTCCAACTCTTCAACTAAACATATTGCATTCTTCCAAAAAAATCAATAAAAATTTTGGATTTCTAACATGCACTTAACTTTCCTTAGTTGGAGTTGTTAAACTAATACTTGTGATGATTTTAACATATTTGGAGTATACTTATTATGTTGAGCAACATACTTAATCAAGTCTCATAATTTTGCTTGAATTCTTAAAGTAACAAAATTTATAAGGTTGTGAAAATAACATTTTTCTTTTCTTTTACTTTCTATTATAATCGATTTTTTTTATATAGAGGTATTATAAGTGATAATTTTCTTAGATTTAGATACAAAAATATCCATATTATAATGATCTTAGTTTATAGAAAGATTCATGTAAAAGTGTTCTTCATGAACACGTTTTAACAAAAACTAGTGGAATAAAGAAATGATCATAACTTACTCTATGCTTGGTTGATTTCTTCAAGTTTGGTGTCTATGGAAAGCTTTTGAAATGAAGATTATTTTTTATGGAATATTTGAGTTTATAAACATAAATTTTCAGAAGTTTTAGATGGGTTTTTGAAGAAGATTTGATGAGAAAAGAAGGTGTTTTAGTAGTTGAATGTTTAAAGGATTCTAGTGTTTGTTCATGGATGAACTTGGGAGCAATGTGTTAGGGTTTTATGGCTGAATTTTTATTCAGAAAATCACTTGTATATGTGTATGAAATATTTAATTTACTCCCATCATGGTTAAATAATATGCTCGGGTAATAATTAAAATTTTCTCGAACTATTATCGGTAGTTGCTCAACTTTAAGTTTTACCTCCAAAGTCTACGTTTCTTGTTACGATTCATAACCAAGTTACGATTTAACAAGTTTCTAATCATCGTAGAAAATTTTCAAATCTCTACCATCACTAATTAAATTTTAATTAGTGAATGACAAATATTAAAAGACAAAAATTAGGCGCTAAAAATGACTAATGAAATCTCATCAATAATGCGACTGTTTTATGTAATGAAAATAATTTATTTTGCAACATAATTTTCTATCAATGTATTTTCATTTTTAACCATTTTTCAGTATATATATAACAGTGTAATTGGAATAATTATGATTTATTGCATTCATTAAATGTATAATTTTTTTCAAAAATGCAAACGAGTAAATATGAAAAGTCAAAAAATGCAAATAAATCAATTCCATTAATACCATCCAATGAAAAAAAGACGAATGGCTTGTATTTTACTCCAATTGTTACTAAAACTTAGCTTTATAATATTATTTTTATTTTTAATTTTTATATAAGAAATACCCGCCTACTCGCCCATGAACAGCTCTACATTCAGGCCAATTCACAGCATTATGACCACTTAAACAAAACATCTAACCACTAATTTTGGGAAGTCAAAGGGTACTTTGGGAATAATTCACTGAATTTGGATGAGTTGGCTGCAATGGATCACTTTGGTAAGTTGAAAGTTGTAATTTGCAAAGATAAAACTTTAAGGTTATAATTTGTAAAAGTACTAAACTTAAAGGTTGTAGTTTGCAAATGATTTTTTTCTTATTACTTTTATACTTTAGAAATTTGAGATCTAAAATAAGTAATTGAACTACAATACAATTAATATAAGTTTAAAACATGCATAGAAACTCGTGTAATGAACGATTTTTTAGCATTGACATATATGAATGCATGATATTAAAAAATAACGGTAGAGACATTATAAAGTACTCCCTCCATTCCTTTATGTTCTTCCACCTTACTATAACGGGTAGTTTCAAAAGTTCTTCCACTAAATTTAGAATACTTTCTATTTTTGGAAAGTTTCCATCTCACTTTTACCCCTTAAAGCCCCACTTTTCTTACTTCACACTACTATTTAATTATTTTCTCTCTCATACTTCCAATACAATCGTTACTTCACACTACTATTTAATTATTTTTTCTCTCATAATTCCAATACAATCATTACTTTCCACTACTATATAATTAAAATAATACCCACTACCACCAAAGATTCCTTATTTCTTAATATTTGTGAAAAACCCAAAGTGGAAGATCAAAAAGGAACGGAGGGAGTAGAATTATTCAATTTTGGAAATTATTTGTATAAATTAATTCTGTAATTATGGAAATTATCATTAATATATTAATATATAAAGTTGTATATTATATATTCTCTAACTTACTCAAATTAACAATAAATAACTCGATAATACTTTATTGTTAGAAATATTGCTCAAGATCAAATGTTATATATTTTTCTTTAACAAATAAATGAGTTCCATTTGGTAGAACCATCTTTAGTTGTGACACTTGGAATTTCCTAAACTTATTAGTATAATGTATGATCGCTCAAGATCAAATGTCATATGGTTTTCTTTAGCATTTAAATGAGTTTCATATGGCGAAACCATCTTTAGTTGTGAGACTTGAAAATTTTCAAACTTTTTAGTATAATAATGTATGATTCTTTATTTTAGACGCACTATAAAATCAAATACTTTACGCATGTTTTAATTTGTCTCTACTTGAAAATAGATACTCCCTTTGTTTCTATTTAATGTTCTCATAAAGAATGTTCATGATATACTAAAGTAAATCTTTTAGATATTGAAAATATTACTACCTCCTATTCATCTAAAATGTCTCATTTACTTTTGGGATACTATTCATCTATCACTCTTAAATTGCATTTTATTATTAATCTATAAGTTAAAACATAGTCATGTGGGATCTTATTTGATTCGTTTTGATGTAAAGATTGTTAATATCAACTTTTTATAATTTTTAATTATACATAGCTCGATATATTAAGGATCGAATATGTGCATTGGATAGAGTGAATAAAGTAAACTAGGTACATGCCCGTGCTAAGCACGAAATCATAAGAATTTTTGGAAAAACATATGAGAAAAAAATTGGACATTAAAGATTGTGTAAAAGATAAAAGAAGCATTAATGGAAAAACATATGGGGCAAAATCAAATATAGGTTAAATTAATTAAGCAAATCAAAGGAATAAAATTAAATTTAAAAACTACTTAAAATAACTTAAGTAGAATTAGGCGGAAAAATAACTCTTGAAATTGTGACACTTGTCACATTCTTCTATTGTTTTAGTAGAATTTATGATGATTATGATGAGACATTTTAGATGAATAGGAAAATTTATTAAGAAACACTGAAAACCATAAACATTTAAAAAATAAATTGAATAACGTTAATGAAAAAAATATCAGTTCCACAAACATAAAAAATTGTGAAAATAAAATTAGTAGAATATATGTAGGAAATAATCATTAAAAAAATATTTCTATTAAAATAAAATTAGTGGAAAATAAGTTGAAACCACAAGCATTTAAAAGTAATTCACAAATTCTTATGAGAGACAGCCTCTTTGAGAGACCAACTATAATTGGGCCGTCTTAGCATACATTTTTTGAAATATTATAAGTAGACATTAAAAATGATGTAACTAGACATTTAAAATATTGTGAATATGTGTTAAGAATACGGTAAGTAAGCATTAAGAATAATGTAAATAGACATTAAGTTTTAATGGGTTGTCAGTTATGTGACTAAGACTAATGGTAATAAACGATCTCTCAAGAGACCAGCGGAAGTAATTAGGGTGGGTGGGTGACTAAGACTAATTCTGTCCAAAAATTTAATGTAAATAAAAAGATTATTTAAGAGAAAATAGAACCATCTAAAATATAAAATACAAACATCAAATGGTAACCGAAGTAATATAGACCATTAACCACCACTTAAGATCAGAAGTCTATGAATCACACTCACAATCAGTATGTAAGAATAGTCTATGCATATACCAGCCACAGCTCACACATGTTGACTTAATTTTCATTGCCTTATCTCAATCTTAAGAATGTCTTATGTCTATAAATAAATATTTAATCAACACCAAAAATGAACTATAATCACTTCTATAAACTCCTCTTAGATAGATTAAATAACAAAAAAGAATCAAGGGAAATGAATGCTACCTTAAACTTGCGTTCCATAGTTTTCTTCATAATCATGGGTATGTATGTACAATAACATCATAATTGCTTTTTATTTACCAATTATGTTATGTATTCAGTCAGAGACGAACCCAAGATACTAACATAAGATGGGATGAGCCGAAGGCTTACCTCTCTGTAATTCAGTTCTTTGGTATTATAGATACACAATTCAATATTGAAAAGATTTTTTATTAAATAACTCTGGATACTATTGTTAGAAAATATAACATATTTTGGAGTTTCAACCTCTGGCTTAAACTTTTGTTAAACTTTTGATTGAGTTGGTTCCTTGACATGGTATCAGAAGCCAACGTGACAGCAAGGCCACGGGTTCGAATCTCAACCACCACTCAAATTCAAGTGGGATATTTCACATTAGATTTCGAGGAGGGCCTATGCTACATATATCCACACTTCTAGCCCAAAAGGTTTCTAGTGAGTGGACGTATTAGAGTATATAATATTTCCGGGGCATCAACCATCAGCTTAAGCTTTTGATTGAGTAGTTTCCTTGAATGTAACCACTTGTTATGTTGGCTCTGATGCCATTTGAAGGAACTAATTCAACTAAAAGAATATGTTATATAATCTAACAATTATGAAGACGCGTTGGAATCTGAATTTGAGGTGTTATTAATGGTGATATATGGCTGTATTTTGTAGGTATGATAATGATGCAAGGAGCAAAAAGGTGGGGAGTAGAAGGATGTCCACTATACTGCTTGGATGTAGCATATATGACCTGCCCTTCATCGGGAAGTCAACAACTTGAAGGAAGATGCAATTGTTGTATGGCACCACAGGGTTGCACTCTGCATCTTTCTGATGGTTCTTCCCTTGATTGCTAGCTCCTCTTATAGATTATCCATCATTAAATAAATTAAAAAGATGGAGTGTTTTTCTTTTTAATTTTCTTTTGTTAATTGTTGTAATTGTTGCAATTGTTGTATGGCACCATAGTGTGTGCTAAAGTCGGCCGTAATCTATACAAAATATTGTATTATAAAGGATGTTTAACACTTTAAGTTTTGTGAACTCGTGATCTTACATTTTAAATATGAAACTACTTAAATAGGATGAAATTCTGATAATTTTCGGCATTTCTCCTCTTTTGCCTAAAATTCTGCTCTTTCCCTGAAATTCTTCTCTTCGCCGTTACTTTCTTTCTTCATGGATGAAACAAAAAATATATTTAATGTGATTGTGTAAATTAGAATAATAGATATAGACTATAGGATTACAAGATACATACAAGTAAGGGGAGGGCCTGGTGAGAAGTAAAGATCGAATTAAAATTTTTCTAAAGAAAATTAGTATTTATAGTATTAATTCTAACTGAGATAAAAGTCAACTCTTCGATTATAGTTTTAATAGTAATAATTTTTTATTTGTAAAGGTAATACCAAGGTAGTATCCCACCTAATGCCTGATCCTAATTAAGAAATTGGTAACATAAAAGATAAAGCCAATCAACGAGTAAATTTAAACATGTACGATATATTTATTTGAATTAATAAATCTGAGAATTCATATGGTTTCAAAAGTCATACAAAATACTTGTTTAGTCCTAATAGCTTTTTGCCTTTAAGTATGAAAAAAATAATTTTTTATTTATGTTTACTATATACTATATACTTTCCGTTCAATTGATGTCCATTTTAGCTAGTTATATTTATTGTTGTTCTGTTAAAAGAATCTTTTTATTTATATTATACAGTTTAGTCATATTTATTCTTATTCTCTATAATATCAAGACTCTTAGGAGCAACTCTTGTGGGCAATCGTCTCTCGGTGAAACGATCTCAAACAAGAAACACCTATTCTCATAATATGTATTAGATGTGCTTAACCATGTTTGAGACGCGTCTTTCGCCAACCGTCTTATACAACAATTTGTATATTTTTTATATTTATGATCTTCACATATTTTTCACTAACTCTATTTTAAAAAATTTCATAATCCTTATGGTCTTAATATGTTTCCCAATAACTTTATTAAAATGGTATTAATTTCCACTATCTAAAAGTTTTAATGTTTTTATTTACTTTGGTGAATATAGTCAAGGTTCCAAGGATTTGATTTGGTTTGGTTTTCCAATAACAATTTGATTTGTGGGTAACCGTCTCTCGGTGAACCGGTTTGATTTGGTTCGCGGTTCCTTGAAACCGGTGAGCTGGGTGAACAGGTTCAGGATTACTTGGTTCGGTTATGGTAGTTTTTCCAGCGGTTTCACAGTGCTGACAACTTTTTTTCCAGTAGTTTTACGGTTTTGTGATTCGAGACCGATTCAGTTCCAAATTACCTGCTCCGTACGTGGCCATCATATTATCCGAGAATTTTCATGATAAGTCGGGTCTAATGATACTCATATTTAAATTTATATATTTTTTAGTCTAAAATTGATTAGACATTTACACTTATTTATTTTGTGTTTATCCAAGCTTGGATCCTAACTCATATGGTTTGAATAGTTTGGACTGATATGCAGACTTATCAGGTTTGATAGGTCTTAGAACCTGGAGGAGGCCTAAAACAATTTTAATCTAATTGTTCATACATATATATCTAATTAAAGACTAATTTAAGTTTTAAATGATTTTATAGGTTGCATATTTGTCTAAAATGAATCCAATTAATATAAATTATATATCTAAAATGAGTCTAATTGATTAACTTGAATCATAGAATGTGCAAGTCAGGTTGAAGTTGATTTAGCATCATATACAATCTAATAAAAAGAATGTAAAATTTCACGTGTCGTTCCCATATTGATTTTCCATATAAAGAAATTTTTACCAAAGTTAATATCAAAAGTTCCTTAATATTTAAGTAGTATATCACAACACGATATGTTCTTATAAATTTTCTTGAAATATTAAATTTTTGAATTTAAAAGCTACATAAATTTCAAATTAAATTTTTTTAAATATATTTGTTTTTTATATGTATTATAAACTATTTAACAAAGTTTCTTTATTAAAATTTTAATTTCTAAAATATTTCATTGAGAAACAAAGATACATAATAATCAAAAGATGTTTTGAGAATGACAAATAGTCATTATGATGACGTTAAAAAATCTCTCATATTTGCCTTAAAAAGTATAAGAGCTTCAATCAATAATTATTAATAACCTTATTCTTTTAATAAAAGCACTATATATTCTAAAATTTTTAACTATTTTATAAGAAATTAATATTATAGTACTTTTATACTGATAGCATGTAATTTTAAAATTTATATTATTATATACTTTTATATTAATAACTTCGTGCATTGCACGAGTTTCTATACTAGTATGAGTCTAAAAACCTAGACCCATTCTTAGTTTCCTTTATATCGATTAGACCTAGACCCATTAAGTTCCAAAATATCTAGACTCAGACTTAAAATGTAACACCCTAGAATTTTCGACACCTTAAACAAAAATCGTGAAGGACTGGAGGAAATTCGGATGTTACATAAAAAGAAAAAGGAAAAGAATTTAGATAAACGATAAAAATTAAAGTTAAAAGGTGAGTGAAAATTCTGGGGTGTTACATAAAATTATAGCAAATTTAAAATAAATTCAGTACAAATTTAGACCCATAAGTTTCTCTAGATAGATATTCATTTAGATCATCATCATGTTTCAGGTCGGTAGTTTTGAATCGATTAATATCCGATCTTGAGTCCTTGTTAGTTTTAACTTCCTTCGGATTCTGTATCAACTACTGTTCATCAACTGATCTTATTTATTATATACTTCTTCATGTATATTGTAAAATATAGTCAAATGAAATCTTGTTTGATTCGCCTTTATGCATATTTTCATAATGTTAACTTTTTAGAATTTTTTATCATATGAAATTTAAAATATTAAAAATTAAAATCGTGCATTGAATAGCATGAAAAATAGAAGTATAACAACTAATAAAAACCAGATCAAGTATATAATTGGAAATCATTTCAAAGTCCAGCCAAACTACATTCAATTATAATATCGAATAAATATCAAGTAACAATTTTGTTTTTGTAGCCTACTAGATAGTGCCCGTGCGAAGCACGATTTTATTAAATTTCCCGACATAAATTACATTAATTTATATAAAGTATTACAACTATTAAGAACACATTTGAAAATTAAATTTAACACACAAATATAAAATTATTTTATAAAACTTTAAACAAAAAAATAGTTTTTATGATGAAAAATATGATTAACTTACATAAATATAGTCACACTAAATCATATTAGAATTAAATTTGAGGGTTACCGACTGGATATATTTAAAAGTTTTGGTTACTATGTGGAAAACCCAAAACCTCAGGGCTACCACGTGGAATTTTTCTAATAATAATTATAATTATATACTTTTTCTGGTTTTATATTTTTCGTATGTTGCGACTATATTGGAACAAAGGAAGTAGTAGATAGGTTATAGATGAATAGTGAGGAGAGAAGGATGGGAAGGCATGGTTCGTAGAAAACGTTGCATATGGAGGAAAGGACACGTTATTAAGTAGTGTAACTTAATTGGATGACTCATCTTGATTTTGAGAATCTTTTTGTGCACCCAATTATTGTGACACCTATTTCTCCTATATAAACCAGCATTTCCCCAACCCAAAAATCTCAATTTATCCACCTATAAATCCTTCTTTAATTCACTCTTGAAATCTCAATCAGACAAGAAATGAGTTGTTCAAGAAGAACATGGATAGTAGCAGCAAGCATAGCTGCAGTGGAAGCTTTAAAAGATCAAAGATATTCTGGCTGGAATTATCCAATCAAATCTCTTCAACAATATGCACATAACAAGATCAGATCATATTCTAATTCTACATCTTCTCTACTTTGTAATAACATTATTAGATCAGATCTAAAACTTAAACAATCTGAGGATTCTCTTAGAAATGTTATGTATTTAAATTGTTGGGGTCCTTCCTAAATTATCACTGTATATATATTCTTCTGAATTTCTTTTACTCAATACTCTCATATTTAACGCTCCCTCCGTTTCTATGTTCAATTTGCTTTTGGGTTTTTAATTTAATTATTAATCTATATATTAAAACATAATCAAATAAGATCTTTTAATTTTGATTCAATCTCAATTTAAGATTTATTAATGTTAAGTTTTTATAATTTTTTAATTGCACATAATTAATTGTATTAAATTAGTGCATTGATAAAACGTAAAAAGACAAATACAACATTTTAAATGAAATAGAGGGACTACTTGTTTGAAACAACAGTTGTTATGTGATCAAATCATAAATCAAACATCATATTTAATTTGAGCCTAACTAACTTGATAAAATAGACCTATATACATGTTAGATTTATTTTTTCTAGTTGATGACTTTAAAATTGGTTCTATTGTTTCACATAATTTGCCCATTTAGTTATTTTAGTCTTTTCTAATAAATTTGTATCTATTTTACTAATATTTCCTCTGGTTTTTTATTGTTGCTATATTTCTATTTTTCACGCTATTCAATGTATGATTTTAATTTTTAATATCTCTAATTTTATATGATAAAAAATTTTAAAAAGTTAATATCAAGAAAATGAACTACATAACTCACTTAGTTTCAATCTTTTTATTTTTTTTAAATAAAATCATGCTTACTTCAACCCATTATATTCAGTTTTGGGTCCTAAGACAATTGAGTATGCCCAACATGTCATATGGACAGTAGCATGGATACCTCAGGGAAGAAAGAATTACTCCTTCCATTCCTATGAGAATAATACACTTAAAAGTATTTTGGATGCAATTTAATGAAAATGAAAATTGAATCAGAGAATAAAATAAAAAATAAATGTAATTAAAATGAAGAGTTAAGATAAAGAAAAATAATATTTTATGAACAATATCAATATAACAAAAGTGATATTTATTGTCCAATATGAGAGTTTCTTTTTTAATTTAAGGAAATTCCACGTGGTAATCCTAAGGGTTTGGGATTTTTCATGTGCTAATCAAAACTTTGTAAAAATTCACGTGGTAATCCTGAGGTTTAATGTAAATGTTTCACCGTGACCTTTTTTCACATTAAAACGTTAGTAAACGTTAATTTCGAAGCTTTAAGGCTGCTGTAGGCCTATTTATGCAACTCACCATTTCAAATGCCATCAGTTTTAACCTTTTTCCTCAAAACATAAACCCCAACTCTACTATCTTTCATCAAAATCATATTTTTTTCCCCCAAATCCAAAAATGGTAGAGTTAGGGTTTATATTTTGGGGGAAAAGGTTGAAACTAATGACATTTGAAATGGCGAGTTATATAAATAGACGTACAACAGCCTTAAAGCCATGAAATTAATATTTGCTAACGTTTTATGTGCAAGAAGGTCACGGTGGAACAACTTGGTAAACCTCAGATTACTAGAAAGATTTTTTAAAAGTTTTGGTTACCACGTGGTAAACCCAAAACCTCAGGGTTACCACGCGAAATTATCTTTAGTTTATTTTTTAATTTTAATATTACTTTATTGTTTTTTTATAATTATTTATAAATCACGACAAGTAATTAAAAGTATTCATTGATGATTGAATTGATTTTGAAGTTAATAATTACTTCTTCACTACTAAAAATTAATGGAGAAAAGTACTTTAATGCATCGAAAATGTTTAATCAAGATTCCCACACGTAATTGTCTTATCCATATCCCATAGAAAAATTGGTGTATTTGTAGGAAATCAATGTACTATTTTTGGCTGCATCTGAGGGCGGGGTATCTAATGCTAATTGAGTGCTTACTTTCACATCAATTGTCTTTCTTTTATGAGGAACCCACCATTCTTAAACAAATGCAATTTCTCTATGTTATTTTATACTTATTCCGAATTTTATTAGTTGCTATTACTCCTGATTTTATTAGTTGCTATAGTTCCTGTAGCAATTACTGTTCACCAATTTATCTTATTTGATATATAGTTCTCTATATATGATGTAAAACATAGTCAAGTGAGATTTTCTTTGATTCGTCTTAATGTATATTTTCTTAATATTAACTTTTTTACAATTTTTTATCATATGAAATTAGAGATATTAAAGATTAAAATCGTGCATTAAATAGCATGAAAAACAGAAATGTAGCAACAATAAAAAACTAGAGGAAGTAGTTATATAATTGGAAGTACTTTCTATATAAATATATTCGAACATGAAATATCAATTATAAAAATAAGGAAAATTTACTTTTAAAAATTTGACCTTTTGCTTGTTCTCTCTTAAAAATCCCACCTTTTGATTATTTTTTAAAAATCTGACCTCTTGCATCCGTTTTTTTTATAGTACATACCTCCCTAACTTACCTGAACAACCGGTTGATTTTGAATTAAAAAAAAAAGAGAATAGAAAAATTTACTTTTAAAAATCCGACTGTTTGCCTGTTCTCTTTTAAAAATCCTACCTTTTGTTTATTCTCTTTTAAAAATCCAAACATGTGCTTGTTCTTTTTTAAAAAATGATGAATTTTCAAATTAATCCGGTCACCGGTTAAAATGTTCTATAAAAGAAAACGGAGGCAAAAGGTCGAATTTTTAAAAAATAATCGAAAGGTAGAATTTTTAAAAGAGAACAAACAAAAGATCAAATTTTTAAAAGTAAATTCTCCTAAATGAAGAAAATATTATTATTAATTGTAGGTATAATTGGACGGAGGATCAAAATTGCTCGTGTTACAATTGAATGAATTGTACTCCTATGATATACACGTATATAACATGGCAAAATGATAGGTCGATTAGTTAAATACACATGTAAAAATAAGTACTTAGTTTATCATGTGCAGTATTGTTAAAAAAAAATAATTCAAATTGAAGAATCAGAGAGTTTGACTAACATATACTTGCAACACTTACCGTTATTGGAAATTTCATATTACTTGCAACATTACTATTTTTGGCAAAAATAATCTACTTATTTTATCCTCACTTTATTCCTACCCCACTATCACCATCAACCATACATCATCCCATTAATTATTTAAATATTCACAAGTCACAATCACTATTTACTTATAATGATTTTTTTTTAATTTCTACCTAACATATCATCATCAATCATACAGCATCCCTACTTTTACCATACTGATTTAACGATCCTTAAAAAACGTGTCAAACCCAATGGTGCAAAAGTAAATTTTATGGTTTGCTCATCTTTTTACCAATTTGTTTTAGTTTGAAACATCATCATTGAACTAGTGTACAATCAATTCTTTTTTTTATGCATGAATGTCTTTGTGTACAAGTCCACTAACAAAATTTTCATGGTATTAGAGCTAACAACTTTCGATCAACTAAACACAAAAAAAAGTCTTTCCTCAGAATAACTATGTGTGGGTTCGAAAAAAATGACGTTCCCTCCAATTAAGAAAATGGGGTCACATGTGAGGAGGGTTTTGAAAAAACAATTCACATGTAATCTCACATTGAAGAATTAGAGAGGTTGATTAACATATAAGCTTGATGAGCTATATTACTCTTTTTACCAACTGTTTTGAGAATAGAACCTCATTGAGCTTGTCCGCTTTTATCTTTTCCTCTTGTGCATGTACAAGTCCAACGACAAATTTATCAACTATTACTATAGAATGAGTTATATCTATCAGATTGAATGTTTTTGTTATCGGCCAAGAATAAGTCTTATTCTAATTAGGTTTGCTTTTTCTGGAATCTAATTTTAATTAGGATTTCCATGAGTTTTATCTAAATTCCTTTCAAACTACTGATTGTATTATGTAATCAATTCTTTTCTCATATCCTCCCTTCCGAATCAATTTAGTCGTCTCATTTGCTTAGGCACACTTATCGAGGTAATATTTTGACTCTTAATATCTCTAATTATGCTTAAATAAAAATTATGAAAAGTTGATAAGAATAATCCTTAGCATTGAGACGAATCAAACAAGATCTCACATAATTATGTTTTAACTTATGGATTAAGAATAAAATACAAATTAAATAGAATTGATGAGTGTAAAAAACCAAATAAGACAACTAAATTGATTCGGAGGGAGTACTACTAAAGTCTGTTCTCTCAACCTATTTACATAGCTTAGATTGTTAGTAAAACTCGTATTAGTGAACTTTATTATTTTTTAATTATCTTTCTTGTATTTTATTACTTCTTAGATATTCTATTATAATTAAAAACAAAAACAGCCAGAAAATCAACATCACCTATCTTTTTCATGCACTTCTAATTTTTTAGAACGTCTTCTGAGAGACCGTCTATGGCAAAGACGATTCTCCCAACAGCCCATCCCAATGATTTTAAATTTAAAAATAAGGTTGATGACTAATCAATTACTTATTTTGCAAAATGGATTGACTCATATTTACTCGTCTATGCTATAGACGGTCTATAGCAAAAATTTGTGGTAACTTTTTTATTCCCTTTATACTTCATCACCATTTCTGAAGTATCAAATTTACAAACTTATCTTCAAAAAAAATATTTACAAACTTACTAATCAACTACCACTTAAATCGATCAACATTGGTTAAAAATGAGTTCAGTAGAAAGCATGATAGATACCAAAGGCAGCTCTAGAAATTAAGCATGAAAGACGAGTTGGTCTTATATGTACTTCGTGCATTAATTTTAAATTTAAAAAAATATGGATTATAAAATGTGAATTTGTAGAGTGAAGAGTAAAGAGTGTAGACTTGTGAATGAAAGACTAAAAAAGTATGCCACTTAAAATATTGTAGACTAAGCCTATTTTAAACTTATCGCATGAAGACCAAGGTTATATAAGGAGTAGCAAAGGACAAAACACGTATTAACCAAACCAAAACCTATGTTTCATGATACCACAAAACACGTAAAATTGAATCGTCATTTTACTAGGTACAAAATTCTACAAGGACATGGAAGCTCTCTTATTTACCTATTAAGCATCAATGAGCTGATGTTTTAACTAAAATTTTACCCTCGGCAACAATTTTGGGTTACTTTGGGAACTGGAATTGTCTTTTCCCTATTTCAGTTTGAAGAGGATGTTAAGAGTATTTTAGGTATTTGTTGTGGCTAGCAGCACAAAAGGTCAAGTTTCAGCAAGTATATCAACAACAATAGTGTTAGTATATCAGCATAAAAGATTAAGCTTTTGTTTGAGTTGACTCATTAATATGATATCTGAGCCAGCGTGATAAGAGGTTACGTGTTCGAATTTCAACTACCCTTTATATAAAGTTGAATATTCATCGCCAAGTTATATGAGAAGTGTTTATATTGCATTCACACTTCTAGCCCAAAGGGCTCTAACATGATCAGGGGACGTGTTAGAGTATATAATATATCTTGGGGTCTCAACCATAAGTTTTCTTAAAAAACGAAAACCCTTAGATACTCATAAGCATGTATATATGTACGATGTACTCCCTATATATATCCTTATAATAAATAAGGACATGAAACATTTGATTAGAATATGAGAGAGTTTATGTATGTGTGACATAATAGGATTAAACTAATATTAAGTTAAAACTATTACACTTAAGTAATAGTCATAAATTGTTTTTCTGATTTGGGTCTTGTTTCAGTTGAATAGCAAGCACCACTTTCCTCTATATATATATATATATATATATATATATATATATATATATATATATATATATATATATATATATATATATATATATATTAAATTAACATTTTGCATAAAATAAACCCATCAAAGTTAGATATAGTAATATATAAAATTATTTCATTTGATTATTAGAACACTTTGACAGTACCTAAAAGTAAACCCATTTCCTAAATTTTTGTAGTAAATCATAATGCAGAATTTGATTTGGGTTTAATATGTAGTAAATCATAATGCGGAATTCGGTTTGGGTTTAATCTGTAGTAAATCATAATGCGGAACTTCTGTAGTGAATACTTGGTTTGTATTAAATAATAATAAGAGGTACTACATACCTCTATTTATACATGAGATTAAAATAAGAAAACAAAATATTACAAATATCATAACTTCCTAAACACTTAAAATATTATTCTAGAATAAAATCAAAATATTTTGCATATAATTTCCTAGATATATTATTTCCCAATTTTTACTTATCATTAAAATATATTTTTTGATGTCGGGTTAAAGTGAAGTTTGGTTATACAAATTTAAGTAAATATCAAGTTGGGTATATTTTGAACACCTTTAGCTAGCCTACAAGATACAAAGTTAATTGTGTGTTGGTTTTCTTGAATTTCAATATAAGAACAAATCAATGAGTTCTCTAATCTAGGAATAAACTCAAGCTCAAGGAAGGCATAACTAATAAGTATGTTAATAATTTCAAAATTGATAGCAACACATAGAACAAGTCCATTTCGTTCATTTTCTTAATCTTTTTGTTAAAAATAAATAAAAAGCTATTGCAACTTTCATAATAATCTCATAATAATTTTCACTAAATCAAAGATTTTACGATCTTAATTAAAGTATTAACAAGTCTAATCAATGGGAAATAAACATTCTGTTAGAGAGATTAAAAGTCAATTTGAAAAGCTTGAGGGACAACTTTCATCACTTAGATCTCAATTATCATCTACTCAAGCCACATTATCATCTACTCAAGCCGAATTATCATCTACAAAATCCGATTTATCATCGACCAAGGCTAGTTTAAAAGCCGTGAATGAAGAAGTTGAGAAGCATAAACAAGAAATTTTAATTCGCGATGTTAGAATAAGTAAGTTGTTTAAGCTAATTGAGCTACAAGAACAAGTTTGTTGTGCCAAAGGTGAGGGTTTATTAAGTAAGTTTACCTTGGAAACTTCTAGAAAAGAGGCCAAAGAGCTTGAAGAATTGATATCTTCTAGGAAGAAGTTTGAAGATGATATAGGAATGAAATTGCAAAGGATTATGGGACTTGAAAAAAAGGTTTCATTAGCTAATCATCAATTATTTTGTACTAGGGCTAATTTAGAAGCCTTAAAAAAGGAGGAAAGTATGCTTAGAAAAGAACTTGAAAGTCATGAGAAGTTCCAAAAAGACATGGAATTGAAACTTAAGATGATAATGAAACATGAGAAACAACTTTCACATACTAAGACTAAAATATTATCATCAAAATGTGATCTTGAAGCCTTAAAAAATGATGAAATTATGCTCAAAGAAAAGCTTCAAGCTTGTGAGAAATACAATGAAGATAAAAGATCAAAATTTCAAAAGGTTATGGAGCTTGAGAAAGAGCTTTCATATACAAAAGTTGAGGGTTTGTTAGTTAAGGTTAGGTTAGAAGCTTCTAGAAAGGAAGAAGAAGAACTTAAGAAACAAGTTTCATCATTGGAAAAGTATCAACAAGGCATGGAAATTAAGTTAATGAAGATACTAGAGAATGAAAAGGAATTTGTTCTTCAAAATTTATTTTAACTTACTATTTTTGTCCCTTTGCATTTGCTATACAACAGTTAATAACAAGCTCTTATTTCGATTTGTATTTTGTAGCAAATTTAAGGGGACTGAATAGTATTGATTAAGAATAAAATAAATTATAAGGTTGATGGATAAATATTGACAATAATCAAAATGGAATTTGTATTTCCTTACTTTTGAATTTGATTAGCTAATTGTGCTCTTAATCTCCTTGCACAAAGAGCACTCAAATTGCCATTAAGAATCGTAGGAATGTAAATGCGTTGAATCGTAAGTTTTTTAAAATCTAAACAAGATCACACATGCATATCATAATATGAATTCCATGTTGTATAATCGAGAATTACACCAAAACGGAGATTTTATAACGTCAATCGTCGTTTGCCTTTGATGTTGGTCTATAAGCACCGACCAGATCACCACGTATACTAGTACGGAATAAGAAGACCACTTTCTTAATTATTAATTTGAAAAAGTGTTAGTAGAAAAGACAAATGTTATGGAATAATGACACATAGAATGATTTTATAATTGCAAATGTATCTTATATCTAGAGCTTATGTTATTTCATTTGTCTTACTTAAACCAATAACACTATAAAAATATATACCTTCATATGCATTAATTAAGGTCAATGCAACATGATAAAAGATGAAGATTTCTTCATGTCTTGGTTTGTAATATATACTACCACCACAATACTAATAAGCATCTGATGTTATTTTGTATACTTTTATACAATAAATTAATACTTATTTGTGTGACATTATAAAACTCAATTATATTATAATTAACAGTAAAACAATGTAATTAGTATACAAATCAAAGTTAGTTTTTAGTAAAACATTATAATCACCTAAAATAATCAAATATATTTTATCCGGATTTATATTTAGAGTTCTCACTTCATCAAAGGATATTCAATTCTTATGAGCTTACTAACTTTATTTTGGTCATACACTATATTGTATGTTTTATTTAATCTATATATATATATATATATATATATATATAGATTTAGGATCAAATAAGAAGAATTTTAAAATGAGAAGGGTGAGAAGGATTTTTTTGGGTTACTATGTATACAAAAAAGAATACTATGTTATAAATTAAGAACATTTTAAAAATTATTTCACAGTTATCCTACAGTACGTATACTTCTAGTTTTTACAATACTCATGATTTTTTTTTAGTGAAATCAAGTGTAGATTTCTTATTTTATTTTCATCAGAAAAATATAATTTAATATATATATATATATATATACTATATATATATATATATATAATATATATATATATATATATATATATATATATATATATATATATATATATATATATATATATATATATATATATTATACCTATATATATGTATAAATTATTTTAATAATTATATTAAACTTAATTGGATAAATTCAATTTTTGAGAATGAAATAAAATTGGGATAAAAAACACCATTGTAGCTACATCAAGTACTTGAAAGTTATGGACAAATAGAATCTTATCCCCTTATTGATATATATGATCTCTTGTTCAAATTCAATGAATCTTTTTGGTCTTCATTTGAGTTACTTATTTTTGGTCGGGCTAATTAACATAAAGATTACTAAATCCTAATCAAGTCTCACTTCATTTTCAAGTAAAAAAAATTCACTTTCATCCATAGTTTCCCATAAACCATGGCTTCCTACCATCTGAATGGGCCTGGTTTTGAGTCCATTCTGGGTAGTCAACTACTTAGGCCTTCAGAAATAAGAGGCCTCAAATATTAAATAGTACTGTTTGTACTAGAAAATATAATTGGTAAAATTGGTAGAAGACTCATATGTTTAATAACAAGACTAGGAATCAAGTCTTATTAAAGGTAAGATTTTTGATTTTGGAAAATAAATCATAGAGGGGCCCACACTAATAAATCACACCCCAGATTCTATTTTTGGGAGATTGTCTTAGTAAATAACGGTTATTTGTGAGACTAGTAAATCACCCTTATGTGATAGGATGAGAGTTTTGTTATTTTAATTTATCTTTTTTGATTTTGTTTATTTTAATAATATTCTTTTTGTTTTTTGTGGTGATTTACAAATCACGGTTATTGATTAGAAATTTTTGTATTTTTGGTAACAGGTGCTCTCTTGAAAGACCGTCTTTTGTAAAGACAACTCTTAAAAGTCTGACCCAAATCTATATTTAGAGTTGTAATAATATATATTTAGAATTGGACTGGACTTTTGAGAGCCGTCTTTTTATTTGAGTTTTGGTAAATGCAAACTTGATGTTTGCATATGGTATTCACGCCATTCTTATCAATTATCACGCCTCACTTCATCTTCTCCCCTCTGATCTTTTCACTTCTCTATTAGTTTCTCCATTTAAAAAATATTTTTTTTAGTAACTCAACATTTATTTAAGACGAAGAAGAATCTTATTCAAGTCTCCAGTTTAATGACTGATTTTTTTATGAAATTATTTTTTAAACCATTTGAATTATTCTATAACTCCATATATTTGTTAAGATCTATAATTTCTAAAACTCCAAAGTTGAATTAGCAAAGAGAAAATTACTTCAGATCTTGAACTATTTTTCTTGAAGTGAATTTTTTTTTAATTTTTGATATAACAAAAGGCCCCGTTTTGTAAAATATCGCAAAAATAAATAGGGCCTCTAAAATCTTTGTTGCGCCCATGCCTATAAATCTATTAAAACAACCAGCATATAATGTAAAATGTATACTAATATAGGAGTACTAAATAGTGATATGTATCACAATCATATTTATTTTTTCGTAAAAAGCAATAAGGGTAAAATAATCAAATTTTAGCAAAACTATCAACAAATATTTGTTATATTAGCAAGTACAATTTGAGCCTTAATAATTAATTATATACTTATAAAAATTTATAAAAATAGATAATATTAAAATTCTACAAATCGAAAGGAATTCGATAAGATTCCAAACATTTTTATATCCATAAAAAATCAATTTTCTCCTTTTAGGTAATATTCCAAACATAACAAACAATATAACACGGGGGACTCTTGGAGGGCCTTAGGTGTTGGCGTTGCTCAAGTCTATTATTTGTGTGAGGGTGTTTCAAAGGCTGACTCATGGAGGGTCGACAAACCTTTTCACTATTATATTCTGGTTGAGTTTTGTGTGAACAACATTTACTCGTTCCCCATTGACAACTAGTGTTGCGGTCCGCCTACATGTGTTTAAGGGTTAGATGGTGTTGGTCGTCTCCTCTTTTACTTGTCTTAAATCGAGGTGGTGATCGTGGTTCGCTCCTCACTACAAGAAAACATATGGGTTTTAGACGCTAAGGACGAAGCTTTTAGACGCTTTTTTGCGTCTAAAATAATTTTTTAGACGCGTTTCCAAGCGTCTAAAAATCAAGTGTCACAAAACTTTTAGACACTTTTTTAGACGCTTTTTGCTGTCCAAAATTGGTTACTTTTAGACGCTTTTTTCCGTTACAAGACTTTTACCGCCTTAATTTTTCATATGTTATCAACTCATTTGTGATGGTTAAAAGCGTCTAAAAAGTGGATTTAGACACTTTAGAGCGTCTAAAATAGTTGAATTTTGGACACTTTAATGCGTCTAAAATATTTTGTGTTTTTTAGACACTTTAAAGCGTCTAAAATATTTGTGTTTTAGACATATTAAAGGGTCAAAAACACTAAAAATTTAACCATAATAGTTTAGATTTGTGACATCCAAAAGTGTCTAAAAGCCCTTACCTAGTTGCTTATTAGTGAATTTGCTTGGGTACTTTTCCATTAAAAGGCAATGTACAATTTTTCACATCAAGCTCATAGCATATAATTTTTTACTCATCAACCAAAAAATATATATTTAAAATAAAAAGCAACTCACAATTAATATGGTGCAAATTACCATGGACAATATATAGGCTCAAATATCAAAATATCTATATTCATTACAACAAATCTAAAAGGGTATCTAACATAGTTTGTATTGAGGTTTTTTTGACAATTGACAATATAAAAAGCTCAACAGTAATCTAAGAAAGTAATCCACAAGTTTGCTTCTTCATTCCAAGCTAAGTCTACTAGATGAAAAGTTAAAACCTGCAAAAAAAAATAAGGTTGATGATTACTTTAGTTGTAAAAACAAGAACGACATAAAGAAACAAGTTAACAGTGATGATCATTAACACACTTAACCCCTTATCATTAAAATTTGACTTTTTTTTAGAAAAATCGAGAATATTCTGTAGAAATTTCGGCAGAGTTTCATTTGTAAAATAAACATTCCAAAAATTTCAAAATAACCTGCAAACAATAAAATGGCAAATCCAAAACCAACCATTAACAAATTCCAACAATCAAAGCATACGACAAATGCATCAAACCTCAAAAGGTGGAAACTTCTCCCAATATCAAAAATAAACTATTACAACTAAATTAAATATAAACTAAATAAATCGTTTATCTTCTAAATCCACAATATTATACAAGTATCAGCTAAATAAATAAATAAAAACCACATACCAACATCAACGTACATAGATTGCATTCCATCTTCTATTCTCTCAACCTAAAATAAAATATAAAACACATATTATTACAAATCCATAATTATACAAGTATAAATTAGATTTCTTCATTCAGCATCATACATCAACTCATTTAAGACTTTTGTCTCAATCACCTCTCGAGTTTGGTCTGAAGTACAAAGACGTTCGTCCACTATATTTTCAGCAGTTTCCTACAACATATCACAAGTATATATATGTAATTGTGCAATTTCATAAAGGTTAAAGATAATATGATTTATAGCTAGTTACATACCAGAAACTCTCGAGTGCGTGTTCCATCCACATAACCACCATTCTTCTTGGCGTGTGATCTTTTCCACCATTCTAAACTAGTAGGTTCTTTTCCATACTCCTTAACCTATATAAAGTTGGTATAAACTTCATGACTTTAATGTGAAACATGACTAACAAGTAAGAAAAATTATTACCATTGTAATGTGAAACATACTAAAAGAATCATTCTTACATCATGTAGCCATGACAGTCACATACTAAAAGGATCTTTCGTTGTTGGTAGATGAGGCCCTATGGTTACCCTCGTCGACACTGTGTATTCGGCTATTGATAGAAAGTTGGTGAAGTGTCCGAAGTAAGTGTTCCTTTTCCAGAAGAAAAAAACATAAAAATTAATTGAGTCAACAAACAGGATGCAGAACCTACAAACAAACCAACAACTAGTTGATTATAGATGAAATAACAAAACTTTATACTAACAAGAAATATATGAAAATTTACTTGGACCAGACAAATACAGAAAATATGCCATCAAAATGACATAAAAGAGATAAAAGAGGCTTATACTTCGATGATTTCCGGGTTTCTTTTACACTCATGTTAACATCAAAATGGGAATCATGAGCAACTTCTTATTTTTGTTCTTTATTTCTTGGCTAAAGCTCTTTGTTTTGAATTGAATTTGAGTACTCCTTATTTGCAATTCTTGCCTCTATCTAACAATACCATAAATTATGCTCCGGAAAATTATTTCTTCCAAGGACAAACAAGAAAATCCTTAGGTTTAGTGTCCCAAGTTACCAATTTGATATCTACATTCTATAACAATTCTAGCCCATCAAAATCAAAAGGTACACTTCTTTCACAATAGAAAAATGAAGATTGCTTACTTTATGATGTGAATAGCAAATAAATGATTGAGAGGAACTTCATGTTTCTACTGCTAGATTTTTTGATAAACTAATGCTAATTTGAAAAAGATTATAGGTGGGGCATTGGGGTTGAGGGGTTAATGAGTAATGACTACTGTATTCTTCATTAGACTATCTAATTCAAGTAAACCATTTGGGACAATAAAGGATGGTTACTGGGTATTTATATCTAAGCTTAAAGTTTAAATGTAAAGGGCAAAATCAATGTTCCGTTCAATTATACTTTAGAATCCGAATAATAATGTTACCTGCGGATGGAACTTTCTGTTCCCATGGCATAATTCAATCAAATTCCCATGAAGCCCATTCAAAGTATATGCAAACTTGTGCTCTCTGCAGAAGGTAGAATATTAGGCTATGTTTTTTTACCAATCACAATCCCAAGTCAAGCTTATATTCTCATCAATAATCAACTTCAATCTTAGATCCCAACAGCACATAAGTAGATCATGAGGAGAATCAACTTCAGCTAGGACCTCATTGATACCGTCAGAACATCACGATCGAGTCTGATTATTTAAGATTCATATGAAAACATGTGATCTATAAGAACCTCCATTCACGCCCATTTAACCAAAACTAGTTTCCTATCAAACCCATTTCTGGGTTCTGCACTTGTTGATTTTTATGGGAAATGTGTTCTTATCATCTGAACGCCAAGTGTTTGATGAAATGCCTCACAAAAATAATTTTGTTTGGACTGCTATGATTTCACTTTATGCACATTCTAATAACAAACAAACCCCAAGTAATTCATACATAGAAAACCCTAACGTCTAAAAACTTGAACACACAACTATTACAACCCTAATTTTTCAAATAAAATCAAACAACTCACAAAAGACACAAAAAAAAAAACCATTTGATAGCAAAATTGTATTCAATTTAACCTAAATCAAGAAATTGATGAATGGTACCTGATTTTGGGAGTTGAAAATGAAGAATGTTGAAGTAGAAAGCAGATCAGAAGAACGAAAAAGGAGATCAAAATCTTTACCAGTTCGATCAAAATTTCGAAATGAGAACGAAGCAGAAGCAGCAGCAGCAATGGAGGAGTCGAACAGATCAAAAGAACGAAGCAGGCGGTTGAAATTTTGAGTAAGGAATATCGAGGGTTTTTTGAAGGAGAGGCGCAGAGTTCTTTTTAATGAGAGGCGCAGACGGTTGAAATCTTTAATGAATGGGCGGTTATTTTGTTGACCTAAAATTTTTAGGCTTTGTGACGCTTTTTATACACTTAATTTAGACCAATTTTCGTGTCAATATAAAAGCGTCTAAAAACTTCGTGTTATTTATGACACTATTTATTCTGTCTAAAACTAAGCGTCTAAAGACTCCTTGTTTTGTTGTAGTGCCTCTTGGTTTTTTTTCGGTGGCTAAAGGCCGAGGAACCTGTGCTTTGGACAATGGTTTGGTGTTGTGGTTAGGAGATTTTGGCGTTTGAAGTGGCAACGACGGGTTAATGATGGTTATCTTCAATGATTGTTAATTCTAGAGTTAGAGCTTCCCTATAATTCTTAATTCATTTTGTGCTTTAGCCCATTAGGCTTAACGTTAGTTTTTGGCCTGGGTCTTTGGCGTAGAGTGTTTATCTAGGGCTGAACTCTATGGTAAGCCTGTTGGTGTACGACCTCTAAGGTCTAGGTGTTTTGGGCTTGAACCCCTTGGTTTGGCTTAGGTGTCTTTTGTGGTTTATCCACTCTTGGTGGGGTATCATTTCTCTCAAAGATAGCCCTACATCTTTTTGACTCAATGATTTTTTGCTACATGATTTTTTTTATGCCGTGGAACTCATAAGTCGTCCCTTACATGTTCTATAAATTAATAAAATTCACTAACTATCAAAAGAAAATTATAACACGAAGGGAGTATAATAACTAAAATATTCCTCAATAAAATATCTCCATCATAAATATATATTCAGATACAATATCCATTATCCAATGACTTATTTATAGCGAATACATATCATAATAATTTAATCAATTTAGTTTATTTATAAGAGTAAATGGTGATAATTATTAATAATTTAATCAGGCATTTTCAAGTATATCTTGTCTCAAATCCCTACAAAATTTTGGAAAGGAAGTGTTTTGCAAAACAACTTACTCGACATTTTGAACTTATTTTGATACAAATAGAGAGTTGAATGATTAAATTAGCTGATGTTAATGTTTGATAAACTAGTTGATTGAAAAAACTTATTGTTAAGAATAAGCTGTGTTGATCAAGCTGCTCGTAGCGGCGAGTTAAAAATCATCTAATCAAATGAGTAAATAAAATCGGTTCATCAAATCAGCGAATGTAATAACTATGAGCCATAATAAGGGATGAAGTAGTACTCCACACAGTAGAAATAAAAACTAGGGGCAATTTGACAACTACAATTACTGGTTTCGGAATTCCTCCTCTAGTCGGCTTTCTAGAATTTGCTAAAACATTGTTTAGTATTCTTTTTATTTTACACAACTTAAAAAATTATGGTTAAAACAAAATTAAATTGAAAAATAAGATAAAAAATAAATAAAATAAAGAAATAAGTTGTTAAAATAAAGAGACTATAAATCCATAAATAAAATTAAAAGAAAATTAGTAAGACTATAAAAACATAGAGTATATCAAACTAATATAATTTTCATTTAACTATATATATATGAATACAATGATCATCTATACGAAAGGGGGAAAAGATTAATTAGGTCCCCAACAACTCAAATACATAACTTTTCTAAGAGATTCTTCAGATTGTTTCAATTTATGATCCCTAACATTTTGGGAAATTACAGATGAAGATGACCCAGAAAGCTTCTTAGCCTGGGAGTAAGATCTGATATTATTCTTGGTATATTGTTGAAGAGATCTTATTGTATGATTCCATCTCGCATATCCATGATCTTTCATGCCTTCTACAGCCGCCATTACCATCCATGATCTGCTTCGTAGTGAACTCATTTTAGTTTCTTTAATTTAATGCGTGAAATTAGGAAGAAATTGGGGAATTTAATTTAATTGAAGAATTTGTAAGATTGAATTGTTTTCTGATGAAGATTTGATGATTTGAGGAAGGTGGATAGAAGTGAAGTGTGTATTTATAAAGGATGGGAGAACATGGAAAAAGAGGATGGGCGTGGGATAAAACCACTAGAGTAGCAGCTTGTATTTGCAATACCGTTGGAAGAGATATTAATTTTTTTTATAAGGATAATATTGTATTTGTGTACCCCACGGATAGAAACAAATCTTGCCATCATCAAAAACTTGTTGGCTTCCTAGCTACTGCCTATTTTTTATAAGACTGCGGGGCGTTTGGCAATGGCTTTTGGTTTAACTCTTACGATGACTTTTGGCTTTTAGCTTTTAGTTTGTTCGTTAGTCAAACAGTTAAAAATGTGTTTGGTAAATGACTTTTATGTCAGCTGAAAAACTGGCTTTTAAGCCAAAATGAAAAAGCTGTTCCAGCTAGCTTTTTGAGTTGACTTTTGGCTTGTTGACCCACTTTTTCTCTAATAAACAGCCAACAACCAATATTCAAATTTATTAAACATCTCCACACACAGCTAGCTTTTTAAGCTAGCTTAAAAGCCAACAAAAACAGCCAACATTTCCAGCTGGTCAAACAAGCCAACTAAAAAAGCTAACTATCAACAGCCAACAACCAATTGCCAAACACCCCCATTAATAATTAGGGCATGCTTGAATTGGGTATATATATATTTAAGAGGTAATAAAGTCAAACTAATGAAATGAATCAAATAAAGATGCATTTAAAATAGTTGAGATAATTATGAAGACGATAAAATGAGCATGAAATTAAAATTATGACAGTAAAAGAAGATGATTTGCCCTGTTATGGGGGTAATACATTCCATCATTCTCCCCTAGGATAAATATTTACCCAAAAAAATTGAGAAATACCTTCATTCTTTATCATTTTGCGACCATTCTTCCACATCTACAAGTACAACAATCAAATGTCACTAATTTCTCATTTATCAACTTCAATTTCTTACTTTGACTTTTTTTCACCCACTTAAATATTTATAATTTTTTTGACAATAATCTCACTTATTAATTAATCCAACCGTTTTATAATTTTTTTGACAATAATCTCACTTATTAATTAATCATGAATAATGTCAATTTTAGAGGTTTTTGATTAGAGTAAATTTGGGTAACCCGATAATTTGTTATAGTAGGTAATTCATAAAAAAAGGTAAACTAAAATTTAATTTAAAACTAGAGAAAAATTTAAAAAATTTACGTAAAAAGTTCTAAATAATAAAAAAATCATTTAATTTTTTTTTTTGGACATTTTAAACAGTTTTTCGATATTTTATTTTAATTTATAAATTTTTATAAAATAATTAAATTTTCTATAGCAAGTCATCCGGTTACCGGCTTTGTTCTAGGGAAATAACCCCCAAAGTTAAGGTTATTCATGATTAATTAATATGTTGGATTATTGTAGAAAAATCAGGAAAATATATATTGGATTATTCTAGGTAATTTTTCTAAATTAATATGATTATTAAGGAATTTGTAAAGACTATTGAATTGTTCGGGTAGTATTAAAAGTGAGGAAAAATAAGAAATGAAATGTATATGGAGCTGTAGTTAGATTGTCGCCAATTTTTTTAATGAATAAATAAATAAAAGTTTTAAAAAACGAAAAGCGCTTTGCGTGCGTTCATTAGGTCATTGCCATTAGGAAAAATAAGAAATGAAATGTATATGGAGCTGTATTATGAATAACTTAAGTTTGTTTTAATAAATTATGAAAATAATAAATGGTAAAATAAAATGTATTTATAAGTTATTTCTATGTAGTATAATTATTTTATTTGTAAGTTGTAGGTTTTTCTTGCTTTGAAGACTTTTCTCGAGCCGGAAGACTCTTTGATCTTACTCTCCTCTTGGGTATGAGTTGCCGTCGTCCTTGTTTTCCCGGACCATGACCATAGTTTTCTATGAGCGAGATACACTGGGTATGATTATTATGATTTTATTTATAAGAGTGAATAGCAGTAATTATTAATGATTTTATACATTTTATGGAGAATTAAGTAGTAACTGAATAAATTTTATATTTGCATTGAATTCGAGCTACAAAATTGCATATGATTATTTGTAAAATGTAATTTAAAAAAAAAGTTATTTTTGTGAGAGAGTGTCAGAGTGTCTCTCAAAAAGACAATCTCAAAACCAAAAGTCCACATTATTATTTTCTCTTTTAATTTGTATTAATTGAGTTATTTAGCCCCTATATCTAATACATCTATTGTCTTTTACAATAATTTGTAATTTAAAAATCAAACATTGAAAATCAAGCATTTTCAAGTACTTCCTATCTCAAAATACATACAACGCCTCCTAAAATAATATGGATCAAGTCCATACAAAACTTTTAAAATATAAAATGCTCTAAAGTACTTTTTTCGTTCCATAGTACTTACTACTGATTGTGATATTTTTCCACACAATATATCATACTCGGTATCAAGTATTATAAAAGTATTATAAAAAAAAGAAGTATTAATTAAGTAGTCCTCCACAAAGTAGAAATAAAAACTAGGCGCAATTTGTCAATTACAATTACTGGTTTCGGAATTCCTTCTGTAGTCGGCTTTCTACATGACTCTACCACGTCTATACAATTTTTATTACTTGTACTTCCTGTCTTTCATTAAATTTTCCCAACTTATAAAATAAGTGAAATATGGTGGAGTGGAAAATTAATTATTAAATGGAAAAATAAATAAAAATAAATGAATAAATGGTTAATTAAATGGTGAGAATATAAATTTAGATTAGTGAGACCATAAGAAAAGCCTAAAATTAATTAGCCTAATATAAAAATTAGGGAAAATTATAAGGGAAAAATCAGTAATACAAATTTGTACATTAAAAAAAAGTAAAAGAAATTTGTGATATTGTTTTTTTCGCAAATGGTGTAAAACTTAAAAGTAAATAAATTAGCAAAGAAGAGCACAAAGTAGATTAAACCATATAATCTTCATTTAACTATATTTGTATCAATACAATGATCAACTATATATACGAAAGGGGAAAAAGATTAATTAGGTCCCCAACAGCTTAAATACATAACTTTTCTAAGAGATTCTTCAGATTGTTTCAATTTATTATCCCTAACATTTTGGGAAATTACAGATGAAGATGACCCAGAAAGCTTCTTAGCCTGGGAGTAAGATCTGATATTATTCTTGGTATATTGTTGAAGAGATTTTATTGTATGATTCCATCTCGCATATCCATGATCTTTCATGCCTTCCACAGCCGCCATTACCATCCATGATCTGCTTCTTATTGAGCTCATTTTAGTTTCTTTAATTTAATGGGTGAAATTAGGAAGAAATTGGGGAATTTTAATTTAATTGAAGTATTTGTAAGATTGAATTGTTTTCTGATGCGGGTTTGATGATTTGTGGAAGGTAGATAGAAGTGAAGTGTGTATTTATAAAGGGTGCCAAAACTGGGAAAGATAGGATGGGCGTGGGATAAAACGGGTAGAGTAGCAGACTGTTTTCGCAATACCGTAGGAAGAGAGTACCCCTGTTTACCGGGAAATGATTATTTTTTTAATAAGGATAATATTGGACCCCACGGATACTTATAGAATTTTAGAAAATAGGTCTGGACAAAAGAAACAAAGAGGAGAAGAAGTAGCTCACTCATAAATTCAAAGAAGGTTCACTACTAAAACCAATTGGTAATAGTAGGAGTTACTCCTTGAGTATATATAAAGTGATGCATACTCTTCTCTTTCTCCGATGTGGGACAACTCACATGTGGGTAACACATGAGCACTTCAACAGATAGAAACAGTATTTGCCAACATCAAAAACTTGTTGGCTTCCTAGATAGTCCCTCCATCTCTATTAATCTGCACCCAAAGTTGTTAAAATCGCGATTCTACCTAGAATTGCTTACAGAGGTAAAATTAAATTGATAGCATCGAATTGTAGAATCGTACGATTCTACAAATAAACTTAAATATATTAAAAATATCTAGTTTCTTATCATTATTATCCAATTCATAAGTTTAAATTTATGAATTAACGTTCCTTTGACTTTACTTTTAAGAATATAACGAAAACTTTTTAATAATTAGTTTAAATCTTCATACCGATTAAGAAATTTGTTTTTAAATAGTTTTCATGATGGGAAATTTAAAACTTATGTGTATATGTGAAAGAGATTAGTAAAAGATAGTACATAAGAAAAATTAAAATTAATTCATACTAAATTAGTACAATCGAATCGTTTAATCGTAGAATCGTAGAATCGTGTTATGATTCTATCTTTAAAAATTTTATTCCAACTAGAATCATAAGATTCTACATGCGATTCAAATCGTTCGCTTGTTTTTGGATCGTAGAATCGTAGATCAAAATCGCGATTTTAACAACAATGACTGTACCTCTTTTCATTTTTGTTTGTTTTACTTATTTTGCACCTTTTTTTTTTGACAATGACCTTACTTTCTTTCTTTAAATCTTATCTACAAACTTATTTTCTTTCTCCAACTAAATTTCACTTTCTACTTATAAATTCACTAAAAATATAACAGGTGCAATCTCATAGGGACGGAACAAATACTAGTATAGGTATAAGATTGTTAAGATATTTGTAAAGATCATTAAATTGTGTGGCAAGGATTAAACGTGAGGAAAAATGAGAAATGAAATGTATTTGGTGTTGTAGCATGATCGTCACTAATTCTTTTCAAAATGAATAAATAAATAAATGTTTAAAAAAATGGAAGATGATTTGTGAGAGTTCATTAGGCCATCGGCATTTTGAGGTCTAGAATACGAAACCTTTTGTCATTATCGTTGTCATTTTTTGGTAGTGGATCAATCCCCTTCAAGTAGTTATACTTGATATTTTCAGTGCGATGGTATGTCCGATAGTGCTCATCACATTCTTCTTCATGTCTAGTTATTTCTCCTTCTCTACAGATGTTGAATTTGTCTTATCATGTTGGAAATACTTCACATGTGCGACAAGATCCTATATCGATAAAATAGTGGATTGTTGACTTGCATATATATTGGGTGAGCTACTCCTCTTACTACCATACGGTTTTGGGAAGTAATGAACCTCACCAAGTGTATGTACAAGTCAACGCTCTTGACCCATGGGTTTGTGGGTTCGAGCCCGCAGGTGTTTCGTGCGTGTCCACACGAGTAGGCCGCAATAAGATTATGTGATGAATTGTCATGGCCTAATCAATTTGCCGAACCAAGGAGTCCTTAACGAAAATTTCCGCCCTAACAGCCTTGTTTGTCCATCAAAAAATAGAATATGAAATTTTGCCCCTTACCTCATTTCTTTCTTCACCCAAATCCAAATTGTCACTCACTTAATTAGTCCATTCAAACACCCTAACCTCCGATACTACTTAAAATAAAAAGCTTTAGATATCACGACAATGGAGTTATCAAATAAACAAGGCAAAACACCAAACAAGTAAGAACACAAATTTTAATGGTGTTAGAAAACCTCTCTTTCAAATAGAATATATTTTATTAACTGTTTAATGATACATTAATGAAATTTCAGTCACAAAACTATAACTCACTTTCAATATATCAAACTTTCCTTTCTCAGCTGGTCTCCTGAGAGACCACTCACTTAATTAGTCCATCAAACACCCACTCATACATTGATGAGGTGGGTTTCAAACTTTCAATTAGAAAAAAAATTAAAAAAAAAATTTTATTCCAAATTTATGTTTTAACAAATGTTAATTTAAATTTTTTTCGAAATTAACAGCAATTTCTTAGTCTTAATTTAATTTCAAACTTTTTAATCAACAAAAATTTGATTTACCAAATGGACAATTCAAAAGTTCTCAGCCCTAATTTGAAATCTCACAAACCATTTAGTATAATAAAACGGGTAAAGTATCAATGGTTATTAAAATAATACAATCACACCAAAAGGAGATTAATAAAATAAAGGATATAATCAAATATCACATAACCAAACATTAAGAAATCATACCAAGAAATGGCAATAGAAAGGACGACAAAATTTGACTTATAGTACTATTCATTGTTCGAGCTTATTTTATATATAACGATTAATGTATAAGAAAAAATACAGTCAAGTGAGATCTTGTTTGAGTCGTCTAATTGCCTGCTTTCATAATATTTAATTTTTATAAATTTTAACTAAGTATAGTTTAAGATATTAATGATCAAAATTGTGCATTGAATTGCGTAAAAAAGTGAAATGTAGCAAGTATTATGGAATAGAGAAAGTATAATTATACCTCTTATTTGTTCTTAATTGAGGAGGAAAAAAAATTAGTGAGGTATAAAGTAGGATTAAAATAGGTATTTATATAATTATTTTATTACTAAAAATAGAAATGTAGCAAATAATATAAAATTGTCAAAAATGAAAAAATGCAGTAAGTATTATAAGACGTGAAAGTATTAGTATAAACTAGAATGATTACAGTATTATACAGAATTGTATTGTTTAAAACATACTCTAATAGGAATAGGAGTATATTAAGAATTAGGACCCCAACAACTTAAGTACATGACAGTTCTAAGGGATTCATCACACTGTTTGGTTTGTTGATCCTTCATCTTATTAGAAATTATGGAAGAAGATGAGGCGGAAAGTTTATTAGTATGATGATATGATCTCATGTTATTGATCTTGACATGTTGTTGAAGAGATTTGATGGTGTGATTCCATCTTGCATAACCATGATCCTTCATGCCCTCTACTGCTGCCATTACCATCCATGTTCTACTTTTTATAAAACTCATTTTTCAATTTTTAATTAATTGTTTTAGGTGTTGTTTTTAAGGATGATTGATTGCTTTTATTTGTTGGGGCATAAGCTTATTTATAGATGGGGATTTGTATACAGCCCCTGGTTTATGGGCAGACTATGGTTAGTTGTGGGGCCCGCCAAAGAGTGCGGGGTGCTGATATGTCGCATTCATGGAAGGAATTCAGGTGCGGACAAACAGATATAGTGAATCAGGTCTGGACAGCTAACACAAGTTTTATGGGCACCTCACAGTTAGGATAAGGGAGTGTGACTACTGGAGTAGTACAGTAGAAATAGAATTTTGGATTAGGAATAGTACATACGTGTGCGACAAAATGTCTTTGTTAACGTTAATGTTGACTTGAATGCAGTGCGCCAAATAAGTTTTATGTATTAGTGTGCATAGAGATGAAATTTTATGGATGAATTAAATGGGTGATTAAATGTGTACTTAAGTTGATGGATTAGTATGTGTGTTAATTATGGTGTTTAAGTTGGTGATCAATGCATGGTGCAAATGGTGTATTGATGGAGACACTTAAATATACATATTATGATGGAATTAAAGCATGATGAATGACACTTAATGAAGAGTTGAAAAAGCTAAGAAAAGATTTTTTTACGAGAGTTAGGATAAGGGAGTAGGACTAGGACTAGGACCAGGAGTAGAACTGTAAAAATAGAATTTTGCATTAGGAATAGTACATACGTGTGCAACAAAATAGTTTATGTAGTACGTGTGTTAGACATTGAAAGTTATTTGGATTAAAATAGTAAACCAAATCAAATTAAATTGAATATACGATTTATCGTTTCGACTTTTTATAAATTTGATTTGGATTTTGATTGCAAATTTCTTAAGTATTTTTATTTGAATTAGATTTGTGCATATTAGAGACCGAAATTCTAAATCGTATTAAAATAGGAGTTTACTTTCACGGTACGCAATACTTAAAAAACTTAAATGCTCTTACAAACAAAAATAAGCATTTTAACAACTCAAATTTATTTTTTCATTCCTACTTTTTCTATTATGACTTTTAATTTTTAGATTTATTTATTCGATTTGTATTATAGATTTTTTTTAAATAGTAAATTTGGTTTGGATTGGACTAAGAATGTTCTAACTGAATTATATTGATTGAAAAATAATAATAAAAAAAACAAATTAAATTTAATTTGATTTGATTTTACAAACAAAAAGAATTAACTATATCAAAATAACAAATGACACTAATTTCTTACTACTTTCTTACTACTAATTTCTTACTACTAGTGTGACTTGTTAGTGTTGCAATCTTTTAGATACGAGTTGAGCACATTTTATATTTAAATTTTAAAATTAATAAGAAACTAGTAAGTGTATATATACTCGGATTAGAGTTGTTCATGGGCGGGCTACCCGCCAGGCCCGACCCATCCGGCTTGAAAAACGGGCGGGCATGGACAACGTTTTTCAAAATACTCGCGGGTATACCCGCCCGTCCGCTTAGTTTAATATATTATTTACTAAATAATTAATTCTATTTATTAAACTATACTACTACATGACCCATACCCAACTTTAGTTTATTACTCTTCTACTAGCCTTAAGGTTTACTTCTTTTAGACTGTGATAAAGTTTCTAATTCTAATATCTACATTCGATATTTTTAACCCTCAAAGAACTCAAGCAGTCGACTAACAAAGTTCGAACAAGTAGCCGACTCCACCGTCTATATTCAATATTCATGTAATTTGAGTATTTTGAGACTTTATATATATTTAGAGTATTTTAGATGATGTATTATATTTTGTTTGTTCTTATAAAAAGTTAACTTTATAATATGATTAATGTTTTTAACTTTTATTTAAAAATATCCGCCTACCCGTGGGTCCTGCCTGCTTTAAAAATGGGCGGGTAGCGACAAAAAAATATGCCCGGGAATGCGGGCGGACTTTTGAATATTTGAGCCCGTGGGTAGAATTTTTAGGTGTTACCCGGTCCGCTACCCCCCAAGTCCGCCCATGAACAACTCTAACTCGGATACTCCCCCGTGCCCAAGATATTACATCACCAACAATCCACATAATTGTTAAGTATTACTATGAGCATGCTCATATTGAGTGCAAATATTTAAAGAGAGAAAATATAAGTTAAATTACACAAATGAACGTAAGTAGATGTGAATTTGAAAGAGGGGATGAAGATAAAGAATATAATGATATGAGGAAGATAAAGATGATGACAATTAATAAGCTTATTTTGGATGAGAACAAGGGAATTACATCCCCTCCATCCAATAAGTTAAATATTTACCCTAGAATAATAGGACTAATTTTTCAATCTTTTTTCCATCGCTTTACAACTATTTCTGTGTACAATAAAGTCAATAATATTCAATTAATTTTTTACTTTAATAATCTTATCCTTAGTTTAAGTTTTATTTTCCTCACATATATTTACTTTCAATACAATAATGATATGAATGTGAGTAGGATAATAAGTGAGTGAAAATGAGAAAAGATGATCGGATAAAAATTAAAAAAAAGTAACGCGAACACTACTTAAAATAAAAATATTTCAAACTAAAAAATACTTATAAAAAGTGTTTTTCTAAGTATATATTTGGTGATACTTTTGAGTTCTTTCAGTGATGTTTGGCTATATTATGAATTTGATTAGTAAAATTGAGTTTAAGACATTTATATACTCTAGATTTAATTTCTTAATTGTTTGATGACTTTTAGTTTAAAATTAGGCAAAAGACTGTGATACGCTTAGCTTAAGGGCTTTTGGTTGGGTCGAAGAATTTTGGCAAAGAAAAGAAGTAAAAGGACCAAGTATTATTTTCGTCTCATTTATATATCATTAATTACTAATTTGGTTTCTCTCATTTGTTTTATACTCCTATAATAATAATAATTTTGATATTGGATAATAAACCATCACTTTCTATTAATCTACTCATATTTATTACTTAATTTCTTCGTTTTATAATACTTGCTACTGATAGTGACATTTTTCCACACAACATGTTACACTCAATGTGACATATTACGTGGAAAAATGTTACTATGAGTAGCAAGTATTATAAAACGGAGGAAGTATTTTATAATTTTATTGAGACAATTCATTATCATTTCTCCTTTACTTTTCAATAAATATCCATTTGTTTCCTTAAATAACTCTTCCTTTCTCTAGATGTTTCACGCCTTCTAGCGCTGCCATTACCATTTTTGCTCGGTTTTTTATTGAACGCATTTTAGAAATTGGTCAGTTATTATGAGGATGAAGAATTGATTTATCTATTAGGATGTTTGAGGCTTCAAAATTAAAAGTTATGTGTGGTGATTAGTGTGACTTATAATACCCTTAATCATAGATTAATATGTAGTGTTTTAAGAAGGGGCAAATTGATAATTTCGGATATATTATACAAGGCTTAAAAAGAATAGTTAACATTTTGAGGCAGAAGAGAAAGCCGAGTTGGAAAATGTTTCTTGCTTTGTTTTCAGTTTTTTTTGATTTGCCTTAGGATCATTTGTAAGTATTAGACCCTATAAACTAAAACTAGGGCTAAACACATAGTATTCTTATATATCTTTCTTTTTCCCTAATTTTCTCTCGACATATTTCTCTCTACTCTCTATTCTTTTCTTCCTTATTTGTAATCATCATTATTTGTACATCTCCATTGGATAACTTGTTAAAGGAGTAATAAGACATCTAGGCTAGGACAGTGGATGTAACACAATTAGGGGTGAACCACTTAAATCTTGGTGTGCTTTTGAATGTGTTCTTATTTGCTTGTTAATTGTTGTTCTTGAGTTGCACATATCCATATTCTATTTTGGGTGTTTGTGTAAGGTGTGTTCTTATCAAGTCTTTGATCCTTGGGCATATATATAGTGGGTAAATAGTTCATTATGGATGACAAAAATTTCTCAAACAAACTGATTTTATAGTGAGATAATTTCTTGAGCTGATTAATAATACTCTCTTCGTCCTATTTAATTTGCAGTATTTTCTATTTTGGTTCGTCCCACTTAATTTGCATTATTTCTATTTTTAGTCTATGACCCACCACTTTCTTTTAATCTCATCCACATATTTTTATCCTCTTTTAATTTCAACCACACAATTCATTCTCCCTATTCATTTATTATCATTATCTACCTTTATCTTAAAAATCAATAATTTTCTCTTTGCTTTAAACTGTATAAAACGGAAAAAGTATATAATATTTCAAAGTGATTATTTATAATTATAAAATAATTAATTATATGAACTCGTGACATAATTTTGGTACATCACTTACATGACAAACTGAATAGTGAATATACAGATGAAAGGAAGCCCCTGGTTTATGGGCAGACTGTGGTAAAGAATTAATGGTGCCCGTATTAAGATTTAAGATTGAGCATCGAGATGTCACATTCTTGGATGTAAATTGAGTGCGACAAAATAAGATACAATGAATTAGGCGGACTGACACAAAATTTTATGGGCTTAAGATAAGGCGTGCAGATTGTACTAGTCCTTTACAAATTTGGGTCATGTATTCTCTCATGTCTCATAGAGTCATGGGTTTAAATGAGTCTCATCGTTAAACTAATTTATAGTTCAGCTATTCTTCTCTCTCAAATCCACTTAATCAAAACTTATTTTCTACTCTTACTTTACATTTTTTTATGGGCCAACCCAATAAGAGATGGTCTTTCAAAGTGACCGTCTCTCACAAGAATTTGTGTTTATAGTTCCTCCGTTTAATATTAGTTGGAATATTAGTTAAAATAACACTATTTATTTATTATTCTTAATTTGTGATTAGTTTTTAATCTATAAGTTAAATCATTAATCATAGTCAAGTGAAATCTCGTTTAATTAGTTTTTATTATACATAATTAGAGGTATTAAGGATCGAATTAGTGTATTGGACTGCGTCAAAAAACAAAAGTTACAAGTAAATTGAAACGGAAGAAATATAATTAGTTTATTTTTGTTATTTTGAGATTGTAAATAATCAATTTAATAAATTAAATGTATATGGGTCAAACTAGTACATCCACCTTTCAATATTGTTAGATTCAAGGGAAGGAATTATACTATGATGAAGTTTAACAATTCCACCGCAAATGATAAATAACGAATCAACAACCAAAATAAGCACATCAATAATATGTTCATAATAATTTAGAAATTATAAGCTTATTTATAATAAAATTTGAAACTTAAATATTGCGATTAAGTCCAAGTCAAAGTCGAATGTTATGTTGATTCAGAGTCACACGGGTCAAAGTCTGATCCAAGTTGGATTATCAGAATCAGATTTTTTTTTTAAATCTTACATCATGTCGTGTTTTATTTTTTAGGTCAAGTTGAATTAGGGTTGAATTTAGATTTAATTTAGATTTAACAGTCATTCCTTGGACATAAATGTGGGGTTCAATAAATTCAGATATCCGATTTAATATAAGGATCGAAATTGATAACTAATTATATCTAAATCACAAAAATTTGTATGCAACGGTTGCATGGGTGCAACAACCTATAATTGGACAAATTGTCTAGAACACAATTTCTTTTTTTAATAGTAATATATCAAATTAAAACTTTAAAGATAAAATTCAAGACCTAAAAAGCCAAATCTAAGACTTAAAAGACCAATTCCAAGACTTAAGTTGATTTAATGTTAATTCTTAAATTAGGTATTCTAAAATATATAATAACCTAATTATGACAAATGTTTTTTTATAAATTATTTCATGCTTCCTAGAATTTTAAATATTTAATTTTTTATGTGTGCAGATATCTAATGTTCGATTCTATGATACAATGTCGGCTATACACATATTCAAAATTTAGGAATATGATATATATTCAAATTGGTATCCAGTATCTGCATTTTTGGATCGAAATCCAGATAATAATTATATTCAAATCGCATATCCTAAAATTTAAACATTAAATATTTAAAAGTTTTTTTTATATACAAGATTTGATAAGTACATGTGTTATTCATATATTATTATATACTCCGTTCTTTTAAATTCTTCCACCTTATTATAATGCTTAGTTTCAAAAGTTCTTCCACTTTAGAATACTTTCTATTTTGGAAAGATTTCATCCCACTTTTACCCCTTAAAACCCCATTTTTCTTACTTTTACACTACTATTTAATTATTTTCTCTCTCATACTTCCAATACAATCATTACTTCACACTACTATTTAATTATTTTTTCTCTCATAATTTCAGTACAATCATTACTTCTCACTACTATTTAATTATTTTTTCTCTCATAATTTCAATACAATTATTACTTCCCATATATAATTAAAATAATACCCACTACTACCAAAGATTCCATTTTTCTTAATAGAGTATTTGTTAAAAACCCAAAGTGAAACATCAAAAAAGAACAGAGGGAGTACATGTTAGGAATACATTTTTCAAGAGATATTTCTACCAAAATTTGTCAAATACATGTGTTATGCGTATATTATTAAATTTGCCAAGAAGTTTATGGTTACACAATTGTTTTTAGATGACATTAATTTGCCATGAGATATGCGTTATCCCTTCGTTTCATAATACTGATCACTCAGTAGCAAGTATTATGGAACAGAGGAAATATATTATTAAATTTACCAAGTGATATTCCTACCAAAATTACGCAAACTTTTGATTATTATGGCCACCATTTAGTACTATTACCCAACGGGTCGTCATAGCATAATTATGTTAATGCACCACAAAAAAGTTAAACTTAATCAAGGACATATACAAGCTTCCATACACCCAAAAGAAGAGTTATTATTTAACATTTAAACATGAATTTGCATAAATAATGTACAAGTTTTCATCCCTAATGAAGAGATTAAGAGTCCTTATCGATTAGTTAGGACCCCAACAACTTAAGAACATAACATTCTTAAGAGAATCCTCAGATTGCTTCAACTTTTCATCCTTAAAATTATTGGAAATTGCATTTGAGGTTGAAGATGAAACTCTTTTAGCCTGAAAATAAGATCTAAGATTGTTCTTAGTATGTTGATGGAGACTCCTAATTGGGTTATTCAACCTCGAAAATCCATGCTCTTTTAAGGCTCCAAATGTTGCAATACTTGCCGCTACAAACAATGTCTTTGTTGTGTTCATCTTTTCTTTACTTTGAGAATGATGGAGTTCATGAATGGTGGGTTAGGGTCTTAGGGATGGTAATGCTAATATATTTAAAGATAAGGCTTCAAATGTTGTAATACTTGCCGCTACAATCATTGGCTATTTAAGGATAAGGTGGGGGTAAGCTCATGGTTTAACCAATGGGACATCAATGTTAGTATGGACTAGTAGTGGCAAATATTTATTCATCATTTTTTATTTTGATTCGTCCTATTTGATTTGCATCATTTCTATTTTTAGATAATAACTCACTATTTTTTTTAATTCTCATCTGTATATTTTAAAACTTTTTTAATTTCATCAACACAGTTCATACTCTTTCTTTATTTATTACTACTTTTTTAAAAATACTCATCTTTCTCTTTAATGCAAATCAAAATGGACAGATGGAGTACTATCTTTGCTTTTCTTTGTCACACTATCCAATGCAATAATTTAATTCTTGATATCTCTAATTATATAACACCTCCTATTCAGCCTAAATGTCCCATTCAGTTTTTTGGCACTATTCACTCATCACTCTTTATTTGTATTTTACTCTTAATCTATAAGTTAAAATATAGTCATGTGGGATCTTGTTTGATTCGTCTTAATTCAAGGATTATTAATATCAAATTTTTATAATTTTAGTTAAGAATAATTTGAGATATTAAGGGTTAAAATGTTGTCTCGGCAAGTGTAAAAAAACCAAATGGGACATTTAGGTTGAATAGGAGGGAGTATAAGAAAAAGTTATAAAAGTTTAAAATTAATAATTTTTGCAATAAGACAAATCAAATTAGATTTTACATGACTATGTTTTAATTTATAGATAAAAAAACTAACCACAAATCAAAAGTGATGAATGCTCCCATTTTTCTAATATTGCGAGTTGCCACTGAAACGGAGGAAGTATTGAATCAAAATAAGTGAAATTTTTTATGGGCTTATCACTTATGTCGTTTCCTTGATAGTGAAGCTCTCACCTTTTAATATATATATATATATATATATATATATATATATATATATATATATATATATATATATATATATATATATATATATATATATATATATATATATATATATATATATATATATATATATATATATATATATATATATATATTCTTGATTCTCGTGTTATGATGGTAAAACAAAATATATTATGATAACTTAAGTTTATATTTTTTATTTAAATGTTGTAATTTATATTATTAAATAAATTCAAAATGATTTATGTTAATAAAGCTTAATTATTTTTTTATTTGAATAATTGAATGATGTTTTCAATTTTTTTTTTAAAATGAGTCAAAATAGTTGAATACAAGTAACACTAATCTTATATGTTCTCGAATTTCTGCAAACAACATATTTACTTTTATATGACAATCTTTGTAACTAAAAATGGATGGTTGTGTCTTTCTATATAATCATGATAATAATCTTTCTCCTAGTTACCAACAATATCCTATGATAATAAACTGACAACCACATTGCTACCTAGAACCTGATTGATGTGCGTTATCTAAATCATACAACCTTATAAATATCATAACGATAGTAGCGTAAATATAAACTAATAATAGAAAAACCTTATTTTTGCTTACATGACGCACGAGTAAATTGAAAATCGATTTCAATTATCTCATTCGTCCAAGTATGTAATTCATTTATTGATTCGAATTGCTCATATGTAACAAATCTTATTGAATAATCTAGTTTGTCAGCTAAGTTCTCAAAGCTATTATGCTTCCAATAAGAGATATTATGAAATAAATAATGCAAGAGAAAAAAATTTGGAGTCTCACATTTTGTGCGACTAGACTTAGATGTCGAATTATTTTGGTGATCAAACATCAACCATATTGTTTTGATGTTAAATTTTAATTGAAAGCGTTTTTAGAAAGAAATTATAAAGATAGAGTATAAAATAAAATAAGAATAATATCCAATACTCAATTCGTATAGGTAGTGGACAAAATAAAAAAGATTATGACGAATAGTAATAATTCTTAAAAACTATCCCTATTATGAAATGATACTTTTCATTTTTGGATGTTTTATATATATTACTTGTAATATTATCTCTTTTGGCAAAATACAACTATACAATCATATCATATTATACAATTTAATAAAAGAACTGAAAAATAACACATGGTTATTTCTTAGAGTTTGCCAATATATAAGTATCATATCATATCATCATATATAATTTAATATAAGAACTGAAAAATAACACATGGAAGTTTCTTAAAGATTTGCCAAATATAGAAGTAGTATTAATTTAATACAACTATACTTGATTGTGTGCATAATAATTTATTTTCATAAATCATACAATTTAATAAAAACAATGCAAAATAACAAATGACGATTTCTTAAAGATTAGCCAAATCATACAATTTAATAAGGTTGTGTTTGAGAACTAGCATTTCATTTCAAATTAATGATTTCGATTATGAAATCATGAATGTAGAATTTGAGAATGACAAGGTTTGGGAGGTCATTCTCAAATCCTCATCTTTAAACCATTTTGATAACAATTGTGGATTTGACTCAAATCCAAATTTGAAATTCTAGTGTTTGCCAAACACTAAATTTAAGTCAAATCCATATTTGCAAATGAAATCATCATTCCCAAACATACCATAAGGAAATAAAAAATATCACACGGCGATTTCTATAGAGTTTTGCCAAATATAATTGATTGTGTACATGACAATTTATTTTTCTAACTCATACAATTAATAAAAGAACTGAAAATTAAGAGTTTTGTCAAATCAAATATTTTATTTAAACTTAAATGGAGCAAATTAAAAAATATAATATCATTTGTTTATGTATATTAATGCTAAAAAACAGTGCATTGCATCAATTTCTACACTAGTTCTCTATATTACCCCTACTTTATTCGTTTTCTATCATATAATAATCAAGCCTACCCATGTGAAAAGGGGTAAATTGTCATTTTACTTCAAAAAAATTGATATTTTTAAATATTGTGCAAAATTACTATGTTGCAATTAAAATAGAAGAGATCATTATCATCATCATCCTAACCAGTTTATCCCGCTTATAGGAAACTATGGTCAGGGTCTGGAGAGGGAATGATGGCGGCAACTCATATCCATAAAGGAGAGCGTGACAATAAATAAGTAAAAACAATTATAAACCTAAAAAACAACAACTAGGAGTGTTCGCCGATCCAAACCCGGACCGGACTGGTTCCATCCGGTCCGGTCCCGGTCTAACCTGGATTACATCCGGTCTGGTCCGGGTTTGGACCGGTTAGATCAGAAATAATTTTTGATACCAAAAATAAATTAAAAAATGAAAGATTTTGAAATAATTTAGCAAATTGATTATTATAAAATTAAAATCTTTGTATTAAAAAATTATTTTGCGTTGAAAATAAAATATTTAAAGCCCTTTAAATAAGTATATACATAATTATCGTAAATATTATTCCCCTTTAAAATCACTTTTATGTACATCCGGTCTAACCCGAATTTTTCCTGGTTTAAACCGAATCGGACCTGAAACCCGGAATAGCGAATATGTAAGACCTGGAGACCGGACCGGATGCAACCGTCCGGTCCGAGTCCGTTCCGGTCTTACCCCGATTTTGGTCCGGTCTCGTTTTGCACACCCCTAACAACAACAAAAACAACAATAACAATAATAATAATAATAGAAACGAGAAAAAGCAAGAAAACATGAATACCAATAAGAATTCTATGAAGAAATTAGTAATTTAGAACTTGAATATATCGCCTCCAATTACACTTATCCCTAATAAGGTGTTAAAGAGATCGTTGAAATAGAAAAGAGCCAGTACTAATTTATTGGGACACAACATTATTATAAATTTGTTAATGAGAGGGTTTTTTAAAATATTGATGATTGATCGAAGCATAGAAGATAAGTCATTACTCATCATAAACAATTTGGAGGATATAAAAGTGTCATTGTATGAAATTGCCACCTTCCAATATCTCATTATAAAGATTGCATAACTCATGTCACCTTGATGATCATGCATATAACTCATGTGAAGGGTAAAGGTAAAGGAAACTCAATATTCTGCATAAGGTATGGTCGGGAGAGTTTTTTTTTTTCCTAAAAGATGCGGTCAAATCATACTCGTTTTCCCTAGAGGGAGTAAAGAGAGATGCACGCAGTCAAGAAACCCCTAATTGATACCTACGTCCAGTAGGGATCGAATCTCAAATCTTCTACCCCACATGCTATATTCATGTGACTCGAACTATATAGGTAAATCAAGAGTATTTAAAAAATAGTAAGTCATTTTATACGTCCAGGCTTTTAAAATTTTATTTTATTTTTTCTTATTTTTTATTTTAATATTATATATTTTGACTTTTGTAATTAATGACAAATAACCATTATTTAAATTTACTTTTTCGATTGATGCAAAATATGCCAAAATACTCATTCGGTCACTCCTTAGTCCCTCCTCTTGCAATCAGACATAGAAAAATTGATCTGGAGCTAAAATTGATTCGAAATTCGATTGAAAAAACTCGGTTAAAACCAGCAAAATTTTAACCCGATTCCAAAAAATGACCAAACTCTAGAAATCTGTTAACAAACGGGTCAGTCGAGTTGGACCTGTTGGGTTGTGTAACTGTTTAAAAAAGGGTAAAACTTCTCTATTTGGGCGCACAAACAAAATAACTTATGTTTCTTTATTTAACATGTTCTTCCTTAATATCTAAATTGTTGTATCCTCTAATCTAACAATAAAAAGAGTGCAAGGCATGAATACTGTTCATATGAACAGTAAATCCTCTATCCTCTTCCTCTAACGATAAAAAGAGTGCAAGGCATGAATACTGTTCATATGAACAGTAAACATGCCACGTCAGACGGATTTAACTCTTGCTCTTGCTCCAATTTAGCTTTACTCCTTTCTCTCTCTTCTCCTTCTTCCATCCCTTTCTCTGGTATGACTCTGTTATGGTTGTAATTAGGCTTCATCTTCATCCTCTAATTTGCTGGTACGCTTCTGTTATGGTTGTAATTGGGCTTCATCTTCATCCTCTAATTTGGCTTCATCTTCATCTCTAATTTATTCTACAACTGAAACCATTTATTGATGGCGGTTCAACTTACTCTTTTTTGTCCAACAGTGAGCAACTTATCTTCCTTTTCCAGGTAATTTTTAGTTTGCACTTGTTTTAAGTTGTAAATTTCATTGTTGTTTCGAGTAATTTTGCTAATTGAAGTTTGTTTTGGGTAAATTCATATGAACCCTAATTTATTAGTATATCTCATTTACAATACAAATTTAAAGGATTTAATTTATATTAATAGTTTGTTCTAGGTTTTTTCTATTTCGATTTTTTTTTCCAGGATTGTGAATTTGGGTTTGAATAATTTCTTCTTCAATTTATTAACATTTTTTTCTAGGTTTTTTCTTTTTTTTTTCCAGGATCGTGAATTTGGGTTTGAAGAATTTCTTCTTCAAGGTTTGTTCATTTTTTTAATTCTAATTTGGCGATCCAATTTGGGTTTTTTCTATTTTGATTATCTTTTCCAGAATAGTTTGTTCAAGGTTTTTTCCCGAATCGTTTGTCTGGGTGTGAAGAATTTCTTCATCAATGCCGAAAAATGCACCTTGCTTCATTGACAAATTTTTGCAGTACGCCCATCTATCACTTGGCTATTCAACTACTTTACTAGGCTTTTGATTTATAGTTTTCAGATTTATTGATTTTGATTTAGAAAAATTGTTCATTTAGCAAAACCGTTTGATTTTGTATTGTTTGGGATTAGGGTTTGATTTTGCAGATTTTCCACAAATTTGGAATTTTGTTCAAAATGGGTAGTAATTTGTATGGCAATTTCAGAAATAATACCTTTGTTTTTGCAGTTTCTTTCTTTATTTTGTTGCTTAATTTACTTCTAGGTTTGTCAAGTTTGAGTCTTTGAAGGTTGTATATTGTTTACAACAAAGTCTCAAACTTTTGAAGAAGGTTTCAATGAAAATGTTCTTTCTCCAGTTAAGGCTGTTAGACAATTAAGTTTTTATGTTCTGTGATTTCACTTTCAAATTTTGTTCATTTTGTATCTCCATTAACACCATATGTTTCTTTTATCATTGTATATATGTATCTTGTCAATTCTTACAATTTCCTGTGAATAGATAGCATGTATTAACTTAATCTGATTCTTGATGTAATTTTCATTCTTGACTTCATGTTTAGTTTGTACGAGCTTTACAATGTTTTTTCTCTTTTGCTTTTTCTATATGAATTCTGTATTCTTCATTGCTTTTTGACTCAACTAATTTAGTTCACAGTTGTTTGATCTTTAAGCTCATATGCAAGGGAGGCTGTTGAGATCATTCTTGTTCTATAAGTCTTGTCTTAATCTCTTTCTAATAATCTAATGTAATATGTCATTTGGGATGTAAAGTTGTGACTTTAAATGTATTTTGGTGTGAATTTGAGATGTTCTGGCATTTGAGTTTGATAAATTTGGGATCATTTGGGTTTGATAGATTGCAAACACAACTACTCTTTGTTTAATAAAAGAAAATTGTGGGTTGTTCAAGAAAATGAATACTGTTCTCGATGGGAAGGGGAAATGGTGATAGAAATGGTTTTTCTTGAGGAGGGAGCCTCGTGTTTGTTGCCATATTTTGATTTAGCTTCTTACTTACTTTTAGTACTAAATTAATTTCTTTTAATTATTGATATGTGTTTTTAGAGTAGTCAATTAGTCTAATTTGTCAAGAGGGATGGGAATGAAGAATGAGTTGCTAAGCACCCCTTTATAGAAAACATTTATATAGAATAACGTTATGATGCAGATTCTAAATTTTGTTTGTGGTTGATGATATTGGTGTTTATTGCAGGCTGTGGGGATCATCTTCATTGGTACTATCTTATGATTTATGATGTTTGGCTAGAGATACTTTGAGAAGTGAAGGATGCTGGGAATGCCTCTTGTTGCTTGGAAACAATGTATGTCTGCTCTTTATTATCATTCATTGTTATGTGTTTACCTCATTTTGATGTGAGGCAAAACTTATGATTAGCTTTACTATTTTGGCGGTTAAATATGACTCTTTAGTTTGATAAGGTAGTTATAAAGGGTGTAGTATAAGTTTTGGAATTTTGTTTTGGCAGTTAGATATGGTTGTATTTTTTGATTTGAAAAATTAATTTGGTGTTATGTTTATTGAAATTGATAATAGATTGTATGCTTTTTCTCATTCCTCTTTATTCATGTTTTTATTTATGATCAATATAGATGATTATTTGATATTATGTAGTTAATGTACATATTATAAAATAATTATTTTTTTGTTCTGTTTAAAGAAATATTGAACTTTGTATCTATCTATCCTCTAACAATAAAACATTTGCAAGCCAAGAATACTGTTCATCATGAACAGTTCTTTGGTCACGTCAGCGTTTTCCTCAACTTCTGACTCACGCGATTCATTCTTCCCCTCAGATGCTTTTTGCTTTTCCTCCTTTTTCCTTCTACCTTACGCCATCTTCAGTCCTCTTTTGTTGTATCAGCCTCTTCATCGTATCAACGTTTACTTAAGATCTACCGTAAATGATTCGATCTCTTTTACCCAATTCTCACAAATAAATTTTATCATCTGATGGAACTTTCGTTGTATCAGCCTCTTCGTTATCAAGGCAATTCGCTGATTCTACCTTCAATATCAAGGTAATTCGATCTCTGTACTTGTGCTTTGATAAAATTTTGATAAGCTTCTTACATTTTTGTGTAAATACCTGTGTTTGATGACTTATTTGATGAACATCTGCATCGTCTGGTTAGGGTTGGTTGAAGTTAATTTTTGGGTATGAAATGTTTAGTTGTAAAAATTTATTTTGAGTTTAGGTATGTTTCAGTTATTTTTGAATGAATTTCCTATCTGATAACACAGATCCATTAACTCTTGTTTTCTCTTCAATTCCCCATTTCTTCTTACTGTATTGGGTTGCTTATTTGGTAATGATTTGATACTCTCCCATTTTGTTCCCCATTTCTTGTTGCATTGGGTTGCTAATTTGGTATGAATTTGATATTTTCTTTGGTTTGTCTACTTGCATTTAGGGTTTTGGGTTAGTGCTTTTGTTCACTGTTGATTTTTTTTTCCTTTGTTATAAATTAATTCAAAGATTGCATTTCGATTTAGGATTTTTCTTTTTTCGGGTTTTATTTATGGTTGGATTTTCAGGTTTATGGTTGACAGAACCAGAATATTGGGGTTTCTATTTTCAAGTTTATGGTAAGATTGCAATTTTATTTTTCTATTGTTTTTTTTCATCTTGTACTTCATCATAGAGAGGTCCTTAGCCTTTCACTTCACATGTGATTGTATTGCCTTTAAATTGTAGGATATGAATGAGATTATGTGATCTTGTTTTCAATTTAGAGATGGAGTTTCCTAAAAGATTTATGTCTTTTTATTCTACACTGTACAAATGGTGATACACTTTAATCAATTGTTCATATTTGCAGGTAATGGGCAAACAGGCTTACCGTTCATGATTATCAAGGTTGGTTTCCTTGCTATCTTCTTGTCTTATCAAAGTTACTTAAATTTCCCGCGGCAGATATCTGTGCCTGCCTGTATATGATAATGATCACCTCCTTTTTCTTTATGGTATCACAAAGCTCAGGTAAAAAACTTAGTTTTATTATTTTATCTTTGTAAAGTCTTGATTTCATTTGTATTTGTTTGGTTTTGGTATTTGCCTTAGATAAACTCTATTTCTTTGCACTAACTAACTAAAGCAGTTTCTTTCTCATACATTTCTTTGATTTTTTCCTTTAATTTGGTATGTTTATTCCAGATTGGTAAAAATTACATTTTTTTGTCTTTGAATAAGATTGCATCGTAATTATTATAGTTTAATGCTTATTTTGATGCTCAAGTGTTGTATCACAATTAATGAAATCTTGATGTTTGAAAGATTACCGACAATTGATGCAGCTTTTTATATGGAAAATTGCAACTTATCTTTAAATAGCATACCGTGATATGCAACTCTTTATACTATGTTGCTTTTGATGAGTTCAGCAGAATAACTATATTGCTATTCTGATGTTTGGTGGTTAGTATCGGTTTGCTGTTGTTCTGTGCCCCACTGGTGTTTGGAGGCTGCTGCTTGGGTGTGTATTTTAATGCAGCTGCTGTTTTAGGAATGTCCTGGCTACTGTTTTGGTTGTGTGTGCTGCTGTTTTGGTTGTGTGTGATGTGGTTTGCTGTTTGCAGAAGGTTTTGAAGTGGTGTTTTTTTTCTTTTGCTCTCTGGTGCTGTCTGGTTGTGTTTTTTTGGGACTGTGCTGTTGGTTTTGTTTTGGGATGAAATATCAGGGTTATATTTTTTGTTAATTGGGTTTTGGGATAAAAATTGGATCATTGACCAACAACAGCCACCAAGTTTCCTCAATTTCAAATAAACAGCCTCAAACTTCGTTTTTTCCCAACTACAGCCACCAACTTACAAAATGTGACATCGACACAGCCAATTCACTAAATTACCGGTAAAAACCCATTTTTTTACCTTTGACCAACCGTTGACCCATATCTCAACCATGTTCTGAACCCTAGTTAATACTTTTAACCCTAGTTTCCTCTTTCTTCATCACTAATCAAGCATTTATTTCCATTTTCACTCTTAATCCCATAATTTCCTCCTTCTTCATCACTAACATTAAAACTCCAATCCCATTAAAACTCCAATCCCATAAAACTCCAATCCCAACTACTGGTTTTTTCTTGTTCCCATCAATTTAGACACCCCACATCATCCCTCCAAGCCTGAAAGAAAGAAAGCCAGGGAGAGACACCTCCCACTTTCCTCAGATTCATCCAAAATAATTCAGAAAATATTGTTTGATTTATTCAGATTATATGATATGATATAGGATCCAAAGAAAACCCAGCTACTACACCACCTTCCTTTTCTTTTCTAACCTTTTTAATTTTTTAAAAAATTGTTTTGGATGGGATTTGCAATCTTAGGATCATTGACCACTCTTAATCCCATAATTTCCTCCTTCTTCATCACTGATTAGTGATTAGTGATGGGTTTTAACCCTACTTTTAACCCTGCAAATTTCACATCAATAACTCCATTTCTCTACTCAATTTCACAATTTTTTCTCCCATCTGATGTTTTCTTAATACTCTACTTCAATTGCTCTCGTTTTCGCCAAAAAATTTGAACCCTAAATTTCCCATTTCACTTTAATTTTAGTGGGTCTTTTGCTAAATTTAGATTTTCATACAAATTGAAATGTTATAGGTCGACGAAGAGATTTGGAGAAGACAAGAAGAGATTTGAACACTTAGCTTTTTTGAATTAAGCTCAAAATGTTGTCTGTTTGCACCAAAGAAGAAATAATGGGAAAGTGCAAATCTTTTTGGTCTAAAGAACACCAAAAAAGGCTTTTGAAGCTCTGAAATTTTCACCCAAAAAAGCAAGAATTAGACATCTGAGTATAGAAAGAATGAAAACCTAAGTAAAGAGAAAGAATGAAGAACTTACCTTCAATGGAGGATGTAGTTGATAAAGGTTGGGTTTGGGCATTAACTAGAGCTAGAGGGATTGTTTTTAAAATTAAAGTCAACGGTAATTGGGGTTGGTCAAAGGTAAAAAAATGGGTTTTTACCGGTAATTTAGTGGATTGGCTGTGTCGATGTCACATTTTGTAAGTTGGTGGCTGTAGTTGGGAAAAAACGAAGTTTGAAGCTGTGTATTTGAAATTGAGAAAACTTGGTGGCTGTTGTTGGTCAATGATCCATAAAAATTTAAGGATATCTCTATATATAAAACGTTGCTAAGGCTTTAAAACTGTTCATAATTTGCCAATGAACAGTTAACTGTTCATCTCATTCTTGATTTTCCCGCTACTTTCCCCTTTTTGTGTCTTATTTCTACTCTTCCATTTCACTCCCATTTCACTCCCTTTCTTCCTCCTATCTCTCTTTTTTGATGTCCTTGAAAAATCTAGTTAGTTTTCCACTTTCTTCGTTCAATTGATGTCCTTGAAGATCTTGGTCTTGGTGTTCACTCCTCATTTGGAGTTCGTTGTGGCCTGTGCAGCTATTCGCATATTGCATGGTTTCACCACTACTATTGCTGCCGCTTGCCAACACCTGCAATCGTGAAGACCACCGACAACCACCCTGACCAACCCACCTTTAATTTAATTTCAGGTATTACTTTGATTTTTAAACCACCAATTCCCAAAAGTTAGGGTTTTTTAATTTATATTTCAATTTAGTTTCTTCAGTTATTGATAGAAGTATGTTTTTGAATGTCTGCATTCCCATCCTCTTGCTTTTTTACTTCTGGTATTCCGTTCAATACTATTTACTTGTCAAATTTTATGATTTTGTTGTGTGAATTTTGATTTTAATATCTTATTATATTTTGGTGATTGATTTAGGGTTTGTTAAGTATCAGTATTGTTGCCTTTTTCCACTTTTTATTGCAAATTTAGATGAACCCTTTTGTTCTGAATCAACCAATTGTGACGATTAATTAGAAGCTTAGGTTAATTATTGCTTTTATATCATTTTTTCCTTTCTTTTTAAATTTCATCTACTATTGAAACATGTTATGTGACGTTAATTGATCACTTTTATATTATTACTTTGGCCTTGATTTAGGATAATTGTGCTTCTACGTGTCATTTGTAGGAATGGAAAAATTTTTAGTTGTTTATTAATTCTGCTGAAATTTCCAAAAAAAATTCTTAAAATTTCGTGCTCGATAGAGTTTGAAGTTTGAACCCTAGATCCGCAGCTGACGGTCCCACCAATATATCAAATATATCCTCAATGTGTCAACATACCCAAATATGAGTCTAAAGAGATTCATGACACCAAGAACATTCACATATGTTTAATGGAGGGGCTTTTAGAATTACGCGATCTATAATCATCAAAATGGAAAGGTGATGTCCATAATCTCGACAGGTTCTTTGTTTTTTGATCAAAGGTTCATTTTCCACTACATGAATGGGGAACTATTGTATTAAAAAGTATGTAATACTTTAATTGATGTTAATTTCTCATGTTAAATAACATTTGGCATTATATATCTTTACATGTAAGAAAGATGTTGTCATGTTGTCTCTTTGGCTTAATTTAATGAAATATTATAGAGTAAATTGTTAAAAATAAATCATTTTTTGCTCAATTGGCTTAAATAAACCTAACTATTGATTATTTTTAAATAAATTTAACTATTCGATATAATTGCTAAACGTAAACTCAACTAATGTTTATTCCTAATTGCTTGATGACAAAGAAGTTTTGAAGATGGTTTATAAACAATAAGTGTGTTCAAGCAAAAGACGGTGTACAACTAAGAGTGTGAAAGTGAAAAGGACAATGGCAAACAAATTTGTAAGTTTTTTTAATTCAAATCGCCAGTATTGTTTTGTAGAATCTAGGGGGCTTCATTTAAGTGTATTTTAGTTCATAAAGAAAATTTTTCCTTTTATGTTATTTTTCTTCTACTCTTGGCATTCCTTTGAAGTGTATTTTAGTTTTCGACATTTCTATTCTATGTTGTCGATGAAAAAAATTAACTTGATGTGCGTTTGTTGGCCCCCTAAGATTCCATCTCATGTGAACACTATGATTCAGAAGCTTGGTACTATCCTTGGTCTTCTAAAGGCCCTCTTGTTAATAGAATCAGACAGCTGCATCTTGCAGCTTGTTAAAACATGCTCTTCGACGCTATTGGTTGACAATATCCAACTTTTGCAATCGAAGGCTATGAGCTTGACCAGTGCGGTACTTTTAATTTTTTTTTTCTGTTTACTTGAATTTTATGTTTTTTGATGCTCCTTTTCCCAATGGTTACAATATTATCTTTCTTCATTGACATTACAGATCTGCTATTTATACACACAACTTAAAAGTTATGTGTTTGGTGAAGTTATTCAACTTCTCTGGAAGCTGCCCTTCTCAAAAAGAGTTGCCAGAGCATTTCATTTATCTGATGAAGAGCAGAAGCAATTTCTAATCTTCCTGAAGCTTTGAGGCGAACTTCAAACGAAGTATAAAGGTATTTAACCTAATTTTTCATGTTGAATTAATTAATTTTTTTGATTTTGGGCTTTTGAAATTTATTGTGAGTTGAATTTTATTTTGCTCAAGTTACCTACATTTTTTTGGGTGTTTGAAATTATTGTGTGTTGATTTTTTTGATTAACTTAATTGCATTTTTTTGGGTTGTATTTTTATTTTTATTTTTAGTGTTTGTAAATTCTTGTGGTCTGAATTTTTGTGGCTTAATAATGTACTTGTATTTTTCTGGGTTTTAAGAGAAATGTGCAACAATTCATATGTTGTTACTTTTTACTGTTTGCTAATGATTTAATTCGGTTGAGTATCGTGAAGTCCATTTCCCTAAAATGAAAGACATTGCTTCATTGGTACATGAAAGATCTTATGTTGACCTTAAGAGTGAGGTAGCTATAAATGGTGTATGCTACATGTTTTTGTCAAACGTGAAGTGTTTGGTATCAAATCATTCTACAGCAATGGTCTGGAGTGCTGGTGTTCTTTCTTTTGTACTATGGTATGTCGTCCCCTTTGAGACTCTACATTTGATGTGAAGACTCTCCCTTTCTAATCCTTAGACTTGGGTTGTCATTGCTTGACCTCTTTTGTTACTTGAATCTTAGTATCAGTGTTAAATATGGGTGTGTTTATAAGTGCGGGCATGTTTTGAATTATTTTTTCTCATTTATAGTTTATTCTTGTTTTCATTTTGAGTGTCTATAATGGAATGTGATGTGTGTGAAATCAATCCCAAAACCATATCAGGGTGTCAAATATTTGTTTTCGATATGAGAGTGTCAATTATTTGATATAATCGTATGGATACTTGAGGTTTAGTCATAACTCACTAGCTTTATCACGGAGTAATATTATACTATGTTTTTCTGGTTTTCTATGTGTCAACTTCATATAGTATCTTATCATGTGACTATGTATTGTTAAGGATGAAAGAGAGGTGGCTTTAAGCGAGTTAAATGCTGTTAAACTGGAGCACAAAATTGAAGGTTGGTTGTTACTAATTTGTCATTATGTTAAGCTAATGATATAATTCTTTATTTGATGGCATGATTGCTTACTTGAATTTTATTTGAAATAGAAGAAACTGGCACAATATGCAGATAAGGATCCTGCTGCTTTCGAGACTATGAGTACGGAGCATAACTCATTATTTATGTCAATTGCCCAGTTTTGAAGGGACAATCCATGGTTACCTCATCATTGATTCTTAACCTTTGTGTATTATGTTGCTTTCGAGCTCGTTATTATGAAAGGATATTTGTTCATGGGTGAATCTTCAATGGTGTAGTCATTGAGCTTTGGTTCATTTTTGATTTTGTATCTTCAAGTTCATATTCATTGTTATAAATTATTTTCTTATTTTTAAAGTTTCCTTTCGTTGTTATTTTTCAGCAAAAATAGGCCTGAATGTGAACCACTAGCTGTTTGTGAACTTATGAGCGTTCTTTTAAGAATTGTTGCTTCTCAAGTGTGCTTCTCAGGTGAGATCTCATCCGTTTTTTTTTGCTTAATTTTGCTCCGGTTCATTTGATTTTTTTTTATTTTGTGTTTAGGTACTTCGAAGAAGCTATAATAGGATTTCTATGATCATATATTTTGAATTTGAAATTAGAATATTTCCCGTAACCATGGACATTGTTTGGGGTTCTTTAATTTTTGGCGTATATCTGCTTCATTTTGTGAATTTTTTTTTTTTGCAGCAACTCACATCGAAACTAGACGAAGATTATCATTATTACTTTTGAGAGTTTCTTCAATGTGTCCTGAGATCCACTAAATTTAGAGACTCCACAACCTCAGCAAAGTGTTCACTACAAGAAGATCTGATTATGCTTATTACTTTAGGGAGTTTCTTCAATGTATCCTGAGATCCGTTCTGGCTGCCAAGTTTGAAGCTCCTGCACACAATGCTGGGAAAACCGTAAAAGTCAGAGACTTTGATGAGGAGTTATCTCAAGCTACCATTATCTTGGTACATACACACCAACAAAACTAGACGAAGATGATGATGTACGTAACAATCTACATAATACACCAAAATCTAGAGGGAATGTCTCCTTAATTACTGTCAGCAATAATAAAGAAATGCTTCCTCTTTATTTATATTTGCATATGTCAATTGACTATCTCTTAAAAATTAAAAGATACGAAATAAATGATTTTGTTTTTATATGTTTGTAAACAAAATCAATATGGTTGATAAATTTCGAACAAAAGAACTTGGTACTTGTCTGATGAGGTAGAGTGGAGGCTGCTCTTTTTTTCATATGAGAATTATTAATGTGTTTAGTGTAAATGTTGTGAACCACAATGCTAATGTGGCTTGTGCTGTCTAATTTGTTGTTGAGGTAATTCTTCATTTTTATTAAAAACGTATTAATTGTAAGATGGTGATGAGAAAATAGAATAGCATTGAATATAGAATTGAAGTTTGGTTTCTTGATAGTTGTACATGTACTTTTCTTTACCCTCACATATGTTAGAATGATAGTTGTATATTTACTTTCTCTTGCTATGTCGTGCAATAAATGGAATGTCTTTAACCCTACTTAGCTAAATTATATTGGCATTAATATGCTTAAAACATCATATTTAGTGCAATTATCATCAAATAATCTATTTTTAATTACACATTTAATTTAAACAATACAAAAGCGTCCACAACATAGATTGCTCAACTACTTGCTCTTCAAACATTTAAGCAACCCATCAATAATGGTTGTCCACATTCTTGCGTTAAACAATACACCAACTATCATCAACTAATCACAACCATTTCAACCCATCGCATCAACTTCGTGCACTAATGACACATCAATTGCACATCGACACCCCAACATATACTTGCAGCCTTTGTATTTTTGACATATTTGCAACACATTAACATTTTAATATTTTCATTAGTATTATTGTTTGTAAAAGTGATTAAAATAGTATTATAAAATTCAATAGGATAACTTGGGGGACCGCGTGAGTAGCACGCGGCCCCACAACTAGTTATGTTAAATAATTCATTTTCATATCTTTATTCTACTATGATGCATTTTGGACTTAAAAATTTTTCATATCAAATTATTAATATTTAATAGTTTAAAAATTATGTTTATAATTTATTGTGATTTGGATATGTGCTATACTCCTTCCGTTTCTTTTTGTTTATCCACTTTACTTTTTGCATGCTTTTCAAAGCAAACTTTGAGTCTTAATAACTTTAAGTACGCATTATAAAAAATTGTAAAAATTATATATTAAAAAACTTTGCATCAAGACGAATCTAACAAGATCTGTCATGAATACATTTATCATCAATAATAAATACTTTAAAAATCAAACTTAAATTTCTCTCTCCTAAAGTGGAAAAACAAAAAGTAACAGAGAGAGTAATTTTTTTGAAAAAAGATTATGATCCAACGCAAAATTGACTTGATTCGAAACTAAACTAACCTAAAAATAACCTGACCGATACTAATGCGAAAGAGGGTCATTCATCAGTCAGTCTTTATCTACGGTGCCATCAAAGCGGTAGGTTTAGAAATCTGTTGCATATCTTAGATAAGACGGCTCAATCAGGATCCAAAAGCAAGGCATGTGATTGTCGATTTATGATTATTGGACATATCTCCTATACAACACGGTCTATATTAATGAACATTTAACTCATTTAGTGATGAAAAACCTTACATTCATTCAATTTCTTAGAACATGACCTTATTTTGTCTTAATTAATACCTTATACTAATAAAATTAGAAATGATCATCAGTCAGATTTAAATTATTTCCAACTGGAAAAATGACTAATTGTTGAACATTACCTGAAAACAAACATTGCAAAATCTATATATGGAATAAAAGGGATAACTATCAAAAATCAAAATGATATTGAAAAATTACTAATTGTTGAACAATATTTAAAAAGCAAATATTGCAAAATCTAAGCAAAAAAAGGGATCACTATCAAAAAAAAAAAATGATGTTGAAATAAATAAAGTAAATTTCCACTAGGAGTAAACAACCTTTTAAAGCGGCATTTCTTGTCTGTATCCTCCTATATTCATTGTTTACCATAAAACTAAGAGTACCACCCCATAAAACAGGGGAACTTCCCTAGTAGTATTCATTATTATCATTATAAAAACCCAAAAATTCCTAATCAATAACCGTGATTCGTAAATTACCACAAAAAGACGAAAAAAATAATATTAAAATAAATAAAATTAAAAAAAGATAAATTAAAATAACAAAACACTCTCCCTATCACATTCGACAACATAAGGATGATTTATAAACCTCACAAATATCCGTTATTTACTAAGACCTTCTCATAAAAACCACTAAACCAGCAACTGGAATTTAATTATTTAAGCCGCCATAATAAGTCTATAAAAAGCACACATATTTCCTGTTTTCAACAACTGAAAAACACAATCCAAAGAGAAAAAGAAATTAAAATGAGTACAAGAAAATGGGGAGTAGCAGCAAGTATTGCAGCAGTAGAAGCATTGAAAGATCAAGGCTTTGCAAGATGGAATTACCCAATCAGATGTCTTCATCAACATTTCAAGAATAATATCAGATCTAAAAAGCTTTCTGCTCCATCTTCTATTGCTGTTTCCAACAAGTTTAGAGATCATAAATTGAATAAGTCTGAGGAATCTCTTAGAACTGTCATGTTTTTAAGCTGTTGGGGTCCTAATTAGAATTACTCCTCTTTTTTTTTTGACTTTTTTTTCTTTAATTTTGATTTTGGGCTGATCTTGTAGATATATTTATATATCAGTGTTTTCATCGAATTCTTGGGAATTAAGCTTAAATTTTCGCCACTTTAATTTTTCTTTTCATTTTATTTGGAATTGATCTAAATTCGAAATTACCAAGTTAAATTTAATTCAATTAACTGGTTTAGGTAGAGTAAGATAGGAGGAAAGGAGACTGATCATCCTCCACTAGTGAAAATACGAAATATTCTGTTGTGAATGGGCTAAGCCTAAGCCTATGATGAAAAAACAACAATAAAAATGATGCAAAGAAAGAACAATAAAAACAGAGCACAATAATAAATCCAACAACACAAGATTTAATGAGGTAGATACCTCCCCTCAAAGAAAGTTTCTTATTATTAATATATCAACATACAATAATGATTCAACTCACACAAGCTTTGAGAACACACTCACAAAGCAAAGATTGAAGTATTTACTTTAATCTCTCACAAAATGCATAAACTAAGAATGAAGAATCTTATGTATGCCTCGCACACTTCTAACAATGTCTTACGACTCTTTATATGGTCCTAAGACACATTAGAATAACCTAGGACAAAAGTACTTAGGAGCCCAAGCAACCCCAATTAAAACAGAATCCTTCGTTGCTGCTCCTACTCCACTCGCTCGATCCGAGCAGGTCGGCTCGACCAGATCGAGCGACTCCCCTGGACCTTCTGCCTGCTTCTGCCTTTAAGGCTCGACTCGAGCTCCTTGGCTTGACCCACTCGAGCACGCTTCCACAACTCTCATGCTTGATGTCTTGCCTTCATAAAGACACCTCACATCATCATCATTGATCATCACCTCATTGTGTGACCCAAAGAGAATACTTCCATACTCCTTTGCATCGTACGACATCATCCTCGAATGTGCAAGCAAGAGCATGTGCAACCAAGTGATCAAACCCATCACCAAAGTAACGGAAATTGGATGTTGACTCAACATATTCAAATTGAAATTAATTAGATGATGGGTCAAGAGACTGTCTTTTGTAAAGACGACTCTCAAAAGTCCGGCCCAAATTTATATTTAAAGTTGTAACAATATATATTTAAAATTGGATTGGACTTTTGAGAGTCGTCTCTACAAAAGACGGTATCAAGTAAGAATTTGTGTTAGAACCAATATTGCATACTAGTGTTTGTTCGGCTCACCGCTCACTGAGCATGAATGCAATAATTCGAAATTGGTTTGATATTACTTGTTTTGGACCGAGTCTACGCTGCCTAAATATATTACGTTATAACCTTAAACATATTCTGTTATAACACAAAATATATTATGTTATAATCTCAAATATATTATATTATAATTTTTAAAATATTATGTTATAACCCCCAATATATTATTTTAACCCAAAAAAAAGTCGTTATCTACAGTTATTTTTTAAAAACAACACTTTTTTTTATTTTTAAATGAGCAGTTTTTTTAAAAAAAATAACAGTTTTTTTAATTAAAATATTTACTAAAAAAGGAATTTGGGTTGGGCTCTTGAGAGCCGTCTTTAGAAAAGACGGTCTCTCAAGAGAGTACCTGATTAATTAAATAGTAACAAAGGTTTGACCCTGTTTGAACAAGTCTCCTTAATTTGTTCGTTGTTACTAACAGCGAACAAATTATTTGACTTTTGTTGACCTTATGTTTTATGCTTTGAATTAGCCGTTGTAATTTGAAAAATAGCCGTTATAAATTTGAAAATACTCTATATCAACATTTTCTTATTTCATATCCAAACTTTATCATCCTAATATTATCTAACCGGTTTTGAAGTTTATATAAGGTATAATGTTAGTATTTTACTTGATTTGTAAAGATTTATATTAATATTAAATGTTAATTATTTTACTATATTTATGTGTTGCGTAGATATGAAAGAAGCATTCTATTGAAGAATAATGTTATTATGGTTATGAAGTTGAAAATGATAGAGATTAGAGAGACTTCAATTCTATGATTCTTGTCTATTTTACTTTGATGAAGGATTCAAGTGCACTTACTTTATGTAGGTTCATCCGAAGGGTACTAATAAATAGCAGAAAGACATTATAGTTAAGCTTGATAAAGAAAAAGAAGAGTTTGAAGACGAGCTACTTAATTTTAGGAGGCAAATAAATAATAGGACACATAGAAGAGAGACGAGATACCTAATCACTTAAGTACATTTACCTACACTAATTATATATAATCAATTGAATTCTATAAAACATTTATAAACCACGAAAATTACGAATATTCACCATCAACTACCAAACTCAAAAAAAAAATTAACAAATAAGTAATAAAATCAATGTTACATACCTTAATGAGCTAAAAATAATCTAAAAGTAGTGATCACAAATATAGAACCTGCATCTGATAAAAGTTAGAAAATATTACAAATTCTTAATTTTTCGAAAAAAATCAATGAAATTTATACCTTAAACAAATTCAAGTATATGCTGGACCACTTTACTAGTGTTAAACTTGAAGAAGGTTGGATTAATTGAAGGTTTGAAACTTTAAAACTGGCAAAAAATAATGAGGAAATTGTCGAATTTTTTTAGTAATGCAGTGGGGGGAATGAGGAAGAAACGGGAGCTGCTGAACTTAAGTAAACTATGTTCGCTGTTACTAATAGGCAATAGCGAACAAAGACTTAGTTAATAAAAGTCAAAGTCCTTGTTCGCTGTTAGTAACAACAAACAAAGATATTGACTTTTATTGACCAGCATCTTTGTTTGTGGTTATTGTTGCAAACAAAGTCTTTGACTTTAATTGACCTTGCTTTTTGTTCGCTGTTAGTAACATCGAACATAACCAAACCACAACTTTGAAAATTTCGTGCTTATTTTGAGAATTAATACATGGTAGGGTTTAAATATGAATGTCCTAGAAAGGAAAATTACTCATAAATTATATATACCTATAATAAAAGCAAAAAAGGCTGACATCAGTATATGCCAAAATTTACGAGGTTTCACCTTCTGGAGTAAAGCTTTTCCTCTAATATAAGATGATTATGTTATCCTATTATATAATGGAGTTGGATTTTCCATTAGTATTGATTAATATAGATTAATAATTATTATCATAATCAATAAATTGAAGGAAAAATTGTTGGAAATAATCTCATCTATTGACAAATCTCTGTGATTAATCTCTACTATCGATTATTTTTGAATAATCCCACCTTTCCACTTTAATTGCTCGTGGCACACCCTATTAATCCTTGACCGGCTACTGCAGGTAGCATTTGATATATCCCTCTTCATCCCCATTATTCCCTTTTCAATTACATTTTAAACTTCTCTTGCCATCTTCAACCTACTCTTTCCCTCATTCCATCTTCAAAATCCTCTCATAAACTTTTAAAAATAAAATAGTATACATATTTCAACTTCCTTTTTTTTTTTTTTTTTTTTTTTTTTTTTTTTTATTATTATTATTATTATTATTATTATTATTAGAATATTCAAATAATATGAACTTATGATAATCTTTATATTATATTATTTTCTCTCAAAAATAGTTAGAGTAAATTAAGTCAAAATATTTACTATACTTATTTCCTTAATCATTGTTATATATTTTAACTGGGGAGGGCTCATATGAGAAAGGTGTTGAAAATGAGAAGGATAAGAAAGACTCTATACTCTTGATTTTGCTAAAAGAAAAGCTACGGTCACGATTGAACAAAAACAAATAATTGTAAAAGTAACTATGTTACACAGAAAAGTAACTATGACATAAATTTTTAGAATGTTCTTATTTAATATCATAGTTTCCTGTTTTGTATATATAGTAACAAAAAAAAAATTAAACGAAAATTCTTCTCATCTTTCTTATTTTAAAATGCTTCTTATTTGATCCTAAATCTATTTTAACTATCTTCAAAAAAAAAAAATCTATTTTAACATATTTATTTACTATTTTTAGTCATATTATTGTTAAATAAAATTTACTCTAAATAATATGCCATGTAGTTATTTCTTAACCAATAAAAAATTTTCATTTATCATGCCTCCTTAGAAGATGTCACTTGGAATTTTCGAAGATTTTTATAGTATTGTATATAAAGTGATGTCTATAATTGATGTAAATATTAATGGAGTCTAACAGCTAGCAAAATAATAAAGAGTACTTGAAAAACAAAACCTTATAGCAAACTTAATAACGTGAAAAAAGAAAATCTAGGTTTAATCCCATAATTTGGTCTAATTATTTATAACTGATTCTCAAGATATATTGGAGTCTTGCTTTACTTATAACATTAAAATGATTACTTATAGTTTTAAAATTACCATAATTTTAAAGTGAAAACTTAAAGTAATTACGTATAACTATAGATTAACAAATTAAATCTTAAAATGATCAATTAGAGAAGTAAACTGACGATATGAATTTGTGAGGGATCTCATGCAAGATTTTTTTTTTTATTTTTTATTTTTTTTTATGTATGCTTTGTTGGACCGTGTATGCGTTTCAATTCAGCTGGGCCTTGGGCCTTGGGCCTTGGGCTGCTTGAAATATGGATGAGCAATGCTCTATGATTGATCAAATGTCATTATCATGAACCCATGTGATTTTTATCTTCTACTCTTTTCATTCCTCAAGTGAGGAACATTTTGCTTCTCAATTCATTCTTTTAAATCTTTTTTTTTTCTTCCCTTTTTACTCATTTCCTTTCTTTATCCACTTGATACTTTGGGTCATCTTCTCCAACTAACCATCTAACTCTTGGTCTACTCTTTTGGGCTACTTCAAATCCTACGTACACTCCATTCACTCATTAGCCCAACTAATTCACCACTTCAATTTCACAACTTCAATTAGCTTATTCAAAAAATCGACCTATTTAATTCAATCTGTTGACCCACGTCTTAAATGTAGAGTTACAAAAATAGTAACAGGTGCTCTCTTAAGAGACCGTCTTTTGTTAAGACGACTTTCAAAAGTCCAACCCAAATCTACATTTAGAGTTGTAACAATATATATTTAGAATTAGACTGGGCTTTTGAGAGCCGTCTTTATAAAAGACGGTCTCTAATAAGAATTTGTGAAATAGTAAAAATTGTAAATTGCGTGTCGGGTATAATCAGGTCGAATCGGGTACCTGATGACCTTTTTTTCTAGAAGGAACATTTGTTTTAGAAAAAGGAAGTGAATGCAAAACGCCAAAACCCTAGTATTGAAATCACGGTGCCAATTTGTCACTGCTGCACCTCTGTTTAAAAACCTCTTCTCTCAGATCGGTGCCAGCGACTAGAATCGTGCATAGGATCGAAATCAGTCAGGATCGGTCAGGATCGTGGGCAGGATCATTAGGATCGTTGGTGGGATCGGTCAGGATCATGTAAGATCGTAGGCAGGATCGTTAGGATCGTTGGTAGGATCGGTAAGATCGGTAGGATCGGTCAAAACCACTAATTAAAATTTTTTTTTGCAAATATCATTGTTTTTGTTTTGCTTACTATGGTTTATTATTATATCTTTGTGTGTATGTGCTCTAAAATATATTATGTGTAGTGTATATCTTATATATATTTTGTCATTACATTAAAAATAGAGAAAAAAACGACATTATAAAAGTAAGATACGTATGTATTTTAAAACTAAAGAAAAATCTTATGAAAATTAAGGCAAAACCATAAACTTAGACATAATATAACTTGTTAATTCTGCAAATTTGTAGGATCGTCCGATCCTACGATTCAATTTTACGATCCGATCCCACAAGTTGATTTCAATCCTACGTAGAATCTCGATCCTAACAACCTTGACTGTCATTTAACTAAATTTTTGTCTAGTTCGGTTTTTCGGTTTTCCAAATGCAAAACCAAATCCAAATCAAAAATAGTTCGGTTTTAAATTTTCAATCTAAATCCAAATTATTTTAGAAAAAATCAAACCAAATTCTTATTTAATTTGGTTTTCAATTTTTATCCAATAACTTTCACCCGTATAGAAAGACCACTGATATCTCGACACAACAATGAACAAGTGAAGACTTTTGTTGTAATGGTGTTTTATTTAAGCTTTATAAAATACGTGGACTTTTAAAGACTTGTAATTGTGCACTATAGTTTGTTTGGACTTGTTAAAGACTTTTATAATTAAAAGCTTATTTGGGACTTTGGACATTATATGTTGTTTTTTCATTTTAGCATAATGTTGATGAATGTTGACATCAATTATTTGAAGAATGATGAATCATGAATGATGAAAGATGAACTTGTCATTTATGCCTTGAAGGCTAAATATTTGATATACTTCCTTCCTTTTAATATAGTCGCAACATTGGAAAAACAAACACTATTTATTTATCTTTTTTAATTTATGACTAATTCATGATCTATAAGTTGAAACATAGTAAAGTGGGATCTTGTTTGTTTCGTCTCGATGCAAAGATTATTAATATCAAATTTTTTATGATTTTATATTATACATAATTATATATTATAGATATATTTAAGGATAAAATTAGTGCATTAAAGCGCGTAAAAAAACAAATGTTGCAAGTATTTTTGAACGGAGGAAGTATTAATTATTTTAACAAAAATTTCCATAAAATTACTTGTTTAGCCATATTTTAAAAAGAGTTCTGCCATAAAATTCCGCACAAAAAGCATAAAAATTATCACAAATTTAACAGGATACCTGGTGTCCTATTTATTCAGCATCTCTCCACTGTTTTATTTTGATAAATTTGTGTTTTATTTTGTTATTTGTGAGAATTTTTTCTAAGAATCCGTTTAAGATTTTATTCGGATATGAGTAGTATTCATCGTTCAAGCTTATTTTGCATATTGCGGTTAATGTGTAAGTAAAAACATAGTCAAGTAGGATAATTGTTTGAATCATCTAATCGCATAGTTTCATAATATTAACTTTTTATAATTTTTAGATATGTATATTTTTTATATATAAATGAACAAAATAACACATTGAATTGCGTAAAAAGTCCAACGGATGAAGTATGATTTTGACACTTATAAAGTAAATTTAAACATCTTAAAGCGATTAGTTAAGTTGATTGATAATTTTTCAGTCATATTATTTTTGAGTCACTTCATGTAACACTCCGGCCCCTCGGATAGCAGGTGACTTACTCATAGAGACTATAGACTGGCCCCACAGACCAACACAAGTCTTTCCAGCGCACTTTGGCCTCACTCGTGCGCACCCGGAAAATTTCCCAGGAGGTCGCCCATCCTAAGATTGTTCCCCACCAAGCACGCTTAACTGTGGAGTTCTTAGCAAATGGACTCCCTAGAAAAAAAGATACACCTTGTTGATATGAGTAGTCTATCAATCCCTTTTCAAGCTAAATCTGGGATATCACACTTCATTTATGATTAAATAAAGAAAAACAATTAATTTTCATTGAGAAAATAAATTAAATAAAGAAAAACAACTATGCTCGACAAATAATACAATTAAATCATTTTGTTTTAGATAATTTTAATTTGATTTATTTTTTAATTAGAGATCAAAAATTTTGAATTATAAACGATTAATTTTCAATCGTATTTTAAATCAACTATTAATCAATTGAAATCTATGAAGTGTGAATTAAAATGATTTAATATTTTAAAATTAAAAAGAAAAGCATACCAAATTAAACAATATAACAAATAGATCAAATAAACAAATAGTAGTAAAGAAAAGGAAGCATGCGGTGAATGACATAAAATTGTTGGATTTGGTTTCAAGAAAAATCCAACACCCTCGACACCTATCATTGTTTCACAGCCACCCCATGACCAAGTTCTACTACATTGCATGCTATTCTTCTTTCTCATTTTCAACACATGCGAAGATATTGAATAAAAAAATGTCAAATATTTGAATATTAGTATATTACATAATTTCTTATATAAAATATTTGTATTCAGAGTAAATATTTATTTGTGAATAATATATAAGATAAAAAATGAACATAATAGATAAATTGAAGTTGAAGTCGATCCCAATTGATTTAGTTGATCGTCCACTTGATCTTCCTCTTGATGAAGAACGAGATCCACGTCTTCCCCCTCTCGAAGAAGATCTTATTTATTCAACTGAACTAGGGGGAAGACGCTAATGATGATTTTATGTATTATCGAAAAGGTGCATATATTATTTTATAGAGTGTACATATATTTGTTACGGATAATATAAATTGCATTCAACTCCAGCAAACTAATTACGAAAAGCTTGTTGCTAAAATAATTGCTATATATATCATATGTAACTAGATAGATTTTCGTGTAAAATATAAATGCTATAAATATTTACTGATATGATTATATTAATACTATTTTATAATTTTACAACATAAGCTTGATCATTATACAATTATCAAAACATCATCATCATCATCATCATCATCATACCCAGTGTATCCCACTCAAAGAAAACTATGATCAGGGTCTGGGGAGGGAGGAACGATGGCATGCCCATACCCATAAGGAGAATGCGATCAAAGAGTCCCCCGGCTCGAGAACGGTCTTCTAGCAAGAGGAACCTGCAGTTGGCAAATAGAATAGAAGCACACACACAAAAACAAAGATAAGATCAAAGAAATAGGTAAAAAGCGACAAAAAGGCGAAGGATAAAGACGAACGAGGGGGTAAAGGAATAGGTTTACTAATCTAGGACTTGGATAAGGCGCAGCCAACTGGCCCTATCCCTGGTCAGGTTCTTGGAAAGATGAAGTTCATGCATATCACTTTTGATTTGTTCCTCCCACGTTCTCTTAGGTCGTCCTCGACTTCTCTTACCCTCCACTATGAGTATGATGCATTCGATCCTTCTTACTGGGGCGTCATGTGTCTTTCTCTGCACATGCCCAAACCATCTCAACCTGTTCTCTCGCATTTTTGCGGAGATAGGTGCAACCCTTAACGTCTCTCTGAACTCCTGGTTTCTTATCCTATCCAACATAGTCTTACCACACATCCACCTCAACATACGCATCTCCGTTACTTCCATCCTCTGTTCGAAAACCTTCTTTACGGGCCAACATTCTGTCCCATATAACATCGCCGGCCTAATCGCAACGCGGTAAAATTTACCTTTTAATCGCCTTGGAAACTTTTTATCACAAAGCACCCCGGTTGCTGCTCGCCACTTAAGCCAGCCCGCTTGTATACGATTAGTAACGTCTCCATCAATCTCCCCGTCGCTCTGAATCACAGATCCCAAATATTTGAACTTGGACGTACACGCAACAACTTCACCTCCTATGGTTACCTCTGGATCCCCTAGCGATTCTATCCCACTGAAATTGCATCGCAGGTATTCTGTCTTTGTACGGCTTATGCGCAGCCCCTTTCCCTCCAAGGCTTCTCTCCACTCTCCCAATTTACTATTAGCCTCCTCCTTGGTTTCTGCGGCCAAGACTATATCATCGGCGAAAAGCATGCACCATGGTACGGTCTCCCATATGGATTTAGAGAGCTCTTCCATAAAGACCGAAAAAATGAAAGAACTTAATGCTGATCCCTGATGTAGTCCCACATTAATTGGGAAAGACTCAGTCATACCCGCCGGTGTATGTATGTTAGTCGCCACTCTGTCATACATGTCATGTATTACCTCGATGTATCTTCGTGAAATACCTCTATTCTTGAGGCTATCCCAAACTAGGCTTCGTGGTATGCTATCGTACGCTTTCTCCAGATCAATGAATACCAGATGCAAATCCTTCTTTCGCTTCCTATACTTTTCCATCAATCTCCGCAAAATATGGATTGCCTCGGTGGTTGATCTTCCCGGCATGAATCCAAATTGGTTCTCCCTAATTACCGTCTCTCGTCTAATTCTTTTCTCGATCACTTTTTCCCATAGTTTCATAGTGTGGCTTAGAAGTTTGATCCCTCTATAGTTCTCGCAACCTTGTGCGTCACCCTTGTTTTTAAATATTGGGATAAGTGTGCTAACCCTCCATGCTTCGGGCATCTTCCTGGTCCTCAGGATGACATTAAAGAAGTTAGTAAGCCACTGAATACTCTTCTCTCCTAAACTCATCCACACTTCAATCGGAATGTTATCCGGTCCGACTGCCTTTGATCTCCCCATTTTTTTGAGAGCTTCTCCTACTTTCGCCGTGGTAGTATCGATAATCGACCCATGCTCCTGTGCTCTTTGGAGGTATGACGCTTGTTGAATTTCCTCCTCTCGACCCCTAGTCTCATTGAGTAGTTAGGAGAAATATTGATGCCATCTCAGCTTGATGTCCTCTTGTCTAAGCAGTACTCGTCCACCTTCATCTTTAATGAACTTTACTGTCCCCAGGTCCTTCTTTTGCCTAGATCTTGCTTTTGCCAACTTATAAATATACTTCTCCCCCTCTTTGGTCTCAAGCTTTTGATACAAGGCTTCAAACGGTTGATCTTTTGCCTCCGCTACTGCTTTCTTAGCCGCCCGTTTTGCTTCTTTATACCTCTCCTTCTTATGTGTCCTATCCTCCTCCTCGGTGCAAGCCATGAGCTCCTTGAAACTCTTGTTTTTCTCTTTTATTTTCTTGTGCACTTCTTCGTTCCACCACCACGACTCTTTGTACACCTTTGGTTTCCCCGTCGACACCCCTAATGTCTCTGTTGCCACCTTTCGAATGGTTTCCGCCATGGTCTCCCACATTCGGCTTGTATTGTCTGATAAACTAGGGTAGCCCACCGTCTTGATCTTATTTGACACGGTAGCGACCATATCCCCCTTAAGCCGTCCCCACATGATCGTTTGCCTAACCTTTTTCTTCTTCTCGGCAATCTTTTTCCTCATACGAAACACTAGCACTAATAACCTATGTTGAGTGGGCATCTCTGTACCTAGCACAACCTTACAATCCAGACACGAGCTCCGATCGACCTTTCGTACCAAACAGTAGTCAATTTGGGTGGCATGCCCACCACTCTTGTACGTAATCAAGTGTTTATCCTTCTTTCTAAAGATCGAGTTTGCTATGACCAACTCCTTTGTTAATGCAAACTCAAGCCAGATCTCTCCACTCTCGTTCCTTACACCATAACCAAACCCGCCATGAACTGAGTTATAGTTAGCTGCCTCTTTACCTATGTGTCCATTGAAGTCGCCACCTATAAAAACTTTTTACTCGGCAGGGATGGTATTTATAAGGTCCCCCAGGTTATCCCAAAACTCACGTTTGACTTCCTCGTCTAGCCCAACTTGCGGTCTATACGCTCTAATGATCGAAAAGACCTCTTCTCCCACCACAATTCGAACATTATTCTGAAACATATATGTGAAAAAATAGACGAAACATACCATCGATCAATAAAATTTATGAGATTAATTATTGTTAATATGTATTGATGAAATCCTAGAAACCAAGTCAAGAAATGTCCTATAATAATTTTTATCAAATTTTAATTACTATAATTTTAATATGCAATAGAATACTCTATTTATTATAATAAAATCATTCTTTTTAATTCTATGTTCCTATCATTGAAAAAGATTTAGATTTTCCATCAGTATATTATATTTTAATATAATTTGTTGAATTTTATAAAAAAAATTTTAAAGGAATCATAAAATATATAAAATATATAACATATGATATAAGTTTTGAGCTTAAAACTTAAGATTGTATAAAAAAATTAAATTATTATTTGTCTCTTTTGATTGGCTCACTTCAATTTTGATAATGATTTAATGAATCAAACTTTAATTTTCTTTAAGAATTGGAATAAAAAAGTATAGATTTATATAAGGAAATATAATATATCATTAGGTCCCATATATTCATAATTAATCATCAAATATTACATTTTTTAATGAGTTAATTGTTTCCTTAAATATCAAGTCAAATATCAAAAGTTTTTATATCAGCAATAGAAAAAAGGCGAGAGAATTTTTAACGAGAGTTTAACACTTGTCCCAAATCGTTTCTTAATTAGTACTACCTCCTATTCAATCCATTAGTCCCATTTGATTTTTCACACTTGCCGAGACAACATTTTAACTTTTAATATCTCTAATTATTTTTAATTAAAAATAATAAAAAGTAGATATTAATAATCTTTGTATTGGGACGAATCAAACAAGATCCAACATGACTATGTTTTAACTTATAGAATAAAATACAAATTAAGAGTTATAGGTGAATAGTGAAAAAAAAATCAATGGAATAATGGGTAAAATAGGAGGGAGTATATTTTATTGATTGATTATTGATATATTATTATACATTAATCATAAAATCATATTCCAAATACAAACATATGCATTTCAATTAAGATTATAAGAAATTAATGACGACTTAAATAATTCTTGTAAAGAAAAAAAGAACATTTTATATTAAAATTATTATTACACAAAAATTTGGTTGAGACCGCCTCACTTGTGAGACACATCTTATTGGGCCGGCCCAACTGTACAATTTTCTTTTACCAATTTCACAAATTAAAATGTTAATTTTGAGAGTTAAAAGACCAATTCAAAGACTTAAAAGACCAATTTCAAGGATTTAAAATTGACATTTTAAGTCATGTAGTTTGATAATTTTAAGATTTAAAAGGTCAATTTTAATACTTTAAAAACCAATTTTAAGACTTAAAAAAGCAAATCCAGAAGATTAAATTTTCATATCAACTTTAAGTTAGGATTTCTCAAACATTAAAATTGATATTTAAAACTTTGAAATTGACTCTTAAAATTGAATTTTTAAGTCATTAAATTGTCCTTTTAAGTCTTAAAATTAGTATGTCAGAATATTTTTAAAAAGTTATTGTGCTTGGGCCAGTTGCACGACTAAGGCCGTCTCACAGTAGAGTTACCCTTATTATTAAATGTATGTTTGACAACATAATAACACAAATTCTTGCAATAGACGGTCTATAGCATAGATGGGTGTAATGAACTAGCCCATTTTTACACTTTCCAAAAATAACAACTGAAATTTCCATTGGGATGAGCTGCTGAGAGTGTCGTCCATACTATGGACGGTCTCTCAGGAGACCTTTGACATAATAATTAAGCATATCAAAAACTCATCACGTAGTACATATTATGTTGCCGTTACGAATAAGAAATGTGATAATGATCTCATGGGCCGGTGCTTGTCGGGGCCACACTTAGCCTCCACTCAACAATCCCCATCTTATCTTATCAATTACTAATTAATTAGGCTAATTAGCTGGATTAAGACTAATATTAATATTTTAGGTAAGTTCTAAACACTACTTAATTGTTCTTAATCTCCTTTTTCTGATTTAATTACCAAAATAAGCTATCTTGAAAGAAGTATGTCCAATGAAATTAGTCGTATGAAACTGATAAGGATTCCCAGACAAGAAAATGTTATCTCATGCTTAGTAAATTAAAATATAATTAAAAGGACATGACATTCCCAAGGTCAAGATGCTAATTAGATAACACCCAAAGTATAACCAGTCATACAATTTTTTAGATAGGCGATTTTTAGAATTTTAAGGTTGAGGAAAAACTTTATTTATCGAGTAAATTATTCATCTAAAATAGTATTAAAATTATAAAAATTATATGTATTATTGTTTCACCAACAAAAATTACTTATCAAAGAAGCAATTATCAATTATCATTTTATGCGGATAAATTATCCAGTAGGTAGATGCAGTTATGCTCAACAAGTTTAGAGTGTTTGGTCAAAGTTTAAGTATGATAAGAAGTATTTAAAATGAGTTTTTTCAATTATACTACTAATAGCTGGAGGCGTCATATCCAGGTTCTAGACTTCAGATTTTCTTCTTAGAGTCATTATTGGTGTTCTTGCTTTCTTGCTTGCTCTCGTTTCTTGTATTACTATTAATTTTTTTTGTTCTTCTGTTATATATATATATATATATATATATATATATATATATATATATATATATATATATATATATATATATATATATATATTTATTTATTTATTTATTTATACTTATTTATTGGATCTATTATGCGTTGTATTTATCTTTCACATGGCAGGAACATATCTTTATCTTCCTCGAGCCGAGAGACTCCTTTTGGCCGCACTCTCCTTTAAGGGTATGAGTGGCCGCCGTCCTTCTCTCCTTAGACCCTGTCCATAATTTTCTATGAGCGGGATGCACTAGGTAGGATGATGATGATATGAATTAGTTTGATTTGGAGAAAAATATAGGAGTAGTTTTTATAAATTTGAGTAAGTCAAACTTAGAATTTGTTGGGGCATTGCAGGGATAACTATTAGTTGTCTATGTAATTGTTAATTATAGATAGTTCTGATTTGTGACTATATAATTGTACTTGTTAAACATTTAAATATTAATCATTTATGTAAATTAAAATTATTTGGTAAACATGATAGTTACAAGAGCTATTTTAATATAATGTTTATGAAAAAGCAGAGAAAACCTTAAAACATTACTTTTAATTTTACTACTATATAAATTGTAGAGCTCTTTAAAAGTGATCCGACCCGAAAATCCGAACCGAAATCGAAAGTAAAATGACCCGAAAATGTGTTCCTTTTTTAGGTTTATCGAACCGACATTATCCGACCCGAAGTTATATCCGAACTGGTTGACAACCGAAAATGGGAAAACTGAACCTGAGCTGTAACCGATTTTTTTAACCTACACATAATCGTAAACCGAGATTACCCGAACCTAATAATGATCGACCCGAACCTAATAATGATCGACCCGAGTCATATCCGACCCGAATCATGATCCAAACTGAACTCGATTCGACTAAAACCGACTTAACCCGAAGAAGTTTAGATTGAACTTGTGTAAACCTGAACTAGTTTTTAACATAGAAGTATCATCGACTCATATTCAATCATCTTATTATTTATTCTAATAAAATGGTAAATATTTGATAAATATTTTAATAAAATAAATTTTATAAATACATGGTTTCATATATTTAATTTTCGATCAAACAAGTAAAAGTAACAATGTAATAGTGATCACTAATTGATTTGTATTTGAACTATTTTATTTTGCTTGAAGTAAAGTAAACCTTATCATCAATAAAAGAATGACTAACAACTTAATCTGATACCGACTCAATCGATAGTACTTAGTAATTCGTAGCCGAATTCTATTTGAAAACATACTCGAACTCGATTTGTACCCGGTAAAACCGAACCAATTATTAACCGATAATAATCCGAGATCGATGAATCTCGACACGAACTTCAACCGACACCGAACTGATGCTAACCCCACATCTCGAATAATCGATCTTCAACTGAACCGTGACTAACCGACCCGACCCGAGCGTGACCCCTCAAAACACGCATCCGGAAATAACCGATTCGAAAAACAACCGAATCGAATGACACCCGTCCGAAACTGACCCGATCATCCGAATGAACACCTCTAATAAATTGTAACTATTAGAGTATCACAAATTTTTGTAAGAGACGGTCTCTTTGAGAGACCATCTCTAATTGTGTTGGCCCATTAGGGAAAATGTAAAGTAAACGTAGGCAATCAGCTTTAATGGATTGGGCCTAAAAGACGTCTCTTAAAAAGACGGTCTCTCATGATTAATATATTTATAAATTAATATTTTAACCTTATTAAAACACTAAAAACAATTTAAACTACTACTATACCAAACACAAATAAATGATTAGAATTTATATTCAAAAAAAATAAAATAAAATAAATGATTAGAATTTACAAGTAATCCAAGTTTGGGGCCTCCTATTAATAATTTTTGCCACAGAAAGTTATAGTTTTGTTGGGCGTATGTTGCATTAATTGACTTTATTAATTAAATTTGGTCAATCCGTTGATAGGGTTGGAGTCTTTTTCTAATCATAAAGTTGATTTAGGACCATTTAACATCTTAGTGAACGTCAATAAACAACGTTGCCCGTTTGGTTTTTGCTTCTCAAGGAAAAGCTTCCCAATTTCCTTATAGAGATAATACTTTACTTTATTTTACATTATTTTTTATTTTATTAAATAATAGTTTATAAATTTTTATTCACATTTTTTTGTGTGTATAAGTTGTCGTCTTTTATTCTTTCCTGAAGTTTAATTATAGTTTATATTAGTCGGATACAATAGGTGAGACAATGATGATATACAAATAAAAATTATAAAGAAAGAGAGAGATACAACTTTTGTAATTTCCATTTTTGATGAATGGTCATAAGTGATGTTGGAGGTCTTACCAACTTCTTCACACACTAATATTTGGTCAGAAAGATAAAAGATAAAAGATAAAAAATATACTAGAGTTAATAGATTTAGCTAGTAGCCTATAAGGTTGAAGAAAATGATCTTGACCTAAATTACAAGCATCAATTTAATAAAGCAAGCTAAATAGGAATAAGGTGACCAATTTAAGGAGTAGTCAACAAGCTAAGATTGCGAATATATGATCGATCTTCATAAAAAGACTAATATAGCATGCATCCATGCTTTGGTCCCCCTATATCTTTACCTTTGGAGCATAACCATCCCAAAGTTATCATCTTTTTCACTTTGTGATTGTCATTCATAATTGCAATTTCCTTTTTAATTAGTAAACTAAAAAGTAATAAGAAATTAAAGTATTTTGTGATATTAAAGATGAGAAATGGGTAAAATTATACGGATTTTGCACCACATTCGTCCTAGTTGGGGTGAGTATGTGTATAAATTTGGTGATTAGTGGGTTGATTAATAGTTATTATAATCGAATTCTTATTTACGATTCTACGGTTTTACGATCTAAAAACAAGCAAGCAATCCGGATCATAGGTGGAATCGTAGTGTTGGTAAAATCTTATGAGTTATGATTCCAATTGAAATTAAATTTTTTGAGGTAGTTACATAATACGATTTTAAGATTTTACGATTTAACGATCCGATCTAGCAAATTTAAACTCAATTACTATTAATTTTTGATAAGTACTATCTTTCACTAATTTCTTTTACATACGAATATATGTTTTAAAAATTCATAATGATTATTTAAAAACAATAAAGATTTGTTTTTTATATTTTCATTTTAAACCAATTATTATATGTTTTTTCATTTAATTTCTAAAAAAAAACTCAATCAAAACTTGAATTCACAAGTTTAAACTTTTAAAATGAACAATTAATACAAGACACTAACATTTTAGATACTTAAATTTATTTGTAAAGTTATACGATTCTACGATTCGATCTAACCGATTCGATTATACCTCTCCAAAGTATTCCAAATCGAATCTCGATTTTAATAACTTTGAGTAGATATGAGTATGAAAAGTCCTACCAGCCATGGTTAGTGGGTAGGTTGTGGGTATGAGGCCTTACCCGCCCTATAACCATCCGCACCAACCCATACCCACTCGACTCGCGCCCGCACCAGCCTGCTCCATTTCTACAAGGTACTAATTTTTATCGATTTTTGTATATTTTTATTGAAAGCTATTAACAAAAATTAAGGATTTTATTTTTATTTTTATTTTATTACATTGTACGCTTAAATTAAAATTTTGGTAGACAATTAAATTTTTAACTAATAAACAACCAACATGTAACAAATAATTCTTATTAAACATCTCGTAACAACTAACTTATCAACCAACAGTTCTAGTTAGTAAAACCAACCAAAAGCATCAGACAACACCTCCGACCAACAACTACTTCCTCCAGTTTTGAATAGTTGCTATGGTTTCTGTAGCAACTACAATTCATTAACGAATCTTATTTGGTATATATTTCTCCGTTTTTATCATATTTTCATCATATTAATTTTTCTTTGATGTAGAAAAGTTTACTTTAAATACAAGTTAATCTATACTCAACCATTAGTTCTTGTGACTTGTGAGAGATGATCTCCTTGAGACATCTCTAATTGGGGCCTATTAAGGAAAATGTAGAGTAAGTTACTCGATGTGCATTAAGGATATTATAAGTAGACATTTAAGACATTACAAGTATTGCACGCTTACTCGGTGGACATTAACGATATTGTAATTACGCATTAATGATGATGTAAATAGGCATTAAGGATACTGTAATTGGACATTTAATAAGGATACTGTATATAGGCATTAAGGATGCGATAAATAGGCATTAAGAATGATATAATTAGCATTAAGGATGATATAAATAGGCATTAAACTTATTTACTATTCAATTTAAGTCAAACAAGGATTAACAAACACTTGATTTTAAAATGCGTTGTATGTTTATATTTTAGTTTGCCACATTGGTTTAATATTACATTTAGTTTTCATTCATGTCATTGGTTATTCTATTGGTCAATATTACTTCAGATTGGAACATACTTCCTCCGTTCTGAAATGCTTGCTACATTTCGGATATGAGCACTATTCATCATTTAAGCTTATTTTGCATATTGCGGTTAATGTGTAAGCAAAAATATAGTCAAGTGGGATATTGTTTGAATCGTCTAATCGTATACTTTCATAATATTAACTTTTTATAATTTTTAAATGTGTATAGTTTTATATATAAATGAACAAAATAACGCATTGAATTGCGTAAAAAGTCAAAAGTAGCAAGTATAATGAAACGGAGGATGTAATTACCAATTCTAAGATTATTTCAGTTTAATAGCGACGAATTTGATTAACTTAAAATATAAATCAAGATTACAATACAATAATTGAAGGCCATTTCCATTTTAGATATCTAAGTACTTGTTATCTTTTGTTTATTTGTATATCTACCTTTTGAGTTATCATTTGATTAATTGAACACCAACACCAATCAATTATTCGGTTTCACAAAAAAGCAAAATTGCTAGTTAAATTATAGGTAACGTTGATTTTACACATCCTTAAATATAGACAATTAAGCTTTTCAATAATAAATCTCTTAGAATAGAGAGCTAGTGTTCTACATATGTAACGATCAAACTTCAAAATTAAAGAATATGGAAGAACATAAATGATCAATAATCGAGTATAGAAATAAACTAAACCAACTTTCAAATATACTATTAAAAAAAATGACATGTCTCACAAACATTACATAGTACTTATCAATCACATAGCTTACAACAATACTAACACAAAGAACATATGTATATATTAAAACAAAAAAAAAAACAAAAACATAAACAATGACTTCCATCTTTAGCTAATTAAAAAGGCATAGCTTTGAGATGGAGGGGCCAACAACTAGAGAGAAGAGCAACAAAACATCTTCTGATTTGGCCCCATTTTACTAACTAACTAACTATTAACTATGTCTTGTTTAAATAGTCAACACCTCCTAATTGATATCTAAATCAAACATAATACTATTACTTGTAGGGGGTGTTGAACAAGAAGAATAAGAAGGCATAACAATGAGATATTGCTGCTTAAGGCCTGAAAATAAACAGCCTATGTGCAGTACATAAACCTGAGCTCATTCATTGGCTTTTTGCAAAAATCTCAAGCCATTGAATCTAGGCTCCAATGAGCTTGCACTATAGCAAGCGGAATCTAGGCCTGACCCTGTCTAGACCATGTCTCGGATAATTTAATTTAAAACCCTATTTATAGAAGAATGAGTGAATGATGTCTAAGTCGGTTTAACACACATACAGAGATGAGCGTTCGACTCTGGTATGGAAATTCGACTCTGGTATGGAAAGGAAAATCACAACAATAAAAAGAAACAGAGGAAAAAGAGAAAATCAATGAGATGAAATGAATTAATCTTGGTCCTTAGAGAAAAAAGGCCTCATTGGACAAGAAGTAGGGGAAAAAGAAGAGGATGAACCAAACATTTCTTGCTGTTTGTTTTGTTGTTCTTGATCATTTTGTGGATTTAAATTAGACCCAAATGAAATATTTTGTTGTAGTAGAAAACTATTAGGATCAACATTATCCCAAACAGGGCTTCCAGGTCCCCAACCTGCAGGGATTGCATTAAACCAAGCTTCTGTCATTTCTTTCCATGCTAACTCTGAACTTTCATTAGACCCACCTTGAGCTACCTCACTCATGACTGTTACATCACTTGATGTAGCACCAGATGACTCTTCTTGCTCCACCTCCGCCACGGATTGTGGCGGTGGTGGTGGTTGAGGTGGAGTGATCTCCACCTCTTGAGGTGGGGTATTACCCTGAGCTCCTCCTTTGTTAAGGAAGAGCTCAGGGAAATTAAGCCTTGCATTCTCCCCTCGTAACTTAAAAGCCTCCCGATCATAGGCTAAGGCGGCATCCTCTGCAGTGTCAAAGGTGCCGAGCCATAGCCTTGTTCGGTTCTTTGGGAGACGGATTTCCGCCACCCATTTCCCCCAGTGCCGCTGTCTCACTCCACGATATAGTTTCGTGGTTGAGATATGCGGTAAAGGATTCCCCCCTTGAGCCATTTTCTGCCCAAAACCTTGCGCAGAAAATCTGTTCATCATCATCATTTTCCCTCTCGGACTCAAATTCAATGCTTCACTCCAATATTGAAGCTGCTGCATTTGTTGGCTTGAACCCATTGGAAAATATGGATTCTGATACGGGTACCCATGCCCATGCCCGTACCCAGGCCCGCTATAGCCTTGATCGAATGAAATCATTGTTTGTTGGTGTTGATTTTGAGGTATTAATTGAGGATTTGGAAGGGAAAATGGGATTGGGTTAGTTTGATTAGAAGAACCCTCAAATGCAAATGGAAATGTCAATTTTGAAGCAAGATTAGGATATTGTAAAGTATTTGAATCTGGGTTTGATGAATTTTGCCGATCTGCAGGGATTTGTTGTCTTTCAGGACTACGGATTTTCTTCAATGGAGGTCCAGAAGCAGAAGTTGCAACCATGGAAGCTTCATCAAAAACTTGCATCCATGGCTGCTGATGGGTTTCTTTCCCTTTATCTCTATCCCACTTCATTTTTGCCATATTTTCGGTTTCACCCATCATTTGTTTGGCTTTTCTGGTTGTACTACTCGACATATTGGTGTTTAATTTGTGAGTTTAGTCAAGATGGTACAAGATTTTATAGAAAGATTTGAGCTTTCAAAGAAGTAGAATATGGGAATTTATATAATGATATGAAGGACAAAAAAAATATACTAGTAAGATGAAATAAGAGATGAGGATTCGATTAAGATGAGCAGATTCCAGGTTGAAATTCAACAGGAATATAATATATCATCAAAACAAAAACAAAAAAAGAAGAGAATAATCATAAAAATCAAAATCTACAAAGGTTGAGATAAAGGGAAAGAATTGTGGAGAATATGCAGAAAGCAAGTTGGTGGTTCTAGAATGTGCCGGGGAAATTCGAGAGAGGGAGAAGAGCAGAGGAGAAGCAAGTAAGTTTAGGTGCAGAGCAGGAATGTCAATAAAAATCTAAGTTTGGAGAATTTACAACCAACTTGCCTTTGTCATTAGCCTTTGTTTTATAGGTAATCACAACTTAGATATTTTTTTTCTGAAACTTAACTTGTTTTCTTTACTTCTGGTCCCACACGGCTCTTCATCATCAGCATAACTTCCTTCTGTTCACTTTTTTTTAAAAAAATTTATTTATTCAACACATTACTTTTTCATTCAATTAAATATATCAAATTATAGGTTAGTTAAATAGGATTGTTAAATAAAATATACTCCATATAATACCTAATTTAACTCTAATTTTAAAAATAATCAAATTCTAAATTAGGTAAATATTTTAATTTAATCAACTATCTAAAAATAATCAAATTCTAAATTAGGTAAATATTTTAATTTAATCAACTATCATCCACTAAAATAATTACATTTGTCATGCCTCTTTGAAGGGTGACACTTGGAATTTTCCAACATCTTTATAGTATTGTATGATATGATATAATACCTAATTTAACTCTAATTTTAAAAATAATCAAATTCTAAATTAGGTAAATATTTTAATTTAATCAACTATCATCCACTAAAATAATTACATTTGTCATGCCTCTTTGAAGGGTGACACTTGGAATTTTCCAACATCTTTATAGTATTGTATGATATGATATGATATGATATGATTTGTCATGCCTCTTTGAAGGGTGACACTTGGAATTTTCCAACAACATTATAGTATTGTATCATATATTACTTACGTTTCATTATACTTGTTACATTTGACTTTTTATGCAATTCAATGTGTTATTTTGTTCATTTATATGTTGAATTATACACATCCAAAAATTAGAAAAAGTTAATATTATGAAAGTATGTGATTAGACGATTCAAACAAGATCCCACTTGACTATTTATTTATTTACATATAAGCCGCAATATATAAAATAAGCTTGAACGATGAATAGTTCCTAAAACCCAAATGTAGCAAGTATTTTAATGGAAAGTATATATATATATATATATATATATATATATATATATATATATATATATATATATATATATATATATATATATATATATATATATATATATATATATATATATATATATATATATATATATATATATATATATATATATATATATATATATATATATATACTTATTATTAATAAAAATTTTTATTTAAACCTTAATTTAAAACCTTTTAAAAAAAAAAATTTTTTTTTAAAAACCTTCTCATTTGATCCTATATATAAAGTATTGCGAGCTTATTCTCCATGTTAAATTAGTGCTTTAATTGTAAAGTTTTGGGTAAATTAATAAATCTTAGTTTAAATTAAGTTAAATCTTGATAGAATTTGTAGTGGGTAAGTGTTAAAAGTGTGATTTAAAAATAAAAATGCTAGGGTTTGTATTAAGGGTGAACAAAAAAGTAGTATGTACTACTTTTATGTATTTTGGTGATATTTTGGTATTTAGACAAAGTTTAATAAGTTTTTAACAAGTGTTATTTTTGTTTGATAATGGTGATATTGGTGGCTAAAAATGGTTAGGGTTGTCACTTTTAATGGTTGCTAAATATTACTTCTATTATGTTAATAGTGGTAAATATGATCTATGTTGTTGGTTTGGTAATAATAACAATAACTAATAAAGATTATTATGTTACGCTAACGGTGGTTAATTGTCGTCGTTAAAGAATTTGTTAATAGTGGGCACATTGTTGATGTTTAAATGTCATAGGTAGTTGTACAATTGTTTTCCCAAGTTGTGTTATGTGGCTAAATCATAGAAAAAAAATTAGTGTTATGAGTTGTCTAACCTACTAATAGCTTTGTTCCTAATCTTTGGCACATCAAACCTTAAGGAATGTAGTAAATCTGATTAAAAATAATTATCCTCATGAATTGAATCATTGAAAAAGAGAGTAGGACATTACATCATATGATATAAGTCCACATAGCTTTGTTTTGTTACAAAAGTGTATGAAGTGAATATTTTCCCCTTTAACATATGTTGTCTTAGAATTGAATTTAAACTAATGTGATGGTTGGATTGAAGTGATGGTATAATTCTTAAATAAACATGCTTCGTGGGTGTATGGTTGAGTGTCAATTAAATGTGAGTTATGACTTGTAAGGATGGTAATGGGGTATTCCTTAGAGCATATAACTCTTAAATGGAGTCAAGTAGACTTATTAGTCTTACTTCAAACTTGTATAAGTTTCTAGTTCATAAGAGGAAGGTAGAACTATAGTTGGGTGATTATTGTAACTTTTTGTTGTGCAGCTTACAACTTACAGCTTACTAGTACGTCCACGCGATAATTAACTATTATCTGCTTTGTTTAAAGAATTATCAATATTTTTTGATTATATGCGTTGTGTAGAATTAAGGAGTACTGAAAAGTAAACTATACCATTGAATAATTTTGAGAGTGGTATAGGTGAATAGAATGAAGGTATTAGTAGAATATGAGAACTATTCCCGTAGTAATAGAGAATGAATTATGTTTATGTGGGATCGAAATGTTTTCCCTATTGTTAAGTCTTGATTATGATTAATTGGCGTGACTCAACTGGATTATGTCAAGTTGATTTAGTAGTCCCCTAGGTGAGATCCGACGGAATCACTGTAAGGGGGGGGTATGAGCATACTTTTGTCATTGAGCGTCGGATGGCCGATACCACCCCTTGACTGAGGTGTTACCATGCGGGCTTTGCAAACCCCAATATGGTGGCCTCTTCACTGGATTGGTACCCTAGTGTGTTTTATTTTCTCGAAGGTAGGATCCGAGAGGGTCAGCTGGAAGGGGTATAAGCTCATACTTTGCCATGGGCGCCTGATGGCTGACAAGGCCCTTAGCTTTGTCACTATGCCATAAAGTAGAGAAAAGATCCACTACTCTTGAATACTCTTCGCGGGATTAAAAGTTCTGAAAAAGGAAATGGTAGAGTAAATAGGAGGTGTTTAGATAGATGAGTAGAATCTTTATTGTCGTGCAATGTCATTACTTTATCCACTTGTTCTATGATTCTAATTTTTATATGTTTGTTGATTACTGACATGTATGTGTTTGTTTCTTGTTGTTTGATTATGACTTTCTATGATGTTCCTGCTATGATACATTTGACTATGGTCATTATGTTGAGCAGTAAGAGGATAATAGTTTGGCATAACAGGTATAAGAGCTTCTTTTGCATGGCATACGAGGAAATGAGTGAGAATCTTGAAGTGTACAATAATCTTATTGTTATTGACTCTACATGTAGTTTCCTTTTCAATTAAGTTGTTTATGTTATAAGTTTGAAGGACATGTCCTTCTTTGTATAAGTTATTTCCGTTGCGTTGTTTTTAGGATTTGTATGATTTAAATAGTTTATCATTCTTTTTCTATCTTCAAATTCAAGCGTTTCTATTGGGAATAAGATCCATGCTTAGCATGTCGACCTAGGATTATGCGATGATCATTCCGCCGTGATATTTTGTTATAAGGCCGATGATGCCTCTTCTTTATTAAGTTTTATTGATCGTTGTATTCGTTGCGTGCTTCCAACTTTAGGGCAGATGCTACCGAAATTTCCGCACAATCTTGTTTGTGAGTTTTCGAATTCCTTTAATCAAATCATCCAGCTTAACTTTCCTTTTTCCATTTTCTTTATTTATTTTATGTTTTATTTTTAATGTAACACCAGAATTTTCTTCGTTTCCTTGAGGTTTTAATTCCGTATAGAAGGTAGGAAATTTAGGGGTGTTACAGTAAAATAGCGCGGGTAATAGATTCAAGGCGTTCAATCATATCTTTTTTTGGGAATCAAGGTGAGACTAACATAAAGAGGATAAATCCGAAAATACAATGTTAGATATCCACGAAGGACCACCATCTAGCCAAACCTATTTCCATCACGAAAACAGAAGTTAAAAGAGAAGGAGACAAGATCAGATAGAGATGCAAGAATGTTGTTAACCAACACTTGATTGTGGAGTCCTCAAGAAAGATTTACCACATTTTGAGCATCACCTTAGAAGATGACATTACTCCAATGCCTCTCTTTCACCAACATAGTTACCCAATTGAAAGCTTCCAATTTGGCCCCTTTCACACCAATAAAATGTCAAAAAGTCTTGGATGCAGCAAACAAAACCGTACCAGCTTCATTTCGAGCCACTACTCCCAGCCCAATTATATTCTCTTTGTTATTAACAATATCATCTATCTTCACCTTTATAGAACTCAAGTTAGGTGGAACCCACTTCACATCTTCTCTTCTCACTTTGACTTTATTATCAAGGGAATTAACCTTTTTGAATTTTGATAGCAAATCATGAGCACATTTGTAGCACAAATCAGGAGTTATATAAAACTTTCAAAACAAAGCTCATTTCAACTGCTCTATATTTGCAATGCACAGACACTGAAGAATTGTACCTCTTGTTGATTTTCATGCTCTATAATAGCCCCCATTAAACACAAAAGAAGAATATTGAGGAATATCTCTAGCCGCCATGAGCTGCTGCCATATTTCACGAGCCGAGTAACAGTCTTTCAAGACATGAGAATTATACACTAGCATACCACATCTTGGACATTTATCCACATTTTTCATGCCTTTCTTGCTTAGGTTGAACCCATGAGGAAGAATATCCCAAGTTGCTCTCCATAGAAAAATTTTAGCTTTTGGAGGGATTTGAAGCTTTTACAATTTTACCAAATTGAGTCACTACCACATGAACTAGAAGCTACTTCATTAGCTCGAAGAACTAGGGTTTTCACTTCTTGAACTCTAAACTTGTCATGCTCACTAGTTGCCCAAATATGCTCATCAATACCACCGGAATCTGCAAAATCAGTTCAACATCAACAGGAAGCTGAATTTCTGTCACAACATCTAGGCGCCACATATGGTTATCAATTATCCAAGGTAGCATCTGCCGTCGCACTTTCATCCAGATCTCTTATTGGGGAAATGAGTGTCCTAAACCCATCATTCCTACCCAAGAATCCTTCCACAGTCTAATGGATTTACCATATTTAATCCTCCATCGAACTCCCATTCCAAGAACTGAACATGAACCCCAAATGCTTCTATAACACCCCGTCCCCTCGGACCGCGGTGTCTACCCATAATGACTATAGACTAGCCCCACAGACCAACACAAGTATTTTCAGTGCATGTTGGCCTCATGCGTGCGCACCTAATGAAAACTTCACAAGAAGTCACTCATCCTAAAATTGCTCCCCACCAAGCAAGCTTAATTATGAAGTTCTTAGCAAATGGGCTCCCTAGAAAAGACGATGCACCTTATTGATATGAGTAGTCTATCAATCATTTTTAAAATCAAACTAGGGTATCACACTCACCCTCACTTAAGAATACAACGTCCTTGTTGGATCGTAGTTTCAGGATCTTTTTCCCCGTTAGCTGCACTTAACACATGATCAGTCACGGTTGCAGTGTAACACCCCACCTAATATCTAACTGATTAAGCTAAAGTCCTATTAACTGTACTCCAAATTTACCTTTTAATAACCTTATTCATTGTCTTAAAATCCAATGATTGGTCAACTATTAGTAAAATTCAATACTATACTAAAGCTACTACGAATTCATAAAATAAATATTATGATATATTACGTCACTCTGCGATATCCCCCTTATCAATCGTCAGCTCTCGCAATTTACATGCAATCTAAAAATCAAAACGAAAATTTGTCAACCACGAAAGGTTAAGCGAGTAGATACACCTCACGTAAAACATTTTTACAGTTTTCATTAAAACATGCTTTCACAAACAGGGAGAAGAAAATAACACATCATATTAAAATAAAAATCCTAGACCTTCGTGCACACTAAGTATCTAGTTGAGAGGATACTCCATAGCTTTAGGGCTATGTCTCTCTCGGATGAAGCTTAGCCAATTTCTCAATGGCAATTCGCCTCAAAATGTAGAAGAAATCCACATGTCTCCTGCTCACAATATTATATCAAGGAGGATAGACCCATGGTCCTTTAAGGATCACTCCACATAACAAATCAACAATATCAAATATGTAATTTTCGTGTCAAAAATTCAAGTACTAATTATATTGCACATATTAGAAAATTAGACTGACCAATCTCTTTTTGAAAGAGAGGCACTATCCACTCACCTGTAACTCAATTGTCGGGTGTCGGTCACCAACAGCTACTAAGATTAACAAAAGGGTTCTTATACGAAGCCGTCTCCTGAACCAGATAATAATATCAGTTATAAAGTAACTGAGTCGATAACACTATGTCATATAATATTTAGACTCGATTAAATTTTATCTTAATGCATCTCCCAAATTGATGTTGACTGGTGGTGTTGAGCCTTCAAAACCTAGCTAGCAAGGTCTTCGAATGACAGTGAAGTCTTCACTGTTGGTTTGCCAACAATAAACTATCGCAAAGACTAAGCTCACGAACGACCTGACCGCTATCAAATTTTGGGTGACACAACTCCTTTAAAGCTTTCCAAGAAATCCTCGTCTGCGAGCTTAAATTACCCTACCAAAAATTCCTGATCATTCTCTTAACATCTTCACAAATGGAAGTCAGTAATTTGAAGCAACTCATTGCATAAGTTGGAATCGATTGAGCCACTACCTTAAAGCTTCTTCCAAATACGGTCTCTAATTCTTGTGAAAGAATTTTTTTTGACCTTTCGAAAAGAGTGGAGATCCCCAAGTATTTGCTATGACTTAGGACCTCTTAGAAGCCAAGAACATCACTAACCCTTCTTATATCATGGAGAAGACAATTGTTGAAAGAAACTTCACAAGAGCTTCATACTTGCTTAAGGTTTTCAGAATAGCTTCAGCTTCTCGAACAATAGCACGGGCAAAGACAATGGTATCATTTGCAAAGAAAAGATGAGCAACAATCAAAACATTACGAGAAATAGAAACACCATGAATTTTATTGTCGGTGTGGGCTTTTTTGATCAACGCTCCTAATCCCTCTACACACAGAAAAAAATAAATAAATATGGAGACAAAGGCTCTCCTTGTCTTAAGCCACGCTTTGGAACAATCACATTAGTAGCCTTGCCTTTAAACAAGAAGGAACACTTCACAGTTGTAGCACATTTCATAACTCGATCAATCCAGAGAGCAGGAAAACCTATTTTGATCATCACACAGGTAATATAGTCCTATTCCATACAGTCGTAAGCCTTATTCATATCGAGTTTCAGAGCCATAGAGCCCTTTTTCTTCGCATGGTTATGTTTCATATGATAGAAAACCTCAGGACAACAAAATATTATTAATGATTAAGAGCCTAAGAACAAAAGCACTATGGTTTTCATCAATAATATTAGGGAGGATAATCTTTAGTCTATTAGCTAGGACTTTAGAGATGAGCTTGTATGAAACATTACATATGCATATAGGTCTAAGATCATTCATTTTAGATGGGTTCTTTGCTTTAGGGATTAATGCAATATGAGTGTAATTAACCCCTGCAGTCATATACCTATCATTTAGAAAAGTCAGAACTACATCACTGATATCATCGCCAACAAAATTTCAATATTTCTTGTAAAACAATGCTGGGAAACCCTTAGGGCCTATGGATTATGGACTTACAAGGGTGCATCTCGGCAAGAGCAGCTCGGATCTCTTCTCGAACATATGAACGCATGAACCGATCCTCCATAGAACTCGATATCCAGTTCTGTATAAAATCAATTTGATCAAAAGTGATCTCATACCTAGAAGAAGCAAAGAGGTTAGAAAAATAATTGATAAAAACATTCTTCAATCCTTCCTGTTTCTTACGCTAGATTCCGTTCTTATCTTCTAGACTTTTGAGTTTGTTTCTTCTTCTCTCGTTTGACACTTTAGAATGAAAATAAATTGTGTTCTTATCTCCATCTCTGAGATCAAAAGGACAACACCTTTGCCAAGCCGCAGTCTCTTGGTGTTGTCTCAAAAGTCGTAACTCTTGTTTTACTTTTTTATACTAGCTCTTTGATCACATAAGGAGAAGGAAACATTTTACACACCTTTTTAAGTCTTCATAGATGCCATCCCATCCTTCTACGAGTCTCCATATATAGCTCCTTATTCCATCCTTTAAGTTGAAAGCCGCTATCTTCAACTATCCTACTTCAATAGTTGCCATGTTTGTCTTTTGAGCCCCCAAAATATTTTTAATGTTCAGCTAAAAATTGTCTTGTTGGGTCCATCTTGCTTTGAAGCAAAGAAGTCATCCTTCCTCCTAGCTATCTTGCCTCCCATCCTCCGTCTGGCCCTTGATTTTAGAATGATTGGGTAGTGATCAGAATCGTCCTATGTGATATTTTCAGCAATGGCCATAGAAAAATTATTTCTCCAACTCTCATTTGCCACAATTCTATATAACTTCTCTCTACAAACCTTTTTTTCTCTTATTGCTCCAAGTAATAGAATGACCCAAAGCACCAAGATCCCTTAGAATATTAGTGTTTAAATAGTTACGAAAAGCACAAAGATTATTAAAATCACCAAGTAACCTAACCCTCTTCTCTACTTCATTTAAAACTTCATAGAATTACCACCCATTAGCCACAAGATAACGTTGCCTCTACCTAGGGTATTTATCACATCCCGCGTTCGATGTTCTACCTACTCTCCGGCTATCCATATACACAAGTAGCTCTCTAAGCCCTACCACTGGCATCAAAAACATGAATATCAATAAAATGCTCATTAGTTTCTTTAACCCTAATATCAATATCCTCCTTCCATATTAAAGCGAACCCACCAGCTATTCCTTATGCCTTAGCAATATACTCTTATCAAACTCCAACTTACTTTGCAATCTTTTAATCTATGTATTGTTGCTTTTTGTTTCACTAAGTAAAAGCAACTCATGTGAGTATTTTCGCACCAAAGAATAGAGAGAATTCAACGAGGGAATCCCTAATCCTTGACAGTTCCAAAATATGGTAGCATTCATTGAGAACCAAGAGCCCATCTCGTGGGCCCCGCCATGTTTCAGAAAATTATGGTGGTATATTGTCAACTTCTATAGGAACAATTCTCTTCTTGAAATTCCCCCTATCATCAACATCCCTCATTTGTTCATCAAAAGAACCTCATCCAACGATCTATTTTCACCCACTTGAAGGAAATGAGTTGCATTGATTTCGTTCGAAGAGAAATCCATGTTTAACTTCTTCCACTTTTGAATTTTTTTTTCTAGTGTGAGATACCTACTGTGAGGTGTAGTTTTCCCCTATATTATAAGATTCTTTCTTTTCTTTGGTAACTCTATATTGTGGTTCATTTTGATAATATTATAATGTTCCTCTGTTGGAATCTAGTTATTTCCCCCGACAAATGTGTCCCCATATAAATTCTTGTCCCCTTCTTCGTCCGTATTTAAAGGCCTAGACAAAATTCCATCGGTTTGTGAAGCAAAAGTCTCCTTTTTGGTCTCAGTATTTTAATGTCCTATTGCAAATCTATCCAGGAGAGTGATAACTAATGCTACACTATGATTAGGAACCCCTAGGGTTTCTTTTGGAGATACCTTCTTGGTGAAGTAAATTTTTTACCACAATTTTACTTTCCCACCCTCATCTTTTTTATTTGCTGACTTCATGGGGCTCCAAGGTAAACCTTTTAACCAACTCTTATAATTTTTGACATCTGAATTTTCTCCAAAGACATCCCTGTATTCTTTAGTACCATGTCCCAATTCCCCAAACTAAAAGCAAATACGGCGGTGGGGGGTTTCATATGTTATTACGCAATTACAAACCTCCCCCCACGTAATTTAATAGCTACATGTTTTTTATAGGTTTTCTCACATCCTGAAAAATCCTAATTCTAAGGGATTTTTCACTACGTAAACACTTGTTTTATTCATCTCTATAAAATCCTCAATTTTGTCTCCCAATATACGAGCATTTGTTTCATCGTTTCTTCCTCTAAAAGAGATGTCATGGATTCTTATCCAAATAGGAATAGAGAAGAATTGCAGATCATAAGGCTTTTGGAAATATCCATTTTTGTCAAAAGGAGAGCCACTCTATCAAAATGCCATGGTTGTCTGGCCAAAACCTTTTCTTTACCCATACATTTTAATTGTGGTCATGAAAGCATTAGGATTTAAATTACGTTCAGACCACGATTTCCCAACGAGACCCAGTAAAATACGATTTTCCTTGTCTTCATTACCTTCATCCACCCATTCAGACACTTCTTCATTTTGTTCACTATTATCCTCATCATTATAAGTATTTGAATGGGTTACTTCAAAATTCTCACACGACTCACCCTTCGACCCCGTTCATGCTGTTAGATCTCACCGTTAATTTACTTGACAAAAGAAAATGCCAAATTCTTATCATTACAATTGGGAATCTTGGGTATTGATTCCATCAGAACAGAAAGTTAAGAGAAAGAGAAGAAGAAAGAAGAAGGAATAGAACAGAAGAAACAAGAAAAACCAGAAGAAAAACAATAAAACTCCTTAAAAGAGATGACGGCTAGTTTAAGACTAGAGAGAACCCTAACCCTAGAGAGAGAAGGGATTGTTATTTGTTTCAATTTGCCTTGAATCATATCTTGACTAACCATATAACCTCAAATTTACTTAGTGACTTATGATTATAAGCTTAGTAATTAAAAGGACTAAAATGCCTCTACTTGACTTTTTAGATTAAATAGAAAATTTATTGAACTTTTGCTTCTCAGCTACTTGTTCATTAGGAGAGTTTCACCATTAATTCTTATGGTCAATGTTCATATATCATCGATACAATATGAAGTTGTGAGTGTAACACCCCGGCCCAACGGACCACCTGTGATTACTCATGGAGAGTGTAGACTAGCCCCACAGACCAACACAAGTCTTTCCAACGCATTTTGGCCTCACTCATGCGCACCCAGGAAAACTTCCCAGGAGGTCAGTCATCCTAAGATTGCTCCCCACCAAGCACGCTTAACTGTGGAGTTCTTAGCAAATGGGCTCCCTAGAAAAGAAGATGCACCTTTTTGATATGAGTAGTCTATCAATCTCTATTCAAGCTAAATCTGGGGTATCACACTTGTTATAGTGATCCTCAATCTAAAGATGTTGGGTTAAACCCTCCCACTTGGAGGAAGAGCCCACTATTTTTAATTATGGGCTTATGTGCTAATAATAATAATAATAATAATAATAATAATAATAATAATGGTTTTGGAAACCTATATAAAGCAATTAAGAGAAGTCAACATATAGATTGCATTGAAAGTAATAAACGCACAAAAATAGAAAGTGACGGCAGAGGAGGAGAGAGGTATCGCGCGTGAAGTTTTCGTCGATCCGATCGAAGGCCATTCGTACTCCGATTTTTGTCAAATTTTGACACGGTGTTCCTGCCTACCCAACCTACATATTCAACGGTTGGATTGTCGTTTGTGCATTGTAAGTGGGTAATTTGTTTTTTGCCCTAATTTACCCTAATTGTTATTTTACCACTTTTGAGTGATGTTTTAGGGTTGTTTGGTGTTTGTATTGCCTCTAGTATTGTCTAGAGAGGATTTTGGTTGCACCCATTAATTTTATTGGTGATTAGTGGAAGAGTGTGGTACCACTTACGGTCCCGTGGTTTTTTCCCGCATTGGGTTTTCCACGTAAATATTATGTGTGCTTTACTTTCCATATTTTTACTTTATTGTGCTTGATTGTGGGATTGTTATTGATTGTTTGATTGGACTGGTTATTTTTGCTCATCTAACAACACAAAGGGAGAAAGTGTGTGTTATATCGCCACTTTTCTCAACATAGTGGTATCAAGAGCTTGGTTTATATTTTCTTAGGTGATATTATTGTGTTGTTTTATGATGGATGACAAATCTAGTATGCACGGTATGATTTATTTGGACTCTACCAATTACGCTGTGTGGAAAACTAAAATGAAAGATATTCTTTATGTGAAAGATTTATATGAACCAATCTTAAATGAGTCTATGCCCACTGGTCAAGATGAAAGTAAATGAAAAATTTTGAATCGGAAAGCGGTATGAACCATTAGACAATTTGTTGATGTTAGTGTGCTCCAACATATTTCCAATGACATGAATGCTTATGAATTAGGGATGAAATTTGATGCTATGTATGAGAGGAAGAACGCCTTAAGTAAAGCGTCATTGATGAGAAAATTGGTAAAGTTAGAATTTCACGATGGGAATAGCATGGTTGTACATTTGAATGATTTTCAAGGTTTGATTAATCAGTTGTCTGCAGTGAAAATGGCTTTAGATGATGAGTTGCAGGCACTATTGCTACTTTCCTCATTGCCAGAGAATTGGGACACACTATTTGTATCATTTAGCAATTCTGCTCCTGATGGTAAGTTGACAATGGAGAGCGTCAAAGCTAGTTTGCTGAATGAAGAGACTAGGAGAAAGGAGATGGGTTCCTCCAATCATTCTGAAGCTCATTATGTTGCACAAGAGTCTAATAGAGGGAGAAACAAAAATCGAGCTTCTATAGGTAGAGACAATTCCAGAGACAAGTCTAAATCCAAGAGTAAAATTATTTGTCATTACTGTGACAAGCCGGGTCATATTAAGAGGTTCTGCAGAAAGATGAAAATAAACAAGTCAAAAGACAGAAAGGGTGATTCCTCTGAGTCGAAGTCTGAAGAGAAAAATACTACAACTCTAGCAATCAGTGATGATGATTTGCTCTTCATTGGTGATAAAGAGTGTTTGAATGTAGCTGGTGATGACTGCAATTGGGTGATTGATTCGGGTGCTTCGTATCATCTTACTCCGCATCAAGACTACTTCTCGTCCTATACTAGTGGTGATTTTGGTTGTGTTAGAATGGGGAACGATGGGTCATCCAAGGTTGTCGGCAAAGGCTCTATTTACTTGGAGAGTCCCACCGGTTGTAAGCTGATTTTGAGAAATGTTAGACACGTTCCTGATATCAGATTAAATCTCATTTCTATAGGTAGGCTTGATGAAGAGGGTTACTTCAGCCACTTCAATGATGGTAAGTGGAAGCTCTGCAAGGGGAATCTTATAGCGGCCCGAGGTAAGAAGCAAGGTTCTCTTTATATTATGCAGGCGAAGGTTTGCACGGGTGAGGTAAACGTTGCAAATGAATGTTCTACTGAGTTATGGCATAACAGACTTGGCCATACGAGTGAGAAAGGTATGCAAATGCTCTCTAAGAAGCAATATCTCCCTGATGTCTCAGGAATGTCTCTTAAATCTTGTGTTGATTGTTTAGCTGGTAAACAACATAGGGTTGCTTTTCATTCTCGCCCCCCATCTAGGAGAAAGTATCCTCTTGATCTTGTCCGCACTGATGTATGTTCTATGGATGCTAAATCCCATAGTGGTGCTCTTTACTTTGTTTCTTTTATTGATGATTATTCTCGAAAAATTGGAAGAAGAGCCCACTATTTTTAATTATGGGCTTATGGGCTAATAATAATATTAATAATAATAATAATAAAAAGGGTTTTGGAAACCTATATAAAGCAATTAACGGAAGTCATCATATAGATTGCATTGAAAGTAATAAACGAACAAAAACAGAAAGTGACGGTAGAGGAGGAGAAAGGTATCGCGCATGAAGTTTTCGGCGATCCGATCGGAGGCCATTCGTACTCCGATTTTCGTCAAATTTTGACACGGTGTTCCTGTCTACCCAACCTACATATTCAACAGTTGGATTCTCGTTTTGTGCATTGTAAGTTTGTAATTTGTTTTTTGCCCTAATTTACCCTAATTGTTATTTTACCACTTTTGAGTGATGTTTTAGGGTTGTTTGGTGTTTGTATTGCCTCTAGTATTGTCTAGAGAGGATTTTGGTTGTACCCATTAATTTTATTGGTGATTAGTGGAAGAGTGTGGTACCACTTACGGTCCCGTGGTTTTTTCCCGCATTGGGTTTTTCCACATAAATATTGTGTGTGCTTTACTTTCCGTATTTTTACTTATTGTGGGATTGTTATTAATTGTTTGATTGAATTTGTTATTTTTGCTCATCTAACAACACAAAGGGAGAAAGTGTGTTATATCGCCACTTTTCTCAACAAAAGACAACTACATAGGCTATATCAATCTTCCTTCTAGAGATTAGAGATTCATAAGAGTATAAAACTCATAATCATAAGACATTAAATTTCATTTTAAAATTTAATTTTGATTAATCACCTACTAAATATATTTTATGAATTATTAAGCCCCTACTCACACATACTTCACTTAAACATGAAAATGGAAATTTTAAATTTAAAAATATTAAGTTCGCTAATTATGAAATTAATGATAATTAAGGAAAACAAGATTAAAATACTAAAGGAGTAATTGAATATTGAATCAAACATAATAATCTAAAGGACATTTCATTGAAAGTCTAACACTAAAATACTAGAACAGTCAAACATGAAAATTTACTAGAAATAAATAGAGTTAGAGATTGCAAACATAAGAGATACGATGATGAACATAAACTTGGAGCAATTTCTTCTTCAATACCTATAATGTTCAAACTCAACTTAAAAACCCTAAGGAAACTTCTTCAATGTTCTTCAAGTATAGAGCTTATATCTAAAATGTTGTAATATAAGTAATAAAATCTAACAACATAAAACGTATACTACTTGAAAATGCGAGGAATTTGATAAAGGAAAGTACAAGGTTTTTGAACATCATCATCACCATCCTACCCAGTGTATCCCGCACATAGAAAACCTTGAAATATAACTCACCAAGAATAAGTACTAAAACTATTAGCTGGCCTAGTAACTACTCTAACTCCTCTGTCTAAGCCTTTTCTCCCTCTAAGACATTAGAAATTTCGAGTATTGGAGATGAGGTTCAAACTTGTTTTTAATGATCTTCTATTTAAGCATTCCAAAGAGTGTAATCCAAAATCTTCTTTGGCTAGGGCATGAAAATGTAGTTTTTAGAAGGATTTTTTTTAAAATACTTTATATGTGAGGAAGATCGCATATCATTGAAATAATGAATTGTAGACTTGTGGATTCACACGAGTGGGTCATGGAGTTATCATGTGACGAATCGTCACGGACTAACATGGTATTGGAGCTGATGGTGGTTCTTGGATATGATGTGGCACACATGTGAGGGGGAGTGTTGGAAATCCTTTACATGTGAAGAAGATTCCACATCGTTAAAATAGTAGATTGTAGACTTGTGTATAATGTTTAATAGGTAAATCTTCTAATTTCATATGGTTTTAGAAAAAAGTGAACCCCATCAATTGTGTATGAAATTCAACGCTTATTTACATGTGGGTTTGTGGACTCAAACCCACGGATTTCCGTTGATGTATTCACACAAGTGGGTCATAGAGTGATCATGTGACGACTTATCACGACCTAACATATTTATCCTAAGTGGTTAGGCTAGCCAAAAAAGTGTAACATGTTTTAAGAATTGCTCCATGAAAAGTGGCAAAAACTAATTGTCTTAATATGATTTTATATGATTAGTGTTAGAGTATATAACATATTTTGGGGCGTCAACCATCAGCTTAAGCTTTTGGTTGAGTTGGTTCCTTGACAATTAGTGGATGATAGGATTGAATATATAGTATAAATGTGTATTAAAGCTAATGTCTTTGTATTATTTTTAAAAATAAAACCTTGTATCAAGTCAAAATTTTACAAAGATTCACCTTAGCTTATAGCATTATTATACGAGTAGTCGTTGTTCTTTTAAATTATCTTTACGTATTTAAGTATTGATTAGACATACTTCTATTTATGTTTTTAGAAGGAAGTTTATATTCTTCTTCAATTGTATGGAATGTGGATGTTCACCACGCGGGTGTTTTATTTGGAGTTTGGAAGCTACTTTCGGTGAAGTAAGTGGGACTCAGTTGACTTTTCAAAAGTCAAACAGTCCATGACTTTCTTCATTCTTGGTCGGTTAAGTCGGCACGTGTCCTTGGGTCCACCATCTATCTATTACTTCCTAATTTCCAATTTTTATTTATTTGACTTTCTATTCTTCTCAATTCTCATCTATTTTAGAGTTGAAATTTCTTATAACAATAAGCTCAAAGACTTGTTCATTATATATGCATCAAAGAGAAAGTTATTTTAAAAAAACGGATAAAAGTAATAAATGAAAAGAGAAAATAAATTGTGTGGATAAAATTAAAAGATATTTAAAATGTATGGATTATATTTAAAAAAAGTGTTAGATTATAGTCCAAAAATAGAAATCATGCAAACTAAGTGAAATACAATTTTAATAACTAATTGGCAAATTTTAATAACTAAGTGAAATACAATTTTAATAACATAAATCATGACTCAAAAAATCAATTAAGGTATTATTAGTATCATTATTAAGTATTCTTCATACAATTGGCAAATCAAATACAATTTTAATAACTAATGGAAAATATTGATTTTGATAACAATAGTACTCCTATATTGTATATGACTAGTGTATTTCTTTTATAATAGTTAGGCTCATATTAAAAAATAAAATAATTCTTATAAAATGACAATCATTTCAAAAATACAAATGTATCTTAAGTATCTAAGAAAACTAAAAATTCTATATATTTTTTTAAATTATAATAAGACTCACATTAATAAAATCACAATCATCTAAAAAATCAATTTAATAATTAGCATATTGTATGATTTTCTAATTTTGATATTTATTTTTAAAATTTATTAAAATGTCATTTGACATTTTATCTTCCCTATTAGTATATTATGTAAAGATGAGTCATATTTTCAAGTGTTACACATATATAGAAATTAAATAATTTTCAAAGCAGAACTAATTATTAGAATTAATAATTAAAAATCTTACATGTATGTAATTAAAATCATTATCTATGTATAAATGGATTATTAACTGGCTATAATATCTAACCAAAAATGATTGAAGAGGATTTATTAACATATGATGATAAAAATTAGCAAGTATGTAAGAGAGACATGTTAGACAAGAAGATTAAAAGAAGAGAAAGTTCCACGATATTTTGTCATGAATAACTTGTGAACTATTGCCACTCATGTCCATATCACTTAAAAGAAGATCAAACTAAGAAAATAGTGCATTTTAAAGTTGTTGAACTATTGACAAATGTCCTATGTTCCTACTTTGTTGTATTGCAAATTTGTAATGAACCAATGTTTGGTCAAATTTAATAACATGATCTCCAATAGCCAATGGGCACTACCCATGTAATCCCAACACTTTTGTTATTGCATTTCACAATTATATGTCCTTTTTTTTTGAATTTGATGGATTGGAAATTGGATATGCATCATGTTTATACGAATTATTTGTGTTTACGTTTAGTGTTTATTATATTAGAAACAAATTCTCATATTCCTTCTCGAGTCGAGAGACTATTTGGCTGCACTTTCCTTTATCGGTATGAGATGTCGTCGTCTTTTCCTCCTCAAATTCTGATCATAGTTTTCTATGGGCTTGATACACTGGGTATGATGATAATGATATATATATTAGAAACTGTTCCTGTCAGATTATGTAGAACAATTAATTAAGAATTCAATCTCCTGATTAGTGATTAATCAGAAAGATTATGCTAGTGTAAGCCTGATTTTAATCCTATGTCCACCTATGCAATAAGATCACTTGGAGAAGATGCTTTGTTCCTACAAAATGTACCAAGGGGTTAGTAGGGCCCGAAATATTTTTCCGGGGACCCAATCCGACGCCCAAGTTAGTATCAATTCTGAGATGAGTTGCCTAATAGGTCCTTTAAGGTGCACAGTGGCAACCGGGTGGATTACTACTTAGGACATGTTTAAACGTGGGGTCTTGGTAATAAATGATCACAATAAAGGAGAATAATTTAAGTTTTATGATTGTAATTTTAACGTTACTCTGGAAATCAATGTAGGTATTTGAAATCCAGTTGAAATAGTTCTTTGCAATTAATCTCTTTAGTTCTATGTACTTCTCTTTCTATATTAAAAATTAGTTACCACATTTATGACTCTTTGATGAGTATTTCTCTTTCACACTTCTAATTCGACAAATCGGTGCAAACCGAGTATCACGAATTACCTATGCTAAGTAACTGCTTTGAAAATCCAAATGAACCGAAAAACACACGTCCGAAATCGATCCTAACACCTCTTTTGTCAAGTATGCTTACAAAATAAAATAAATACTTAATTAAAAATGTTATAATTAGCACCCATTTAGACATTTCAAAACGGTCGGGCGATTAGCCGATCATTTTCAATCAGGATAATTTCCTGTAGTGTTGTTTCGGGTTCGGTTGATTTGCGAGTCAAGGGCTTTTAAAATGTTTTTTCGTATCATCAATTGTTTATTCAAAATAATAGACCATATTCGATTTTAAAGCTTTAATAAAAAGTATTTAATTTAAATTTTATTAAATTGACTAAAAATATTAAGATAGTGTTTGGGAATATAGAATTCATTTGAAAATAGGGAATTTAAATTGGTTATTCAAATTCAAGCATTGTAAATGACACCTATTATATACATGTAATTTGTAAATTTTGAACTTCACCTATTTTACATTGTTGTTGGAATTCCATGGAATTGACCCAATTTCAACATTTCCAAATTTAAGATTTGTGTATTTAGACCAATTCAATATTTGCAAATAAATTCCAAATTGCCAAACCTACCATAAAAGTGAAATGAATTCATAAATAGGTGCTCTCTCGAGAGACTGTTTTTTGTAAAGACGACTCTCAAAAGTCCAGCCTAAATCTATATTTAGAGTTGTAACAATATATATTTTAAATTGGATTGTGCTTTTGAGAGCCGTGTTTACAAACGACGGTCTCAAGTAAGAATCTGTGATTCATAAAATGCGACAGATTCACAAACCCTAATTATCAAACATGAAGACTCGCTTTAAATCTTCTTATAGATTCAATTCTTCCTTGATTGGAGCCTCACCGATTACTCCTCAACTGTAAATTCTTAGAAGCACCGCAAAGTCGATTGGAATCTCGCACAAGAATTCAACAGACACGGCCATAGGTATTCAATTCTTCTCTCAAATTAGGTCAAATTACTCTTGAAATTTTGGAATATTTAATAGTTTTTTTTGGCTACATAATTGTTTAATTCGAATTATATTGATTGGCATAGCATAATTTTCATATGTACTAATGTATTATAAATTGGATTGTTGATATAAAAAAAAGGAAATCTTATTTTAATTTAGTAATTTGGTATTTTGTAATTCTCTGACTCGACACTAGGGAATAAAGGTTGTTTTTTGTGCTATTGTTGTATACTCCCTCGTATTCAAAATTATTGTCCAGTTTGGATCGGATTTTAAGAAAATGGTAGTTGGGGTATTTTAAGTGATTATAATAATTATAAAGGTGGTAGTTGGGTTATTTAAGTGATTATAATAATTGAAAAGGTGTAGGTGGGGTATTTTAAATAAAGTTGGGGGTATTTAGGTAAAATTTTTTTGCCAAAAATAGAAAGTGGACAATTAGAGTGACTTGACTAAATAAGGAAAGTGGACAATAATTTTGAATAGGAGGGAGTATCTGTTATAGTCTGATTCAATTATCCTAGTCTCCTAGAGATAGAGTATATAGAGTTTGTTCAAAATTAGTATGAAGATGATCTACAGGGTTCAGGACGGAGCAAAGAGTATAAAAGCTTTATTTACTTTCTGCCAACAATAACCAACAATAAGGAGTTTGTTTCAATCAACATCAAGGAGATTGTTAATTATAAGATCCTAGCTTTTTGAGTTTCTGACAGTTGGACATCATGGGCCTACAACAGCCCATGAGATGATGCACACATTCTTAGTTTTTTATAGCTATATTTTTTAGTTGTGTGTGCTAAAATTGTGTTTTCAAATGTTTGGATGGGAAAACTATAGGGTGTTCATTCGGGTTATCGAGTTAATTTTGAGTAACGTGTTTTGGGCCAGTTTGAAATCAGATTTTGCGTCCATATTGTTTTTCACGTATTGTAAATTATTTTTGATATCGATTTAAATCGAGTTCGATTACAAAGTCTGGTAATTTTCGAATTTGAACACTTTTAGGATGCGTTTGGAAACACATATTTCATTTTAAATTGTAGATTTCAATTATGAAATCATAATGAAGAATTTGAGAATGACAAGGATTGGGGTAGGGATGGCAATTCAGTCCGAATCCGACCCTAGTCCGACTCGATCCGAGGAAAATAATCCAATTCGAGTCCGAGGAAAAAGTCATCCGACTTTACGATCCGAGTCCGAGTTAGAGACGGATCGGAGTTGAACCTTATTAAAAATCCGAGACTCCGATCCCGAAGGACATCCGACTTTGAATTTGACTTTTACACTGATATTTTGTTTCCTTTAAAACTCTAGATGTGACTAATTCAAGCTCTCTCTTATACTAATTGTAATTTTCGATTTTGAAAAAGTACTTGGTATTTTTATTTAGATTAATGCATCAAGATAAGACAAATGAAATCAAGAGCAATAAAACACGCCAAATCAAAATACGATAAAATTTTGTTAAGTTTTAGTAGTAGATTATTTCTGTTGTTAAAATTGAATTCAAATTAAAGTACATATTTATTTGTTAAATTATATATGAAAAATATATTTTGTTAATTTTGTATGCTTTAAAACCATTAGTACAATATCACAACAATACTGTTTGATAATAATCCGACTCTGCATCCGACTCCATTGGAGATCCGAGAGTCCGAGTCGGGGCAAACTTGGAGTATGCATAATCCGACTACGAGTGGAGGTGGACTGAAAACAAAGGTCCGACTATTATCCGGAGCAAAGTCGGAGTATGTATAATCCGAGCCGAGTCCGACCCATTGCCATCCCTAGATTAGGGTGTCATTCTCAAATCCCTAATTTTAATGAACTACTTTTATAACATAAGTGGATTTGACTGAAATTCAAATTTAAATTTTTGTTATTTGTCAAACACTAATTTAAGTCAAATTCATATTTGCAAATGAAATCATCATTCCTAAACATACCATTAGGGAAAACGTAATTGGAATAAATGTGGTAGTCAAAAAGAGAATGTAGGTAGGGTTGGGTGTCTTCTTTTAATTTTTAATTAAGTAAGCTTCAATGTCCTTGTTTATCTGGACTTAAGTTTCATACTTCATAAATATAGGCATATAGCCATATAGCATGCAAGACCAATTATTAAAGAAGCTGACTATTAACTGCATTTTGTGGGCAAAAGAAGATGACATAACCATCAATATTTTAGTCTTCAATGTTTGGCATGGCCTAACATGGAATAGACTTTTGAGATGCTACAGCACAACAATTAGGCCGTGACAAATTCGTCACCTAATTTTATTCGTGGTCCGATCGCGTGGACAGTGGACACGAAACACCCATGGCCTCGGGCCCACAAATCCACGGGGATGAGCGTTGACTTGCACGTACTCTTGGTGAGGTTTATTATTTCTCAAAACCATATGATAGTAGGAGGATTAGCTCACCCAATATATATTCAAGTCCACAATCAACTATTTTATCGATGTAGGATCTTGTCTCTAAAATTTATCCCACAACAAGAAGCTACACATTTTATTATCCAATGACTTTGGGTGGCTACTACCTAGACTGGTGTTTGGGGTTCAAGTGTTTGCAACTTAGTGATAACAAAGAGGTTAGATAGACCCTTGGCAGCTTTTTACAAAGAAATGCGCCTGATTTTGTGAGCCGTTTTATTATAATCCAAAACGAAAGAACTATAAATTTTTGGCTTTGTCGAAATAAGGGACACTATCAGGGTTTTATGTGGCTCTTTGTTTTCATTATTTGTGTTTGGATATGTTTTGCCTTGATGGCTCCTAGTAGACTAGGGTCAGCATGGCGGGGGGGCTCTCTTTCTGTGTTTATGTTGTGGTCCTGTTTTATTGTTGCTTGAAAGGGTTTTCTAAGGAATGAAAGAAAAGTAAAGTGTTTAATCTCATTAAAATTGGCTGAAATATTTCAGGAGATTCGGTTACTTCAAGTACAAATTCTTATGAGAGACGTCTCTTTTAGAGACCATCTTTAAATGGGCCGGCCTATTATATCTTTTTAAAAATATTGTAAGTAGGCATTAAGAATAATGTAAGTAGACATTTAAGATATTAAAAGTAGGCATTAAGAATAAGGTAAGTCGGCATTAAGGATAATATAAGTAGGCATTAAGAATATAGTAATTAGACACTAATGTTGTCTCTTTAAGAAACTAGCTCTACTTCAAGTTAATAGATTAGATTTTCAAAATTTTACCCCAAACAAATTTTAAGCGATTGGGTTAAGCCGGTTCTTTACCAAGCATTTTTTAACCTATACCATGCACCCCTTAAAATCATCAATTACATTAATATAATCTCATCAAAATATGAAAAGATTTCTGAAAATCAACTTTATCAATGAAATGAAAATGCAAGCATAAATAAAGCAAATGCATTGAAAAACAAAAGAAATTTCCTTATCCTTGTAAACAAATGGAGGTATAAATTAAAGTGTAGTTTTGATTCTTACATTGCAAGTTCATTCAGATTGTTCAAACTAGGTTTTATTCATCAACCTTAGAATTAATAACATGAAATAACATTATTTACATCATATCAACCACAAAAAATCTTCATCAAATTGATATACAACTTATGTTTATATTCTGTAGAATCATTTGTAAATTACAATCTTAAAGTTTATGACGTTTACGAATTACAGTCTTAATGTTTATTTTTGTAAATGAAAGGCACCAAAGTATCAAAGTCTACAGCGTTCAAGCCAAAACACATAATTCCGACCATCTTGGTGATCAGAATTCAGTGATTTGGCTTGAATGGAGTAGACTTTAATACTTTGGTGACTGTGATGAAAAAAAAAATAAACATTAAGACTGTAATTCGCAAAAGTCCTAAACATTAAGGCCGTAATTCGCAACTTATTTTATTCTTTATGCAACATTTACGTTGTGAATTGCATTCTTAGAACTCAAAATCATCTTGATTAGGCTTAGGAGACGTGAGAAGTGCAGTGTAAAGCCTCAATCTATCCTCCCCAAGGGAAGAGCTTCTCGACAACGGTCTCCTTGGCCGAATAAACGAGAGCGAAGTAAGCGTCAATCGGTGTTTATATCGACGCCAAGCTAATTGAATAGCTACGGCAGCCCAAGTCCGCCAACCAGGGGAATAATATCTAGCACTTCTCTTAACCTTTTCATTGACAAAAGTGTAACGAAAATGTTGGGTCACGTACTTAACATCTTCAGCTTCTAACCCAAATGCTTCGGTTGTTTCAAGGGTTATTAATGTGGATGATGAAGGTGGTAATCTTTCAATAAATGGTCTTCTTAAACACCATGATAATAATTCATCACCACTGAAGTTTCCTGGGCCTAACATACAACAGCTTTTTACTCCATCTCTAAGAAATTGACTGCTTTGAAGATGTCCTCTTACTATAAATAGCATTCTTTGAACTGGGTCCCCTTCTTTTGTTATCTAAAGTAGAAAGTAAAAAAAAAAAAAGCAACTATAAAAGGTCGTAAAATAATTATATAATTGGGTTAAAAGATTTTTTTTTTTTTAATTCGTGACTAGTAATGTTGGATGGGTTACTTAAGTAAAGCTAGTTTAAATGATAGTTGAAGCTAGTTACTTTTTACTCCATCTCTATTTCCATCCAGGTCCTCTTTTAAGAGACCGTCTATAGTATACACGTCTTTCAAGAGCCCAGCTCATATCTTCCTTCTAACTTACAAAATCACCAATCAGTTTTTTTTTAATTTATAAATTAGGCTAGCCCCAAAACCTGAGACGTCTATTGTATAGACGGTCTCAAGTAAGAATTTGTGATTTCCATATACAACAATTATTTTGGCTAAAAGTATGAATTGACAATGAATAGTATATGAAATTATGACGTTACATTAACTCTAATACCATCTCAAGAAATTAACTCGGTCAAAACTTATGATCTAAGATTTTTTTATTTGATCTATAAAATTTTATATTCTTTTTTGTCATTATTAATTTTGCTTTTAATTTAAAAAGCTCTCACACTGATATGTTTAATGTAGTGATTTCTAATCAAACGTAAAAGTTACTAGTAATTGTTATCTACGTAAAAATAAAAGGAACATATAAATAAAAGTAAACAAATTCTTACCGTTTCTCCCTTGGTGAATACGAGGGACTTCACACGGTCACATATGTTCTCTAAAACAAGCTCGTCCATATGTTGAAACAAGGGCACCTACAAGTCCAAATTGATTCATTATTAGAAATAATTTGTTTACTAATTGATCATTTGAGTTAAAATTCGTTGGGTATAATTAAATGCTTTTCACAGGTTTATTTCATATATAAAATTTTTTCATTAACCTATCTCATTAAACAAACAAACTCATTTAATTATTAAGACTAAAAAATCTCAATCCAAAACTAATTCTTTCAAATTAGCTGGTTTAGGTCGAATTAATAGGTGGAGTTAGATTTTGTTCGGTTAGTACAATAGAAGTACAAGATAGTATAGTAGGTTACCTGTTTAACTAAATCAAGGCAAAGATGGTACTTGATGTCTCTTCTAAGACCTTCAGGAAGATTTCGGATCATCTCACATTCATCGACACCTCGCATTGCAGCCCAACGTTGCCATTCATAATTGCGTACTCTTTGCTTCAACTTTATGGGCAATTTTCTCTTTTTCATCCACCATTCTATATTTCTCATTCTTAGTTGCATTGCTTGCTTCTTTGATGTTGTTGCATGTAGAAACACCTACATTTTATTTTTCACATTAATATTCATGCCAACGATAAGTTCATAACTTAAGCTGATTATTGAGTCTCAAAATATGTTATATATATTACCTTAATGTTACCAATCAACATAGTGACTAGAAGTAGCCCGGATGTTAGAACAATGATGACAAACAGAGATTCCACCCATTCAGCTGTGCTTTCTAAGTTCCCAAATGTGCTGTTCCAAAAACAAACTAACTAATTAAGTACCCATTTACTCAAGTAGCTCTAAGAAAAGAAAAACACTATAATTTTTCTGATCTCTTTACATAATTACTTATATTGATGTCAATTACCATCATTTACATAGTGGGTAGATGTAAATAAGCTTGAAAATGGTAAGCTAAAAAGCTACTAAATAAAGAAATTAGACATTTGTTGCGAATATGCTAAAGAGAAGAAATGAGATATTTGACTAAAAGTTGAAAATACTTTTTTTTAGACATGATTAGTCTAAAACGTATAATTAAAAAGGGCCATATTTATTGTGTCGCCTAGTCAGCACTAGCCCCGAGGATTGAGAGGCATCACTGCGCGAAACATTAATTACAAGCTCCTAACTATTAACTATCGACGTACTTTTTTATAAATTTTTGAATAGGTTCAGATTACAGATCTCTCTTACCTCCTTATAGAGTCGACCTTAGCACCCAGGTCCAAAAAGGTTAGAATCAGGCTTTTCTAATCTAATATTGAAATAATTCTACATCTTTGAGCCCGTTGCACATTTCCAACTTACTCTTAACTACACAGGTCCAAAGCTGGCGTTCTTTGAAACATGTACGTATTATGCAAACAGAGGGTGCAAGCATGGAGAACATTTATGGGCCCACAAATACTTCTAATCAAGCAAATAAAATAAAATATAATAAATCTTAGATCCTTCTAATCAAAATTATACTATATATATGGATTAACCTCTACTCACAAGCATGAAATCAAGCGAATGAATGCAGTGCGAAAAGGCATATCCTTATGTGAATCTGATTATAGCAAACTTCAACATAAAATAATCATCAAATCTATTAGTTTTACATCACTTTTTTATATTTTAAAAAAGTGACCCATCAAATACTTCTATTATGGTGCAATATTCTTAGTCTGTAGTTTTATGACGACGTGGCTTTTTGCTTTTTCACTGTCATGAACTAGAATAATAGTCACAATACTTAAAAAAATTATCTCTACTATAAGTTATTCATAAAAAATTTCAAACATGTATTACTCTTTTACTTTGAGATTGCTACTGATTATTGACATGTGATAATTACAATTTGTTTGATAACTGGCATTAGATAGTATGAATGGTAATAGAAAGATAGTATGATTTTTGTAGAATTATTTCTTGCAAGTTTAATGGTCATATTTTTTGTCTATTAAAATCCTATTTTTTCACTAATTTCATTCTAATCTAAGTACCATTTAAAATGTAGTACTCCTTCCTATTCACCCTAAGTATCTCATTTTGCTTATGGGATCAAGTCACCCTAAATGTCTCATTTTTATTTTGAGTATATTAAATTTACCAAGTTATCCTTGTTAAACTTAACTTTTTTACACCTTGACACTTACTAACCTCACTTTACACCTATAAAAATTTAAAAACTCTACACTTTTCTCTTACACATGTGGTCACATCGGACCATTTAAAAGTGGGTGAAAAGTCAAATGGGACACTTAGGGAGAATAGGAGGAATTGTATTAGATAGTAATAGAAAATTTGTGATTATGATCAGGATTTCATTATTATGGAAATGACGACATAATACATTTACATTACAAATCATTTTAATTACCAATTATAACAAAACGGACCGTTAGAGCACATACCTGAGGGTCATAAGTCCCCAAAAGATAGGCATGAGTATCTTTTCAAAACGATTGTTGTTACTAACAAGATAAATGACCCATTTATAAGCTCCATATTCATAGTTATTGTAACTGTTCAAGCAATTATGTCTTGCTGCTCGATTTGATGCCCACATAAGACGATCATGTTCTTTAATGAAAGTTTTACCACCATAGTAGATTGGTTCTTTTGAGGCTAATAATCTTGAGCTGCATCCATGCATAACATTGCATTGTTCTTTTAAGCACTTTGTTACCCTCTCAATCCCTAGTAAGTACCAGCATGCTCCTGCTGCCTGAAATTTATTTATGCGTAATTTCGTAACAATTAGATCAAACAAGTGCTTGTGAAATCATCTAGAATACTATAAGTTTATGATAGAATTTAGAAAATGGGTCTGGACAACCCAAACAAGGAGGAGAAGACGTAGTCTACTTATATAAACCCAAAGAAGGTTCACTACTAAAACCAATTGGTGATAGTAGGAGTTACTCCTTGAGTTTATAAAGTGATGCATACTCTTCTCTTTCTCCGATGTGGGACAATTCACATGTGGTTAACACATAGACACTTCAACAGTATAAGGTGGGCTGAACACTGGTTTTAATGTGTGCAGTGTGCAATTCTATTTAGACTGTTATTTTTTCTTGGTATATTTTGAACAATTCAATAATAATATTATCGTTAGAGTATATAACAAATCCTAAGGCCTCAACCATCAGCTTAATTTTTTGGTTGCGTCGTTTCCTTGACATGGTATCAAAATTCAACATGACAAGAGGTCACGGGTTCGATCTCAACCCCTCTCATTTAAAGTGGAATATTCAGAGTCTGCGCATCCACACTTCTAGCCCAATGGACTCTTGTATGAGGATCGTGTTAGAGTATATAACGTATCCTGAGGCCTCAACCATCAGCTCAATAAAACAGAACTGGAGTGGTATATAAAAGAAGGAGAAAAACTTACGTGAGAAGCGACAAAATAGACAATCATATTGAGAGCAAAACCCCACCAAACAGTACCAAAAACATAGCCAGAGAACTTCTGCATACGACGTAGGAGGCATACTGAATGGTATATCTTTGGAAGGTATTGAAACAGAAACATTATTAAGAATACTGTCATTACTGCATTTGTTGATCCTCTTTTCAGCAATATTGGTATTACCACCCATAATACTATCTGCAATTTTTAACAAACTAATTACTTCTATTACCACCCATTATTTATTAGAAAGTTAATTTGTATTAAACTTGTATAGATGAGTGTTCGATCTACCCTATATATGTATATACTTGTATCCTATATTAGCCCATATGTTTAGTGGTTATAGTAATTCTACTGGCTAGAAAAATGATGTAATTCTGTGGTCTCAACCAAACATCAGCTTCAATTTTTCGTTGAATTATTTCCTTGACACGATATTAGAAGTCATGTCCAGGTTTGAATCTCAATCATCTTTCATTTAAAGTAGAATATACAATATGAAGAGTGAGGTGAGTATATGAGTTATCTACATTTATAGTTCAAAGGGCTCGTGTGTAAGGAAGCTTTTAAAGTAAATAACATATCATTAGGTCACAAATGGTGTCACTCAAGCGCTGAGTTCAAAATTCAACTTTGATTATTATTGTATAGACTACTTTGATGACTTTTTATTCATCAAAATGAAAGGATAGATAATATGGATAAATTAATGGACTTTTATTATTATTTTCAATTTTTAGTTGCAATTTAAGATATGTTTTATATTTTATCACGCTATCTTATTTAAGGGTCAATAATTGAACTATAGATGTAATATTGCCAACAAATATCTTCTTCACATATGGTGCTAAGTATTGGATGAGATTCAACCCATGTCTCTTCTATGATGTTAAACTATGATACAATTTATGTTAAGAAATCAACTCAATTAAAAATCTAATCTAACAGTTAACTCAGAAAATATCAAAATAAACTTTGTACTCTTATCAATTAAAAATTTTCAAAAAAAAAGTATTATGAAATATTGTTTTTTTGAAATAAAATATTGTGTAAATAATAATATGGTATAAATATTTAAATTATCCTAATAAAATCCTATAAATAAAAAGACTTTATTTTTTTTATATTGACTTCATATTTATCGAATTATTTATCGAATTGATTACTCAACCAAAAATTAATCTGATAGTTTTAGACCCAGTATATGTATATCTATTGACTTTTTGAAGCATCTTTTGATTGAATATTATGGACAAATTTTTGCAATTTTCTTCCTAGCCATGATATGTAAAAACTATTTTCGTTACAATATAAAAATATATTTCTGTTTGTTCGTATATATGCATGGACAGAAAGAATGTCAAATGATAAATAATGGAGCTAGAGGAAGATAGACAAACGGATAATGCGTCATCAAAGCATAAATCTATTTCATCTTACTTTTGAAGGGATAATTTATGGTCCAGGTGCTCTCTTGAGAGACCGTCTTTTGTAAAGATGATGCTTAAAAGTTCAGTCCAAATTTATATTTAGAGTTGTAACAATATATAATTAGAATTGTACTGGGCTTTTGAGAGTCGTCTTTACAAAAGACGGTCTCAAGTAAGAATTTGTGTTTATGCTTTATGCTATACTATTTTTTTTTTTTTTGATTTATGCTATACTATTTTTTAGGTTTATATCAACTAATTATTTCCTCATTTAATTAATTTTCTGTGTTAGTGTACATCAATGAGAGTCAACGACAATTAGAAATACTTCCTTCGATCATTAATTTTCATTTTACAAATATGAGAATATATAGGAATGAAGGGAGTAGAATATAATATAAAGTTATCTAATTTAACAGTGATATTATTTCTTACTAATTTAAAATATGGTGAAGTTATATATAAAAGTTTTAGTTAAACATTGTATAAGTGGTTGGTAAATATTGATAAAAACTAAATATCGGGGTTACTACTTTCCTTAAATGTAATTGGTGAAGTTATTATATAAGAAAGATTATAATATTATAATTCATATTTTATATGATTACAAAAAAAAATAATTAAAAAAAGAATTAAAAGTCATATTATCAATTTAATTACTTTAAAATCATAGTAAAATACTCAAATTAAAATTCAATTTTTTTATTTGTTAAACACTTAATTTGCTCCAATTTTTTTTATATACTCCGATATATGTAGGCATTTTGTTTTTGTACGATTTAGTAAATTGCTTAATGCTTTAGCTTTATAGTATACTCTAAGTTTCCATGCTCTTTATGTACATATCTCCCTTGGCTTTCTTCTTCACACATTATTATCACCCTTTGTTATTATATCTTTATTGTATTGTTTGAGCTAGTAGCTTTACTATCCTTTAAACAAAATACATAACAAAGCTTATGATTGTCTCAAAATTTAAGCTGTATAAAGTACATTATATGAATTTTATTAGTTGCTACAGTTTCTGTAGCAACAACCGTTCATTAACTGATTTTATTTTGTGTATATTTCTCCATGTATAATGTAAAATATAGTCAAGTGAAATCTTGTTTGATTCGTCTTAATGCGTATTTTCATAATATTAATTATTTAAAATTTTTATCATATAAAATTAAAGATATTAAAGATTAAAATTGTGCGTTAGATAGGATAAAAAAAAGAATTATAGCAACTATCAAAAACCAGAGAAAGTATACTCAGTCACTTATAACTTAAGAGTTTTTTACGGTCCATTTGTTAGTGTTACTAAATAGTTGTAATGAGAATGATTTATAATGTACAATTTCATCAAAAGTTCCATGTTATTCCCATGGTGATGAAACTTTGTTTACACTATAAATGAATTTTGATGAAATTGGTTAGTGGTACTATGGTGGTAACCGTAAATGATTTATGGTGATGAATTTTATGAAGAAAATGAGATGATTGAAGTTAAACGAGCATGACCATCAGGTATTCAAGAGATTTTTCAAATAAAATTACACTTATTTTCATTTTCATTACCACCGTTTAATATCACCTACCAAATCAACCTTTAGCGTTATACATAGGTTGAAACTCGAGTAATTTTATAAAATTTATAGTTACTGTCGTCTATAGAATTATTAGAAGATGGGGGCTAGCTCAACATGGTGTCGGAGACAGTGGACCAAATATTTAAAGACAAAAAGATACTGAAATGAATTTAAAACTTTTATAAAAATCAAGATAAAATAAAAATAAGTAATGAATATACACTTAATGTGCAAATAATTGAATGAAGAATAATATTGTTGTCTTTCTGCATTTTGAATCTAATAAAATACTCTTGTATTCTAATTAAAAATGTCGCCTCATTTGATAATGTATTCTTTTTTAAAATTAAATTAAAAGAAGTGGACCAAATGCAATGGGTGAGTAAGCAAAATATGTAAAATTTAATGGCTATTCTGTAAATAATTAGATATCATAGGAGCATAACTAAGGAAAAACGGTTACAAATAAAAAAAGAAATACATATTAAATATGAATATATCAAATTAAAGAAGAAACGAAACGTATATTTAATGTGAACAGCTAGTCATCTAAGAGACCGTTTTTCTGAAAGATGTCGTTTAGGCTCAGCCTATTAAAGCTTAATATCTACTTTTACTCTACATTTTCCTTTATGGGCCAGTTCAATTAGAGATGACTCTCATAAAGACCGTCTCTCACAAGAATTTGTGTAATGTCAATAGGATAGAGTGAGTTGCAAACTTGCTTACTTACATCCCTCTTTGAATTACTTTGGCCAGCCAAATAATGACATTTTAAACTAAACATTATTTTTTTTTCAAAATGTTTTAAACTAAACTTATCAAATATATAAAAAAAGTTTTAAAAAAAAGTAGCTGATTAGTGACACTTTAGAACGAGTAAAATACGGAGTAAAACAAAATTAAAAGGGTTAAAAAATAATTTGTAACTTGAAATCAATCTTGAAAAAACACTCTTAGATATATAATTAAAATCTTATTATTATTACTATTATTATTATTATTAGTTATTTTTACTTTGCAAAATTAGTTATCCACAAATTTATTACAATTTACAAACACTCTCTTTATCTAATTAATTTTGCTGCATTATAAATTATTTGACAATTTGCGTTTATAATAAGCATGAATTCACTAGTTGAGAATTTCAGATCTTATTTTATAAAAGTACATCCAATACAAAAAAATTATTATGAAATCATACAATACTATAAAAGTCTTGGAAATTTTCAAATGTCATCATTTAAAGAGGCATGAAAATATTTATCAAATCTAGAATCTAATATTTTTGTTTAAGTTTGAAGCTAAATTAGGTAAAGTATTTGTATGATATACTATAGGAATTCTATTTAGTTAACTTAGAATTTAATATGTTCAATTGAATGAAAAAAAAAGTTATGTATCAGGAAAATAATTAAAATAAACATCAGTAATTATGTTTTGATTTAAAAAATCATGGATTTTTGGTGAATTTAAGAACGATAGTATAAAGTACTTACATTATTATTTGAAATTGTTTTTATATATATTTCGCACTAACAAATTCGTGCATTGCACGAGTTTCCATACTAGTAACTAATATTAGTTAAGATTATTTTGAGTGAATGAACAATAGTAAGAATTATCATTATGCATTTTTCCTTTTTCATTTTGGTTCTATGTCATATCATATATCATCATATACATATTATAATCCAGGAACTTCTATGTCATGTCATCCTATTAAAGTCATTCTTAAAGTATAGTAAAGAATTTTGCTACTTTATTACTACAATATAATCCAGGAACTTCTATGCCATGTGTCATCCTATAGAAGTCATTCTTAAAGTATAGTAATGAATTTTACTACTTTATTTATTATTATTATTACTACAATATAATCCAGGAACTTCTGTGCCATGTGTCATCTTATATAAGTTATTCTTAAAGTATAGTGATGAATTTTGCTACTTTATTACTACAATACTACATTACTACTTCATATTCCTACTCCCTACATCCCCATCCTTTATAATAATAATAATAATAATAATAATAATAATAATAATAATTTGATAATAAAAAAATAATTTCAATGGGTACACAAATTAAAGATAACAATAATATAATAATAGAAGTACTATCAAAGCTTCTATATTTAAAGATAGTTATAGTGTTCATTCATCAAAGTTGTCATTGAGAAAAATATATATACACTTGGACGTTTTAAGCTTTATAAAAACAACAGAGACTATAAAGCAACATTCCACAAAAAAAGAATCGTTTTTACAAGATTTACTAATGTCAAAATTTGTGAGGATGTGGAGATTTATTCCACCATATGTGATGAAATTTGTCTCATTTTCTGATCTTCTATCGCAAACTTATGATATGTCTTATTTATGCGGTATGTATAATATCTCTTTATTCTTATAGTTTAATAAGCTATATATTAAATTTTAATGTCAATACAAATATTATTAAATTTTAATATATGATCTAATGAATATCTTTTTTAAAATGATAAATGTTATTAGACAAGTGGTGTCGTATAGTGATGTCCATATGACTCCACCTAAAAATACATAACTTTGGAGTTGTGTGATACAGAGTATGTGTATAATTAAATTTTATTATTTTTTAGACAGATTTAAGATAATTATTATTGTTAAAAAGAAATTCAAACCTATAATAATAATTTTTGCAACAGAGATAGTAGAATTTCATGCAAACATTGGGATACATATGCCGAGAAAATACCTAGTTAATTTTAATTTGTCATTTGTTTGTTTTTATTTTTCTTCACTTTGCAAAGGTAAAAACGTTCATCAACAAATAAAAAATACTACCAATAAACTTTCATTTAATATAAAAAAATTTACACAACATGTGTATAGCACGGATAAATACCTAGTTAATTTAAATTTGTCATTGATTTCATTACTGCACGTTAATTTTAATAGATAGAAATGAAAATTTTTACTTAAAGAGAGTAAAAGACAGGAATGAGTCACGTGTTTGCTACGAAAGAAGAGTAATAATCTGAGATCTGCATGTATAAAACAAGTCTAACGACATGCAAGTGTTGTCCCTTAATGTACAACCCTACAATGACACCTTCCTTTTTCCCCTTCAAAAAACTACTTCGTCTTTTTTCTTTAAATTCAAATTCATACAATCTCTAACTTGTGCTTCTTTCTCTTGTCTTAATTAATTTGTTAACTTTTCTTGAAAATATTTTCAAAATCTTTTAAATGTTTCAAATTTTTTTAGTATATACATACATGTATTAAATTTGCTATTAAATCAAAAAATAAAGCTCATTATTATTACCTATTATTATAAAATGTTAGTTTTATTCTTTACTCAACAAACTACATTTATTTTGTGAATCTAAAGTGATTAAGTTAAGGAAAATGCTAACGGCTACTTTTGGAGCCTTTGTGAATGAGAATAATAATATTTTTTAAAGATTAAATTTTGGAAAAAAAATTAAAATAATATAATATATTTAGCGATAAAATAATTAATTTTTATGTAATTTAAGATTTAAAAACTTTATAATTTACTTATTTAAGTTAGATTTGTTTCATTATTAACAAAAGTGATGATCGATAGCATGAACTTTATGTTTTTAAATGTTAATTAGATGCTAGATTGAGTTAAAGGGAGGGATTAATTAGAATCAAACCCAATTTTTCTGATGGGAAGTAGTACATGCTCTAACTGAAATATAACTTAATTCTTAGAGTGTAAGAATCAACTAATTAGCATCTAAAACTATTCCTAATTCTATTCATTCATAAAATATAAGTATTAATTATTTCAAATCAATTTTTAGCCATTTATATTCATAAACTAAATGATGATAATTAACTCAATTATGGGCTAAACATAAAGTGTAATTAAATGATTTTAGTATCAATATAAACTACACTTAATGCACGTGTACATACAAGAATTGTATTAAATAAAAGAGTAGGCTAGTTTTTATACCTGGGGCAAAGGGAGGATCACAAAGAGATCAAAGAAGAAACTATCTCTAGCCTTAAAGAATCCAAAACGACCCGTTTTAGTATCATTCTTATCACCAAATCTACCTCCACTAGCCGGACTTTTAGCCACCTTGAACTGCAGCCACATATTCCACACGTGCAAGACGTCGGTCATGCACCGGAGCGCCGTGACCATGATCGCGAACCACCCATCAACAAAAAGACATATATATGCCTCACTGATTGAAAGGGCATAGAAAAATAACGGGTCCACAAAAAGACCCGTTACACATACAAGAAGGAATATTCTATTCCACTCTTGCATCCATGCTGCCCCAGGGGACGTACCATCCCCAAGGGCAAACAATATTTCATTTTCTTTTCCTCGTCTTCTCCCTTTTCCACCACATAAATTATAAACAATTTCCCAACAAGTTGAACTTGTTGATTTGTTACCTTGTTTGTGAATAAAGTTTTCCTCGATATCTGTATCTTCGTATTCCTCTTCTTCAAGTTCTTCCTCTGAAGAGAAATCATAATTATCGTGTTTAGTTCGATGTAAGCGTGAGACTAACAATATTTCTTGATTGCTCGTCATTTTAAATCATATACACACGCACACACACGTACATACACATGAAATTATGAAGGGGATGGTGTGGTAGTATTTTAGGGTTTTTGGTTAGTGTGTAATGGTATGAAAGTTTGAAGAGGAAGAGTAGGAAGTAGGACTATTACATTTGAGAATGAAAGGTACTCCGCCTTAGAAATGAGGCTAATCATTATTGTTAGACTCCCATCTTCACATGGATTTTTTTGATTTTAAATCCAAACAAGTGGCCTAAATTACAATTTTGCCCATACAAATGTGATCCACTCATTTCTTTATGCTTTCTAGTGTGTCACAATCTCGTTACTCCAAAAATGTACAAACTACGTGGTAATATTGACATAGATACTATCTATAGATAGATAGGACTATACTCATAGACCTATTAATTTTTTATTTGAAAATGATAGTATAATTTAAAAGGAAATTACTGAGTTACAATTTTGAAATTTTGTCATGTAATTTGTAAAAACTTACCTGAATTGGAAATATAAGAAAAAAATAGTTAACTAGATAATGTATTTAATTAAATTCAATTATTTTAACATATTTTCAATTTTCGAGTTTCACGTTATTATTTTTTCGTCAAAATCTACTACATATTTTTAGCTGAGCTTTATATTTTAAATTATCTCTTTATTGAAACCTTAAAATGATATTTGGTCCTTTTTATAAGAAAATATTTTATAAATGAAATAATTTTATAAAGCCTTTTACAACATAAAAACTTTTTTAAAGAAATACATAGGACCACTCTATTAGGCCGATCCAAATCTGACACGAATCATTTTCATAGGTCTAAGCGTTGGGTATGTGAGAGAGAAGATATAGTAGATTTAAATTCAATTTAGAATATTAATCATCCATATGACAAGGAGTGAGAGAGAATTCTTCAACAAGAAGACTCATTTTCTTAATTAATTTCTCAATTACTATTGTTTAAATTCAAATGTATTTAACACCTTGATAGACTGATTAATAAAGTGTGACGACATTATGTAAAAGTATATAAAGATATAGGCAAAAACTTGAAAACCTAAAGTGTGAGATTATGTAAAAGTATATGAAGTTAGTTCATCACATAAACTTTTCATGTAACATATAAAGAAATAAATAGAATAGAACAAAATGAATTAAGTACAAATTAATCAGAAAGGGTTTTACAAGAACATCATTATTAGAGGGAGTTTCAACTATTTAGATTATGATGGAATAAGTGAACCAATATCGCCTCATTATAGACAGATGAATCATTATTTGCAGCTTTGATTTGTTTGCAGTCGCATATAATGAGCCAAACTTAAATTTTAAAATCTTATTTTACCCAATAACATGTGCTAGCTAGCGAATGTTTTTTTACCAGGTAAATTCATGTGCGCAACTTTATTGTTCAAGTATTGGATCAATTTTAGAATGTAGCCAAAAAGCAAATACATGGAATTAGAAGAGGGGAAAATGTCTAATTAAATTTATTTCTTATACTTTGACTTGTATATTAGCTTATTTTTAACTATCATCTCTAAATACGGAATACATAATATTACTCCGATCCAATAACCCTTCAAATTAAACTTGCTTCAATGAAAATTGTTACAGAGAGAAATTAGCTAGTATTGATTTAAAATTGGTAATTTATAATACATTAATACTTCATAGTTAAAATAATCCAAGTTTCACTTTCAATGTCTAAGTGACAAAAACAATATATTAATTTTTCACATCACAACGAGATTGTAGCACATAGTCAATGTATCCATGTTGATTTTTTGCAATTAAAGAATTTTTATCATTATGTTGAGTTAATTATATACTTTTGGTAAAAAAAAATATATTTTGGATAGACTAGAAAAATCCTACTGACAGAACTTGGGAAATTAGGATTACAAAAGTGAAAAGAAAAGTCTTAAACCACTTATTTAACTCAAGATTAATAATTTTCATCATCATATTCAATGTATTTTGGGATGATAAGAAAGACGATAACGCATACTTATAAAAAATGAATGCGGCCAAAAACTCCCCCGACTTAAAGATTATCAAATTAAGTGCTTCCTACAACTACCCGCAAGCTTATACTCCCTCCGAATCATTTTAGATGTGCCATTTGGGTTTTCATGGTTATTAAGGGTGGTGTGGGGTCCATTAAAAAGGTGGTAGTTGGGTATTTTAATTGATTAAATTAATTGTAAAGGTGGTAGTTGGGTATTGGAAATTGGAAAAATATGGATATTTAGGTAAAAAAAAGATAGACAAAAAAGAAAATGGGACAATTGATATGAGTTTGCCAAATAAGAAAATATGACATATAAAATAATTCGGAGGGAGTATAATTTAAATCATACATTGTATTTTATCTTAATAAAAGCTTTAGGTTTAAAAAGTATCCATGCTAGTCAACCCTAATGCCTACTTCCTCTGTTCCATAATACTTGTTACCAAGTGTTATATATTATGTGGGAAATTGTTACTATTAATAGTAGGTATCATGAAATGGAGGAAGAAGTATTAATTATGAGTTTTAAAAGTATCCTAGTAAATTATTAAAAAACGTTGACCAATGAATAAATAAACTACACATATCAAGGTATTAGTAGTATAGTGAGAAAAAAATAAACTGTAAAAGGAAACCGAAGATAGGTCAAAGAATACAGAAATCAATTATAGTACGATTAGAACTTGATGTTACCATTCAAAGTACGGTCCCCCAAGCACTTAAAAACTTGCTTATAAATTTTGATAATAATCAAATTGACAAATTTTATCATGTACTCCTAGCACTTTTTCTTTGTAAGGTATTTCATACTACCTCCTATTCAACTCATTAGTCCCATTTGGTTTTTTCATATTTGCCGAGAGAACATTTTAATCCTTAATATCTCTAATTGTTTTTAATTAAAAATTATAAAAAGTAGATATTAATAATCTTTATATTAAGACGAATCAAACAAGATCCCACATGACTATATTTTAATATATAGATTAAGAATAAAATACAAATTAAGAGTGATAAGTGAATAGTGAAAAAAAAATCAATGGGACTAATGGGTAGAATAAGAGGGAGTATTTAAGTTTATTTTTATACATTGTGGCTAATATACATTAGATTGTATAAAAAGAATATCGCAAGTATGATGGAATGGAAGAAGTATATAGTTTGATTTTTCCAACTTCTTGCCTCAGCCCTCCCTTCAACTTACAATGCACTCAAAAAATAAATTTATTGAATAATAATTTATTTTTTTTGAGTTTGCAACATATAGTTAAAAGTCTCACATTTTTCAATGATACGTATCTAAATCAAAAGGGACTAAGGAATTACTATATAAAATTCTTTTATTAAATTTTTTTTTTCAATACACTAATATAATTCTTACTATATGAATTTATGAATTATATCCTTGCGCATGGTTTATACTAATTTTCTCTTTAACGTTTAAATTTTATTAGATAATTGAAAAAGACAAGTCTTAATATCTAATTATGCATAATTCAATAGTACATTTTATTTATCTGTTTTTTTTTTCATATTCGCCAATAATCATTTGAAATTTAAAATGTTACTCCCATAATTTAAAAAGTTAGTGAACAGACAAGTACTATGCAAAATATACTGAAGTTTGTATACTTTAGTTTCGACTTTCCAGGATAAAATCACAAAATGTCTGAAGTTAGGCTAAAAGTTGGTGAGAGTATTTTCCTGCTTGGAAAAACGACAATTGAGGAAGGTGCAAATTCTAGCTTTATCTGCTCTTCACATCTGTTTACTCGCACTATATTGTGCCCTTTGATTCAAAACAAAAGGGGAAACAAAATCATTTTTCAACAAGAAACCATTTTCATGAGTGACGATCAATGGGTAAACCTACATCCACACTAGAGGTGTGTTCAATGAGTTGGATTAGAGCCCTGCCGGATATTAGTAAATCAACTAGTCTCCTTAAAGACCGTCTTTCTGAGAGATCGTCTTTCTGAGAGACGTTTTTCAAGCTCAATCCATTAAAGTTTATTACCTATATTTACTTTACATTTTTCCTAATGGGCCAACTAATTAGAGATGGTCTCTCAAAGAGACTATCTCTCACAAGATATTGTGTTAGTAAATATGGTCAAGTTGGATAAGGGCCTTTCAAACATTATATGGGCTTTAAATAGACCGGACTTTTAAAGCTCGACCCTGCCCAATCCGGCCAATTTTTTTTTAACTAAAAATTATTTTAATCCCAATGTATCAATTAATAACAATTAAATTATCGTTTATAATAATTATATTTAAAAAAATATTAATAATCTTCATTGACATTGTCGTTTATAATATTTCAATTATACGTTAATCACTTCCTCCGTTTCGAAATACTCGCTACATTATCGTTATCGACACTATTCATCGTTCAAGCTTATTTTACATATTGCGGCTAATGTATAAGAAAAAATATAGTCAAGTGGGATCTTGTTTGAATCGTCTAATCACATATTTTCATAATATCAATTTTTTATATTTTTTAGACTTGTATAATTTAATATATAAACGATCAAAATAAGGCATTGGATTGCGTAAAAAAGTGAAATGTAGCAAGTATATTGGAACGGAGGAAGTATGTTATTCACAGAGGTCCGTTTCTGACCCTTATTGAGCCCTTTGATAGTCCATTTCATTTGAATTATACTAGAGCCCGTTTTTAGTCCGGTCCATTTTTGACCCGACCCATTAAATACCCCTAGTCCGGACCTAGATCACAGCTCTAGTTATTTGATTGTTAAGCACTTTTTTATTGATTATAAAGTAAGATGTGAGAATAGAAGTCCTAGATAAGAATTATTAAAACAAAAAAGTTTTTTACTGCTCCAACCGAAATAAGACTCAATTTTCATATTTTTAAAAACATTATTAGTATTGATTTGTGTATTAATAATTCCTCCGTTTCTTAATGAAGTTCTAAAATGGAAAGTTCACGGAAAAAAAAAAGAAAAATGAAAATTTTGAGTGAATATATTATTATATTGAATGATAAATTTTATTGAAAAAAAGGTGGATTATAAACATTAAAAAATATTAAAATAAAATTTGTGGAAAAAATATGAGGACCACAACTAATAAAAAATATTTTTATAAAATTAGTAGGAAATATGTGGAGACCATAAGAAATATAAAAATTTTTAAAATGAGGTTATTAGAAGATATGTAAGGAATATAAGTATTATTAAAATATTAAAATAAGGATGAATAATGTTATTTTTGTTCAAAATTTATAATACAAATACAAAGATTCTTTATGAAAACAAAATTTCTTAAAAACACAAAAAAGAGTATATAATAAATAATTGTTACCGAGTTGTTTTAGCATATATGAAGAGGTGAGTATGGTTTACTCTAAAATTCTACCCTCCATAACATTTAACATTATTAAAAGTATTTTGAGCAAGCTTCAAACATTATTTTAAGTTTTGAACTATAAATAATTACGATCACATTATTGATGTTAGCTACTATGGCTTAAAAGAGTAGAAAATAGCAAACTAAGATGGAGACAATAAATTATACCTCTTCCTCTATTCCTTAAGGATGTCTTTGGAAACACCCATTTCATTTCAAATTGTGGATTTCAATTATGAAATCACAATGAAGAATTTGAAATGACATGGATTGGGGTGTCATTCTCAAATCCTCATTTTAATTAAATATTTGTATAACATTGGTGGATTTGGCTTAAATCCAAATTTAAATTCTTGTTATTGCCAAACACTAACTTTAAGTCAAATTCATATTTGCAAATGAAATTATTACTCCCAAACATACTATAAAAGAAATGTCAATAAAAATGTTCACAAGAATTTAAAAAAAGAAATAGAATCTTTAAAATGTTAGTATTATTCATGACGAGAACATCAAGGAACGATTGGGGAAGTATTTTGATGAAATATCTAATGGAGTACAAGGAAACGTTGTAAGGGACACAACAATCACTTCCTTAGACGAAAATAGAGAATTTATGTAAAAAAAAAAATAAATAAAAAATAAATAAAAAATTCAGAGGTAGATGCTACGTTCAATTAAGAAATGAAGATAAAGAAAGTTGTTGGCCCGATTGCTATAGCTATTGAGGTACGGAGATACCTAGGGACAATTGGAGTGTCTTGGCTAGCTAATCTATTCAACAAGATTTAAAGGCAAACAAGATTTTCAATGACCGAAGAAGAAGTACTCTAGTGTCTATTTACAAGAATAAAAGAGATGACAAAGATTGCTCTAACTATCATGGTATATAACTCATAAATCATACAAAGAAGTTTTGGGAAAGATTGATCAAATTACGTATAAGGAGATGTACGTCTATATTAGAGAACCAATTTGGATTAATGTAAGGGAGATCCATAGTGAAAGCAAGCAATCTTATAAGATTATAAAGTGATACATACTCTTCTCTTTCTTCGATGTGAGACAACTCACATGTGGGTAACACATGGACACTTCAACACTCCCCCTCACATGTGAGTGTCCTTAGAATTTTGGCCCACCAGAAGGGTTACAAACCTATTGGGAATGAACATCCAATTAAAGGCCCCTTAATCAGTGGTAAGATTAAATGTCCAGTATAAAGGCCCAACAAAAAATCGGGCTCTGATACCATGATAATATTTAGAAAATGGGCCTGAGCAACCCAAACAAGGAGAACAAAAAGTAATCCACTCAAAAACCCAAAGAAGGTTCACTACTAAAATCAATTAGTGATAGTAGGAGTTACTCCTTGAGTTTATAAAGTGATGCATACTCTTCTCTTTCTCCGATGTGGGACAACTCACATGTGGGTAACACATGGGCACTTCAACAATAAGGCTAGAAAAAGAGACTTGTTTATGGTTTTTATTGACTTGGAAAAACTGTACGACAAGGTACCAAGTGAAGAACTTTGGTAGAACATGACAAAGAAGGGCATTTTCAAGAAATACATTAATATAGTGCAATATATGTATCGAGAAGTAAAGACGAATGTTAAAACATGTGTAGGGACTATAGGATTTTTCAATCACAATTAACCATTAAGGCTCGACCCTAATTAAGTCCCTTTCTTTTCATAGCAATTCTTAATGTGATAACTCGATCGATACAAAGAGACATGCTTTGCGGAATGTTGCTTGCTGATGACATTATTTTGGTAGGTGATACAAGGGAGGGGTAAATTCTAAGTTGAAACAATTGAGACAAAAGTTAGAGTCACGGATTTTCAGATAAATCACAGGAACACAGAATACATGGAGTGTAATTTTAGACAAAAGAGATAACGAGAGGCATTAGAAAGCTTGAAGAAAAAAACCGTTTCAAGTAGATGATTGAAATACCTTGGTCCCATAATTTAGAGTGGTGGGGACATCCAATAAGATGTGACCCAAAGAATTAAGAGTGAGTGACAAAAAATGGAAAACAACTATTAAAATATTATGTGATTCTAGGAGTATCGTTAAAGTTAAAGGGGATTTTTATTGAACAAAATTTTAGGCTTCTAGAAAGGATTACAGTAGAAACAAGGAAAGTGCAAAAAATGTGAAATCTTTGATGGATGAGTGCGCATACCTAGGGGTAGAATTTGAAACGAAGAAATAAGAAAGGGTTTATGAGTTCTAACTATTGAGGAAAAGATAAAAGAAAATCGTTAAAATAGTTTGGGCATGTGCAAAGACGAAATATAGCCAATCGGTAAGGAAAATATAAATAATTTTTTATCGTTTTTAGGAAATGCGAATAAGTGGACATAATTTAATAAGTAATTTATCTTAGTTTATTACAATCTGAAATCAAATAACTATAATTTTTAGTCCGTAGAAATGATGGACATCAAAACTTATAAATATAGATAGAAGTGTGGTAAAATCAAAACAAGATAGAGTGTACAATGTACATGGATGATTGAAGAAAACTCGTTAGTTTTCTGGTTTGACAGTAAAATCAGACTAGATAAAAAATTTCAGGCTAAAAATTATTCAAACCAGAGTGGACCGAATCAAACCGTTCTACAATGGTTTGGTCTGGCCAGATCAACGGGTTTTTGTTTTAATTTTTTTTTAAAATTTAATACATTTGTTTATGTAAATATTTCACACCTAAAACCACAAAATATAATAACTTGTAGTTAGTTGATTGCATGAACATAATTCAAGTATATATTACCATAAAAAATAAGATCTCGAAATATCAAGTTGACAATGTATTTCTAAATATAAACATTCTACAATTTTCATTTAGGTATTGACCACAAATAAAAAGCTCAAATCAGACTGTTTAAATCGTAAATTAGACTAAATACAAAACTACGATTTAATTTACAATTTAGATCAAAATATTTCAACCTATTTATAGTAATTATTGGGTAGTACCCAAGTAAATCCTTTTCTAAAAAGAATGAAAAATTGTCCTTTTCATTCCCCATCATTTTTCCCATATCGTTACATAGCTTGGATTGTAACTCATTATATCTACGAGTCGCCAAAACAATCGTTGTCCAACGAAGGTTCCTCTTTTAAAACTATTAGCGTCGTGGGATGTCACGTCAAGCATGGTATCATCTCATGTCACAAAAAAGTATCATTTTTTGTAATCCAATTGAATTGCGTCAACATTACTCACCTACGAATTTTAAGACTATTATTGCATTGTCATTGTGTTATTAAAATGCTCATCTTGGAGATTTCAAATGACCGGTTTTGTTTTGTTTTGCCAATCATCGAGTTGTTTTCTTGGACCATGAATTGATTTAGTTTTAAATATATTTATGGATCATAATCGTTAAAAATATTTTGTTTTAAATTAGATGATAATTTGGTTCACGTAATAGTATCAAAAAATAAATATCATTTTGTTTGAATGTAATTTTAGCATGGATCAAAGGTGATTTATGTGATGGAAAAATTAAATTATGTATATATTATCAACGAGTAATTATTTATGATAACCGTTTGAGGCTCTTGAGCTATATTGCTCTAACAAAGTGTTTTTAGTTGTGTCCAATTTAATCACACAATAATCACCTTATGAAGTTTTATAAAGCAAATGTAAAAATGTTCATGTGTGATTAGTATCTAGGGAGGAGAAAATTATATATGTTTTTTTAATAATTTAATCAACATATTCTTTTTCAAATGAATTATGTCAAAATAATTATTAATCATAATTTCTTCCTGGCTAGACAAGAGGGAATTAATTTTTTTTTTGTTTTATTAACTATATTAACGTCATTTCTTTTTTCTAATTGTGTTAATTTTATGTTTTTGTTTACTTTTAATTATGTTAATTTTTATTTTTGGCAACCAATTATCTAATAATATTCCTAATTCAGTAATAAATTATTTTGTAGAAAATAGATTTGTTTAATGATAGGAGCCGGAGCTAGATGTATAAACATTCAAAAAATAGAGTATACAATATCCGATTTTTGGCAGGGTAGAGGAATTTTTTATACTTCCTCTGGATTTTATTAGTTGCTACAGATAGTGACATCTTGTAAGGAGAAATGTTATTATCTGTAGCAACTATTAAAAACCAGAGGAAGTATTTTGTTAAGACAAACATATAGGATCCTTCAATGAGTAAGTAGTGTCCTTAGAAAAAGTGCGATAATAGTTTTTATAAGACACATAAAGTAGTAAGCGACCATTTACGTAAAAGGAGTTTTTTTTTGGAAACTATTATGGTTGAAATTGTTACTATAGTGTTGGAGTTCAACCTAGTTATGAGCCGATTCACAAAGCAGTACATCAGAATGTTAAGAAAATAACGCAAATTTTCTATTGAATCAAATTTGAGTGAGAAATAATAATATAAACAAAATGACTATTTATACCAAAGTACAATAACAAAAACACAACCCCTCTTTTCTCGAGTTATTTTTCTTCTCTAGATTTTCTCTTGAATTACTACATACAAATGAAGGAAATGCTCAATTTATAGTTTTCCTAAAGCAACCTAAGCCATTTAAAATTTAGCCTACAATATTCAAATTACCATTAGTTATTTTTCCCTATATTTGGAAACACCTTTAACTTTCAATGGTAATGCATGATTATTTAATAATCATTTATTTTTTCCTTTATTTTTTTTTGTGGTTCTTAATTATCTGCCAACAATCTCCCACTTGAAGACTGATTTCAATCTGTCTTCACACCAAGGAGTAGAACCTCAACTAGTCTTCTGTCATTTTAAGACCAATTGATGTTGCGCACAATTTCAATTTGTCGATCGTCACTGTTTTCGTTAACATGTCTGCTGGATTCTTACTACCAAGAATTTTTCTGAGAGTTAACACTTCATCTTCTAAAAGAGACCTGATAAAGTGATAACGAACACCAATGTGCTTTGTTCTTGAGTGAAACGCCGAATTCTTTGCTAAATGTATAGCACTCTGACTATCACTATACAAAATATTATTCTCTTGTTTGAACCCCAGCTCATCTAACAAACCTTGAAGCCATATCATCTCTTTACTAGCTTCGGTCACTGCTACATACTCAGCCTCTGTAGTGGACAAAGCAACAATCTTTTGTAGTTGGGACATCCAACTTACAGCTGTATTTCCAACTGTAAATACATAACCCGTTGTGCTCTTTCTATTATCGACTTCACCGCCAAAGTCTGCATCAACGTAACCTTGTATTTTCAATTCACCTTTACCAAAGTACAAACACTTATTAATTGTACCTCGTAAATACCTCAAAATCCATTTAACAGCTTCCCAATGGACTTTTCCTGGATTGGACATATATCTGCTTACAACTCCCACTGCATGTCCAATATCTGGTCTTGTGCAAACCATTGCATACATCAAACTTCCAATAGCCGAGGCATAAGGAACCTTGGCCATATATTCTTTATCTTCATCTGTCTGAGGGGACTGATCCTTTGATAGACGAAAATGACTCGCCAACGGTGTACTAACAGGCTTAGCATCACCCATATTAAATCTCTGAAGAACACGTTTGATGTACTCTGATTGAGATAACTGCAAAGTGCCTCTCTGCTTATCTCTTGTGATTTGCATTCCTAAAATCTTCTTTGTTGGACCCAAGTCCTTCATGTCAAATTCCTTTGACAATTGATGCTTCAACTTTATAATATCATTCATATCAGAACCTGCTATTAACATGTCATCAACATAAAGTAATAGGATGATATAACTGGACTGATATCTCTTGAAGTAGCAACAGTGGTCAGCGTTGCACTTCTGAAAATCTTCCTTGTGCATGAAGTTATCAAACTTTTTGTACCACTGTCTGGGGGCTTGTTTTAGCCCGTACAAACTTTTCTTAAGTTTGCATACCATCTTTTCTTTTCCACTTTCTATAAAACCTTCTGGCTGGTGCATGTATATTTCTTCATCAAGATCTCCATGAAGAAATGCAGTCTTCACATCTAACTGCTCGAGATAAAGATCTTCAATTGCAACAATACTCAAAACTGTTCTAATGGTATTGAGTTTCACAACAGGAGCGAATATCTCATTATAATCAACTCCTTCTTTCTGTTGAAAACCTTTGACAACTAGTCGAGCCTTATACCTCTTGGAATCATCGTGCTCCTTTTTTACTCGATATATCCATTTGTTATGAAGGGCCTTCTTACCTATGGGTAACTCAGATAGTTCCCATGTCTGGTTTGAAATCAAGGATTGCATTTCATCTTTCATTGCAAGCTCCCACTTCTAGCATCTCCGTGCAGGATGCTTCATAATAATCTTCGGGTTCCCCATCATCAGTTAATAACAAATAATTCATATATTTTCTATTAGGCACATGTGGTCGAGTACTCCTTCTTAGTGTAGGAGTTGGACTAGAAGGTTGTTGTATGTCATTTGATTGCGATGTACCCTGCAGTCGTTCTTCTTGTTGCGAGTACTTATGATAGTGTACTCTTGCATCGTCTATGTCTGGAACATAATCTTCATCAATGAATGTAGATTCTTTTGGATTTGTGTCATAACTCTCAATTTTATGTCTATCTTTGTACATGACTCTCTCATTGAAAATTACATCTCTTGAACGAATAATCTTTTTGCTTTCATCATCCCAAATGCGGTATCCGAACTCATCTTCGCCGTAACCGATGAAAGTGCAAACTTTTGATTTAGGATCAAGCTTATTTCACGCCTTGATCACTAATGTGCACATAAGCTACACAACCAAATACCTTTAAGTGCGACAATTTGATCTCTTTGCCGCTCCATACCTCCTCTGGTAATTTGTATTCTAATGGGGTTGATGGTCCTCGATTGATCAAGTAAGCTGCTGTATTGACTGCTTCTGCCCAGAATTGTTTTGGTAGACTGGTATCACAATGCTTCGCTCTTCTCGTCAATGTATCGATTCTTATTCGAGCTATGCCATTATCTTTGGGCGTGCACGCACAGTTCTTTCCATCTTGATACCATGCTCGTAGCAAAACCTCTTGAATTTGGTGTCTTCATATTCTCCACCATTGTCGGACCTGAGCCTTTTAATCTTCAGACCTGTTTCATTTTCAACCCTAGCTTTCCATATCCTGAAAGCTTCAAACACTTCGGACTTGTATTTTAGAAAGTAAACCCATACTTTCCTAGAGTGATCATCAATAAAAGTCACAAAGTACTGTTTTCCACCTATAGACTGGGTGGTTGTTGGTCCCCACACATCAGAATGAACAAGCTCTAATTTTCTTTCATTGGAGTTCTTCCATATGTCAAAGCTTACCCTTTTCTGCTTTCCAAGAATGCATTCTTCACACATGTCTAAATTAACAAATTTTAGACAAGGGAGTTTCCCAATTGAATGCATGATCTTCATTCCTTTCTCACTCATGTGGCCAAGTCTTTGGTGCCATAACTTGGAGTTTTCATTCTCGTAGCAATACGCAATCGAATAACACGCTACAACAGAGATCAAGTTTTTCCTTAGGTCGGGAACATGTTTGACATCCTTCAGCTCCCAAGCTGACCCATTTAACTTAATCTTAACATTACCTTGACCAACAATATCACAAGGTTGGTCATCACCAAGGTATACCTGTCCAAGGTTTCGATTAACATACTTCTCAAAAAAGTTTTTATTAGAAGTAGCATGGAACGATGCTCCAGAGTCTAATACCCAAGACTCTTCTTTGCTCTCCAATGAGCATATCAACGCATCATCACCTTCTCCGGTAGAAGTGACATTTGCCTCTGCCTTCACTTCTTTGCCTTTTGGTGCTCCCTTGCACTGATTTTTATAGTGCCCAATCTTTCCGCAATTCCAACACTCAATAGTCTTTGAGTTTTGGAAATTATTTGGATTCCTAGATTTTGACCTCCTATCTCTGGATTGTCCTCGATAGTTTGATCTTCCACGTTCATTCCTTCTGATTAAAGTTCTTCCTCTTAACTCTGTATGCAATACTGAAGAGGATGCAGATTCACCCGATTCTCTTCGTCGAATCTCCTCACTAAGAACCAGATCACGAACATCATCAAACTTCAACTTGTTACTTCCCGATGAGCTACTCACAGCTGTGACTGTAGCATTCCAACTATCTGGCAGGGAAGATAAAAGTATTAATGCTAATACTTCATCATCAAAAGTGATTTCAACAGAACTCAACTGGGTTGTGACAGAATTGAGTTCATTAAGGTGCTGAGCTACCGATCCACCTTCCGACATCCTCAAACTAAATAACCGCCTCATCAAATGAACTTTGTTGGAGGCTGATGGCTTCTCATACATATTAGAAAGAGCTTTCATGAGACCTGCCGTTGTGGTTTCCTTTGCAATGTTAAACGCCACATTGCGTGATAACGTCAATCGAATAACTCCAAGAGCTTGTCTATCTAAAAGCTTCCATTCTGCTTCTTGCATGCCCTCTGGCTTTTTCTCTTCCAGAGGTTGATAGAGTTTTTTCTGGTATAAATAATCTTCAATCTGCATTTTCCAAAATCCGAAATCTTTACCATCGAATTTTTCAAGTTTAACTTCTCCTTTGTCCGCCGCCATTTCTCCCACTCAAATTTGACCTTTTCTTTTTACGATCGTTTTTTTTTTTTTTAATCGTAATGTGAACTAATTGTCAACCAAGCTCTGATACCAGTTGTTAAGAAAATAACGCAAATTTTCTATTGAATCAAATTTGAGTGAGAAATAATAATATAAACAAAATGACTATTTATACCAAAGTACAATAACAAAAACACAACCCCTCTTTTCTCGAGTTATTTTTCTTCTCTAGATTTTCTCTTGAATTACTACATACAAATGAAGGAAATGCTCAATTTATAGTTTTCCTAAAGCAACCTAAGCCATTTAAAATTTAGCCTACAATATTCAAATTACCATTAGTTATTTTTCCCTATATTTGGAAACACCTTTAACTTTCAATGGTAATGCATGATTATTTAATAATCATTTATTTTTTCCTTTATTTTTTTTGTGGTTCTTAATTATCTGCCAACACAGAACACAACTAAAAAATAGCAATTTACATTCAATTTACTTTTCTAAAATTAACGATTTTTCCATGAACTTGTACATTCTCTACAAATGTATGTTGGTTTTAAAGTGAATTATTGAATTTGGCTTTGACACATAATTATAATTCAATCATTACAATAATAGAATTTAGAAAATGGGCCTGGACAGCCCAAACAAGAAGGAGAAGAAGTAGTCCACTCATAAACCCAAAGAAGGTTCACTACTACAATCAATTGGTAATAGTAGGAGTTACTCCTACACTATATATATAAAGTGATGCATACTCTTCTCTTTCTCCGATGTGGGACAACTCACATGTGGGTAACACATGGACACTTTAACGTACAATAATTATAAAGCAAAAGAGTGATGGAGAGAAAACAAAAATCATTACACTAATTATAATTCAATCGCTATTTGAATGAGTTCTAACTTGCTTTATCAATCACGATAAAAAAATACAAGAGCTATTAGAATTAAAATATTCCAAACATGATTGATTTATTGTATTTGGAATATTTTAATTCTTCCTAGCATTTATTAATTAAAGCGAGCAAACGTTATAATTTTATGATAAGATCGAATGAAATATATAAGTGAACTGAGTAACCAACATATATTTATTGATTACTTTTGAAGCTCATTCAAGACTTTAAAGCACGAGTTAAGTTTCTATTTCAATACACTAGTTTCTTTCTATTTACATGTGAAAAGAGTAACTGACTATAGAGTAAAGAGACATGAAATGCTTTTGAGACTCATTTTTAAGAATTTAAGAAAAAGTTGAGCTCACACCACATTAGTGCATATTCAAATGAAAAAAATTGTCATCATCATTACCCAGTGTATCATGATCATTAAATTTGTTAGATTCTATTGAACAATTATTGAAGAACTTACTCCCTTGATTAGTGATTAATCAAGGATTATAAGCTGGCGGAAGCCTATCTTTAATCCTTTGCCAAGTTATACACTAAGATTACTTTGAGAAGTTGGTTTGTTCCTATAAAATATACCAAGGGTTAGTAGGGTCCGAATGTTTTTCCGGGGACCCACTCCGACGCCCAAGTTAGTATCAATCCGAGACAAGTTGCCTAATAGGTCCTTGAAGGTGCACTGTGACAACCAAATGAATTACTACATAAGACTTGTTTTGACGTAAGGTCTTTGTAAGTTAACGATGATGACAAATGAAAATACTCTTTAGTCTTATGTTTATATTCTAAATGTTCTTCTGAAGATCAATGCGGGTATTTGAAATTCAGTTGTTATAAATCATTTTGAATTCTTTGTACTTCCCTTGTAATAGAAATTAATTCCCTCATTTATGTGCTCCTTGATGCGTATTTATAGCTTACAATTATAAGTAGTAAACATTCCTTTACTAATCCCTAAAACATTCTCTGCATGTTTCTGTTTCTTCTTGGATGTGTCAATCTCTCAAACATTTGAAGGTGTTTTCCTTCGTTTTTTATGGCACTTCTAGCTTCTTCTTCTAACATGTGCCCCACTAACTCACAGTGATCTTTAATGAAGAACAAGTGTCTTCTCATTGCACGTGAGTTTCCTATGCACTAATATATCAAACTTTTTACGTCCAATGCCATAATGATCATCCCAGATATATCTTCCCAGATGACTGTTGATTATCGATAATTCCTCCCAGATTTTTACTAATTTAACCTTTTCTAACTACCCTTTATCATAATTACCTTTGAATAATATTTTACACACACACTCATAAACTATAATCAGGGTTTGGAAAAGGAAGACGACGCCCATAAAGAAGAATGTGGCCAAAAAATAAAAAAAATGGAAAATTTACTTTTAAAAATCCGACCTTTTCCTTGTTCTCTTTTAAAAATCCCACCTTTCGATTATTTTTTAAAAATTCGACCATTTGCCTTCGTTTTCTTTTATAGTACATACCTTCCTAACTTACCTGAACAACCGGTTAATTTTGAATTATAAAAAAAAAGTATAAGAAAATTTACTTTTAAAAATCCGGCCTTTTGCTTGTTATTTTTTAAAAATCCAACCGTTTTTTTGGTCACCAGTAAAAATGTTCTATAAAAGAAAACGGAGCAAAAGTTCGGATTTTTAAAAAATAATCAAAATGTGAGATTTTTAAAAGAAAACAAGCAAAAGGTTGGATTTTCAAAAGTAAATTTTCAAAAAAAATTGTGTTGGTAACAAATATAAGTTCGGGGGGCACGGAGCTGGTCATGGATCGAGGTAGAAGGCAAGGGCGAAGCCACATGGGGGGCCAGCGGAGGCCCGGCCCCCCTTGCCGAAAATACGAGTCTTTGTAATTTTGGTTTTAGCCCCCCTTACTAATATGATATATATAGTTTAAAGAGAGTAAAATATAGCAAAAATTACGATAATTTAATGGTTGGAGTAATACATTTATAATCTAAGGTTAAGGGATCAAATCTCATTAAAACAATTATTTTTTTATAGACTAATAGATTTATACTATAATGTCATTACTATTTACTTTTTATAATTTAACATTCATCATTTTTAGTGTGTGTTTATATTTTTCTATCTTAATTTTAATTGTGTTTTTTTTTTGGAGAATTATAAGGCAAATATATAAAGTCAAAAATACTTAGGTTTTTCAAAAATATTAATTATAGGGAAGCTTCAACTCTATTTATTATTAAATATAATTTTTGCAATGATTCAAGTTTATTTAAGTCTATATGATTTAATATTTTTATAGCTTAATTAGTGTCTAATGATATTCGTTCGGGTCATTGTTGAATTCAAATTAGGTGTTTCGGGTGGGCTTCAAATCGGATTTTGTGTCCATATTGTTTTACATAATTGTAAATTTTTAAAGTCGAATCAAATTGAATTCGGTTACAAGGTCGTGTAAATTTCGAGCCATCATGTCTGTTTCAAACCCCTCTAGTTTTTATATAGTAAAAAAGTTTTTTAATATATCAACAATTTGGCCCCCTAATTCAAAATCCTAGCTTCGCCCCTGGTAGAAGGTCGTGGATTTGTGGCGCACTTGTTTCTTGATGTTGAGCATTGATGATCATAGAGTTGTTGCCATGTTGCGCATAATAGTAATATATAGACATATAGTCATCAATATCATCCTATCTTATTAAGAAGAATGCACCAAAAAGAAGAGCATGATAACTCCTTTAATTATCGAAATCTTTCAAACAAAATTTGGATTTAATAACACAAACTTATTTAGTGGCTTTTACCTTCGCTTTCAGTATTGTTTTTGTAACATCTTTTGCTTACAAATTCCTGCAGGTGAAGTTCATTAAAATCATAATCCCATTTATCATCCTACGGAGCAAAAATTGATGAATATATCATCCACGGCCACCCCAATAGAATAAATAAAACCTGTTAATTACTACGGACTCAAATGATTGTTGAGTTCAGGGGCCAAAGCCAAGTTGGGTTAGTGTTGATGCACAGCCGAGTCGGCTGCTGAATCTAATCTGGGCGCAAAGGCAGGTCACGACTCGGCAAGGAGCTTACATGTCGACGAGTTCTTGGGCAGGGATGATGTTTGCGGGTTGCTAGGAAGCTGCAGTCTTTTTTCGATTACTGCTTCCGCTGTCGCACAACAGGTTAAAAATTTATGATTCTATAGTTTCAGACCATTGGCAGATCTAGAATAAAATTAAATGATATTGATATTGATATTGATAATATAAAAAAATAAATCCTCAACGTTTTAATTACAGCATCACATTTATTGTCTATGCCGAGTTTTCATATCTACTCAGACTACAAAGCTTCTTTATTCTTGGCCTGCAACTTCTAAAACAACCTAAACTGACGTAAATAGTATAATAATATTGTCTACTAACACAACGGAAGACTTATAAAAGTCTTGACTAAATCCGACCTGTGGTTCGATGACCATAACGAAACTATATAAAAGTTATTTAAAACCTTTTACATAACTTAAGTAATTATTAAATACAAAACATTATAACTTAGATTTAACTTTTTACAAAACACTTGGCCATATGAATATATTACATGAATATAATTTGCATAGTTTCAAAATACAATTGGAGTCCTCGTTGCGCACAATACACATAGCAAATACTGTACATTCATCCATATGTTGCAGCTAACTTGAAAGTAAAACTATTCCCCGAAAGGAATAGGCCCCATCTAAAGTTGTCAACAATTATAATTGTTGAGTAACCCGACAAACAATGCACATTTAATTCAGACATAAAATGATTCTCATTTGATAACCTTTTTTAAAATAAAAAATTGTCACACTTTATACTTAAACTACATTACATCACAGTGTAATGTATAACTTTTAAAGAATACTTCTTTAAATAAACGACATACAACTAATGAACTGCATAAGCTCATAGCTAAACATAATTGAGGTCATTTCTTATAAAATATTATTTTTTACCAAACATTTACACTAAAACAATGCTTAAAACAATAGTAAAATATATTAAAAATAGGTAATATTCATGGACTGCCAGAAGTAGGCTTGATCTAACATTCTGGTAAAACGGGTGATCGTCATCACCTAAATACGGCTCTTGCAAGAACTAAACGGGATCGAAGGCTCGAGACCGATCCTAAAAGCAAATACGTGAAATCAAGCTCTAGGATTTTTCACATATATCCGGATACATAGTATCCATTGTCTAATTCCCGTTTTATCGCAAAGAACTGACATTTACGATGTCTTTATACAAACGTTTTGAGTAAAGCTAAAACATTCTTTTGTAATTTTCAAATAAACACAATATTAACATACTTCACTTTATTAAACACAATTTCTATAACATCGTTAATTTTACTAAAATCATTTTACAATCTAATAACATTATTACATAAGCAAAGCAATCAATAATCAGTTAAATAACAATTGACTCATCATCAACAACACATGTAAGAGCTTGAGTTACCATCATTGGAGTTTTACAAATTTTTACACCAATCTTAAATGCTAAATACTCAATTTGATTCAAACCCAAATAATATCAGTTAATCAAACAGGTACCCATAACTCAACAATTCCAATCAATAAAACTCAATTGAAGAATGAATAATAACCCTAAACACTTGATAAAAGGAGTACTCAATCCAACTTTAATCATTAACAAGTAAATCTCAAAATGCTATTCTTGATTTTCAAGAGACCCTGTTAGTATTTGGGCAAAACTTCTTCTTACGAACTCGTATAGAGGCGATTCAAGTGGCCACGCAACCATGACCCAAAATTCACAAATTTATGAAGGAACCAAAATCCAAAAATGACTTTTACTATCTCAAAAATAGCCAAACAGATTCAGACAGAAATTATTCAAATAAAATGAACTTTACTCTCAACTTTAAACATGGATCAACAACCATTGTTTATACTTAAAAACTTAAAACCACTTTAAAAATACAATTTATATTTAACATAATAGAGTAGTTTGTGGGTTACCTTGATGAGAAATTTCTTCAATCAAAATTTAAAATCCAACTTCAAACACCAAAAGAAGATTCTATCAAAAAGTCCTAACAATTAAGCACATCAATTTCAATTAAAGATTCTTTCAACTTCAATTAACATACACATAATTAAAAAGTCCTAAATGTCAACACTTGGGTAAGTCTTATGCACTTGAATAGTAGAAATAGGTTTAAAATTTGCTATGAGAGATAAGAGAGAAGATGATGAATAGGAGTTGATTTATACTGAAATTGCGATACTAAAAAGGTGGGTTTTCTTTAGATAAGTCATATGGCTTTGATAAATCATGAAGTGTAATGAGTCATATACTTTTTAGATTATCTTGAGGTAAGAGATGAGTCATATGTTTAGGTGAAAAATATGGGTGATGGATTTCTCTTATACTTATCAAATGCATGATGTGAAAAATATACCCATATTTTTCATCATATAATTTATTTTGTCTCAAAAAAATAATAAAATCGATATCTAAAGTCGTAGTAAAATTTTACTTTTAAAATGACAAACCCACTTTATTATTAAAATAATAATTTTGACGAATACGTCGTTTTTATAACTGTTTCAACTTCCCCAACAAGGCAACAACCCATCAAACATATCTAGCAATTCCTTAATTGCCACTCTAGCACACTCAGCTTCTGTAAACACTTTCTTTAGAATCCATAACTACCTCAATCTCCTCTCCTACTTTAGAAAATTTCAAGTTAATCTCATCGATCATCTTTAGCTTGCCAAAATCTTAAAAGGAATCCCCACTATGGCACCTCAAATGAGAGGTTAAGGTGGTAGACAAATTGGAGAAATTGGAGATGGGTTTGGATAAATTAAGGGATATTAAATGGGTAGATATTGAGGAAATTAATTTGAATCACTAATCAAAATCTTCAAATGAATCCCCACTATAGCACCTAAATCAATTGTAGAATTAAATTACTAATCAATTAAAACTCTAATAAATTCCTAGAAATTAATTATAAAACCCTAGATTTAAACGTTTACCCCCAATTAAACCAAAAACCCTAAATTAATTAACAAATATAGTTTGAGGTATTGTATAATCATCAATCATGAATGAACAAACAATGTACATTCATAGAAATGAAAAATCTATAACAATCGAAATCAAAACTTTTAGGGAAAGAAAAAACAATATACACTTAATACTTGGGTAGGCGGAGTACACTGGTGGCTGCCACCAATGTACTCCGCCTGGCGTTTGTGGCAATGCGCAAGGACTGGTGGCTAGGGGTGAACACGGTCCGGTTTGGTCTGGTTTGATACTAAAATCATACCAAATCAGAAATTTCAGTCTAAAAAATTTTCAGACCGGACCAGAACGTTTAGATCACCAGACCGGACCGGACAAAACCGTTTTAGAAGGGTCCGATCTGGTCTGGTCTACGGTTTTTATTTTTTTATTTTACTACAAATTAATACATGTATTTATGAAAATATTTAAAAAATATAATAATTTATAGTTAGTTGATAACATCAACATCATTCAAGTATATATTGCTATATAAAAATAACTACATCTTAAAATATCTAGGTAGCAACTTAATTTTTTAAATACAAAATTATGATTTTCGACCATATTACGGTTTGCGGTGTTGTCTGGTCTGAAAAATAAAAAAATCGAGAACAGACTGTAACCGTAATTTAATTTGAAAAAAAAAACCAGACCAGACCATTTAAACCGTAGACCAAACCAAATACTAAAATTCCGGTTTGGTTTATGGTTTAGACCAAATTTTGTTCAGCCCTACTGGTGGCAGTGCGAAATGGTTGGCATATGGATTTACCTGTATTTGGACTCCATGAGTCCGGGTCAAATCTGGGTTCATGACGTTAGAGTCGGGGTCCGTGACCACATGTTTGAGACTGTCGACCCATTTATGTTTTTTTTTTTCAAAATTATATATTAGCTATCATATGTATTTTGTTTGTTTGCTTTAAAACTTTTTTATATTTTGAAAAGTTACGGGATTTGGAACTTTGTGATTGGCTCAACTAATTTGGAATGTGATCATTGCTTAATACGTTAAAAATTGAAAGACTTGATGTATATTTCATTTTAAGAACTTGAAAGTTGAAAAACTTCATACATTTGGTCGCTGAATTAGTATAAAGTATTAGAACATTCTTGTTAATTTAAAACATTTTAATAATTATATACGAATGGACGAAAATTATATAATATATTTTCAAAAAATATTCAGGAAAAAATAAAATACTATTTTAGACTCAAATCCTGACGCTAGACCCGTCAAACTCTAAAGGTCTAGATCTGAGTCTAAATTTTTCAGACCCTTGGGATCTAGGTCTCGATCTGAGTCCAACAAAAAAATAGTGTCATGATCTAAGCGTACCTGAACCCGAACGACTCATGCTCATACCTAGTACATAAACTAGATGAGTAATGGTTTTATGTCTTTGTTTCCATCCATTTTTAACAAATATTTAACTGATTTTCTACGATTTCAAAAAAAGTAAAACATTGTTGTTATATCATGACAAAAATATTTTTAAAAATGTTACGCCTCGTATTTTTTTAAGATTAGTTGCTAGGATATAGAATTTTCCAAATTAATATGATCAAATAATAATCAATGGAACTTGTTCGATTCTAATCTAAGTGTTTTCATCTATTATTTACTATTTTTTATTATTCTATTTTCTAGAGATTTTTATCATCTTTTATAAACCCCTTTTATTATTAATTTATTTACTATTTACTATTTACTAAAATAAAGATAAAATTTATTTATTTTTACGGATACGATTCTTATCATCCTTCTTCTGTTTTGTCGGAAAAATGTTTAATTACTTTGACGGTCGTCGATGACTTTTGACAATATCACCCTTGTCTGACCAGATTTGTATTCAAACTCATTTTCACCCATTTTAGACAATTGGGCATACCTATAGCATCTATACCCACCTTATACACACAATTCATATTTACTCTCTATTCTTGTTAAATCTATTTGCATTTGATTTTTATCTAAATCATAAAATAATATATAAAAATAATACAAGAGTAATATTGATATGAGGCGCATGGGTATAATATGATGTGTGATGAATAGGTGTATATGTGACAAACAAAACCTCATGCCAATTATCTACTCATAATATATATATATATATATATATATATATATATATATATATATATATATAAATATATTATATACTTTAACAGATGATCCTATTTATTTTCATTTAGATGATAACATTCTCATTGTTGTAGGGCCCTCGCCATAAACATGCATGCCCTGTGATGACAACAAGACGAGTAATATAGTCAACCCTTTTCCACTACCAAAATCATTTCTTAAACATAATTAGTATATGTCCAAACTGCCATGTCACTTATCCTAACTAAGTCTTCCTCCGGCTAAACACCAACCCTTGGATAACATCATACAAAAGCATTCGTAGTCGTTGATTTTCACATCACAATCATAATTTTTTAATGCAAACATTCAACCACTTAACTAAAAGGATCATTTATCAACTACGGCCTTTAAGTTTACTCAATTTCAAATAAACAGCCGCGAACTTTGTTTATTACCAACAACAGCCTTCAACTTGGAAAACATGACAGCGATACCGCCACTTCACCGGATGACCTGATAAATGACCGTTGACCATGCGAAATGATCTTTGACTTTCACTTAAAATTATTAATCTAACCTAATTACCTAATCACCTCCAATTAAACCCTTCTTCCCCAACCTCTATATACCCCTCTCCAATCAACACCACTTTCCCATCCCATCACCACCACCACCACCACCATCACCACCACCATTAAAACCCCTCAATTAATGACTAATTTATGCTGATTGAATTCTTTTGAAGTTGAAGTTTTCTCTTTTTTGCCATTTTCATCTTCCCCAAACTCTTGACAAACCCTAAAAAATTTCAAATGTAAGGTTCTCTCTTCCTTGTCATTTTCATCTTCCCCAAATAGCCAGATATGTTCTTCATGCACATAAGTTCAGATTAAACACCATTTTCGTCAAGAAGTTTCGGATGTCAACAGCAAATTAAAGGCCAATTCACTACTTTAAATAACCTTAATTTCAGATTTGAAATCCATGTATTCTAAGCTTCCTTCTTCATCAAGTTCATAGTCACAATAGAAAAAACCAAAATTACAAAGGATTTGAATATCTATTTTTCTGGGTTTTTTCATAAAAACTAAAATGAATTGGAGAAATTGAATTATAAGTTAAACAAAATAATCTGCTGCGTATTGGTGAATTTAGATACCCACTTTCTCAATTGAATTTGAAAAGTTGTTTTTAAAGTAGGGGCTTTAATGGTGGTGGTAGTAGTAGTAGTAGTAGTAGTGGTGGTGTTGGGGTGGAGGAATGGTGCTGATTGGAGAGGGGTATATAGAGGTTGGGGAAGGAGGGTTTAAGTAGAGTTAATATGGTAATTAGGCTAGATTAATAAGTTTAATTGAAAGTCAAAGGTCATTTAGCATGGTCAACGGTCATTTATCAGGTCATCCGGTGAAGTGGCTGTATCGCTATCATATTTCCTAAGTTGAAGGTTGTTGTTGGTAATAAACAAAGTTCGGGGCTGTTTATTTGAAATTAAGTAAACTTAAAGGCTGTAGTTGGTAAATAGTCCTAACTAAAATACCCCCTCAGTTTTCTAATGTTCTTCCCATTTAGAATATTCTACTTTGGAAAGAGAAATTTGATTAAGATTTTTAAGACATATATAAAAAACAAAATATATCCATGTGAGATCTCGTTAGATTCGTCTTAATGTATACTTTTTTATTATATATTTTTTATAATTTTTTATGAAGCATATTTAGAGATATTTAGGCTCAAAATTTACTTTAAAAACTATGCAAAAAATATGGGAAGAACATTTGAAAATAGAAAGAGAGTAATACTTTTGGTTCAACTTAATTTGCCACAATATTTATTTTAGTTGTCCGATATGTCGTTAACATTAGCATTTTGGTTCATACTTCACATATTGTGTTTCTTTATCAACTAAACACATTTTATTATGGCCATTTCCGTCGAGTTTATAATTTTAACTATACGTATAGTTATTGATACTAATTTTTAGTAATGAGAATGATTTTTTGTGTAAATTTTATGATATGTATCGTGTCATTACCATGGTAATGAAAATTTGATCTTAAAAAGGTTTTTTTGTCCACAATTTTTCATTACCACATAATACCACTAGGGATGGTCATAGGGCGGGTCTAGAGCGGGGAACAAGACTCGAACCTAGACCCTTTAACTTTTTCGAGATCCAGACTCGTATCCGGATTCTAAGGGTCCAAAATTTTCAGCCCCAGACTCAGACCCTCCGGATCTAATGGGTCTAGGGTCCTTAATGGATTCTTTATGGGTCTAAAAAAAGTCTCTTTCATTTGTCAAATTTGAACTTTTTGTCAGTCATTATATTTTTCGTATATTTGTAAGAGAGATATTATGTATTTTCAAATATTTAATACTAATTTAGCATCTAAAGCCGCATATCGTCATCCATATACACTTAAATTCTATTACAAACACTAGTTCGAGTCCATAAAATAAGGGTAATTGGGTTAGCACTTAGCTCTTAATAATGATTATATGAAGAAAAAAAAAAGTGTTGGGAGCAGAAATTATATGTAGAAGACAAATAGAAATAGACAATTTAATATTTATAGGGGGCCGGGTAAGGGTTTAAGGGGCGGGTCCAGGGTTCGGATCTCGGACCCGGACCCTCCAATTATTTTTTAGATCTAGATTCGACCCGGATCTGATGGGTCTCAGACTCTCAAAAAAGGGGCAGGTCCGAGGCGGGTCCAACAGGGTCCTAGACCCATGGCCATCCCTAAATACCACATGTTTAAGGATCCAACAGGATCCAACAGGGTCTTTAGTGATATAACAAAAAATTACATATGTCACTAAAGACCAAATGCCACTATAGCGGGTCCAATAGGGTCCTAGTATATATAGAGGATTTAGTGACATTTATTATACTATTTAGCAGCATAATAAAAAAATCACACTAAAGCTTTTTGCGACTTAGGATCTAGTGACATTTCTCACAAATGTCACTATAGCCTATAGTAACAATTACATATGTCACTAAAGACCAAATAAAATGTCACTAAATCACTCTATACTGGAACTTAAATTAAAAGCCTATAATTACTACACTAAAAATATAAATCAGATTTTTTAATGTCACTAAATCCAATGTCGCAAAAAGTTACATTTGTTGTAGTGGATTCATCAAGAGATATTCATACCAAACTTAAATTAACATTCCATTATCATTCCCACTATTTAGTACTGATTACCAAACGGACCGTAAGGGAAATAAAGTACAACAAGACAACCTCTAAGTATTTCCTATTATTGTGTTTTTGTTTATGATTCTATATTTTCCTACCATCTACATTATCTCAACATTTCTATCCAACTTATTGACACATCCAATGGGATCTTAATTTTGTGTTGTATTTTCCATTTACTTTTTTCTCATTTATTTCACTTTTTTTTCGCATATCACTATGCAAACGAAGTAAAATCACTCTAATTATGGGTCTTATTAATTATATACAACTTGATATTTAGAATATATTTTGTAACACCTTGGCCCCTCGGACTGCCAGTGACTACTTATGGAGACTGTAGACTGGCCCCACAGACCAACACAAGTGTTTTCAGCGTACTTATGCCTCACTTGTGCGCACCCGAAAAAACTTCCTAGGACAACCCATCCTAAGATTGCTCCCCACTAAACACGTTAAACTGTAGAGTTCTTAGCAAATTGGATCCTATAAAAGAAGATGCACTTTGTTGATATGAGTAGTCTATCAATCCTTTTAAAATTTCAATCTGAGGTTTCACATATGTAGTGTCAAAATTTGATATTAAATTTTAAAGATTAAGTAGAATGAGTATTTATAAAGTCTTACTTCATTAAAATCAATTTAAATCAAACAATTACAAACCACAACATAGTATAATTACAAGCTATCTTATACCAATCTTAGAGAAAAAACACTATAAGATATTTGGTAAGTGATTTAAAGTGGTTAGATTTGTTTAGCAGAGTTGATAATACTAACTTTTTTGTTGAATGTTAAGCCAACTTTAACTCGTATATATGCCTTTATTGTAATGTTTATTTAAATTATTTATTAATTATTGACTATTGATTAAAATAAAAGTAGACGAGTAAGCCAAGAGTTAATTACAAGAAATTTTCTAGAGTAGCACTTTTATTTTTACTTTAAAGGAAAATTTAATTCGAAAGATATGAACTTTACCTCATTTGCTTTTAAAGATGCGAACTAACGTTTTTCTTTTAAAGGCTGGAACTTTTGATGGTGTTGTTTATGTTACTGGTTTGGTGGTAAATTTGTTGAAGAGTATGATGGTGTAGTATATGTTGGGGGTATGGGTAGAACTTTTGATGTTGATCCTGTTGATTTATGCATGAGATATTTGATTAATTTGGGTGAAATGTGCGTAAACAGTAAAATTATTGAGGTTTTGTTATATTGTGTTCTTGGTCTGCCACTGAAAGAGGGTTTAAGGAAAATTGTAGTTAAAGATGATGGTTTTCAACTAGGACAAACTGCTATCTTAAATAGTTGAAGGGTTAGTTGTTAGTTGTAATTGGTAGGGATAACAATGACCATATGTTTCCACTTTCTTAGGCAGTAGTTGAAGGGGAGAATAATGATAGATAAGGATGATTTCTTAGGGGCTTATAGAGCTATTTGGGATTAGTTATTGGACAAGATGTTGTGATCATATCAAATGAACACAAGGAATAAACAGTCATTTCTAACTATTGTTAGTTGCTTATTTTTTGTTTTTTTTCCACTTACTTATTTATTTCTGTTGTTTTTATTTGTGAATGAAGAGTATTGTTAGTTGTGTTGCGCAAGTTCTTCCTTTGGTAGAGCACAAACATTGCGCAAGACATATCTATAATAACTACCATAAGACATTCAAAGAAGATGAGCTGAAAATGATTTTTTAGAGGGAAACAAAGGCTTGAAATGTTGCTGATTATGAGAAGACTTTGGAAGAGATGAGGAAGATTGATGAGAATGCAGTGGAAGGATTTAAGAGTTACAATCCATCCTATTTTTGTAGAGCATTCATGAAGACAAGTAGTAGGGTAGATGTTATTGTGAATAATATGGCTAAGAACTTTAATGGGTACATTATTATTAATGCTAGGACAAAGCATGTTATGTCTAAGTTGGAGGACATTAGGACAACTGTGATGCAGAGATTATTTTTAAAGAAGAGTGAAGTGGAGAAATGGAAGTATAATTATGGTCCTAGGGTGATTGAAAGGTTAAAGAAGGATAAAGAGCATGCTAGAAGTTGTGATGCAATTCCATCAACATCTACAATCTTTCAGTGAGAAAGGGCAAAAAAATGAGATGTGGTGTTTGCAATTGAGTAGACATGGTACAGAAATGAGGTATGGTGTTTTTGCAGTGAGAAGGAGCACAACAGGAGATGATCATATCCAAACAAAGCTAGAACTGCTGCAAGGGGTATAAATCTTAATGAGATCCCACAAAAAACTGAAACAAAATGTCAAGGATCAACTCATACTATGTCCATGCCATCTGCACAACCAACAAGAACTGGGAGGCGTGGAAGGTCAATAAGGATTGGTGTAGGTGCTAGAGGAGGAAGATCAAGGAAAGGAAATCTGGCCAACCTAGTCAAGCTTCTCAACCTAGTCAATGTTCTCATCCAACACAAGGATAAGGAATTTGATCAATCAAACAATCAGTTAGTATGTAGTATATGTAATGATTGTGTATATTTTTGGGAATGTATTATTAAACCTGTATGTATGTCTCCAAATGGAGTAGGTGTTGGCGTGTTGCTGTTTTTTGCTTAATTAGGGGCGACATATGTTTTTAGCTTTATGTCAAACAATGCTATGTTGAAGTTAACAATCAGATGAATGAGAAGAAATTAGTTTGATGAAACTGATTTCATTACTTAATCCATAATTCTTACAAAACACTACTTGCTTAGACATTACATTAGCATGTCTTCTTAATTTTGCATCCGAGTTCTTATAAAGGGCAATATACATGACAAACACAACCCATGACATACACAAAATTACAAACAAGTTCTTCTCCCTAGTTGTTGCTTTCTTCAATTCCAATTGAAGGTTGTTAATTTCATATTGTATTGTTGTTTCTTGAGTAGAGCATTGTCCATCTTATAATCTAATTTTTTCTTTTTCTCAGCCAATTCCTTCACTATCTTCTCTGTCTCACTCAGCTTCAATTGCAAGTCTTCTTCTTTTGTATACATACATTCTTTTTCCCATTTGAACAACGCACAATCATCATTCTTCAAGAACACACACACACACAGAATTAGAATGGTACCAAACCTAAAAATTAATTAACCCTAAAATATTTTAAAACACTTACAGGTCAATTAGGGCATCCATAAAACCTTTCTCCCATGTTTGGACCCTTTTTAACTGTACGAATTCTAACATTAAATTCATGATGACAATGAATGGTGTGAGGATTTGAGCTTCTCAAGGTTGAGGAAGAACAAGCCATTGAAAAATGCTTACAAGTGCTTGCCTTCGCCAGTTCAAAGATTAAACAACTTCATATTTTTAGAATCAATTTTTCCTAATTAAAAAGACCATTCATTACATTAAAAGTATTTATCAATTTTTCTATATTTATTTTTAGACCAACTAACTAGCTATAAATAAAACCAAAAAATGAGTTAAAAGTTGGAAAAAAATAATTTACCAAACATAGCCTATTCCCTAAAGAAAAAACAATAATAGACTAATATTCCATCTTTCTCATGGATTTTGCAATATATTCTATTTTAATATATCTCATAGAAATATAACATTTTCCTTTTTATCATAACATACACGTATTCTCTAAATCTCATCCACACATTTAAATTTCTTTAATTAATTAATTTCGATATTTTCTCACCCTTTTTTTTAATAATACTTAGAATTTATTATTAAAAAGTCATACAACATCTACATGAGAGCTAAATATTAGCAACTACATAACAATTTTATCAAAATATAATTCAAAACTAACAAAACTACGATTGTCGTGTGTGAGATCTGCAATTCTAAATATCTAGTATCCTCTTCCACATTATTTTTTGATATAGCCTTCTATAAAGAGGTCTTTCGAGCTATTGCAGTCTTGAAATAAAATTAAATTTAGTATTGTTAATGGTAATTACAATTTTAGCCCATTTCTTTAAAGAAATATTTTATTTTTATGATTGTTGCAAACCATATAGGGAAAGAGAGAGTAATTATTATTATTAATATTTTTTTTTTGAATAAGGGAGTAATTATTTTAATCATGCTTTATATGTTGTTATTCTTTTAATATTCCTATTTTTTAAATCACAATCTTGTTTCTCCTATAACCTTGTCCTTGTATTACATTCATTCATTCATTCCTATGATTCCACTTTGTTGATTCACACCGCTCACATAAAAAGGTCTTTCTCTCTTCTTCCTACAAAACACTGGTGCCTGGTGGTGGGGTCTCCATCTCAGACCCTTTGTCCCTCTCAAACAACACAACATCCCAACTTCGATGGCTACTCAAGATGTCTATAAACTTCCTCCCTATCCTGAGGTTTTCATCTTTTCTCTCTCCTCTTTCTCTCTCTTCTTTTTCTTCTTAATTTAACTTTTTATATCTAGCTCCCAGAAAATTCCCAATTTTTGTGTAACTTTTTGTGGGTATCAATTAAATTATCTTGAATCTTATTTTCATCTTGTGGGTATGAATTGAAATCCCAATTAGGTTAAGAGATTCGCATAAAATTGGAGATGATAATGTAGATGCAGCTAACTTTTTTTTTTCTGGGTAAAGATGAAATGAAATATAATTAATTATATGTTATTATCAATTGATATTTTTATTTTACTTCTCTGTGTGTGAGAGTGAGTGACTGTTAAATTTTTTTATTCTATAAATGTAAAATTTTATCTGTATTGTGTGGGTGACAGCTGTATTCAACCAAAAAAGGCTAGACCTTTCATGTTCTTTGATTTTTTAAAACTGTCTCTGTGTCTGCATTGCCCTTTCCAGCAAATTTAGCTACTTTTTTTTAATTTTGAATTTATTAAGCTAATTAGGAATTGGGTCTTTTTGTTATGTATTTTTTTGGGTGTATTCTTCTGTGATTTTATGGCATATGTTAGTGGTACATGAATCATGTAATATCTAACTTGTGTTCATGAAAGTTGAATTCCCATGAACATGATCATGTAAATATGCTGAAGGTTGTAGTTGCTTTCTTAAACCAGAGGTGTTCAAAACAATTCTAATGACTTGAAATTTACCCGATCTTGTAACCGAATCCAATTTGATACCGAATCCAATTTGATGCCACTTTAAAAATGATTTACAATTATGTTAAAAATAGTATAAACGACCGAAATATCTAACCCGAAATCAACCCGATGACTCGAATGATTCTGTAACTCACACATAATTGACAATTGTGTGAACTTTTTGTTGAAAAGAGATGGATAAAGCTTGAGATTGTATACTTAGAGAATGGGTTCCTTTCATTATGTTATGTAGAACTGAAATCCAAGTATTTTGGTCTGCTTTATTGGAGGATTGTTATGACAAGTAGTTTCCAAAATAGGCCATGGTGGGCATGTTAGATGTAAAGATGGGTTTTATGGATTGGTAAAGTGGGATGCATAATTTATTCAGCTACTCTTGTGAGACCTCAAAACAAAAAGCCCAGATTCTTATTTTCTCTTAGATTTGTGTAAATTGGGCTATTTAACCCATATTTCTAATGCGTCTCTTGGAGAGACCGTGTTTCACAACAATTTGTGTAATTTATTTAATAGACTTAGCTTGTGATTTGAGAAAATGGATATGTGAGTGTCAATTTTGGGAATTCATCAGATTTTGTGAGGACTTGATATGAAATTCTACCTTTGAAGCATAGATCAATTCTCTATAGACTATTTATAATCTAAGTTTGATAGTAAGACAACTCAAATGTCACTATGTTTGAATGTTTGAATTTGTACTTTGGGGCTGAGTTGGGACTTATGTTGTACTAGTTTGAAAACGGGTGTGGTTAAAAAGAGATGGAGAGTAACATGTGAGGAGAGGGATGGTTTATCCTCTACAAGAAAGCGTTACAGTGATTATTATTGAGACTGTATAGTGCAAAACACGGTTATAGTCACGGTTGCGGTTACAACCTCAAAATTGATTTCAAGGTCAATGCAAATGTTTTCGCATTAAATGTTGCCTATATATTAATCGTGGTAAACTCATGAACCTTTACGATATGGTGATGCAGCCTTGTTTTCGCACTATTATTGAATGTAATCCAATTACATGTGTTAGTATTTGAGATTATAAGAAGAGTGAACAAATTGAGAAATTTTGAAAGAGGATTATTGCCCACCCAATAAAAACTCCATTTAAAATATTAGGGCGATAAAGAAAATAACGAACTCACAATATAATTCATAAAACAGATACAAAAATAGTGGACGAAAGAGTAAGGGATAATTTGTATGTAGAGTATGATGTAGGAATGCAGGATTTTAAATTTGGTGAGCTTTTATGGAGTTTGTTTTTCGGATGGCTTTCCAATAAAGCTAACTCCTAATCATAGTAGTGAGATATTAGTTAAGTAAGTGCATAAAGAAAATTCGAACTTGTCTCAGAGTTCCACCATGTAATCAAGATTAAGCTAGAACCTTCCAAAACAAGAGCACCAATCTGGAGCTTCTAGTAAATGGGTCATAAAGGTTGGGCCTTCGACCCAACAATTTGTATTGCGCCTCTGGGTTCATGTTGTGGGATGAGAAAATATGGCTTTTAATAGTTTGCAAGTGCATTTTATTTTTAGAAATTGTGTTTTAGGTATAATTTGAACCTCTAGTTTCCTAGTGATGGTACCTCTTCGGTTTTTGCTTTTTTCGTCAATTATTTTCCCTCATTTTTAATCATGACAATCCTCACCCATTCTTTCCCCTCTTGAATTCATACTTTTGTTCACTCTTGTACCTTGCTTTTGTTACATAATGTTTCTTGGTTAGAAATAAAAATATGGTGAGACAACGTTACAGTCTCTAGTACTATAACGCATTACAAATGCTGTTTATTAGCAGTATATATTGTATAGCTAAGGATAGTCTTGTAATTTTGTATAGCTCTAGGGTTGATTGTAGTGTGTATATATATTGGACTCATGATATATGAAAAGCGAGGATCAAATTATCCCACATGGTATCAGATTCCTAGGTCTTGTGCCAATCCCAAAAACAGCCGCCTCCTTCCTCTCTCTCTCCTGGGACTGTCATTGCAGTTTATTACAGTTTTTGCTTTCTTTTATTTTTATTTTTTTCAATTTTGACCGAGTTTACAAAGCCTGCTTGATTTTGAAGGCTTCGTTGAGTTGTGAAGCCTTGGGAAATTGGAGCCCTCTCCTCCGGAAAAAACCTCGTACCTTGTCGTTCTTCCCAAAAGAGTGAGAAGTGGCCAACAGAACTGTTATTTTCTGGTTTAATTGATCTTCCCAAGCTGGATGGTGGATTGTAGCATGGATATTGTCTTGCAAAATATCCATTTTGGGTTAATTTTAGTTGTGACTTTTGAGTGTAACATTTTTTCTTTGGTATAACTTTGGTTGCAGTACCGTTCTGGTTGCAGCATTTATTGGCTAAAATGTGAAAGGGTAATTATGCTTCTGATTACATTTGTCTGCTGTGTTGTTATTAAAAGCGTCTGAGATTCGCCTCGGGGTGAGGCGCTAAGAGGCGACCACTTAAACGCCTCCTTTTGTCTAGGCGCAACTCGATACATGAGGCTCTTCAAAGGTGCGCCTTTGCGCGTTGCGCGCCTTGTGTATGCCGATATATTTTTTATAATAACATGTCTTTACCTAATATTACTTAAAACCATCAATTCTTAGCTGTTTATTGAATGGAAAGCAAAAATATGCCCCCTTTCATGCCCTAAAGAAAAATAAGGAGTGAGAAACGGAAGGGCAAAAATAACCTCAAAGTGTCATTATCTCCATTGGTCGACATACAATTATGGTTTCGATCTGAAATGTTTGTTTAAGTGTGTTACAAAACATTTCAAGCATCAAGAACCATTGTTTTCCTTCTTTACCTTTGTCTTTGCTACAGTTTTTATTTCTTTTGTTAACTTAAGACTACTATAGACTATTTGAGTTATTGTATGTGCCTAATTAGTGTTTACCTTACTTTTATGTTATTATCATATGAACTTCATATTGTTTTAACATTCAAGTATTAGTTATGCTTTAAAATTGGTTTTGGATCTTTTTAACGAAATTGTGTGCTCCTATACAATAAGCCCATACTTTCACTTGCGCCTTGCACCTCTGAAAAAAGTACCTTTTGCGAGGCGCGCCTCTTTAAATAAGGTCTACAGTTAGTACTCAAAACATATGGGGTTGTTACTTGATAGTCCTTGAATGATGGCTAACTTTGCATCCACGTAGACCTAGCTTTGAATTATGTCTTTTATGAGCTTCTAGAAATACTCCCTTTGTCTCGTAGCATTTGCTACAAGGACAAAATTTGAGCAAACCAAGGAAGTAAATAAAAGTGGGTAAAAAAAGTGCGATTTATGAGGAAAGTGCAAGAAATTGTGGATGAGATGAAAAAAATAAATTAAATATGTAGATATGAATTAAAGAAAGAGTATTGGTCATGGTCAAAAATGAAAATGTGGCAAATCCCATTGGAACCGAGCAAATGAAAAATGTAGCAAAATACGTGAGACGGAGGGATTATCATTTATGCATCTGTCCTTGAAAATATAGAGGGGTCGTTTTCTCTCGGCACGTTGAAAACTTTTTGGTGGTTTTCTACCAACACTTTGTGGTACCTTATTTAGTAGGAGTTTATAATAGTAGACATTTTAATTATTTTCAGTTCCTTTGGGCAGTTGATTATTGAAGCTATAGATGCATTAAATGAGAAAATGGGTTCAAACAAGACTTCTATCTCAAAATACATTGAATCCAAGTACCCGAACTTGCCTGCTGGACACTCGACACTGCTGAAACATCATTTGAACAGAATGAAAGAAACCGAAGAGCTTATTTTCTGGAAAAACAACTACATGAAACCTGATCCCAACTTTATCCGTCGTGGACGTGGAAGGCCTCCTAAGCCCAAGGAGCCAGGCATGCAAACTTCTAGTGGCCCAGCTAGGCCCAGGGGCCGACCAAGAAAAGACGAGTATGATGCTGGTGATGTTCCTATTCAGGTCCCTGCTGCAACAACCGATTCTGTGAAGAAGCAGAAAGTGTCCCCATCCGAAGATTTTGGAGGCAGCTTCGACAGCATCGGTATGGGCACAAACTCGAAAACCGGAAGGCCGAGAGGTAGGCCCCCAAAGTTGAAGCCTCAACTAGGAGGTGAAGGGGTTTCAGCCTAAGGAGGCTGAGTGAAAGAATAGTGTTAAGTGTTAACTTGTAGCAAAGATCGGATTTGTAGCAAATTTAACCTCATTGTGTTATTAGGACTCCGTTAAGGTTTGTACGATGTGTTGTGACAATCCCCATTGCCGGCGACTGGTGTTTAGTGTGTTGGTTTGGTTTGATTTAGTTTTCGATCGAGAGAAGGCTTAGGCCATTGTGTAATGTGTAGGTGTAATTTGGGTGTACATTGTGAATTTGTTTGTTTCTTCTAATGCTGATACCTTTTGAGAAAGGACAACATTGATTCTGATTTAAAGTACTCCCCATTTATATGTCCTTTTGCGTCATCCTTTTTGGCCTATCCTCAGGTTTATATGTTCATTTGTTTTTTAACGAGCTGACTTTTTTAGATGCCTAATCCGTACTGTACATCAGCCATCAAAGCCATCTAGGCACATTGGATGCAATAATGCAATAACATTTTGGGCCGTTTCTAACATTTTGGGGGCTCTAGGCGAAATAGTAAAATGGGACCCTCGAATAACAATACTAAATATAAAAAAATTCATTTATTGTAGTATAAAATTTTTGACAAGTTACATCTCAAATTTCACTAGATGTAATAAACAAAAATTTAAAAGATCATAAAAAATGTGTTCAAAGGGCTTTTAACAATAGTTGAAGATATAAAGAGAAATTCATTCATTGTAGAACATAATGCTATAAACAATGTACTTCTATCATGTATGTTTTCAAATACATAACATAAAAAGTTGAACACAAATTAATAGAACAACAACAAATACAAAAAGCTAACAAAAAATTCAAAAGAAAAAGTTAAACACTAAATATAAATCTCTCTAGAACAACAGTATGTCATTCCTTTGCTTTAATTTCATCTTATTCACTAAATCCAAGTCACCTATAAACTAACAAAATTATTAAACTAAAATGAGGCAATTGCAATTAACATTTAGCAATAATAACAAATGAAATACTCCCTTCCATTTCGATTGTTTTTTATTGTCCATTTTCCTTATTTGGTCAATTTACTCTAATTGTCCACTTTCTATTTTTGGCAAAGATTTTTTACCTAAATACCCCCAACTACCCCAACTTATATTATTTAAAATACCCCACCCACCACCTTTTCAATTATTATAATCACTTTAATACACCAACTACCACCTTTACAATTATTATAATCACTTAAAATACCCCACTACCATTTTTCTAAATTTGCGAGCCCACAAGAAAGTGGACAATAAAAAAGCGCGGAGGGAGTAATAAAATTATGAGAAAGGTTTTGTGACTCACTAAATTGAGAAGTGAGGAAGCTAAGTGACTCACGGATGACAATTTGCAACAATAAAACCAAATGTAATGATAAACGCTTAATATACAAGTATATTGACTCGATAACACTTACTCCCATGCCGCCATTGATGAATGATGAAGAGTTGAAGACTGATTAGATTTAATCATAAAACGAAATGTTAAAACCAGTTGAAGATTGAGGAATTGAGAGAAAAAATTGAAACAAAAAAATACTTTTGGATGCCCATGCCGTCATTGATGAATGATGAAGAGTTGAAGACTGATCAAATTCAAGAAGGGGAAAGGTTATTATGGTAACTTTTGAAAGTGAACGTGGGGCTTTCTAGATTCTAGGTATTAGGTTTTCAAGAAAAGTAGAGTTAATATTATGTCAGTTCTTTTACCCCATTTCTATGTTTTCTTTTTCATTTTGAGCTCCGTTCCTTGTGAAGGTTGTGACCTATGTTTAATATTTGATTTTTTAGATACTAGCTAAGAGGCCTTTTCCAACCCAATTCTCTGATCTTAAAAACGGGGCCCTGGGCGGTAGGCTTTTGGGCCTACCCTCAGGGCCAGCCCTGTCAGCATTCTTTTCAAAGGGCAAGAAGTCGATGGTTGTTGCTGATGTGGCTATAGAGTACTTTCGTTGTTGTTCCTTTGATTTTGTTACACGATATGTAAAAAGTTTTTACATTTACTTTCGCAATATAGCAAAATCTCAGAAATAAAGGAGTAAAGGGTATGAGTGTGTTCGGTAAATGATTTTTATGGGGTTGTAGAGTACTTCTGTAGTTGTGCCTTTTAATTGTGTTACACAATACATAAATAATTAAAGAAATGTCTGATAAATGATTTGATTTCAAATGAAAAATTGACTTTAAGCAAAAACGAAAAATATTACTATGGTAGGTTCTAAATTGGTCGACTTTTGAATTCATTTTTTTTTCTAGTAAATAGTCAATCGTTAACGTCTATAATACGTTAAGAAATGACTTTAACAGTTGACTTATCTTCCAGTACCTAGTACCAATCATATGACAAATAACTTTAAATATGTATTTTAACATGTTTTAAATTTTTAATTTTTTTTTCTAATTCTACATAAATTATTATTCGAAAATTCCACGTGGTAACCCTGAAGTTTTATCCTTTCCACAACTATTTTCTTAAATTCACGTGGTGACTTTGAGCTTCCAATTTTTCCATGTGATAGACAAATATTAAGTTTTTGGTTAAATTAAGTATTTATTTGGGTTGAATTTCGAAATATGTGGTCAATTAGGGTGATCACGACGTTTATTTTTTTTTAAATATCATTAAGTTGCGTAAAAATAACGTAAAATTAACAAAAAAACATTTCCTTTTGTGTGGAACAATTGGAAGGTAAAAATCACCATGTGGATTAAAAATAAATTATCTACCACGTGAAAAAGCTAAAACTTTAGTATTTTCACATGAAATTTCCCATTACTCTTATTAGTCTACGCAAATTCTTTATTGAGACCGTCTTACCGTGAGACGGCTAAATATGGGCTGACCCAATTTTAAATTAAATTTTAATGAATTTTTTTATTTAGTTAACTGCTATGCAAGTTTAACTTTGAACTGCTTATATTGATCGATCTTACAATGAGACGGTCTCATACAAGAATGGTTGATTTTACAAATCAAATACGAATATGGATACAAAGGAAAATAGGGTTTGACTTTTGATACTAATTAAATCCCACCCATGCACGTCACTTGTCAATTGTCATGCTACCAGCAATTGGAACAACTTTTCAAATTCAAACAAGTGCTCTTCTTTCTCTTTCCTTCTAACGTCTCCTACCTACCCAATTTCGAATTTTCAAACCAAACCCAGTTCTCCAATTTTCCGATTCAACATCGAATATATTTTACGTTCATCAATTTCAAATCAAATCCAGCATCCAACAACTATTACGAATGTATATAATGTAAATACAAATTACAATCGGGAATTTGTATAACCCCTTTGTTGATGGCAAAAAGTAAATTACAAAAAACAATGCTAAAGGAACTTTGAAGATAAGATTGTAACGACAACCGTTACCCGGAAGCTTGATACTTGTTGTAGGCGTGTACTCACTTTCCTTTTGTAATATTTCCCCCACAAAGGTACTTGGGTTGATGAACGGAAATTCACAACGAGATACAAACAACAACAATATACTCTTAGTACTTAGAGTATACCACTTAACAACTTTGTGTTTGGAATTATAAGAATTGGAAGGCAAAGACAAGAGTTAATTACTCTCTTGAAGTAGCACAAGCAAATGAGAGAAATAAGAAGGATAATTCAGAAATTGAGTGTTTACAACTCATCACCAAAGACCTCTATTTATACTACAAGAGTATAGTAGAGAGTCATGGCTCAATCAATCACCATAATGATCAAATTTATGATCTTGCAATTCAATGCCAATAAATCAAGACATTCATGAGCATTATTGTGAATAATACTCTTTGTAACCTCAGAAATCAAGAGAATTAGTGAAGGAATCCAAGGCATTAACTTCAAAAAAACGGGAAAATGACCAACGGTCACTTCCAACAGGAATCGTCGAGTCGGCGGTCAGTCCCACACCAAGGAAAGCCGACTCGGCTTTTCCTTCTGGACAAAACCCAACTTTCCAGAAGCTAAAGCCGAGTCGGCTTTAGCTCCAAAAAAGGGATTGCTGAGTCGGCTTTTCAGGCTGACTTGGTTTTCCCTTTTCTCGTTTTGTCCTATCTTTTAAATACCTTTTTGGACCTATATATTAATACATATTGTCTCACTACTTTAGTAGTACTTAGTGATTATAAACGCAGGATTATTAGACACTAAATGTTCAACAATCCTCCCCCATTTTGGGTATAATAAGCCTCTCATTTACCAAAACTCATAATACAGTTCATGCATCAACGCTAATATCCCTACTGATTGAATTAACGTCTAGTACAACACACTTCACAAGTGATCGAGCTAGAATTGATTTCCATACGGAATCGAATCAAATGACCCTTCCAGCCACTTGAAGATGAAGTACACATAAACCAAATAACACAAAGTTATTAACCTGACACATTTAAAGGCCGTGTCCGTATCTTATTCATAAGTTTATCATAGTCAGTATGCCAATCTCGACTACTTGAAGCGGCCACATTTCAAACTTATATAGGTAGGTTCTCAATACGTATAAAACATATCCCCGTGATTTGGATATAACACCAAGAGCTCTTCAACTCTTGATCTTGAGAACTTTCAAAGACGACTACCTAGTTCATCACGGTCCAAAGCAACCGTGGGTCATTAAGCTTGTTACTTTTACAAAATCAAGAGGACTTTACCACATTGAATTCAGACACGATGTTACTCATGCGTGAATTGGGCTTTCCCAAGTGATTTTATTGACATAAACCGATTTCAACTGAAGCTTGTTCAATCGAATCTCTACTCATGGCTTTCGTAAACGAATCCGCCACATTGAACTTGGTGTTCACATAGTCAAAAGTTATGACCCCGTTAATAATAAGTCCTTGCACTAGGCTATGCCTAAGAGCAATATGACGAGACTTACCATTATACACTTGACTATAAGCTCTACCCAAAACCGACATGAAATCTGCATGAATCGCCACTGGTGAAATTGGCTTAGGCAACAGAGGTATCTCAAACATGAGGTTCCTCAACCACTCCGCTTCGCTAGATGCAGAAGCAAGAGCTATAAACTCAGCTGACATCGTAGAGTCGACTATGCATGTTTATTTCTTAGAAGACCATGAAATGGCACCTCCCCCATAAACAAACACCCAACCACTCGTAGAAGAGTTATCCTCTTCGTTAGTGATCCAACTAGCATCATCGGAATAACCTTCTAAAATAGGAGGTTCACCGCTATACGCAATACCATAATCCTTGGTACGTAGCAAGTATCTTAATACTCTTCTTATCGCCATCCAATGATGGGGACCCGGGTTGCTTGTAAATCTACTAAGTTTACCAACCGCAAATGCTATGTTTGGCCTAGTACAGGTCATGACATACATCAAAGATCCTATAACCTTTGAATACTCCAATTGAGAAATTGGTTGACCGGTATGTTTGGCAAATTTCATACCAGGTTCCATGGGAGTAGAGACCGGTGCTTTATCAAGCATACTAAATCGTTTAAGTATCTTCTCAATATAGTGAGCTTGACTTAACTTAATACGATTACCTTGCCTCATGATCTTAATACCTAAGATCATATCAGCCTCCCCCATATCCTTCATCTGGAAGGATCTAGACTAAAATTCTTTTGTCTCTTGGATTTGTACTAAACTAGTACCAAAGATGAGCATGTCATCTACATATAGACAGATGATGACTCCATTGCCATGGTCATCAAATTTGCTATAAACGCACTTATCGGCTTGATTCAATTTGAATCCAAAAGACAATATTGTTTCATCAAATTTTTGATGCCATTGCTTAGGTGCTTGTTTAAGTCTATACAAGGATTTAACAAGTTTACACACCTTTTGCTCATGTCCTTTCAAAACAAACCTTTCGGGTTGTTTCATATAAACTTCCTCATCTAATTCCCCATATAGAAATGCGGTTTTAACATCCATTTGATGTATTTCTAGATGATAGATCGTAGCTAACGCTACCAATAACCGAATAGTGGTTATTCTTGCAACCGGTGCATAGGTATCGAAATGATCGATACCATGCTTTTGTCTAAAGCCTTGTGCCACTAAACGGGCTTTGAATTTATCAATAGTACCATCAATCTTCATTTTCTTTCGAAAAATCCACTTGCAACCTATTGTTTTACAAGTATGAGGAAGATCTACTAACACCCAAGTGTTATTACCCATGATGGATTGCATCTCATCATCAATAGCCTCTTTCCAAAAAGCGCTATCATGTGATGTCATAGCATCGCTATAAGTCAATGGGTCACCTTCCACATTATACAAATATGGAACACTAGAAGATACTTCACTTCTATCACCTTCAACCAAGTATACTTGGAAGTCCGGTCCAAAGCTTTTAGCTTTCCGTTGTCTCTTACTCCTTTTGGGAATAGGATTAACTGAATCTTGTTCATCTAGTTGTTGATTCTCATCAACACCTAGAGGTGAACCTTGTTGATTATCATCAACATACTCATTGGTACAAACTTGTAGATTTCTTTGTCTACTCAATGATGAAAACCTATTTTCATCAAAAATTGCATCTCTAGACTCAATAATCGAATGAATCGATATATAGTCATTTTGTTCTATAACGTAGAACCTATAAGTTTTGCTATGAATAGCATAACCTATAAAAATGCATTCAACCCCTCGTTCACCGAGTTTCTTTCTTTTGTTACTGGGCAATCTTACAATGGCCCTACAACCCCAAACCTTAATGTAGCTAAAGTTTGGTTTCTTTTTGTACCAAAGTTCATAAGGAGTTTCCTTATTTGTTCTCATTGGAACTTGGTTAAGAATGTGATAAGCCGTCAACATTGCTTCACCCCAAAATCCATCACTCAATCTCGAGTAGGATAACATGGAATTAACCATCTCTTGTAGAGTACGGTTTTTCCTCTCCGCCACACCATTTGATTGTGGTGCATATCCGGCGGTTGTTGCATATATAATACCCATTGAGTTAAAATAATTTGGATCATAATATTCTCCTCCTTTATCGGTTCTTAACCTTTTAAGTTTACTTCCAATTTGTAATTTTACTTCATTTTTGTAAATCTTAAAATGTTCAAGAGCCTCATCTTTTGTATGTAAAAGATATACATAACAAAACTTTGAGAAATCATCAATAAAAGTTATGACATACTTTTTATTTCCCAATGATGGTGTACTATGAAATTCACAAAGATCACTATGAATTAATTCCAAAATTTCGGATTTTCGTTCAACACTTTTAAAAGGTGTTCTAGTGATCTTATTTAACATGCACGTTTTGCAATTTTTAGACATTCTAATACACAAAGGAATTAAATCATGTTTAGACATAAAAGAAATTTTATCAAAGTTAACATGTCCTAATTTAACATGCCACATATAATGTAAATCATTTTCATCATTCATATTTGAAATATAACAAATAAAATTCTTATTCAAATCCAAAGATAACTTAAATAAACTATTACAAAGAAAAGCACGACCTACAATCAAGTTATTTTTTGAGATAATACACCTATCGGCTTCAAATACTAATTTGTAGCCCAATCGATTCAAAATAGGACCCGAGACAAGATTTCTACTTATTTCGGGTGCATAATACACATCCCTTAAAACTAAGAGATTTCCCGAAGTAAATAATAGTTCAATTTGTCCTTTGCCTTGGACCATGATAGGTGCATTGTTTCCCATGAAGAGATGCTCCCTATCAACAACCTTGTGAAAGGATTTGAACCATTTTGTAGAATTGCAAACATGCCTCGATGCCCCCGAATCGATCCACCAAGACAAAGAATCATCCTGCATAGCACTAATATTAGTATTCATTGAAGAAAGATTCATATTAAAATTTTCATTCAAAATTGCAAGATTACCTTGAGTGGATGGTCCTTTGCTTGTAGAAGCTTGACCACTCCCCTTTGCCTTCTTTTGCTTGTTTTTGAGAACAAAGCAATTTTTCCTTCGGTGCCCGGGTTTACCACACTCCCAACATACCTTTTCGGTATTAGGAACAATGGCCTTTCCCTTTGAAGAGTCATTTCTCTTCCTCTTATCTCCGGAACGGGATGGTTTCCCTTCCGCAACCATGTTAATGGTTCCGACATTAGGATTTTCATCCTTCCGATTCTCATGAATCCGAATGCTAGACTCAACAATAATATGTTGCCCAAAATCGGAGAGTATAATCTCCTCTCTTTTATGCTTTAAAGCATGTCTAACATCCCTCCATGAGGGAGGCAACTTGTCTATAATGTTTGAAACAAGAAAAACTTCATCTATTTCAATTTTATGTAATTTAAGGTTGGCATGCATTCTTTGTAATTCATGAAATTGATCAATTATAGGGCGATCCTCTACCATCTTATAAGAATTAAAATTACTTACAAGAAACTTTTTGGAGCTAGCATCCTCCGCCATGTATTTGTTCTCCAAAGCATCCCACAACTCCTTAGCGGAATCATGGTATTGGTAGATGTCGAAAAATGAGTCTTGCATCCCATTGAGAATATGGCCCTGGCAAATGAAATCATCGTTTTCCCACTTACTTCTCTTCCTTGATTGCTCAAGGACTTCGTTCTCCGGATCCTCCGGCTTAGGTGAACTTATCACATAAGCCACGTTCAACGTAGTGAGGAGGAAGAGCATCTTCTTTTGCCAACGTCGAAAATCGACGCCGACAAATTTCTCCAACTTAGCAAAGTTAGATGTGAAATCTTTCATAGCTGCCATCGCGAAGGAAAATATCACAAAAGATTATTACGAATGTATATAATGTAAATACAAATTACAATCGGGAATTTGTATAACCCCTTTGTTGATGGCAAAAAGTAATTACAAAAAACAATGCTAAAGGAACTTTGAAGATAAGATTGTAACGACAACCGTTACCCGGAAGCTTGATACTTGTTGTAGGCGTGTACTCACTTTCCTTTTGTGATATTTCCCCCACAAAGGTACTTGGGTTGATGAACGGAAATTCACAACGAGATACAAACAACAACAATATACTCTTAGTACTTAGAGTATACCACTTAACAACTTTGTGTTTGGAATTATAAGAATTGGAAGGCAAAGACAAGAGTTACTACTCTCTTGAAGTAGCACAAGAAAATGAGAGAAATAAGAAGGATAATTCAGAAATTGAGTGTTTACAACTCATCACCAAAGACCTCTATTTATACTACAAGAGTATAGTAGAGAGTCATGGCCCAATCAATCACCATAATGATCAAATTTATGATCTTGCAATTCAATGCCAATAAATCAAGACATTCATGAGCATTATTGTGAATAATACTCTTTGTAACCTCAGAAATCAAGAGAATTAGTGAAGGAATCCAAGGCATTAACATCAAGAAAACGGGAAAATGACCAACGGTCACTTCCAGCAGGAATCGCCGAGTCGGCGGTCAGTCCCACACCAAGGAAAGCCGACTCGGCTTTTCCTTCTGGACAAAACCCAACTTTCCAAAAAAGGGATCGCCGAGTCGGCTTTTCAGGCTGACTTGGTTTTCCCTTTTCTCGTTTTGTCCTATCTTTTAAATACCTTTTTGGACCTATATATTAATACATATTGTCCCACTACTTTAGTAGTACTTAGTGATTATAAACGCAGGATTATTAGACACTAAATGTTCAACAACAACAAAAATAATGTCGGATTCCAATTTCATTAGAAGAGATGTTAATTGTTAGAGTACGAAGAATCTCCGCCGAAGAGACGAACAACAACCCAAACAATTCCCCTGCTTTGCGTTTTCGTCCCGCATCCAATGCCCGTTTTCGGAATTTTAAGAAGAAAATGAGATTAGATCAGTGTATTAGTGTTAGTGTCTGCTATTCTATCGAGAAAGGTAACTTTTTATTCTTTATTTTTATTTATTTTGCTTTTTTCATTGTTGGGTTTCTATAGTTTTCTTTAATGTGAGTGAAATCAAAACTCTAATTTGACATGGGGATTACTCTGGCATTATCAATGGAGAAAACAAATTTGGTTGAATATTTTAGTGGTACTAAATAGTAATTAAAATAATTTAAAGTGACCAACATAGCCCTTATGTATCCTTGACTTATAAGAATAGTATCCTTGAATCAATTTAACAACATATCAAATACGATAAAATATTAACATGGAGATATATATTGTACATTAGAATAGAAACTCGTGCATTATACGAATTTTGTACGTAATATATATTAAAAATAGTTTTAATTGATACGGGCATACTGCAAGTATTTACTATGTTATAAAATTTACCAAATACATGAGTTTTTAAATCATAAAATATTTACGGGCGTTTTTAAAAATTATTCACAAAGTATATAACTTTTTTTTGTGCAATTGAACATTAAATTCAAATTTTATGAGCCCCTTTATCCTCAGTTCCCCTCTCTATCCTCTTCATCTCTCTATCCTCTTCATCTCTCTCTTTAGTCCCTTCCCTCATTCACTACATTACCTAAGTAAACCCTATAATAAGATTTAGGTTCACCTCTCTCTTTCCCTGTGATCTATTTTCGCAGATTTGATTTTCGAAACATATGGATTAACCAAGTTCGTGTCTTTCATGGATTTCTTCATCCGACGACAATGATTTTGTGGGTCCTCCTAATCCTTGGTTTGATTACTACAACTAGTCCCTCAATCTCCTACCAGTTCTGTGGAAACGAATCCTAATCAGGGAAGGAAATTGAATTCAGAGGATGAATAGATAGAGGGTTTGTTTGATTTACAACTAGATCTACAAGATCATTACATTAGGACCTTTTCCCTAAGAGACGAAGAATCCCTCCACGTTTGAATGTTACCTACTTTAATTATGAAAAGTGAGGGAATACTTAATTAAAATACTCCAACTATCACCTTTTGTGTGGTCCCCCCACTACCCTTAATTTGCGTGCCCAACCTAAATGGGACAAGTAATTGAATTGGAGAGAGTATCAATTATACCATAAACTCTAAATGTTTTGAAGAGTTATACTCTTGGTTGGGTTGTTCAACTCTCACCACTAGTGTGAATAGTATAGTGACCAGAAATGGAAGACCTCCCGTTTCCAGAGGAAAGTTGTGATATCTGTCGTTTTTAGTCTTACTTATCATGTGTGGCGAGTGAGGAATGATGCTGTCTGGAACCATAGTGTCAGCACAGTCCAGATTATCATGCATCGTCTTAAACAAGAGATAAAGCTTAGATTCTGGACCCTCTATCTTAGACTTTGCTTATATTACAACAACAACTACTACTATTATTATGAACTTTCTTGAGTTCATAGTTGATTGCGAGAATTGTTCATTAGTACTTGTGTGAAAAATAAAGAGAGAAAAAAAAGAAAAGAAAAATGTCATAAAGAATAAGAACATTTAGAGCAAACTCTAGTGGTGAGGGGTCGAGTAGACCAAGAAGAAGAGAGAGTTGTTAAACAACTTAAACCTATACCCGAGCTTGAACAAGAAGAAGAACCTGCAATTACAATGGATATATGGGATTGTAAAATCTAGACGATAGAGCTCAAGATAGGTGGCACAATCTTGTCTAACCTGAAAGGTTAATCCAACACACTCGATTTTATGACCTTCCAACATTGAGAGACCTAGGCTTGGAAGAATCAATAAGAACCATGATCAGAATTCTTAGCTACTTAGCAAAAAGGGAGAGACACCAGAACAAGAGAACATGCCATACTTTTTAACCTTAATGACCAAACCCATACTATGATATTTACTCAACTAAGGGCGACATTAGGGATAATAGATTTGTAAGATGAGTATTATAGGGCCTATGAGAAAGTCGCCTTGTGGCAACTTATCTCAAACTCAATTTGGGAAGTCAGGCTTAAACTGAGTGTCATTCCTCACCCACCCCTGAGATACACCCTTAGATTACTTGCTAGTACGTTCCTAGCACAAGGGGAGGCAACCAACTGTAGGAATGATCAGATAAAACTCTTATGGAGCCTTACACCTAAAGGAAGGGGATTCCCTGATTGGATAGACATTTGGACAACTAGGTGTATTAAAATGGAAAGTGTGACCAAAGGAAGAATCAGCATAAGAGGCATGGTTTCGGTTATAGCTTCTTATTAAGATGTTGAGATGCCTATAGATGAACTTTGGGACCCCATTTTTGAAACCAGTTAAAGGAATTTTTCTATATGACAAATAGGGGATGTGATCAAGACTTTACGTACTTCAATAGAAATATTGAGATGCCTTATGTCATGATAATTAATTACCAACTAGCCATGATGAGTTTTGGTCTACAAATTGAGTCTAGTTGTCTAGCTAGCAAATTTTAATACAATTTCTTCTTAGTACAAATTTTCTGCTGTGGACATAATTTTACTTTTTTAGCATTGATATGGTCTGAATTAGCCTCTGGTCATAACTAAAAAGTTGTAGATCTTTTCGAGTAGATGTCCATAGCCTCAAAAAATGCATGATTTGGAGTCCGTATGAGTGAGATAACCCCATTTTAATTAAAACGGGACTGTAATGTATTTCGCGATTCACTTTTTTTCTTCGTTCGGCTCCAATTTTCTCATTTCTTCCAACTTTATTTTTGATCAAAACTCCTACAAAATGTTAATAAAATTATATAAGTGTAGATATTAACTCATAAAATAATATATATTATTTAAATAAACGTAGTAAAATTGTACATAAAGAGAAATAAAAACAATATAACTTTTAACACTTAACAAATTCCCCCACACTTATCCATTGATCGTCCTCGATCAAATTAAGTACTTTAATAATATTAACCATTATCGAATTTGCATTTAGCATATACAACAAGTCATTTAAACCCCTAGATTACCCCTAGTGGACGAGTTATGATCTCGTGAGGGTTTACAGAAGATATACCCACAAAATCTCTAAATTTTTTCTTCCAAAAATATCTTTTTATAAAAATATGACTAATTCGTAAGTATTTTTCTTAATTAGAAAGAAACATAATATCTAGCTATATTACCAAATTCACACATAATATTTATTGTTTCTTTCTAATTATGTGTGAATTAGAAATATATGATTACGTGTGAATTTGGTAATATAGCTAGATATTATGTTTCTTTCTAATTAAGAAAAATACTTATGAATTAGTCATATTTTTATAAAAAGATATTTTTGGAAGAAAAAATTTTGAGATTTTGTGCGTATATCTTCTGTAAACCCTCACGAGATCATAACTCGTCCACTAGGGGTAATCTAGGGGTTTAAATGACTTGTTGCATATGCTAAATGCAAATTCGATAATGGTTAATATTATTAAAGTACTTAATTTGACCGAGGACGATCAAAGGATAAGTGTTGGGGAATTTGTTAAGTGTTATAAGTTATATTATTTTTATTCCTTTTTACGTACGATTTTACTACGTTTATTTAAATAATATATAATATTTTATGAGTTAATATCTACACTTATATAATTTTATTAACATTTTGTAGGATATTTTATTATAAATAATGTTGGAAGAAATGAGAAAATTGGAGCCGAACGAAGAAAAAAAATAAATCGCGAAGTACATGACAATCTCGTTTTAGAAAGGGCTTATCTCACTCATACGAACTCCAAATCATGCGTTTTTTGAGGCTATGGACATCTACTCGAAAAGATCTACAACTTTTTCGTTTTATGAAATTTGCTAATTTAGACCATATCAAGGCTAATTTTGAAAATTTGTACTAAGAAATTGTATTAAAATTTGCTAGCTAGACAACTAGACTCGAGTACACAACTAGCATATTGGATTATTATCTACCACAAGCATGCCAATTGCCAAATTTATAGACCAAAAATTCATCATAGCTAGTTGGTAATTAATTATCATGACATAAGGCTAAGTCAATGATCCCATAGAAGCATGTAGAAGATTTTGCTTCATCAAAAGCCACTTGTTACCAAGTGTATTAATTTTGTTTGTTTGTTTGCTAGTTTTGCTCAATAAGTACTTGTAATCTCATTCAAACATAAATCATTTTATGATATGTTATGTAGTGTGATCTACTACTAATATAATCTAAGTAGAGAGAAGAGAGGTTGAAAAATATATTTTGAAGTTTCTTATTTTGTATCAACAATTATTTACTTATCGAATGTTTCTTATTCTCTCTACTTTATCATGTTTAATTTGGAGTAAATTATTGTATAGTAACATATTCATGTCTTGGCGTATTATTTTTATGAGATTTAAAATGAGTCTTTAATTTATGCAACTTTGTTATTGAATATTTATGTAAACTAGTTTTTATCTCTCAATTTATATAAGATTAATTTTGTTGGGTACACTTAATTATTCTTGTATAAGTTAATGTTTTACAATTAATTGAACCTTGTTTAATAAGCTTTATTAAAGAAACAACTAGTAATAATAACTGCATCTAGTTTTATTATACGAGTTTACATAATATTAAATTTAGTTGGGTTATAGAGTATCTTTTTACATAATCCTCCAGCTGCAGCATCTACTGAAATCTATATCTCATCCTTAACACCATTGTAAAAATTCTGAATGAAAAGCCAGTCTAGGATTTCATGGTGCGGACATTTCCTTAACAATCCTTTATATCATCCCAAGCCTCATATAATGTTTCACCATCTTCTTGACGAAATGAAGTCGATGGATGTAGGTTTGATAGTTGAGTTGTTTGTGGTATGCATAATACTGTAGAACTGGTGCTGCAGGGTCGAGCAAATGGGTTTTTTAAATAGGAAAAATTACCTATAATAATCCAACCTATTCGTGATTTTCCTATAATAATCCCACATATTGATTAACCTTGAATAATCCCAACTTTGAGAGGTATTTTCCTAGAGTAAAACTTGGTGACCAGATGACTTGCTACAACAAGTTTTATTTTTTTTATAAAAAAAGATAAATTTTAAAAAAAATGTAAAAAAATTGTTCAAAAAAATTTATGACTTTTATATTATTTAGAAATTTTTATGTAAATTTTAAAATTTTCCTCTAATTTTAAATTAATATTCAATTTACTTTTTTGGTGAATTACCTACTATAGCAGGTCATCGTGTTACCTAAGTTTACTCTAGGCAAATACTCCTTAAAATTGGGATTATTCATGGTTAATTAATAGGTGAGATTATTGTAGAAAAATAAAATCACCAATAGGTTGGATTATTCTAGGTAAATTTTCCTTTTAAATATAACATTGCACTACAGGTGTTCTGAATGAGTTATCAGCTGAAAATACCTTACTAGACCAACCGAGCAAGGTTGGCTCGGGTTGAGCGAAGAACATGTATTAGACACTGGAACAGAGGATTCGCTCGACCAGTCGAGCAACCCTTCTATACCTCGCTCGACCACTCGAGTAATTTAGCAAGATTTTCTAGAATGTACAACTTTATTATCCTACATTCTTATCATCTTCTACATATTTTTCTCGCACCATTATCCCCATCATCACTCCAATCTTCAAGATTTAGGTTTTTTGGAATCTCAAGGTAAAACTTTTTGTTTTTGGGTTTAATATTTGTTTCTTCCAACAAATTTCTACATTTTGGTAGGAATCTTTGTGTTTGTGCCTTGTTCTTAGGAATGAAGAACAATGAGATAAGTTTCAAAACCCCAAGGAAAGACCTATCAATCCTACTAGGTTTCTTTATGCTAATGTGCTTATAAACCTAGGATTGTTTGAGTATGCTATACATTTCTTTAGAGCAATAGGCATGAGTTTTATGTTTAACATGCATCGATAGACATACCCCGAGTTAGTCCTCGAGTTTTTAAGTTCCATGACCATAACACATGATGATTATGGGGAATCCTTATTATATTTTAGGATGGATGGAATTGAGAGGCAGCTCACTACGATAGAGCTAGCTAATTTATATGGTCTGAACGACACAAGAGGGGAATTAGATTATGAGCAGCACCCTTCCTGAATTCGGCCGTTAATATTTGGAGATCACTTGACCAACTTGCAAAATTTAGTTCTGAAAAAGGTCCGTCACCCTGTTATCAGTATTTGGTTCAAGTTCATGGCCTTCACTATCACGGCCAAATCTGAGTCTTATAAGGCCAACAGTAATGATTTGATTATTTTAGGCTCATTCCTCCTGAATAGGGTTTCACCTTTAACTTAGCTTGGATTCTAGTCCACACATTCCGCCATACTATTAATCAACTTAATACTGTTTGTATTCCGATACAGGTTGGCGGACTCATCACCCATATCGCTATGCATTTTGGTTAGAGAGAAGGGTTACTATCTAGAGAGACCACCACCATCAGCATTACCCATTTAGTCAGAATCAGCCCTTAATCTGACCCATTCGAGGAATTTATTCTGATTCGAATCCAAGAAAAAGATATCGAACGTCGAATTCGATTATATAATCCAAGTGCAATTCAGAGGCGGACTGAAGATGAACCTCATAAAAAATTCGATACTTCTACCCGACTTCGACTCGACCCGACATGCTACTTCAAATTTAATTTAAGCCATTATTCAAACCAAATTTGCTAATTTGACTTCTGAGTGACTACGTCTATTATAGACTTGTTGATATGTTGTTAAATGGCAAGTGAGATTGAATATAGTCAAGTTGAATGAACAAAACTAATCAAAATAACCGATTAGAGTATTATAGACTTACAGTCTTACAGTGAAACCCAAAACAAACTAAATTAAACTCTTGATAATGAAATCTAAAACTGCCATTTACGAAGTAAGAGAAAGCTGAAAGCTTCGTCATTCTCATCGACCATTTCATCTAGAACTCGATAGATGATGAATGTGATATTGTGATAATTGAAGTGAGTTTTTGAAAATTTATTGAACTTTCAATTTCTCCTGATAGATGTTAAATGTGGACTTTGAGATGGTTAGTTTGTAAATATCTAATTAACTATTGTATTTTTTTTATTTAAATAGGAATGGACTTTGAGAATAAATTTTGTAGTCCTACAACTCCTGCTACTCTAATAATTAATTTGGAAAATAATAAAGATTTTGAATGTAGAGAGGGTTACATTATTTTGCTAATGGTAGAAAACTTCTGCTGTATGGAAACATTTTACGCAAGTACAAGTTGGCAAAGAAATGAAACCAAAACGTGGAGGTTGTAAGAAGTTGTCTGTTGGTGGTGGTAAAAATGAAAGCGCACATCTAAATGATCATTTAAAGAGATGTTCGAAAGTAAAAACTATATAGATGTGAAACAACTTTTGAAAGCAACAATGGACTCTCCTAATACATTAGGAGTTGGTAGCAAATACAAATCAAGTCAATAATATTCTAGAAATGCGTTAGATGATTGTGAATCATGAGTATCCTATTGCTATGGTTTATCATGTTTGGTTTAGGAGATACTCAGATAGTTTGAATCCTTATTTTTAAGTGATCTCAAGAAACACAGTAAAAGCCAATATATTTAGGGATTACATTGAAGAAAGGCGTAGGTTGGAAAAAGTTCTAGCGGGGAACAACGCTAGGATAACTTTCACCAGTTAGAAGCGAACTTGCAATAATCAAAGAAAAAGGGTACATGGATGTGACAACACACTAAATCGACAATGATTGCATTTTACAGAATCAACTTATCACGTCTCTTTCCTTTACTTTAAATTAATGATATTATGAACTAGGTGGTGCCATTAATTTAATACTATGATATGTTTTTATGTCTGCAAACTGATTTGTTTTCACATGATGTTATTTCGGATTTATATTTGCCATGCCCACACAACAAGTACACAATATGAAAAACCTTAGTTGAATGCTTGAAAAGTTTTAATTTGGATACAAAAAGATTTCTACCGTTACTCTTAATAATTGCACAACAAATGATCCTATTATAGATGTTTTGATTGAGAAACTTCAACCTTTTAAGGTTATCATAGGTGGCTCTTCTTTGTATATGAGATGTTGTGCACATATTTTGAATTTGGTTGTTTAAGATATTTTAGAAATAATTAGAGGTGCGATTGAAAATAGAGTTGTTCATAGGCGGGCTACCCGCCAGGCCCGACCCATCCGGCTCGAAAAACAGGCGGGTATGGACAACGTTTTTCACAAAAATTTAAAGTTTGGACGGGTAATACCCGCCTGCCAAGATAAACGGGCGGGCAGCGACACCAAAAAATTACCTGCGGGTATACCCGCCCACCCGCTTAGTTTAATATATTATTTATTAAATAATTAATTCTAAAAGTTATTAAACTATACTATTACATGACCCATACCCAACTTTAGTTTATTACTCTTCTACTAGCCTTAAGGTTTACTTATTTTAGACTTTAATAAAGTTTCTAATTGTAGCATCTACATTCAATATTTTTAACCCTCAAAGCACTCAAGCAGTCGACTATCAAAGTTCGAACAAGTAGCTGACTCCACCGTCTATATTCAATATTCATGTAATTTGAATATTTTGAGACTTTATATATATTTAGAGTATTTTAGATAATGTATTATATTTTGTTTGTTCTGATAAAAACTTAACTTTATAATATGATTTATGTTTTTAATTTTTATATAAAAATACCCGTCTACCCGCGGGTCCCGCTCGCTTTAAAATGGGCGGGTAGCGACAAAAAATATGCCCGCGAATGCGGGCGGGCTTTTGAATATTTGAGCCCGCGGGTAGAATTTTTAGGTGCTACCCGGTCCGCTACCCGCCCAAGCCCGCCCATGAACAGCTCTAATTGAAAAAGTTCGAAGTGCAACTGCTTTTTGCACTTCATCGCCAAAAAGTATGAGAAGTTTGAAAATGCTTGTAATTATTGTAGAATTTTTATAACTAAAAACTTAGGTTGTAACTTGTAAGACTAGATATAGTTCATGTTTTGATATATTGCAAGTTCCTCATTTATATAAAGATGGATTAACTAAGTTACCTAGTAAAGAAGAGTGGAAAATGGCAAGTGAAATGTGTGATAAATTGGCATTGTTTAAGAGGACAACTGAGACTTTTTTCGGTAAAAAATATGTGACTGCCATTCTTTACTTACAAAAACTTTGTGAAAGAAGGCTCAACTTAAGAAGATCGTTGTCTTGAATACAATAATTGAGTCCATGGCTAAAATAGTGATTTTAAAGTTTGATAAGTATTGGAACGTGCTTAATGGCATGTTGTTTGTAGCTTCAACATTGGATCCAAGAAGAAAATTTGAATGTATGTCTTTTTATTTTGAACCTTTATGTAAAGATTATACTATGTTTAAATGTGAATGAATTGGAAAGATTTTGAAGGATTTGATTAATAAATATGAAACGGTGCATATTGAAAAATTTCCCTCTTTTTCACCTTTATTTAACTCAAACAATATAATAAGACGTCAAGTAATGTTGAGGGTTTGTGGAAAACGCATGTTTATAGTTCACTAAATTAATAGCCACCCACATGTCATGAGAGACATATGTAGAGGATCAGGAAAGACTCATGGTGGATAAAAAAAATTTAATTTGTTGGCATGGTGCAATGCGGAATCAAGCAAGTTTAAAACACTTTCTAAAATAGGGATATACTTGCAGTACCTATCTCAATTGGACCTCATGATAGTAGGCTTCTTTCTGACGCTGTCGAATCTTTTATCTTCCTTCAATGTTGGAGGCGTATAGAATGCAGAGGTATTCAATATATTTTTCATTAGTATGTACATTTATGACCTTATTAAGTTACATTATTTATTAATCTTATTATGTTTAATTTGTAGACACTAAAGAATGATAATAGGCGTGTGTTACTTTGTTTTATTTAAAATTTATTCTTTGCTAATTGCATTATTTATGCATTGCATTATTTATGCATATATTACTTTTCTTATAAATGTAGGGAACTATGGATGGATTTATGATGTTGTCATGTTGAGCATGAAGAATTGAAGACTTTAACATTAATGGAATTTAGGAAACTAAGTGGTAATATTAATGGTGACTTGAGTGCAACAAAATAAATCATGTGCATTAGTGTGTGAAATTCTATGTAGGATTAAAGATGGGTGATTATAGTGTGTGGTTTAATATGGTGTTTAACTGTGTTTAAATGCTTAAGTTATGGGCATTTAGAGGAGACTTAAACACAAGAGTTATGAGGCATGATGAATGACATTGATACGGTAATTGCAAAAGCCAAAAGATCTCGTTAACAATGCTCGAATATGGAGTGAATTATTCAAGTCAGCTGCTGCCAAAGGAATGCTCGAACGAGCACAAGCTGAACCAGCAAACACAAGGCTCCTGGAAGGGTTGCTCGAATGAGCGACATTAAGGCTCGAACAAGCAGTTGTAGGCTAGACTCTTTGGATTATGTTCTTCAACTTGTAAAGCTGTTACATCCTCATTTATGCTTAGTTTTAAGTGTGCATTAGGATTAAATATAATTAGTCTTATAAATAGGATACTCATATGTCCTTGTAAATAATCCACAAAAAATAACCCAAGATAAACACTAGCCATATCTCTTCTCTAATTGTAATTCTCTTTAAGAGTTATTTGAACTCCTTCTTTGATAATTGATAATATAAGAGATACTACACACTGGAGGACCTAGCCTTAATTAAAGGTAAAACACAGTTTAGGGTTTAAATCTGTGGGTTAATTTCTGTATATTATTAATGAGCATAATGAGGGTTATATATACAAGAGTAATTATAGTGTTACCTAAAACAAGAGATACACAAAATATATATTTTTCCTAATTACAATTATTCTATTATGATAGTTTCCATATTCTAACACTCCCTCTCAAGTTGGGTCGTAGGGTCACCAACACCCAACTTGTATAGAATTTCTTCGAAGAATTGAGTTCTAACGGCCTACGTGAGAATATCTACTAACTGATCCTTCAACTTCACAAACTTCACATGTGGCAGTTTGATTATCTGAGCTTCTAATTTCTCTTTTATGAAATGTCTGTCAACCTCTACATGCTTTGTACGATCAATGTTGAACAGGATTTTCTGAAATGTTGATTGCAGCTTGATTATCACCGTATAGCTCACAACTCTTGGTTGGAGGAAACCCAAGTTCAGTTAGTAACTTTCTAAGCCATAAGACCTCTGTAATGCCCTTTGCCACACCTCTAAATTCCGCCTTTGCACTAGACATAGCAACCACTTTTTGTTTCTTGTTTCTCCATGTGACCAGATTGCCTCCTATGAGAGTAAAGTATCCTGAAGATGATTTTCTATATCAGCCCAATCTGCATCTGTGTAAGCTACAAGATCTAGATGCCAATTCTTCTGATATAAGAGTCCCCTTTTTGGAGTTCCCTTAAAGTACCTTAGAATTCGAAAGACTGCATCCATGTGTTGGATCTATGGTTTTTGCATGAACCGACTAACAACTCCTACTGCGTAGGCGATATAAGGTTGTGTATGTGCTAAATATATAAGCTTCCCCACCAATCTCTAGTACTGCATTCCATCAGCTAATTCTCCTCCCTCAAGAATCTGTAGTCCGTGGTTCATCACCATTAGCGTCTCGATTGGCTTACAGTCTACCATCCCTGTCTCAGCAAGTAGATCAAGAACATACTTTCTTTGGGATATGAAGTACTTCAATTCCCAAGAAATATTTCAACCTCCCAAGGTTCTTCATCTCGAACTCCTTAAAGAATCTGTACTTCAAGCTTTCGATTTCTTCCTTATCATCTCCTGTAATGATCATGTCATCAACATAGATTATAAGACATGTTATCTTCTTCCTTCTTTGTCTCAGAAATAAGGTATGATCTAAATTGCTTTGTCTGTACCCGAATCTCCTCATAGCAGATGTAAACCTTCCAAACCAAGCCCTAGGAGATTGTTTCAACCCATATCAAGCCTTTTTCAATTTGCACCCTTCATTTTCTGAGAACCCTGATGTGAACCCTGGTGGAGCTCCCGTGTACACCTCTTCTTGTAATTCTCCATGAAGAAAGACATTCTTTACATCGAACTGATGAAGTGGCCAGTCTAAGTTTCCTGCTATGCTGAACAGGACCTGGATAGTGTCAAGTTTGGCAACTGGAGAGAAAGTTTCTGCATAGTCTACTCCATACGTCTGAGTGTACCCCTTTGCTACTAGTCGAGCTTTGTATCTCTTGATCGTGTCGTCTGACTTGTATTTGATTGTGAACACCCATTTGCATCCGACAACTTTCTTCTTATTCGATAAGAAGCATTTTTCCCATATGGCATTCCTTTTGAGAGCACTAATTTCTTCCTCCATAGCCATTCTCCAATGGTTACTGGCTAAGGCCTCTTCTACTGTAGATGGGACTTTGGTCTCATATAGAGCTGCTTTGAATGCCAAGGCACTCTGTGACATATTTCCTTCAGCTGTATCAACAGGATATCTCGATCGCTTAGCTTCATAGTTTGGATCATACCTCTTTTGAGGGATTCCTCGTGTAGAACGAGGTGGGAGCACATAAGGAATTCTTCCTCCACTTTCCCGGCTATTCTGATTCCCTATATCAATATTTTCTGCAACATCCTCCACAGTTATAGTATCAATGCCATTTATCAGTAGCTTCATCGAAATTACTCACCTGATAATCAGACAAGATTGGAGGTGGCAGAGGAGTGGACTGAACATCTTGGTCAGGTGACTCTGTGACATTTCCAACTTGATCTTTTGGGTCTAGACTGGATAACCATGGACTAGTTAACCATCTGAGATCGTCATCTTGCTTCTCCCCCTGACATCGAAGATGGTGATAATGGAACTCCGTCTCAATGAAATCATAATCCATGGTGGTATAGATCTTCCTAGTCAGGGGATCATAACACCTATAACCCTTCTGATCTCGTCCGTATCCAACAAACACACACTTCACGTACCCGTTTCGCACAATGAACAAAGATTGTGCACCCAAAGATTTTAGGAGGTAGGTTATGTGAGGATGGTATGAGGTGATGAGTTTAAGGGTTTTTAGGGGTGTATGGTATTGAAGGGTTTTTGTGGGAAGGCGATTGGTAAGGTAATTAGTAGTGGCGATGACTTCAGGCCAAAGGTAAGTAGGGACATGGGATTCAAGCATGATGGCTCAAGTCATCTCAATGAAAGTCTGATTCTTCCGTTCTGCTACACCATTTTGTTGTGGTGTATCGGGACATGAGGTTTGATGAACAAGGCCTTTAGTTGTAAAGAATTGTTGCAAGTCAAAATTAAGGTATTCCCTACCATTATCAGTTCTAAACATGCGAGGTTGGGTTTGAAACTTGGTGCAGATTATATTATAAAAAGCAACAAAGACATGAAACACCTTATACTTATGCTTGAGAAAATAAATCCAACTCATTCGGGTACAATCATCAATAAAAGTAATAAAGTATGAAAAATCATGTATTCCTACTATAGGAGCAGGACTCCACACATCTGAATGAATAAGCATAAAAAGAACATCCACTTTATTCAAACTACTAACATAAGAGTGTTTGTGCCTTTTTGCAAGAATACAAGTTTCACACTTAAAATCAGACTTAAGTGTGAGGGTTTATATACAAGAGTAATTCTAGGGTTACCTAAAACAAGAGATACACAAAATATATATATTTTTCCTAATTACAATTATTCTATTATGATAGTTTCCATATTCTAACAAGCCTAAACAGGGTGAAGCTCGTTAAATTTTTGTTTTGTTTTATTGCATTATTATTTCCTACAAACATCGATTTTGTTGTAAGCGTAATTTGTTTGTCACAAGACTTCATACTTTCAATCTTGGTAATATTAGAGAATATATCACAACGTTTGATCTCTAATATAACATCGTTTTCACCAAGGACTATTTTGTTTATTTGTAATTGTAGGACTAATATTTCTAATTAAGTTGAATTTGAAAGACATATTTTCTTTATTAAGTTGTATTTAATGAGTACTCTCATAGTTTTTTTGTGCTTTTTAAATAATAAGTGTAATATCGATAAGAATTAATCTTGATAATAATCTTAATTCCATTGGAGGTCCGACAATCCGAGTCGGAGCAAAGTTAAAGTATGCATAATCCGACTCTGAGTTGAGGTGGATTGAAAACATACTTCGAGATTTATCCGGAGCAAAGTCAGATGGTGAATAATTCGAGTCCTATCATTCCTAGTCGAGTATGAGCGAAGTCCGATCTATTCAAGTTCTTTCAACCTATCAACTATTTTAAAGTAATTTTCCATTCTAACTACTTTTTTGAATGCAGAACAAATTTCTATTCATCATCAAAGTCTTCACAAGCTTGGAAACGCTTGTACTAACTAGTAACAGCTGATCTTGGACGAGACGACCCTCATAATGAGACTGTCAATTTGGACCGGTCCAATTCGCGCGTGTAACATCCTGAGCGTTTTTTCATTTTTTTGGGCATTTTTCAATTTTGATTTCTAGTGTATCAATTTTGACCTTAAAGGTATTAATTTTCAAAATTGATACCATTAAGGTCAAAATTGATAAATACCCAAAAAATTGAAATGTTGTTACATGCGCGAATTGGGCTGGCCCAAATTGATGGTCTTATACTGAGACCGTCTCGTCCAAGCTTTTGTGAACTAGTAATTTAAACGGAAGGAGCGAGTATTGACAACTATAGATTTAATTGAACTCTGAGGCCAGAGTCATTCTAGATGAACCCGCATTCACATTTTACATTAATTTAACGTTCGACTTTTAGATTTCACAAAAACTATCTGATATGTGCACTACAAATCATTCTCATACATTCAGGCATTAGATCCCTTTGAACATTCTAAAGATCATATACAAACTCACTTATAATTTATGACCCAGGCACAAACTTAGTGGCATATACCCAAGCATTGTTAGCCACAGGGTTGTCAAGGTGATCCAATAAATTCTCTAAAGGACCTTTTCCAGTGACTATAGCCTGCACAAAGAATCCAAACATAGAGAACATAGCAAGCCTTCCATTTTTAATCTCCTTCACTTTAAGCTCTGCGAAGGTGACCGGGTCATCAGCTAAGCCCAACGGGTCAAAGTATTGGCCACCTGGGTAGAGGTCATTACCCTCACCAACTCCATCCAAACCATTAATACGAAAACCTTCAACGAGGCCCATGAGGACTACTTGGAACCCGAGCACAGCCAGAATGCTTTGAGCATGAACTAGGTTCGGGTTGCCCAAGTAGTCTAGTCCTCCTTCCGAGAAAATTTGAGCTCCGGCCTTGAACCAAACTGGCTCCTTAAAGCTCACTCTAACCCATTTTTGTAAGACTTCTGGGGTAATGCATCCAAGTGCTCCGAGCATTGCCCAACGTCCATGAATGACCTAACAATTTACAATTAGTATTAGCTAAGTTGCATTTATTGGGTGTTATTATATGCTTTGAAATTGAAAGTATAAACAGGGGCTCTCTTGAGAGACCGTCTTTTGTAAAGACGACTCTCAGAGGCCCAACCCAAATCTATATTTAGAGTTGTAACAATATATATTTAGAATTGGACTGGGCTTTTAAAAGCCGTTGTTAGAATATATAACTAAAAGCTTAAGCTGATAGTTGAGGCCCTAGAATATGTTATATATTCTAACAGCCATCTTTACAAAAGACGGTCTCAAGTAAGAATTTGTGAAATATAAAAGTAAGTTTTAGTGTTATGTAAAAATGTACCTCAAGTGCCCTGTTGCGAGCGAAAGCCTCAGGATCAGCTGAAAGACCAGCAGTGTCCCAACCATAATCACCAGGAAATTCTCCGGTTAGGTATGAAGGTGTTTGTGCTGAGAATGGTCCTAGGTATTTTACTCTGTCTGGTCCGTACCACAGATCATTTCCCTAAAATCATGCACCATTAATAAATTATTTACTTTAGGCACCTAAATTGATACTAAATACTCCGTATGGTAAATGATTTTGGCGTATTGGTTGATCAAATATTAAAAAGCAATTGATAAATGATTTTAAGCTCGTTGAAAAATTGACTTTTAAAAACCATTGCTTTTGGCTTTTTGAACTATTTTTTTATTACAAACTCAATAACCGACAATTAATTTTACTAATGATGTTCATAATAACTGACTTTAAACGGCCGACTTAACAACTAGCAACCAATTAATAATCATTTGTCAAATAGACCAAAAATATATAATTCGATTCAATCTGACTAGCTACTAACTGAAAATCTATATACTAATATCATTTGAGTAAGGTCAGTGTTGAACTAGTTAGGAGTACGGACATAGAAGCATTGATCCTGAAAAAAATTCATTTAAATTTACTAAACTTCTTTGTATTATTAATATAAAATTATACAACTCGTGATTATGTTTCTATTTTTTTCAATTCATATTTAGTATATTAAATATAAGACATCTTGTATATTCTAGCTTGTTCTTTAATCTTTAAAACTCAAAATGGATAAAACATTGGACCTTTCTATGTTACTCAAACTCGTATGTATCAAACGTGGAATACGAACACGAACACGAACACGAGCAAGCAAAAGAAAAAGTGCGTACCATAGTGAATTTGGCAGAGCCCATGGGAACAAGATCTCTAAGGGAGTTGGCATTGGCTCCTTTGGGTTGGCCAAGAAAAGGGGTTGGTCGAAGCACACTACCAGAACTTAGCATGGAAGCCATTTTGATGACAAATTTCTTTTTAAAACAAAGGCTGAGTGATAAATGTGGAAGGGGCAAGAATAATGTCATTTATAAATCAGCAATTTGTGTTGAAGAACTAAGTTGAAAGTGTTAGTGGTCATAAATGAATTAAGGATAGTTGGCAATTATTGTGGGACCATTGAGACTTGTATTACCCAATGGAGTGCTTCCTAAAGATATTATAATCCTTTCATCATATCCTGATAATATCACCCCAATTCCCAAGTATCCATGATTTTATCACTTTATATAAATTAGATTTATGTAACTGCTAGTCTCTTGATAGACCGTGTCTTTAAAAGACATATGTTAAATGTTTAATTTTAATATTTTAAATATCTAATTACATTATTCTTAATGCTTATTCATAATATTTTAAAAAATATATAATGGTCTGATCCAATTGGAGAATCTCTCACAATAATTTGTGTTTATCTAATTATCTCATAAAGAATACGTTAAGCTAGTATTAGTTAAATCATTTTAACAATTTTAATTCAAAATATCCTCCTAAACACTACAACAAAATTAACTTTTTGCGACATTGAATTTAGTAGCATTAAAAATGTCACTGATTAATATTTTTAGTGTAATAATTATTGGTTTAGATTTTAAGTTCCACTATGTAACGACACTTTATTTGGTCTTTAGTGGCATATGTAATGTAATTGTTACTATAGTCCGTAGTGACATTTGTGAGAAATGTCAGTAGATTTTATGTCGCAAAAAGATTTAATGTGAATATTAAATTATTCTGCTAAAGAGTGTAATAAATGTCACTAAATCCTCTATATATACTAGTAGAAATTTAAAGTAGCGGCATTTAATGTCGCTAAATATATCTCACTACAAGCAAATTATGTTGTAGTGAAATATTCTTTTCTTATTTAGTATTTACATTAATAAGTATGGATAAAATACAACAATGTCCAAGAGAATATTTAAGACATTGTTGTTAAATGAAATCGTTTAAATGAGATACTTAATGCTCTTAACCTATGTCTTGTCGAATAGGTTAGACAAACTGATATAAATTTAGACTTGTAAAACTACGACTAAATTCAATCTTGATTTTGAAGTTCAATAGGAAAGTATTGGGTATTAATTTATCGTATACAAGGTATATATTTTGTGAAATATCATGCCCTATTTTTGATGAGAATAATCTTAGAATGTAAATGAACAATGTAACAAATTGTTTCCGCTATGTAATATTGCATGAAGACTTCAATGATTTAAGTTGTGGGTATTAAGATACTTCAACGAATAGTATTTTAAGAAACTTACCTAGAATGATTACCTTGAAGTTCAAATCTATATTTAGCCCAAATCTATTGATTGGCACAGTGTCACAGTACGATTCGCAATTCAGTTTAATTTGTTGTACAGATTCGGATTTGTGATTCGCTAGTCGACATATTTGTTGCTCGTTCGCTGAAGTTGTTTCGTTCTACTTTTAGGTTTATGATTATTCGTGCATTTAATTCGTAAGAGTATTTTCATATGATTAATTAGACAAAGTAGAGTATGATCAAATAATATTGAATTTATTGAGTATGTACTTATTTAATAATATTAAATTTAGAATAAATAACAAAAGAATAGAAAAAAACAATAGAGTAAGATAAATGAGAAAGCTTTTTAACATACGAGCATCCGGAGACATCTTTTGGGCTTTAGCAAGTTTCCTCTCAGTAACCTTAATCATATTCTTCACATCCCCAAAAGACTTATTGGCACATGAGGGCTAGGTCCAATGAAAAAGCTTTTTGAAAAGAGGAAAAGTGGATATATAAATTTAAAAAGAAAAATAAAAAGGAAGGGTAATAAAGTAAGTTAAGAAAGAATTAAGGAGTATAATAAAAATAAAAAGAGAAAAAAATAGGGAAATTCTATATGATAAGCTCCAACTATAGAGAAAGGCGAGTGCTAGCTAATCTTACATCGTTTTCCACAAAATAGCACTCAACTCTTGAACAATTAACTACCGTAACTATATTAAGAAAAAATCGTTAAATTTTAGGTTAAATGGTGAAATGACACTAATGCTCTTGTTTAATTTCAATAAAAGAAAGCATCTTCTTCCTCTTCATTTCAGTGTGTTCTTGAACTTCCATGGCTTCCATTCAATTCTACATATTTATATTCATTTGATAAAAGTTCATCAATTGTTTTTTTTTATTTTTTTTATTTTTAATTGATTTTTTCTATTTTCTGTAAATGCTTTTTAAATTTTTTTTCTAGTCTGAAACTAGTACTCCTCAAATTTTTTTTGATAAAATTCTAGATTTTGTTGATTGTTCTTTCAATTTAGAGATTTTGGAATATTTTTTTACAGTATTTTGACATTTGAACTCCATGTTTTAATTTTTTTGTGAGTTCAAATTGATTTTTGGCGGTTGATTAAGTACTTTTAGATATTTAACTTCAAAATCAAAAAAAAAAATTACAAGAAATCTTAAATTTCATGACTAGCATTCTCTTGCCTAAAATCAACATAATTAAAAAAATTCAAAAAGTTGTATATTTTTTTCTTGACAAAGGGAAGAGAGAATAAGGATGAGATAAGAAAGCTTGAAGAAAACTAATAATCATAGACATAATTGATTTTTTTTAGATAACTGATTTCATTAGTAGGAAGAGCATGTTGAATGGAAGAGGAAGGAGCAACTGAGTTTTACAATATGTTTGGATAGCAAATTAGGAGAGAAAAGAAAGGAAATGAAGGGGAAGGAATGGAAGGGGAAGGAAAGGAAGAAAAATACCTCATTGTTTGTATAGGAAGGAAGAGAAAGGAAAGAAAGAAATTTCATTTTCCTTCCAAATCTTTCCTCTTATGGAGAGATTTGGATGTTAACGAAATGAAGGGACTTAATCTCTCTAAATCCCTTTCCTCCAAATCCTCTCCCTCTCTTTTTGCTATCCAAATAAGAGATTCTCCATCCCTCCAAATCCTTTCTTTTCTTTTCCCTCCATTTCCCTCAATCCAAACAAGGCCTTAATAAAATAAAAAGGGGTAAAATGGTCATTTCCATAGTTAACGGAAAATTTAACGTTTTTTGCTTAATATAGTTACGATAGTTAATTGTTCAAGAGTTGAGTGTTATTTTGTGGAAAAAAAAAATTTAAGATTAGCTGCCACTCACCTTTCCCTATAGTTGGTGCTTACCATGTAGAATTTTCCTTTAAAAAATTCATCAATCATTTCATTACAATTATATATAAAAGGCATACCTCCGCCGGGGATGTCAATTGTCCACTGGGCTTCCACTTGTGGTCCCGCTGGCGCTTGTTGCATGAATTTCTTTTGTGATTTCATGCTTCTTTGTCAAATATTTGTGGAAAGATCCCGTATGACCACCTAACACGTATTCACAAAATACAGTAAATGAATTTTTAATACATTCTTGATTTACAAAATATAAACATCATGTATAAAATCTTAAAAAGTATTTACCTCTGCTGAAATTGTATGAAACTAAGGGTTTTACCCCTTGACTTTCACAAATTTTGCAAGTGCATAAGAAAACATTCGGATTGTCGGTTGGTTGTTTTGTAAAATACGACCACACTTGTGAAAGAACTCTACCTCTAAGAGGTGGCATTGCCAGAAAATGTTGTCTTACTGGTTCATCTTCATCTAAATTTAAATATAAAGACATACTCAAATACCACAATATATAAATAAATAATAATTTAATATTGTAGTCAATTTGAAGAATAAAATTATAAAACTAATCGATACTTTGGAAATTGACTTGTTTACCATGAGCTTCTTGTTGTTATTGTTGTTGTTGTTGTTGTTGTTGTTGTTGTTGTTGTGCTTCAACTGATCTCGTTGATGAGTGTAGAGATCTAAGTATCCCAATAGGGGTCGTTGGTTCCTCTTCTTCTTCTTCTTCTTTGTCTTCTTCTTCTTCAATTTGTATTTCTCTTTCCACTTCTTCTGCATAATCGTGTAATTCTTGGTCGTACTCATCTGCATAATTTGCTTCATAGTTACTAACCGAAGGTGTTGTTGATACCGACGGAGTTGAAGTGGCCTTTCTTTTGGAGCGAGAACCTCCCAATGATTTTGTCACTTTAGTAACTTTTTAGAGGTTTTTTTCAATAAAGAAAACATGATAATTTTGAAATAATAATGTAATTAAGAAATAAATAAATAATTAAAAGACTATTTATGTAATTAAGAAATAAATAAAAGACTAATTATGTTATTAAGAGAATAAGTGCGTAATTAAATAATTAACTAGAAAGAGTAAGTGGAAAGAGTAGAAGAAGAGATGAATTGTCAATGGAAAAATTGAAAGTGTGGAGTATATATAGAAAAACCCCAACGGCTAGAAACGACTCTTTTTTGACCGGTTCCAAAGAACCGCTGGGCCGACTGAACCGCACGATTTCGGTTCCGGTTCTAAGAACCGTTGCGCAGGGTAAACTGTTTCAGTCTGGTTCTTTGGTTCGATTCTGACGTTTTTGTCCAGCAGTTCCACGTTTCCGACAACTTTTTTTCCGGCAGGTTCACGGTTCTGTGGTTCGAGGCGGTTCGAAACCTTTCGGGAACGATTCCAGTTCCAGGACAAGTTTCAAGCGGTTCGGCACCGGTTCGATTTTGGGTAACCGGCTCCGTGGCCATCACTATATATATGTATCTTATTCTTGATAGTATTGATATCTAGAATTGAAATTCATACATTTGCTTAATAATGTTTGAATTTCAATTTTAAAATGTTAAATTTCAAGGACTCCCAAACAACATTTGAAATCTGTACATCTAAAATGGAAATTATAATGTTCCCCAAATAATGAATTTGAACTTGGAATTCATGATTTATAATTTTACAATTCATTTGTTAATTTTCAAATGAATTCCTAATTCTCAAACACTATCTTAATAAATTTGAAAATTTTAAAACATTTATGTTGCTTAAGGAATTGCAAGATTACAAGAACAATTGAAAACTTTGAAATTATATCAAACCTTTTATTAGCACATTTAATTCAAATCCAATAACAATTGAAATACTTTGCCCAGTCTTTTAACAAAGTCTAGTCTAGTAGCCTAACATGTTACGTTTTATAGATATAATTGCACCGGATCAATTCCAGACAAATAATCTCAACCTATTTAAGCCCAATTTAATTTTTATAAGATCAAACTGATCCATTTTTATTTAAGTCCTATTCTTATCTAGCGTTTTACATAACCCTAATCGTAAGTCCAAAGGACTTATTCACACCCCTAGTTGCAAATTTATTATCCCTTGTGAGATAATGTGAGCGATCTCCAACATTACAAATGTGAATGACGCTACGAAGTCAAATTGAGATCAAATGCGGCATATGCCACCAAATTAACATAGGACATGCCGCATTCTAGTTGATGCTTGAATACAATTTCTACCAATAACATTTAACCAATCACTAAGTCTATCTTTTTCTAAACGGCCAATGACTTGGGTCGTCTTGACACTTGACTTGCCACTTATTTAAGTTATTCTTTAAAATATGATGTTGAGCTATGGTACCTTATTAAGTATTAACTACACCAAATAGATATGTTGAGCTCACTATAAAATTTCCTCAAAAATTATTAAGGGCTATTTGGTATCATCATCATCCTACCTAGCGTATCCCGCGCATAGAAAACTATGTACAGAATTTGGGGAAGGAAGGATGGCGGTAACTCATACCTATACAGGAGAGCGCGACCAAAAGGAGTCCCCCGGCTCGAGAAAGATGATGATACCAAATGTATTGGAGTTGAAATATTTCAGAAAAAGAAATGATAATGATCAGTGTTATTATTAACACTTTTTTGGCGTAAATATAGAATGGGAAATACTTTGATTTTGGATTATTTTTGATATTATACTATTTCGCATCAGTTAAAGTAGAATTGTAAATTCAATGTTTATTCGTTCATCTTGCTTCCTCCGACCACTATTTCTCTACCAAATTGGGCAACATGAGCACCATTGTTACCATCTCTAAGCTCCAAAATTAAATTGATTTTATCAAACCGGCCATCATCTCCACCAATAAATATCACCATTGCGCCTTGCTTTAACCACCATCATACAAATAGATTGGAAATTAAATCACCAAGATTTTCCTTGTGCAAATGCCAAGGGAACAAATGGAATTGGTTACTTGAAACTTGTAAAAATCATATGTTCTATTAAAATTCTTTGCATCAAGATGAATCTAACAAGATCCCACATGAATATATTTTCTCTTGAGTACATACTTTAAAATTTTAATTTAAATTTCTCTTTCATAAAATAGAAAAACTTAAAGTGGAAAAATAAAAAAACCGAAGTGAGTATTGGTCAAGTAATTAAACTATGTAACTCTTGAATACCAAAGTAGAATGAAGAAAAACTTTATGAAATCAATCCCTAAAAAGCTAAAAGTGGCCGTCTAAATTGACAGCAGATTCAATTCTTTTCTAAAAGTTAAAGTTGTGCTTGTTGGTAACACTTTTACAGGGTTCCAAAGTCTCATGAACCAAATACAAATGAGAAAACATCCATAATCATCCAATGTTATACAGAATCTTATCAATGTTTCAGATACTTGCAATCGATTATAACATGTTATGTCGTAAAATATCACTATCAATGCAAGAATAATGGAATGCAAGAATAATGAAACGCAAGAAGCGTATACCACCAGGTAAGTAGCAATTATAATAATCTTAAAGCCTCTATTGTCATTTTACAATAAAGTGTCGACACCAAGATGTATGAAATTTAATTTAATTTAACTAGACTCCAGTCAGTATATTATAGATTATACCCAGAGTTATTTGATTGAAACTCCTACTAATAATGAAAACATATTACGGAAAAATATCACAATCGAATTAATTTTGTACAAATAAAAATGTTCCACTCATCTATATACTAATATTCTAAATTCGCACCTTTCATAATTTACTTGTAGCACAACATTGTGAACTTGTGCTGTTGTGCTTCTATCTAGAGCCGCCATAAAGTACAACTAATCTAGTTTTAGTTTTAACCAAAAGAAGTAAAGAAAGTACAAAATACACAAATCATAAAGAAAAAAAAAGAAGCTAAGGTTCATGATGAATTGTGGTATAGATCAAGGTTTTCCTGTACACAAATCTAAACCAACTAATAATTTCATCAATTAACATAAAAATAAGATTAATTAATAGAATTAAACAAAACCCAAAAAAATTGATTTGATTAATATAATATCATAATTTCAAGGTAAGATCAGGACAAGAATTATTATTGTCAAGTGAATAATGATGATTATTATTATTAGAAATAATGATAGATGAAGTTTCAGGTTCATCATCTACCTGCCTAAAACTTCCCGGCCAAAACGGCACCGTATTAAAGACAGGAACACCCCCTAGTAAATACCCATTTTGGCCATCAAATTTTGCAGCTGGAGTAGCACTACCATGATCAAACAGATGTTGTTGATGATGTAAATCGGACGGCTGAAGATGAGGATGATGCATCATCATCATCATAGATCCATGATGTGCTTGAATATCAATGGACGGTCTAGATGAAATTGGGAAAGAGGCAACAGGAGAAGACCCATGAAGTGGAAGGGATGCTAAACTTACATGTCTGTCAGCTAAAGCACCAATTCTCATAGCTCTTTTAGCAATAGTTCTTTCTCTTTTATGAGCATTTTGATGACCACCAAGTGCCTGTGAGCTAAAGAATTTTCTCCTACAATAATTGCAAGAGAATACTCTACTATTACTAGGGGGTGATATTTGATTATCCCCTGTAACTGTAACTTTATCATCATGAGTTAAATCCTCCTTGTTTGGATCAAAACAAAGATTTAAGTCAAGAGAAAATGGAAAGTGGGTGTAATTTTGTTCCTCTCCTTCATGTGAATTTGCCATGTTTGGGGAATTAATCCAAACAAGTGAGAGAGAGAGAGAGTATTGGGATTAGGAAATGGTGGCCGGGTGGGGGGGAGTTGTCTGATGTATGACTTAGCCCTTATTAGGAGTATTGTTTTATCATTTATGATGAGGATTGAGGAGTAGGAGAAAAGAGTAAGTTAAAACCTAATCAATCAGCAGGAAGACAAAGAGGAAGACAGACAGGAAAGTAGTGGGGCTATTTCATTTTTATTGCCACTTATGGAGAAGATAAGAAGGGAATAAAGCATAATAATACTTGTGGTTTTCGGGATCACCAATTTTCCATTATCTTTTTACTGTTTCTTTGCCTTTTTTTTTTTACCGTGGTTTCCGTTCTTTTCATTTATCATCATTTTGAGGCCGTTTCCGAAAGTAGTTTTGAAGGGCAATCGTTAAATATCTAGCTTATGAAGTGCCCAAATTGAGTTAATCCTTATTAGGAATGACAATTCTGTCTGAATCCGACCCTAGTCTGACTCGATCCGAGGAAAATAATCCGATTCGAGTCCAAGAAAAATTCATCAATATTTTGTTTTCTTTAAAACACTTAGATGTGACTAATTCAAGCTTTCTCTCATACTAATTGTAATTATTGATTTTGAAAAAATACTTAGTATTTTTATTTGGATTAATCAATCAGAATACGACAAATCAGATCAAGAAAAATAAAATACGCCAAATCAAAATGCGAGAAAATTTTGTTAAATTGTAGTAGTAGGATATTTATCTTGTTAAACTTGAATTCAAAGTACATATTTTTCATCATCATCATCATCATACCCAGTGTTCCCGCACATAGATACTCTATGGTCAGGGTCGGGGTAAGGAAGGTCGACGGCGTCTCATACCCATAACGAGAGGGTGGTCATAAGAGTCCTTCGGCTCTAGAGGAGTCTTCAAGGATAGGACCTGCAAATATCCGAAAACCTGCATCTTACACCCACGTTAGCCAAGCATAGGGATCATTTAAAAAATTATAAACGATACAGGTAAAAGAGGCAGTGAATAGCGCTGACGAAAGTCACAGAACAGTAACAAACAAGTCTAGTAATCTAGGACGTGAATAAGGCGCCGCCATGTGGCTCTATCCCTGGTCAGGTCCTTAGAGAGGTGTAGTTCGAGCAGGTCGCTGTTAATCTGCTCCTCCCACGTCCTCTTAGGTCTTCCCCGGCTTCTCTTGCCCTCCACTATGATGCGTTCAACCCTTCTCACTGGGGCGTCATGGGTGCTTCTCTGCACATGCCCAAACCATCTGAGCCTGTTCTCCCGCATCTTTGCAGAGAGAGGTGCAACCCCTAACTTCTCCCTAAACTCCTGATTTCTAATCATGTACATCCTTGTCTTACCACACATCCATCTCAGCATGCGCATCTCTGTAACATCCATTCTCTGCTCAAAAGCCTTCTTTACAGGCCAACACTCTGTTCCATACAACAAAGCCGGCCTAATCGCAACGCGGTAGAATTTCCCTTTCAGAGTTGTGGTGGGGGAAGAGATCGTCTCGATCATTAGTGCGTATGGACCGCAAGTTGGGCTTGATGATCAAGTGAAACGTGAGTTTTGGGATAATTTGGGTGACCTTTTGGAAGCTATACCTATCGACGAAAAAAAATTTATTGGAGGCGACTTCAACGGTCACATAGGGAAGGAGGTTGTTAACTATAACTCTGTTCATAGCGGTTTTGGTTACGGTGTAAGGAACGAGAGTGGGCAGAACCTTCTTGAGTTCGCGTTTGCCAAGGATCTAGTTATAGCAAACTCGATCTTCAGAAAGAAGGATGAGCACTTGATAACGTACAAGAGTGGTGGGCTTGCTATCCAGATAGACTACTTTTTAGTACGTAGGAGCACCCGGAGCTCGTGCTTGGACTGTAAGGTTGTGCTTGGCACTAAGATGCCAACCCAACACAGGTTATTAGTACTAGATTTCCGCATGAGGAGGAAGATTGTCGAGAGGAAGTCTAAGGGAAAGGAAACGATCAGGTGGGGTAGTCTAAAAGGGGATAAAATCGCAACCCTATCAAGCAAGATCAAGACGATAGGCTACATATTTTTATGTTCAATTATATTTGAAAAATATATTTTGTTAATTTTTTATGATTTAAAATCATTAGTGCAATATCTTAACGATATTGTTTAATAATAATCCGACTATACATCCGATTCCGTTGGAGGTCCAAGAGTCCGAGTCGGGGCAAACTTGGAGTATGCATAATCAGACTCCGAGTGAAGATGGATTGAAAAAAAAAGTCCGACTATTATCCGGGGCAAAGTCGGAGTATCTAATCCGAGCCGAGTCCGACCCATTGCCATCCCTAATCCTTATAATTAAATTAGTATTTAAGTAGCATCTAGTATGAATAGAACTTGCAGCATTAGAATTCTTAGTTAAGCGCATGACTAAGAGCCTTTTTATTTTTCGCCTTGGGCCTACAAATTGTCAAGAACGACACTATTGTGCATCATTTTTATGTATAAATAATGATTTATTTATTTATTTTTATCTTGTTTTATATATTAATTGTCTTTTATTTTCATTCAAAAAAATTTATATTTTTCTTTATTTATTACTTACTACTCCCTCCAAATCATTTTAGATGTCTCATTTGGGTTTTCACGGTTATTAAGGGTGGTGTGGGGTCCATTAAAAAGGTGGTAGTTGGGTATTTTAATTGATTAAATTAATTGTAAATGTGGTAGTTGGGTATTGGGAATTGGAAAAGTGGGGTATTTAGGTAAAAAAAAGATAGACAAAAAAGAAAATGAGACAATTGATATGATTTTGCCAAATAAAAAAATGGAACATCTAAAATGATTCGGAGGGAGTATTAATTTTTTCCCTAAAAACAAACGGATGAGTAAGCTTTATCATTTACTAGTGTTTAATAGAATTGTAATTATTTAGGTAGGCAATTTATAGATATTTCTACACAATAAGTCAATAACCAAGGGCGAAGAGTCTTTGTAATTTTGATTTTGGCCCCCCTTACTAATATAATATATATAATTTAAAGAGAGTAAAATATAGCAAAAATTACTATAACTTAATGGTTGGAGTAATACATTTATAATCTAAGGTTAAGGGATCAAATCTCACGAAATATGTCAAATGTCAAATGTTTATAGTAGGCAACAAATTATTCTAAAAATAGCAAGTTACTATTTGAATAATATCCCTATTAAAAGTTACAACCAACTATTTATTTATTGAAAAATAATAATTTTTAAAATATAATCACACATCTGATTTATAACAAGATAGAAATTTATACAAATTTACATACTCTTACAAATAATAGACTAGATTTTCTATATATTACTCCCTCCTATTCACTTAAGTTGTCCCATTTCCTTTTATGGGCAATTCACTCAAGTTATCCCATTTCCTTTCTAGGTGCTCTCTTGAGAGACTGTCTTTTGTAAAGACGGCTTTCAAAAGCCCAATCCAATTTTAAATATATAGTTGTAATAATATATATTTAGAATTGGATTGGGCTTTTGAGATACGTCTTTACAAAAGACGGTCTCAAATAAGAATTTGTGTTTCCTTTTTTGTCTATCTTTTTTTTACCTAAATACCCCCACTTTTCTAATTTCCAATACCCAACAACCACTTTTACAATTTATTTAATCAATTAAAATACTCCACTACCACCTTTTTGGTGGACCCCATCCCACTCTTAATATCCGTGCTCAACTCAAATGGGACAACTTGAGTGAATAGGAGGGAGTATGAAATTAAAAAAATAACTTCATTGGCCCTTATAATAGGGATGACATATTTATTAAATTTAAACTATTCCTTATGAAGAAAAAACAATTGCATTGCTAAGTAAAATTTTTCTTTGAAATTATGAAAACTAATAACCTACTTTGCATTATTTATAGAATTATATTCATCATCTTAACTGCACATAAAAATCATACATTATACTAAGAAATTTGAAAAATTTTAAGTGTCATTATTAAAAAATGTTTGATAAATAAAATCTATTTATTGGCTAAAGAAAAATAACATAACATTTAATCTTGACTAATATCTTAATCATTAAAGTATTTTTAGACTAC